>JAUIMM010000091.1:10125000-11325000 GCA_031769625.1 Taudactylus pleione | reverse complement strand
GACACCAAGGAAAGGTAAATATCAGTCACGGGGACGACGACGACTTCGGTTTAGGTGCCCCAGGGGGAGTTAGTGTTAGGCTGCAGGATGAGTGAGGTTATGGTTAGGCTCCGGGCAGGCAGGGCTAGGTTCAGGCACCAACGGGGGGGTTAATGTTAGGCACTAATGGGGGCGGGTTAGAGTTTGGGACTAAGGGGGGACGGTTAGGTTTAGGCACTTACCGGAGGGTTAGGGTTAGGGTGCGGGTAGGGAGAGTTAGTATAAGGGTGCAAGAAAGGAGGGTTAGGGGTAAATAGGAAAGGGGAACATTACTTAGCGTTCCCCTGTTGGGATTTTAACCTTCGGGATCCCGTCCATCGGTATTCCATACCGATTCCCGATCATTTACACAACTGCGATTGTGCAATAGCTTTAACTGTTTTTATGTTATGTTTTATATTTCTCTTTTGTTCTGAATATATGATTCAAATTATGTTGTAATGTTCCAACCTTTGAAACTTTTGGATCCAACATTTGAAACTTGTACATCCAAACTCCTTTAGCCAACAGCAATTTTTTGAGTGCCCCCCTTCAAACAGCATTTCCCTTTTTCTCATGTTACAATGGGTGCACCTCGCCAATTATCTTTATATAAACAGGATTCAATTTATTCTGAAATAAGATATTCTTTTATATACATTTATATGGTGTTGGGGGATTTTCCATCATGAATTAAATACATAAAGCTAGTACAGTGATATATTTTCCTGTTCTGTAAAATATTTTGGGCAGCTAAAAATCTCAGCCAAGTCCCTCAGAAAAGGAAACAACTCTATATACAGTATGCAGAGCTTCTGTCCCCCAAAGTTATTTAGTGAAAAGTGCATAAATAAGACAGAATTTGAAAGTCATAGATATCCTGGTTTCTGCTTGTGACACTGAATTCCCCATAACCAAAATCCGTTCTGTCCATCTTCTTGTATTCTCCATTATATAACCATTCAAATCCATGTGCCTTTATATTGCAATTCTAGCTACTACTACAGTAACACGTACATTAAGTTCCCACCAGCAACTATAATTCTTATTCTGTTACCTTATACAGGTGTCAACTCATCATCACTTAATTTATTCAAAAGCTGGTGAAATTCAATGTTTTCATCTACTTTTGTAGAAATTAAGGGCAGGTCCAGTGCAAGTTCTTTCTACACCCTAGGCAAAGCTTCAGCCTAGCGTCCCCCCCCCCCATGTACTAAGGACATGTACTTCCTGCACACAGGAGGGTAACACACATATACACATTGTGGTAGGATCACCAGAGATGGCACTGATGAGCAGCAGATTCTGTGTGGGGCAGGAGAGATCCGCCCACACAGAGTAGAAAGGGAGTGTGGGAACACGCCTAGATGCTGCCATTTGCACAGCGCTCAGGGAGGGCTGCAGGAGTCAGACAGTCCAGGTGGGACTGCCATTGGAGACTAGTGGCTAGGAAGCCGGGGTTCAGACCTACAGGAGGTAGGGAGAACCCTAAACCTCTAAAAATATTGAGTTAAGATTGCAACTGTGCGGCTGTGGCAGCCAGCCAGCTAAAGACCAGGCCGGAACCTGTGTTTGCCTGCTAGAGGAAGCTGGACAGCTGACAATTGAGAAGCCAGACCAGAATAACTTTCCAAGTGTTATTCTGCAGGAAGCAGAGAGAGACTATGGACTTTATTTGCAGACTAGCTGCCCAAGGTTAGTTAGGGGCGAAGAAGTAAGTGCCCTGAATGGGGGCTATGCATTTGCTATTTACCTTTATATGCTGACAGTAAAGCACTTTATTTATAACTTGAAAAGCAATGTGTGGACCCTGATTAAAGCACCTAACACTGCACCACTGACACTCTACCAAGCTAATAACCCCAAGTCATCACAACATACACACACCAGGCTGCAATTAACCATAGCGACAAGTGAGAGCCAGAATAGCAGCGAAGGACAGCAGCACCTATTGTTTCCTCTGCCCGGGGAGCTGGCACTTGGTGGGATTGGGGTACAAACTGGGGGAAACATGACTTTGCAATTGTGTGGAAGATAATAAGTGATATCAAAACCCAGCAGTGACTAAACAATCAAAGATCAGAGATTCACACAGCACACACAGCAACAGCAATGACGTCGCCCCTTCCCCTACACTCACCACACACCATACACAGAAGCATGGCGAAGGCAAAATCCGGATGGCGCCGTCCACCCCCATCATTACCTGGAGCACAAGCTCCAATGGACAAGCCCCTGTGCTGCTTGCAGTATGACCCGGGAAGACTGCTTAGCCTCTGCCCAGCAATACTGCATACACGCTGCCCGGCTCACACATAGCCATTCCACACAACCGTGGGGGTCACAAGGTGCAGACCAGGCACAGATAAACAGGCGCCGGGGGTGACCTTCCTGCTGCCTAATCACGGTGTTTGTTCTATACATGCTGCTGTGGTTTCAGCGGCACCCTCCAGAGGCTGGCGCCCTTAGGCAGCTACCTAAAGCTGCCTAATAGTAGCGCTGGCTCTGATTAAGGGCCGCATTTATCAATGACACAAATCCCCTTTAGCACTCGCTAATGGAGTTATGTCCTCCTTTCAATATTTAACAAACAGCAGTAATCTAAGATTACCACTGTGTGTCACTGTATCGCTCCTGCCATCTTTAGTTGCCAAGAGCGATGCGGTCCCCAGGCACTGCCGGATCCCCGCCAGATAAAACAATCATGCACATCTGCAGACTGACCATCGCGCATAACATAGAAGCCCATTGCTGGCAGGGATAGGCTGCCAGCAGCTGAGCGGAGGATGCTACTGACAGAAGGACATCTCTGGGCCTCGCCGCAAGGTAAGTAATGATGAATATCAGTGGCATAATTGTTTGTATCACTGCGATACTAAACAAAATATGCTGCTGTTGTTTAGGTTTGTTGATAAATGGGGCCCTATGTGTCATGTCACTGATATTTCCTGCTTATCGTTCAGCCCCAATCTGGCCCGCTGTCCCCATACAGTGGGGACCTAATATCATCAAGCTTTGGGCCTGATTCAGACCTGCTTGTGAGCGCATAGCGCTCGCAAGCGGGTCGATGGTCCCCCACTGTGCATGCGCATGCCAGAGCCGGCTCCGGCGTGTGCATGCACGAGACCCGGCCAGCGATGGGCGCTCCGTCGCTACGGGTCTCGCACCAAAATGGGACGGCAGTAGATTGTGATTGACAGCATTTTTGGAGGCGGGCAGTGGAGGTGGCATGCCAAACTGAGGCGTTCCCGAAGGAACGCCTGCCGTTTGGGGGCGGCCTCAGTAGTGAGCTTCCGGCTCTATTACAAGGGTCTCGTCGCAAGCCCGATGGTCGCGATGGTTGCGACCATCACCTGGCTGCTTGCAAAAGCTGTGGGTGGTCTGAACCAGGCCCTTTGTTCCCACACCCCTGCTGTTTCTCTATGGGAAGGAGTTCCGGTGGCAAAGAGGTATCCATTCAGATCCCTCCACCACTGTCCAGCTCCTTCTGGCAGAGGCCACATATGAGTGTACCCAAGTGCACCCATGAGCAGTAGGGCTGCCGAGTCAGACTCGGCATTCGCGTGGACAGCTGATCATCCTGCACTCGCACAAATCAGAGCGTTAATTGTCAGTGGGCTGTCCCGCCTGATAATTAACATAATGAATAGGCCCCCGTAGAGTGTTCCCCACACCATATAATCTGAAACCTCTGTTGAATTGTAAATAAACCTTTAGTACATTCCTGCCTATAAACCTTTAAGATTCACCTGCCTAGAACCTCTAAGACAAAACCTGCCTATACCTTCTAAAACCTCAAGATGTCGCTAATTAGCGCTATGTTTAATTATACCATTAATAAAACTCTAAGACAGTTGAATAGCGGTCCAACGCGCTAAAGATTATTATTCAGGTAAAAGTACAGATGTTACCACGCTATGATCTAACAATGAGCGCAAAATAAATTGTACAAACATTAGGTCATAAGGTACAGTTAATACATACGCGTGCGCTCTGGGACCAGATACCGGCATCAATAATGAGACCTCCGTCGAACAGCATAACAGGAACACCGCAGACTGGCATCTTGTTTCAGAGCACTCACATATATACCCATACTGGGATAAGCAATACAATAGAATACGTTGGCAGGTTCTCATTGGTTCCTCTTCTTGCTTCTTCCTTTACGGTACAATTCATAGGTCAGTGCAAAGACACAACCCAGCCTCTAACAGCCTGATTGTGTTCACCTTCCCGCTGCATAATAAATCTAATCTAACTATGGCATACAACATTTCAAGAAGTTATTCTCTCTAACATTCATATTTCATAGCCGCATGTTCTGATCTTCTCACCGATGCCACCGGAACGCTATGGGAACAGAGTAGATCAGTACGGCACCAAACACGGTCCAATTGTCATTTACTAAGCCATAGTTACAGAAAACATTCATTTCTTTATTTTCTGACATTGCGATTAAATCAAGTAATAATCATTCCTTTTGCGCAGCGGGACCATTGCTTTTAAATGTGTATGCGGGGAGAAATTACACTAAATTGCATTGTGCGTTTGAGGGTATGTGGGGCACTTAGCGACCAGCACTAAGTTGGAAAGGCTTCTGTGTATGTGTGTGAGCATGCCAGTATGGGTTTGGGAAAGGTCACAAAAAAGCTGGCTGTGCGTCTAAATCGCTATTTTGCGTTGTCCTATGTTTAACATGAAGTGCAGGGAAAACACCACTAATAGCTACTTTTTGCTACATCGCATATGTGTTAATGTGAATGCAGGGAAAACACTACTACTTTGCTACTGCTCAAATATAAGTCTGTGGTGATTTTAATGTGTTGCAAAGTAATTTTATGTCTGCTAAACACCGTCGGTAGGTGTTAGGGGAAGATTGTTAAAAAGCTGTTCGTGCTACTTTTCAGCAACTTTGCGTTGTGAGTAGCAAAATTGCTACTTTTATCAATTTTGCACTGTGGATTGTGTACTATGTATTTTTGACAAAGTGGCGCTTGTGTAAGCTTTCTTTTCTAAAATGGAGTCTTGCTGCCATTCACAAGATGGCGTCGTGCAGGTTTTCCTGATTGCCAAACAGATTCTGTCTTACCCAATTATTCGGTTTCGACAGTCCACCCTTTGATAGCCAATCAAGCGCTATCACAACCTATTCTGAATCTGTTTAGCCATGCATGAGAATATACCGTTCAATGTTATTATGGTATGACACAGTGTGGTCATTTGAACCATTCAGATAATGCGTCTCCGGGAGGGACATAAAACTGCCCTTATATGCACATGGGAAAGATGTGGGGATGCACCTATCCTATAAGGAGAGTTTTGAAGGGGAATTGAGACTTTACATTATCTGAGGTGTTCTATGAATAAAATTTCAATAATACATTCTATGCATGTCTAAATATAATACATCAAACGATTGTATTTCCCAGTTAAGGGTTGTAATGCACTTCTATATTTACCTCAGTATACATATTGTCATTACATCATAGTTTCATTCTTTCGTTTCACTCTGTTTTTACATTTTCCACACTTCAACACAATAGGAACACACCGGACGCATATGCCAATTATTATGATGACAATCAGTATAAGGATTAAGAATTTGCCTATGCTAGCGATCACTTCCTGGACCCATTCCCCTAGACCTGAGAACCATTTCACTGGGTTCAGCCATGACATCTATACTTCCATCTTTTCCCCTACTTCAGCCACTGAAACGTTATGGTTCTTGCGAAATTCCCACTTTAGCTGCAGAATTTCATTCATCTTCCGATCTATCACCTCCTTAGGGTCGCTGGTATCATTGGTGATATAGGTGCAACATTTTACTCCAAATTGGGTGGCCAATGTTATGCAATACCCTCCAGTAACAGCAGTTAAATAATTCAACACTAGCCTGTGTTGCACCAGTTCTTTCTTGTACACTTGCAATTCTCTCCCTGTATACCTGAATGTGTCATCGTACATCTCGGTGATATTATCTATTAATTTAGCAAGTTCCTGGATATATCTAAAATTTAATGTACCCCGAGCGATCCTGGTGGGGTTCAATGCGACCAGAACTTGAAAGCCAGTTGTCTCACTGATTAACTGAGTGGCTTTATGTATATCAAAGGTACCATATTTCTTTTGCCTCTCTGTTCATATTGTGTGTGAAGATATGGTGACGGTGTGTTTTTATGTATACCCAGCATTTCAACATGTGTGAGGGTCATAACTTCTGGGACTACTCTACCCAGGTAACACAAACCTTCGAAACTCGGGGAGAGCCATTTATACGCTTTTCTTCCACAGATGAAATATACATTCTCAGGGAGAACATAAGGAATGGTATGCATCATTATCATTAAGCACATTTCCCTTGCAAACAATCCTATTTCTGGTTCTTCCATCTGATACATGCAAGTTTCTGGCTGTATTATTTTAGCACAATAACCATTTGGCACCTTACCAATAATTTCTTTGATGGAACTCAATGTATACCGATACCTAAAATGTTTCCCACCAGACTTAATGGAGCGCAATAAATCATGGTTTATGGACTCATTATCAGCTCTTTGTGAGAAGGTCATCGTCTGATTATTCCCCGTCACTTCCCAACTCCCGGGTTTATTCTGGTTGGTTATGTTTAAACACAAAAGTGATCTATCTACTTGGAATTGATAGAGTTTGAAATGAGGTGGTTTGGATGAGAGGAATTTTCCATCCAATGTTTTCCCTTTTTGTAATTCTAAAATTTCTGTGATATTCAGCGGAAATGGCACCAACCCTACATTATGCTGCCCCTGGGGCACATGTGAACACACCCAGCAATCAGTTTGATTTAACACTTTGCCTACCATGCTATGATAATCCTCTAGAGGATACCCACCCCAGTACGGATTATATTTAGGTTGGCACCGTTGGATACAGTTCTCATCAACTAGGGACCCACAAAGCTCACAAATACAGGAATCTTCAGACGATAACCCTCCACACCTTCCCCGAGTATCCGGAATGACAGCTCTTTTAACAATAACAGTACTAAGATTGGAAAGACACTCCCCTGATTGGCATTGCACTCCTCCTGATTCCACTCCATCAGCACTGCCATCAGCTCCCGTTTCCTCAATCGGTCTCCCATCACAGACACTGGATATCCCCGGACTGAACAGGATGGTGAACACTTTAAAAGAGAATATGAAAATGAACACAGCAGGCCCGTCCATTGTCACAACAAGACCTGCGAATTTCTCTCAGTTCAGGTATCTTACTACGACCTTTTCAATCCTCCCGGAACAAGCTCGCGAGCGACAGATCCACGCTATCAGCTTTGTCTCCGACTTGTTTCTCCACCGGTTGATTGACCTTTTAGCAGTGAGTGGAATGAACCCAGGTATCTCTCTGAGCCACCTTCAAAGATGTAGTACTCGTCAGCAGCACCTGGTACGGACCTTCCCACCGATCAGTCAAACAACCTGAACGCAAAAAATTTCTGATCATTACATATTCTCCTGGTTTAACATCATGACAGTTCGTTTCAGGCATATCATTAGACAACAATTTCAGTTTCTGCTGCTGTTGCTTTAACTGCTTACTCATTGATATAAGATACTTCACAGTTACCTCATTGTTACCCTTTAGATCTTCCTGTGAACTTATAATCAAATGAGGTTGTCTACCGAACAATATTTCAAATGGGGACAGATTCAGAGGAGGTCTAGGAGTGGTCCTTATGCTATGTAGGACCAAGGGTAACGCTTCTGGCCATCCTAGTCCAGTCTCTGCCATGATTTTACTTAGCTTATTTTTAATAGTCCTGTTCATCCTCTCTACCTTGGCACTGGCTTGCGGTCAGTAGGGGGTGTGAAGTCGGCTATTAATACCCATCAGCTTACACATATTTTGAAAAATATCACCTGTGAAATGGGTACCCCTATCACTCTCGATGATTCTAGGGATACCGTACCTGCATACAAATTCCTGAACTATTTTCTTGGCAGTAAACGCAGTAGTATTAGTGGCCACTGGGTAGGCCTCAACCCAGTTACAGAGTACGTCTGTGCACACTAATACATACTTAAGGTTCCTGCAGGGTGGTAATTGGATGAAATCAATTTGTATCACCTGGAAAGGTCCATCAGTCGGTGGAATGTGGGACAGTTCACTTTCCCTATGTTCTTTCTCAAGCAGGTCAGACAGGACATTGCTATCTTCTCTGCTTGTGAAGAAAAACCTGGTGCGCACCAGTATGCCCTCACCAACTTGCACATACCCTGTTTTCCCAAGTGAGTCAGTCTGTTCGCTGCCTCTGCCAGGCTTGGGTAATACACCTTAGGTGCCACCGGCTTACCTTGTCCGTCCCTCCAGAGTCCAGACGGCTCTTGCCCACATCCCTTAGACTTCTAGGTTGCTTTCTCTTGGGTAGAACACAAATTTTGCATCTCAATTAATTTCTGCATGTCAACTGTTTGGAAAACCATTACTTGTTCTATGGGTACATTTGTTTTTAAACCTGCTGCCCACTTGGCAGCTTCATCCGCTCTGTTGTTGCCCAATGATACCGGTCTTCCTCACATGTGTGGGCTTTACACTTTATTACTGCTACCATTTTGGGCAACTGAATTGCTTTTAATAATCCTTTTATGTGTCTGGAATGTGCGACTGGTGTGCCTGCTGCTGTCATAAAATTTCTCAGACGCCATAGAGTTCCGAAATTGTGAACCACCCCGAATGCATACCTAGAGTCAGTGTAAATGTTGGCAGATTTGCCTGCTGCCAATTCACACACTCTTCTCAGTGCTACTAACTCCGCCACTTGGGCTGAGTGAGGAGGACCAAGAGGTTCAGCTTCTATGATGTCTGTGTCATCTACAACAGCATAACCTGTACATAACTCACCTGTGTCTGTTTGTCTATGGCAACTCCCATCCGTGTAAAATGTCACATCTGCATTCTCTAAAGGTATGTCACGTATGTCAGGTCTAGCGGTAAAGGTCTGGTTAAGATAATCCATACAATCATGCGTATCAATACCTTTGCAAAACTCACTTTCTACCAGAGACTCATCCTCCACGCTTTGTGCATTCTTATGCACATACGATAAGTACGTTGCTGGATTTATCGAATTACACCGCTTTATAGAGATGTTTGAGGGTTCTATTAGAGCTAGTTCCCATTTGGTGAATCTAGCTGAGGATATGTGTCTGGTTTGGGCAGAGTTCAACAGGGCAGACACAGTATGTGGGGTATAGACAATCATATCATGGCCCAATACCACATTCTCACTTTTGCTGTCCAATAGAGCCATTGCTGCTACACTTCTCAAACAGGTTGGGAGTGATCTCGCCACAGTGTCCAATTGTGCACTGTAATATGCTACAGGCCTACTGGCATCCCCATGTTTTTGTGTAAGGACACCTGCAGCACAACCATCAGCTTCCGTACAATACAAATCAAAAGGTTTTTCATAATCGGGTATTCCCAATGCAGGAGCTTTTGTCAGACTATCCTTAAGATTAAGGAAAGCCTGCTCTGATTCCTCAGTGTGTATGACACGATCGGGCTTTGAGGAAGAGACTAATTCCTGTAAAGGTAAGGCCAAAATAGAAAAACCTGGGATCCACATTCTACAATATCCACACATTCCCAAGATGGTACGGATTTGCTGTTGGTTACGTGTAAGTGTCATGTTTTGTATAGCCTGGATTCTATCTGTAGTGAGATGTCACAGCTCCTGGGTTAGGTAGTGTCCCAAATATTTAACTCTGGATTGGCATGGCTGTAGTTTGTCCTTAGCAACCTTGTGTCCTGTTTGCGAGAGATGAAGAAATAAAAGTTTCGTATCATTCAAACATGACATAAACAAGTCAGAACATAGCAATAAATCATCTACATATTGAATTAGAACAGATCCATTGGCGGGTTGAAAAGACTGTAAACAATCGTGTAATGCCTGGGAAAAGATACTGGGGCTGTCTATGAAACCCTGGGGTAATCATGTCCATGTGTATTGTACACCCCTGTATGTGAATGCAAATAGGTACTGACAGTCAGGATGAAGAGGTACAGAGAAGAAAGCAGAACAAAGATCAATGACAGTGAAATGGGTTGCATTTGGTGGAATTTGCATAAGGATGACAGCTTGATTCGGCACTACGGGAAATTGGCTCTCTACCACCTTATTAACCCCTCTAAGGTCTTGTACTAGCCTATAACCCCTCCTACCAGCCTTCTTCACTGGAAAAATGGGACTGTTGGCTACACTTGTTGTACGGACTAAAATTCCCTGCTGCAATATTCGCTCAATTATGGGATACACCCCTAACTCTACCTCCTGTTTTAGTGGGTATTGGGGAATTTTTGGGACTTGCCTTCCGCTTTTTAAATTTACCATTACAGGGCTTACATTTGCCATTAATCCAGTGTCCTGTCCATCTTTAGTCCAAAGGGAATCTGGAATTAGGGACAACATTTCATCTACCTGTGATGGAGTTTCATTTAAAACTGTAGAGTGATACATTATCCTTTGAGGAGTGTCTAACATATCCCGCACCTCATATTCCATTCTCTCTGGGATATCTAAAAATACACCATCAGGGGTGCAATATATAACACATCCCATCTTACATAACAAGTCTCTGCCCAGTAGGTTAGTAGGAGCCGCAGCAGCCAGGAGAAAAGAATGCCTGGTATGCAACGGCCCAATAGTAACCTCTGTGGACTTTGTTAAAGGATAATGTTCCACTTTACCTGTTACACCCATTGATGGTACTGTCTCGTTGGTCACCTGCAAATTAATGGGAGATTTTATCACCGACCTGGTCGCCCCTGTGTCTACAAGAAAAGGATATTCAGTACCAGCTACATCAACCATCATGACCGGTTCTTCCCTAGTACTTCCCGTTAACCTGACCATCTGTAGACTACAGGTATGACCTGACCCCTAGCGTTGGCTACCATTCTCCAATAAAGCATTTACGGCTACAATTGGAGCTGGTTCCTGCTGAACATTTGCTGGCCTCTGTGCATATCGCTTATGGGGATATCTAGGTCTTCCCTGATGTGGGATCCCTACTCCTTTTACTGTACAGTTTCTACTTAAGTGTCCTGTTTGTTTACAGTTAAAACAGGTTCGTGTTTCGGGTGAAGACATGTGGTGTTGTGAGGTTTGCGCAGAGGGTAAAGGTGGTGGATATGGGTAAGGATAGGGAGGGTAAGGGTATTGTGGGGGATAAGAAGTTGGTGGATAGCCTGGGACCTGTGGTTGCATCGGGTTAGTGGGATAGAGTTGTGTTTGTTGTTGAGTGGGGTTAGTGAGAGCACATAATTGTTCAGAAGTGAGTGTGTGCGTGCAAGTGTGTCTGTTGGCTGTGATGTTACCGTCATTCCCTCCAGAGCTTGTATACTGACAGCCATTAGTTTCTCGCTCTGGGCTTCTCTCTTTTTGGAGATGTTATCATCATGTTCAATGGCGGTTTCTATGAGGGTATCTATTGTAAGTCCCTGCCAGCCAGGCTGTGAGGTCTGAACCCGAGTTTTTAAACTCTCTTTCAGACTGTCCACAAGTACCGTAACTATCATCCCCTTGTGGTGAGTGTTATCTTTAATATCCTCTATCCCAGTGTACTGGGTGATAGCCTGCAGAGCCCAATCGCAGTAATCTTCTGCAGTCTCACTCTCTTTCTGCTTAATGGTGAAAATTTTGTTCCAGTTAACTACTACTGGAAAATATATACCCAATTGAGTTACAATGCGGGAAATGTTACCTTGGTTTACTTGGTCTGTTAAGGGAACGTCATCATCCAATACACAATCCATGATAAATGTTGTCACGTCGGTATTGCGTGGCAGACAGGCCCTTAACACCACACGCCAATCTTTATTAGTGGGTTCATGTGAACTATCCAAATTCCTCAAAAATCTTTGACATTTGGCTAATTCCTTTTTGGGATCGGGGAAATCATTTATGATGGAATTTAGTTCTGCTCTTGTCCAAGGACAATGCATTACTACTTCCCTTGTGGGCACTATACCGTTTGCGTCTGCATTTCCATTTGGAACAGTTATTGTCCGAATGGGATGCATACCGATAGCGCTGCTACCTTTGACCTGGTTACCAGGCTGGGGGTTTAGTCTGCTGCTGCTGTGTATGGTATGAACAACTTCCTCTGCGGCTGCAGAGGGCATTAACACTTCCCTTGCTGTTACCGATGGAGATGGCGGCACCAATCGTGATTGTGGTGTTGCAGCATCTATCATCTGCACAGCATGGGAAATGGCAGACATTACAATAGGCTCATCATCCGCATCATGAACATTTTCTTTATAATTGCTTAAGAGAGGGTACAAGTTGCTTGTTACATTTTTATGGGTATTTTTTACATTGACTGCACCTACACCCCCATCCGCATAGGGCGGTGGTGGTGCGCGTGAACCATCTGTACTACCTTCTGCGATGCTACCTTGCAGTGCGTGCGTGCTATCAAGCTATGCGTCCGCGGCACTATTTAGCATCACCTGCGCATGGCCCGAGCCTGTGCCCGTGACGCCTGTTTGCGTCACGGGTAAATTCTTCAGCCACATTTCCCCCTCATGCTGCCACAGTTTTAAACATTCAAAATATTTAACCTTTTTCTCTCGGGAGCGCATCAAACTGATGTGATCCCGGACATTGTCTAACACATTTTTATCAAAACTACCAATTCTGGGAAACGGTCTAACACTCTTCCTCATAATATTAAACCATAAATCATAATACCTTATTGCATAAGTACCGTACTTGGTATGCATGATACGACGGACTGATACGATCGGCGCCTCCATTAGCAGCACATCATTGCCTAACATCTCTACTGTTTGCGTGGCTCCCATTCTGAGACAACTCCTATGCTTTTCAATAAAGATTTAAGCCGGTGAAAGACAATCAAGACACTTTCACTTACCTGTGGACGATTTAAGTCGGCGGCGCCCACACACCTGGATAAGATTTAGTAAGGCAACTTCCACACCTGGATAAGATATGAAAAAGGCAACTTCCACACCCGGATAAGATTTAGTAAGGCAACTTCCACACCTATGAGAGTTTGTATGTCGGCTACTCTCACGCACCTCTCTACAACAAAGACAACATGTACACCTGCTACTGTGTATAGAACGGTAAAGCTGCTTACCGAGCGGCTAGGCTAACCCTTGCACCTAGCCCTTAAGGATCATACGATACCCTTAACTTTGTTCAACAAGTACTCACTGTTACACTGTTTTTTCCTGCGCAGAAAAATACACGTTAACCCAGATATTGGAAATAGAAAAAAAATGAAAACCTCAATGGCTTTGTTCAAACACGCGGCAGCACAACCGGAAGTACGTGTACGCAATTGTGCGTCTAGTCGCATACACAGTGTTGTGACCAGGCCCACATGTTATTACCTTAACGCTATTTTGCGACTCCCTCTAAACTTTTATCAATGAGAGAAGACAACTTTTCTCTCCTTGTCCCTGGATTCTGATCAGCGCTTCCTCTACACAATAACCGGCAGTACGCTCTCAGCAACACTGTGGTAATGAAAGACTAATGCATCTCTCAAAAGGCGCCTCCACCCTTTTGCTGAGAGAGAACTGACCGAGTGTTACCGTGTATCAGATAACGTGATAAACCTACCAGCCCCCAACTGTTGAATCATAAATAAACCTTTAGTACATTCCTGCCTATAAACCTCTAAGATTCACCTGCCTAGAACCTCTAAGACAAAAACCTGCCTATACCTTCTAAAACCACAAGATGTCGCTAATTAGCGCTATGTTTAATTATACCATTAATAAAACTCTAAGACAGTTGAATAGCGGTCCAACGCGCTAAAGATTATTATTCAGGTAAAAGTACAGATGTTACCACACTATGATCTAACAATGAGCGCAAAATAAATTGTACAAACATTAGGTCATAAGGTACAGTCAATACATATGCGTGCGCTCTGGGACCAGATACCGGCATCAATAATGAGACCTCCGTTGAACAGCATAAAAGGAACACCGCAGACTGGCATCTTGTTTCAGAGCACTCACATATATACCCGTACTGGGATAAGCAATACAATAGAATACGTTGGCAGGTTTTCATAGCCGCATGTTCTGATCTTCTCACCGATGCCACCGGAACGCTTTACGGTAAAGCTTTACTAAGCCATAGTTACAGAAAACATTCATTTCTTTATATGCTGACATTGCGATTAAACCAAGTAATAATCATTCCTTTTGCGCTGCAGGACCATTGCTTTTAAATGTGTATGCGGGGAGAAATTACAGTAAATTGCATTGTGCGTTTGAGGGTATGTGGGGAACTTAGCGACCAGCACTAAGTTGGAAAGGCTTCTGTGTATGTGTGTGAGCATGCCAGTATGGGTTTGGGAAAGGTCACTAAAAAACTGGCTGTGCGTCTAAATGCTATTTTGCGTTGTCCTATGTTTAACATGAAGTGCAAGGAAAACACCACTAATTTGCTACTTTTTGCTACATCGCATATGTGTTAATGTGAATGCAGGGAAAACACCACTACTTTGCTACTGCTCAAATATAAGTCTGTGGTGATTTTAATGTGTTGCAAAGTTATTTTATGTCTGCTAAACACCGTCGGTAGGTGTTAGGGGAAGATTGTTAAAAAGCTGTTCGTGCTACTTTTCAGCAACTTTGCGTTGTGAGTAGCAAACTTGCTACTTTTATCAATTTTGCACTGTGGATTGTGTACTATGTATTTTTGACAAAATGGCACTTGTGTAAGCTTTCTTTTCTAAAATGGAGTCTTGCTGCCATTCACAAGATGGCGTCGTGCAGGTTTTCTTGATTGCCAAACAGATTCTGTCTTACCCAATTATTTGGTTTTGACACCTCATTTGGGCAGGGTCAGGGCTGCGAAGACTTTTCTGTGGGGGGTGGGCGCTTTAGGGGGCAACATAACTATGGTCCTCGGCACTGCTAAGCATTTACACCAAATGGTATAATTACGGCATCACAGGGGGCTGTGATTATGTCTCCCCTACTCTTCCGTGCCCCTACAGACCCCCGGGCCCTGGTAACTTGTAACACACCCCTCTCTGCACCTCTGCGCAATGCCACATTTACCTTCTATTTATGTCTATGTCATAGTATGCAATTTGTTTGTGACATGAACACCTCACAATGTACAGTGGGCCTGTTTCGGAGATGAACGCTTTTGCTAAAATTTGCAAAAGCCTTAAAAGGGCTTTTGTGATCCAATGGTGGGTCCAAAGATGCAGCATTGGAACAACTGCGTGAACATCGGACATTTGAGTAACCCTCAGGATGTCTGGTCTAATTCTGCTGCCTGGGCCTGTAAGGCTGCATCCAAGTACACAGCCACTAGCTTCGGCACGCCCAGAAAACAGGGCCGACACCCCCTCCCCTTTTCTGCAATGCTGCCTGTTGCTGCCCCATAACGCCAGCATCATGTCAATCATGCTACAGCTATTGGGGCACTGGGAATGACATCACAGCCCCACATCTGCACATGTGCAGTGCGGCTCCTGCACATGTGCAGATCTAAGAACATCAGAGATATGCGATAACTACATCTCTGAATCAGGCCCTGTGCTGTGTAATATGTCAGCACATAAAAAAAAAATGACAACAATAATAAATAATAATAATAATAATAATTCATAATAATAATAATTATTATTATTAATAATAATAATAATAATAATAATAATTATTATTATTATTAATAATAATAATTATAATAATAATAACAATAATAATAATAATAACTATAATAAATAATAATTGTAATAAAATTAGTTGGTAAGAAAAACAAGTATAACACGACATTAGAAAGTAGGAAGAAATGTTTTTTTTTGCACTGCACTGGTTTCCCTATTGTAAATAGTAAGAGGAAACATAGAAATGTGACTATAGATTTCTAGGTGTCTCGGGAAAGCTGCTAATATGAAAAAAGAACAGATGATTGATTCATTTCGGCTGATTACTTTATGAAAACAGCTTTTCAATTAAATACTAAATGACTGCTGGTTGAAACTATGTTACTTCTGTTGTAAAATTTTACAAAGGTGTTAGGCACTTTCATTGATTAAATGATTAATAATTCAAGGTATTTTTGCATGAACGAGGCAGACATGATCACACCAGATATAATCTAACACAGCCCCACTTCCCATACACACAATGATGTAAGAGAGAACTCTTAAAACTGACATTTAAATCAATACTCAGTGTGCGCAACACAATAATTGAAAATAAAGAATAATGGTGTTTATTTCATGGCAACTATCATTTAGTAAATGTACTGTATACTTCTTGAAATATTTCTAACATAAAAATGTGATAAACGTTTTAACATAGGGTTATAATAATTATGGCATCCCAAATACATTTTGAAAAATATGGATTTGTAAACTTTAAGTAGAAAATAATTTCATATTTTTCTATGACATTTATGCCTTCAATACCATAGGATTTTCACCTTCCTGACCAGACTGAGGGCCTGACTCAGCAAGGATCGCAAGTGCAAACTAGCCCCTCCGATCGGGAATGAGATCGCAGTGTGTACGCAGACCCATCGCAGAGTGATTGACAGGAAGCACCATTTGTAGGTGGTGACGGAGGGGGGGTCGAGCGAACGCAGGCGTGCCAGTGAATTTGAATGCCATTACAGGGGCGTGCATACTTAAGCCCCTGTAACGTCATACACACCCTGAGCTTTAGGGTGTGTATGACCGACAGGAAGTTTAGCAGTTTGTGAGGTCTGACCTGCCTTAATTGTGCGTGAGGCTCCAATGGTACTCGATGGTACCGATGTTGTTGCAGACTTGCAAGGTATTATGGATGTAAATAAAGGCAAGTGGGCATCTTTATGTGGTGCTGCATCGGCATTGTGATCGCACTTATTTGCATAATTTTGCAGCAGATTTGCGTACGCGCTTTCTGGCGCGAACGCATCAGCGATCCTTGCTGAATCAGGCCCTGAGTTTCTAATTTGTACAATGTATCGCTTGTGTCATAACTAACTTTGAGGTCTATGTACTAAGCCTTGGATGGAGATAAAGTGAACGGAAATAAAGTACCAACCAATCAGATCCTAACTGTCATTTTTCAAACACAGTCTGTAACATGGCAGTTAGGAGCTGATTGGCTGGTACTCTATCTCCGTCCATTTTATCTTCATCCACGGCTTCATAAATAGACCCCTTTATTATTTCTTAGATTACAAATGCAAGTTTGAAATTTTTTTGGATGCAGATATGGGCCGTATTCAATTAGAAGGGAAAAGCCAAGATCGCAGAAAAGTATCGCCGATTGCGACTTTTCGCCAGGCGGAAACTTATTTCCGTATTCAATTCCATCCGCTTTTCGTGTAAGCGGAAAGTCAATGCAATGTAATAGGTGAAAAAGATTCACCTCTGAATAGCAGGAGAAAAGATGTGCAAAATTTTTAATTAGGGGTGCAAAGGTGGGGAAACCACTCAGCACCCTTGGGACAGCCCCCCAAAGGATAACAGCGTCAAAAAATTTCAGGAAAAAAGCAAAGAACACCCCAAAATAGTACTTTGATTTTGGGGGCAAAAAAGCACAAAGTGGGGGACAAATTCGTACACTAGCGAAATAAGGTTCTGGGGGTGCTCTAAGAAGGGGTCAAGTGTTTTGGGGATTGCAGGTGCTTTTATGAGGGTGTAATTTCACTTTTATTAAAACTACACTTTAGAGACATGAAAACATGCTAGCACCCATTTTCAGGTATCCCAAATTTGACAGGACTACTTATTTTCTCCAAAAAATACTGCTTTATGTCATTCTTCACCACTTGTGCAAAGACGCTAATTAGGGGCAATTGTACCAACTTAAGTACCCCAAACAGTTTATTAGGACTAATCGGGCAATACTACATTCATCCCCAATGTTTCTGCATATTTTTGGGGGGTTCAGGCTGATTCCCCTGATTCTGACATCACTCTTCGCCTGTTCTGACTTCGCAAGTCGCCGTTTTCACGGTTTTTGGAAGTGAAGAGGACGAATAGCGGGTACGAGCATGATAAGTTTCCGCGGCTAAAATATGCGATGTAGGCGAAAAGTCCGGCATGCAAAACTTTATCACGGGTGCGAAACTAATTGAATACCGCCCATAGCTTTGTTTTATGGTCTGATTCAGACTTGTACGCAATTCCAATGGATTGCGTATAAGTCCGATGGTGGGTGGACTGCGCATGCACCGGTGGCCGCAGTGCGCATGTGCTACAGGATGCCCCAACCCGATTGACAGACTGCGGCCGTTTGAGGGCGGGAATTGAGCGGCATGTTGCCTCCATTTTATGGGAATGATAAGGCCAGGGTCTGCATTTACAGATGCTGATTTCCTGGCCCTGACAGAGGAGCTCCGTTGCCCATTATGAGTCAGCTTAGATTTACTCAAATGGGCGGTGACTACGGCGATGGTGATCTGATGCGTTTTCAGAGAATCCAGCAGAAAGTGTCTTTTTTTTCAGATGCCTCCTGTGGCATTAGCATATTTTATTATCGCTGCTGCGTCTGTGATGCTATTAGCGTACAATCAGGCCCTTAAGGAGCATATCCACTACACGATAAAATGAACGATTGAATTATCGTTCAATCGTTCATTATATCATGCAGTGGACATTGAGCCCACACTGAACGATATATCGTCCAGTGCCGGCACCCTCCCTCATCCCCAAACCTTCACAACTTGACGATATCGTCAGGTTGGTCAGCAGGTTCGGGCGATGAGTGACGGCGTCAACGTAGAATGGGAGCACAGATCGCTGCTTGTTGACGGCATATCCACTTTACGATATTGCGGACGATGAACGATAACGATATCGTTATTGTTTAAATTGTCCAATTTATCGTGTATCGCCTTTAGTTTGGCAGCATTTTTTTAAACTCTCCTTTTCATTTATCCCCATCCCTTCCATTTATACCTATCCCTTTCATTTATCTCTATCCCTTCCAATTATCCCTATACCTTCCATTTATCTCTATCCCTTCCATTTATTTCTATCCCTTTTATTTATCCCTATCCCTTCCATTTATCCCTATCCCTCCATTTATCCCTATCCCTAACATTTATTTCTATACCTTTTATTTATCCCTATCCCTTCCATTTATCCCTTTCCCTTCCATTTATCCCTATCCCTCCCATTTATCACTATCCCTTTTATTTATCCCTATCCCTTCCATGTATCCCTATCACTTCCATTTATCCCTATCCCTTCCATTTATCCCTATCCCTTCTATTTATCCATATAGCTTCCACTTATCCCCATCCCTTTCATTTATTTAGATCCCTTCCATTTATCACTATCCCTTCCATTTATCTCTATCCCATTTATCTCTATCCCTTCCATTTATCTCTATCCCATTTATCCATATCCCTTCCATTTATCCCTTTCCCATTTATCTCTATCCCTTCCCATTATTCTTATCCCTTATATATATCCCTTACATTTATTCCTATCTTATTAATCCCGTTTCCTTCCACTTATGCCTATCCCATTTATCCCGGTCCCTTCCATTTATCCCTATCCCTTCCATTTATCCCTATCCTTACCATTTATCCCTATCCCTATCCCATTTATCCCTATCCCTTCCATTTATCCCTATCCCTTCCATTTACCCTGTCCCTATCCTTTCCATTTAAACTTATACCTTCCATTTATCGCTATCCCTTCCATTTATCCTTATCCCTATCCTATTTATCCTTATCCCTTCCATTTATCCCTATCCCATTTATCCCTATTCCTTCCATTTATAAATATCCCTTCCATTTATCCCTTCCATTTATCCCTATCCCTTCTATGTATCCCTATCCCTTCTATTTATCCCTATTCTTTCCATTTATCCCTTCCATTTATCCCTATGCCTTCTATGTATGCCTATCCCTTCCATTTATACTTAACCCTTCCATTTATCCCTATCCTTATATCATTTATCGCTATCTCTTCCATTTGTCCTTATCCCTTCCATTTATCCCTATCCCTTCCATTTATCCCTATCCCTTCCATTTTTCCCTATCCCCTTTATCCTTATCCCTTCCATTTATCACTATTCCTTCCATTTATCCTTATCCCTTCCAGTTATCCCTATCCCTTCCATTTTTCCCTATCCCATTTACCTCTATCCCTACCATTTATCCTTATCCCTTACATGTATCCCTATTACATTTATCGCTATCCCTGCCATTAATCCCTGTCCCTTCCATTTATCTCTATCCCTTCAATTTATCCATGTCCCTTCCATTTATACTTATCCCTTCCTTTTATCCCTTCCATTTATCCCTATGTTTTCCATTTATACCTATCCCTTCCATTTATTCCTATCCCTTCAATTTATCCCTATCTCTTCCATTTATCCTTATCCCTTCCATTTTTCCCTATCCAATTTACCTCTATCCGTTCTATTGATCCTTATACCTTCCATGTATCCCTATTCCTTCCATTTATACCTGTCTCTTCCATTTATCCTTATCCCTTACATTTATCACTATCCCATTTATCGCTATCCCTTACATGTATCCCTGTCCCTTCCATTTATCCATATCCCTTACATTTATCCCTACCCCTTCCATTTATCCCTATCCCGTATATTTATCCCTATCTCTTCCATTTATCCCTATCCTTTCCATTTATACCTATACCTTCCATTTATCCCTATCCGTTCCATTAATTTGTATCCCTTCCATTTATCCCTATCCCTTCCATTTATCCCTATCCCATTCATCTTTATGCCTTCCATTCATCCCTATCAATTCCATTTATCCCTTTCCATTTTATCTCTATCCATTCAAATTATCATTATCCCTTCCATATATCCCCTTCCCATTTATCTCTATACCTTCAATTTATCCTTACCCTTCCATTTATCCTTATCCCATGTATCTCTATCCCTTCCATTAATCCTTATCCTTTCCATGTATCCCTATCCCATTTATCTCTATCCCTTCCATTTATCCATATCCCTTCCATTTATACCTATCCCTTCATTTATTCTTATCCCTTCCATTTATCTCTATCCCTTCCATTTATCCTTATCCTTTCCATTTATCCCTATCCCATTTATCTCTATACTTTCCATTTATCCCTCTCCCATTTATCACTATGCTTACATTTATCTCTATCTCTTCCAATTATCTCTATCTCTTCCATTTATGCTTATCCCTTCAATTTATCCATATCCCGTTTATCTATATCCCTTCCATTTATCCATATCCATTCCATTTATCCATGTCCCATTCATTTATACTTATCCCTTCCATTTATCCCTATCCCATTTATCTATATTTTTTCAATTTATCCCTATCCCTTCCATTTATCCCTATCCCTTCCATTTATCCCTATCGCTTCCATTTATCCTTATCCCTTCCATTTATCCCTATCCTATTTATCACCTTCCCTTCCATTTATCCCTATCCCTTCTATGTATCCTTATCCCTTACATTTATCCCTATCCTATTTATTGCCTTCCCTTCCATTTATCTCTGTGCCTTCCATTTATCCCTGTCCCTTCCATTTATCCCTATCCCTTCCATTTATACTTATCCATTCCATTTATCGCTATCCCTTCCATTTATCCATCTCCCTTCCATTTATCCCTATCCCTTCCATTTATACTTATCCCATCCATTTATCACTATCCCTTCCATTTATCCCTATCCCTTCCATTTATCACTATCCATTCCATTTATCCCTATAACTTCCATTTATCCCTATCCCTTCTATTTATCTCTATCCCTTCCATTTATCTCTATCCCTTCCATTTATCCTTATCCATTCCATTTATCCCTATACATTCAATTTATCCCTATCCCTTCCATTTATCCCTATCCCTTCCATTTATCTCTATCCCTACCCGTTTATTCCTGTCCCTTCCATTTTTCATTATCCCTTCCATGTATCCCTATCCCATGAATTTATCCATATCCCTTCCATTTATCCCTATCCCTTCCATTTAACTATATCCCTTCCATTTATCTCTATCCCTTTAATTTATCTCTATACCTTCCATATATGCTTATCCCATGAATCTCTATCCTTCCATTAATCCTTATCCCTTCCATGTATCCCTATCCCATTTACCTCTATCCCTTCCATTTATCCTTAACCCTATCCCATGTATCCCTATCCCTTCCATTTATCATTATCCCTTCCATTTATCCCTATCCCTTCCATTTATCCTTATCCCTTCCAATTATCTCTATCCCTTCCATTTATCCCTATCCCTTCCAATATCCCTATCCCTTCAATTTATCTCTATCCCTTACATTTATCCTTGTCCCTTCCATTTACCCTTTTCCCTTACATTTATCCATATACTATTTATCGCCTTCCCTTCCATTTATCCCTGTCCCTTCTATGTATCCTTGTCCCTTACATTTATCCCTATCCTATTTATCGCCTTCCTTTCCATTTATCCCTATCCCTTCAATTTATCTTTATCCCTTCCATTTATCCCTATTCCTTCCATTTATCCCTGTCCCTTCCATTTATCCCTGTCCCTTCCATTTATCCCTATCCCTTCCATTTATACTTATCCATTCCATTTATCCTTATCCCTTCCATTTATCCCTGTCCCTTCCATGTATCCATATCCCTTCTATTTATACTTATCCCATCCATTTATCACTATTCCTTCCATTTATCTTTATCCCTTCTATTTATACTTATCCCATCCATTTACCACTATCCCTTCCATTTATACCTATCCCTTCTATTTATCTCTATCCCTTCCAATTATCCCTAACCTTCACATTTATCCCTATCCATTCCATTTATCCCTATCCCTTCCATTTCTCCCTAACCCTTCTATTTATCTCTATCCCTTCCATTTATCTCTATCCCTTCCTTTTATCATTCCCCGTTCCATTTATCCCTATCCATTCAATTTATCCCTATCCCTTCCATTTATCTCTATCCCTTCTGTTTATCCCTATCCCTTCCATTTATCCTTATCCCTTCCATGTATCCCTATCCCTTGAATTTATCCATATCCCATCCATTTATCCCTAGCCCTTCCAATTAAATATATCCCTTCCATTTATCTCTATCCCTTTAATTTATCTCAATCCCTTCCATATATCCCCTTCCATTTATCTCTATCCCTTCAATTTATCCTTATACCTTTCATTTATCCTTATCCCATGTATCTCTATCCCTTCCATTAATCCTTTTCCCTTCCATGTATCCCTATCCCATTTATCTCTATCTCTTCCATTTATCCCTATGCATTCCATTTATCCCTATCCCATGTATCTCTATCCCTTCCATTTATCTTTATCTCTTTCATTTATCCCTATCCCTTCCATTTATCCTTATCCCTTCCATTTATCCCTATCCCATTAATCTATATCCCTTCCATTTATCCTTATCCCTTCCATTTATCCCTATCCCTTCAATTTATCTCTATCCCTTCCATTTATCTCTATCCCTTCTATTTATCCTTATCCGTTCCATTTATCCCTATCCATTCAATTTATCCCTATTCCTTCCATTTATCCCTATCCCATTTATCCATATCCCTTCTATGTATCCCTATCCCTTCAATTTATCCTTATCCCTTCCATTTATCCTTATCCCTATCCCATTTATCTCTATCTCTTCCATTTATCCTTATCCCTTCCATTTATCCTTGTCCCTGTTCAATTTATATCTTTCCATTCCATTTATCCCTATCCCTTCCATTTATCCTTATCCGTTCCATTTATCCCTATCCATTCAATTTATCCCTATCCCTTTCATTTATCTCTATCCCTTCCATTTATCCTTATCCCTTCCGTTTATCCCTATCCCTTCCATTTATCCTTATACCTTCCATGTATCCCTATCCCTTGAATTTATCCATATCCTTCCATTTATCCATATCCCTTCCATTTAACTGTTTCCCTTCCATTTATCTCTATCCCTTTAATTTATCTCTATCCCTTCCATATATCCCCTTCCCATTTATCCTTATCTATTCCATTTATCCTTATACCTTCCATTTATCCTTATCCCATGTATCTCTATCCCTTCCATTAATCCTTATCCCTTCCATGTATCCCTATCCCATTTATCTCTATCCCTTCCTTTTATCCTTTTCCCTATCCCATGTATCCCTATCCCTTAAATTTATCCTTATCCCTATCCCATGTATTCCTATCCCTTCAATTTATCCATATCCCGTCCATTTATCCCTATCCCTTCATTTATCCATATCCCTTCCATTTATCTCTATCCCTTCCATTTATCCTTGTCCTTTCCATTTATCCCTATCCCATTTATCTCTATCCCTTCAATTTATCCCTATCCCATTTATCTCTTACTTTTCCATTTATCCCTATACCTTCCATTTATCCTTATCCCTTCCATTTATCCTTATCCCTTCCATTTATCTCTATCCCTTCCATTTATCCCTCTCCCATTTATCACTAACCCTTTCATTTATCTCTATCTCTTCCATTTATCTCTATCTCTTCCATTTATCCCTATCCCTTCCATTTATCCCTATCCCATGTATCTCTATCCCTTCCATTTATCTTTATCTCTTCCATTTATCCCTATCCCTTCCACTTATCTTTATCCCTTCCATTTATCCCTATCCCATTTAACTATATCCATTCCATCTATCCTTATCCCTTCCATTTATCCATATCCGTTCCATTTATCCATGTCCCTTTCATTTATACTTATCCCTTCCATTTATCCCTATCACTTTTATCTCTATATATCCTTCCATTTATTTCTATCCCTTCCATTTATCCCTATCCCTTCCATTTATCCCTATCCCTTCAATTTATCTTTATCCCTTACATTTATCCCTGCCATTTCCATTTATCCTTAACCCTTACATTTATCCTTATCCTATTTATCGCCTTCCCTATCCCTTCTATGTTTCCTTATCCCTTACATTTATCCCTATCCTATTTATCGCCTTCCCTTACATTTATCCCTATCCCTTCCATTTATACTTATCCCTTCCATTTATCCCTGTCCCTTCCATTTATCCCTATCCCTTCCACTTATCCCTATCCCTTCCATTTATACTTATCCCATCCATATATCAGTATCCCTTCCATTTATCTATAACCCTTCCATTTCTCCCTATACCTTCTATTTGTCTCTATCCCTTCCAATTATCCCTAACCCTCACATTTATCCCTATCCCTTCCATTTGTCCCTATCCATTCCATTTATCTCTATCCCTTCCATTTATCCCTATCCCTTCTATTTATCTCTTTCCCTTCCATTTATCTCTATCCCTAACAATTATCCTTATCCTTTCCATTTTTCCCTATCCATTCAATTTATCCCTATCCCTTCCATTTATCCCTATCCCTTCCATTTATCTCTATCCCTTCTGTTTATCCATATCCCTTCCATTTATCTCTATCCCTTCCATTTATCCCTCTCCCATTTATCACTATCCCTTCCATTTATCTCTATCTCTTCCATTTATGTCTATCTCTTCCATTTATCCATATCCCTTCCATTTATCCCTATCCCATGTATCTCTATCCCTTCCATTTATCTTTATCTCTTCCATTTATCCCTAACCCTTCCATTTATCGTTATCCCTTCCATTTATCCCTATCCCATTTATCTATATCCCTTGCATTTATCCTTATCCCTTCCATTTATTCATTTCCGTTCCATTTATCCATGTCCCTTTCATTTATACTTATCCCTTCCATGTATCCCTATCCCATTTATCTATGTCCCTTCCATTTATCTCTATCCCTTCCATTTATCCCTATCCCTTCAATTTATCTCTATCCCTTACATTTATCCCTGTCCCTTACATTTATCCTTATCCCTTACACTTATCCCTATCCTATTTATCGCCTTCCCTTCCATTTATCCCTATACCTTCTATGTATCCTTATCCCTCACATTTATCCCTATCCTATTTATTGCCTTCCCTTCCATTTATCCTTATCCCTTACATTTATCCCTATTCCTTCCATTTATCCCTGTCCCTTCCGTTTATCCCTGTCCCTTCCATTTATTCCTATCCCTTCCATTTATACTTATCCATTCCATTTATCCCTATACCTTCCATTTATCCCTGTCCCTTCCATATATCCCTATCCCTTCCATTTATCCCTATCCCTTCCATTTATACTTATTTCATCCATTTATCACTATCCCTTCCATTTATCCATATCCCTTCCATTTATCTCTATCCCTTCCATTTATACTTATCCCATCCATTTATCACTATCCCTTCCATTTATCCATCCATTCCTTCTATTTATCTCTATCCCTTCCAATTATCCCTAACCCTCACATTTATACCTATCCTTTCCATTTATCCCTATCCATTCAATTTATCCCTATCCCTTCCGTTCATCCCTATCCCTTCTATTTATCTCTATCCCTTCCATTTATCTCTATCCCTTCCATTTATCCTTATCTGTTCCATTTATCCCTATCTATTCAATTTATCCCTATCCCTTCCATTGATCCCTATTCCTTCCATTTATCTTTATCCCTTCCATTTATCCCTATCCCTTCCATTTATCCTAATACCTTCCATGTATCCCTATCCCTTGAATTTATCCATATCCCTTCCATTTATCCCTATCCCTTCCATTTAACTATATCCCTTCCATTTATCTCTATCCCTTTAATTTATCTCTATCTCTTCCATATATCCCCTTCCCATTTATCCTTATCCCTTCCATTTATCCTTATGCCTTCCATTTATCCTTATCCCATGTTTCACTATCCCTTCCATTAATCCTTTTCCCTTCCATGTATCCCTATCCGATTTATCTCTATCTCTTCCATTTATCCCTATGCATTCCATTTATCCCTATCCCATGTATCTCTATCCCTTCCATTTATCTTTATCTCTTTCATTTATCCCTATCCCTTCCATTTATCCTTATCCCTTCCATTTATCCCTATCCCATTTATCTATATCCCTTCCATTTATCCTTATCCCTTCCATTTATCCATATCCATTCCATTTATCCATGTCCCTTTCATTTATACTTATCCCTTCCATTTATCCCTATCCCATTAATCTATATCTCTTCCATTTATCTCTATCCCTTCCATTTATCCCTATCCCTTCCATTTATCCCTATCCCTTCAATTTAACTCTATCCCTTCCATTTATCTCTATCCCTTCCATTTATCCTTATCCGTCCATTTATCCCTATCCATTCAATTTATCCCTATTCCTTCCATTTATCCCTATCCCATTTATCCTTATCCCTTCTATGTATCCCTATCCCTTCAATTTATCCTTATCCCTTCCATTTATCCTTATCCCTATCCCATTTATCTCTATCTCTTCCATTTATCCTTATCCCTTCCATTTATCCTTGTCCCTGTTCAATTTATATCTTTCCATTCCATTTATCCCTTCCATTTATCCTTATCCGTTCCATTTATCCCTATACATTCAATTTATCCCTATCCCTTCCATTTATCTCTATCCCTTCCATTTATCTTTATCCCTTCCGTTTATCCCTATCCCTTCCATTTATCCTTATACCTTCCATGTATCCCTATCCCTTGAATTTATCCATATCCTTCCATTTATCCATATCCCTTCCATTTAACTATATCCCTTCCATTTATCTCTATCCCTTTAATTTATCTCTATCCCTTCCATATATCCCCTTCCCATTTATCCTTATCTATTCCATTTATCCTAATACCTTCCATTTATCCTTATCCCATGTATCTCTATCCCTTCCATTAATCCTTATCCCTTCCATTTATCCCTATCCCATGTATCTCTATCCCTTCCATTTATCTTTATCTCTTTCATTTATCCCTAACCTTTCCATTTATCGTTATCCCTTCCATTTATCCCTATCCCATTTATCTATATCCCTTGCATTTATCCTTATCCCTTCCATTTATTCATTTCCGTTCCATTTATCCATGTCCCTTTCATTTATACTTATCCCTTCCATTTATCCCTATCCCATTTATCTATGTCCCTTCCATTTATCTCTATCCCTTCCATTTATCCCTATCCCTTCAATTTATCTCTATCCCTTACATGTATCCCTGTCCCTTACATTTATCCTTATCCCTTACATTTATCCCTATCCTATTTATCGCCTTCCCTTCCATTTATCCCTATACCTTCTATGTATCTTTATCCCTCACATTTATCCCTATCCTATTTATTGCCTTCCCTTCCATTTATCCTTATCCCTTACATTCATCCCTATTCCTTCCATTTATCCCTGTCCCTTCCGTTTATCCCTGTCCCTTCCATTTATCCCTATCCCTTCCATTTATACTTATCCATTCCATTTATCTCTATCCCTTCCATTTATCCCTCTCCCATTTATCACTATCCCTTTCATTTATCTCTATCTCTTCCATTTATCTCTATCTCTTCCATTTATCCCTATCCCTTCCATTTATCCCTATCCCATGTATCTCTATCCCTTCCATTTATCTTTATCTCTTCCATTTATCCCTATCCCTTCCACTTATCTTTATCCCTTCCATTTATCCCTATCCCATTTAACTATATCCATTCCATCTATCCTTATCCCTTCCATTTATCCATATCCGTTCCATTTATCCATGTCCCTTTCATTTATACTTATCCCTTCCATTTATCCCTATCACTTTTATCTCTATATATCCTTCCATTTATTTCTATCCCTTCCATTTATCCCTATCCCTTCCATTTATCCCTATCCCTTCAATTTATCTTTATCCCTTACATTTATCCCTGCCCTTTCCATTTATCCTTAACCCTTACATTTATCCTTATCCTATTTATCGCCTTCCCTATCCCTTCTATGTATCCTTATCCCTTACATTTATCCCTATCCTATTTATCGCCTTCCCTTACATTTATCCCTATCCCTTCCATTTATACTTATCCCTTCCATTTATCCCTGTCCCTTCCATTTATCCCTATCCCTTCCACTTATCCCTATCCCTTCCATTTATACTTATCCCATCCATATATCAGTATCCCTTCCATTTATCTATAACCCTTCCATTTCTCCCTATACCTTCTATTTGTCTCTATCCCTTCCAATTATCCCTAACCCTCACATTTATCCCTATCCCTTCCATTTGTCCCTATCCATTCCATTTATCTCTATCCCTTCCATTTATCCCTATCCCTTCTATTTATCTCTTTCCCTTCCATTTATCTCTATCCCTAACAATTATCCTTATCCTTTCCATTTTTCCCTATCCATTCAATTTATCCCTATCCCTTCCATTTATCCCTATCCCTTCCATTTATCTCTATCCCTTCTGTTTATCCATATCCCTTCCATTTATCTCTATCCCTTCCATTTATCCCTCTCCCATTTATCACTATCCCTTCCATTTATCTCTATCTCTTCCATTTATGTCTATCTCTTCCATTTATCCATATCCCTTCCATTTATCCCTATCCCATGTATCTCTATCCCTTCCATTTATCTTTATCTCTTCCATTTATCCCTAACCCTTCCATTTATCGTTATCCCTTCCATTTATCCCTATCCCATTTATCTATATCCCTTGCATTTATCCTTATCCCTTCCATTTATTCATTTCCGTTCCATTTATCCATGTCCCTTTCATTTATACTTATCCCTTCCATGTATCCCTATCCCATTTATCTATGTCCCTTCCATTTATCTCTATCCCTTACATTTATCCCTGTCCCTTACATTTATCCTTATCCCTTACACTTATCCCTATCCTATTTATCGCCTTCCCTTCCATGTATCCCTATACCTTCTATGTATCCTTATCCCTCACATTTATCCCTATCCTATTTATTGCCTTCCCTTCCATTTATCCTTATCCCTTACATTTATCCCTATTCCTTCCATTTATCCCTGTCCCTTCCGTTTATCCCTGTCCCTTCCATTTATTCCTATCCCTTCCATTTATACTTATCCATTCCATTTATCCCTATACCTTACATTTATCCCTGTCCCTTCCATTTATCCCTATCCCTTCCATTTATCCCTATCCCTTCCATTTATACTTATTTCATCCATTTATCACTATCCCTTCCATTTATCCATATCCCTTCCATTTATCTCTATCCCTTCCATTTATACTTATCCCATCCATTTATCACTATCCCTTCCATTTATCCATCCATCCCTTCTATTTATCTCTATCCCTTCCAATTATCCCTAACCCTCACATTTATACCTATCCTTTCCATTTATCCCTATCCATTCAATTTATCCCTATCCCTTCCGTTCATCCCTATCCCTTCTATTTATCTCTATCCCTTCCATTTATCTCTATCCCTTCCATTTATCCTTATCTGTTCCATTTATCCCTATCTATTCAATTTATCCCTATCCCTTCCATTGATCCCTATTCCTTCCATTTATCTTTATCCCTTCCATTTATCCCTATCCCTTCCATTTATCCTAATACCTTCCATGTATCCCTATCCCTTGAATTTATCCATATCCCTTCCATTTATCCCTATCCCTTCCATTTAACTATATCCCTTCCATTTATCTCTATCCCTTTAATTTATCTCTATCTCTTCCATATATCCCCTTCCCATTTATCCTTATCCCTTCCATTTATCCTTATGCCTTCCATTTATCCTTATCCCATGTTTCACTATCCCTTCCATTAATCCTTTTCCCTTCCATGTATCCCTATCCCATTTATCTCTATCTCTTCCATTTATCCCTATGCATTCCATTTATCCCTATCCCATGTATCTCTATCCCTTCCATTTATCTTTATCTCTTTCATTTATCCCTATCCCTTCCATTTATCCTTATCCCTTCCATTTATCCCTATCCCATTTATCTATATCCCTTCCATTTATCCTTATCCCTTCCATTTATCCATATCCATTCCATTTATCCATGTCCCTTTCATTTATACTTATCCCTTCCATTTATCCCTATCCCATTAATCTATATCTCTTCCATTTATCTCTATCCCTTCCATTTATCCCTATCCCTTCCATTTATCCCTATCCCTTCAATTTAACTCTATCCCTTCCATTTATCTCTATCCCTTCCATTTATCCTTATCCGTTCCATTTATCCCTATCCATTCAATTTATCCCTATTCCTTCCATTTATCCCTATCCCATTTATCCTTATCCCTTCTATGTATCCCTATCCCTTCAATTTATCCTTATCCCTTCCATTTATCCTTATCCCTATCCCATTTATCTCTATCTCTTCCATTTATCCTTATCCCTTCCATTTATCCTTGTCCCTGTTCAATTTATATCTTTCCATTCCATTTATCCCTTCCATTTATCCTTATCCGTTCCATTTATCCCTATACATTCAATTTATCCCTATCCCTTCCATTTATCTCTATACCTTCCATTTATCTTTATCCCTTCCGTTTATCCCTATCCCTTCCATTTATCCTTATACCTTCCATGTATCCCTATCCCTTGAATTTATCCATATCCTTCCATTTATCCATATCCCTTCCATTTAACTATATCCCTTCCATTTATCTCTATCCCTTTAATTTATCTCTATCCCTTCCATATATCCCCTTCCCATTTATCCTTATCTATTCCATTTATCCTAATACCTTCCATTTATCCTTATCCCATGTATCTCTATCCCTTCCATTAATCCTTATCCCTTCCATTTATCCCTATCCCATGTATCTCTATCCCTTCCATTTATCTTTATCTCTTTCATTTATCCCTAACCTTTCCATTTATCGTTATCCCTTCCATTTATCCCTATCCCATTTATCTATATCCCTTGCATTTATCCTTATCCCTTCCATTTATTCATTTCCGTTCCATTTATCCATGTCCCTTTCATTTATACTTATCCCTTCCATTTATCCCTATCCCATTTATCTATGTCCCTTCCATTTATCTCGATCCCTTCCATTTATCCCTATCCCTTCAATTTATCTCTATCCCTTACATGTATCCCTGTCCCTTACATTTATCCTTATCCCTTACATTTATCCCTATCCTATTTATCGCCTTCCCTTCCATTTATCCCTATACCTTCTATGTATCCTTATCCCTCACATTTATCCCTATCCTATTTATTGCCTTCCCTTCCATTTATCCTTATCCCTTACATTCATCCCTATTCCTTCCATTTATCCCTGTCCCTTCCGTTTATCCCTGTCCCTTCCATTTATCCCTATCCCTTCCATTTATACTTATCCATTCCATTTATCCCTATACCTTCCATTTATGCCTGTCCCATCCATTTATCCCTATCCCTTCCATTTATCCCTATCCCTTCCATTTATACTTATTTCATCCATTTATCACTATCCCTTCCATTTATCCCTATCCCTTCCATTTATCTCTATCCCTTCCATTTATACTTATCCCATCCATTTACCACTATCCCTTCCATTTATCCATCCATCCCTTCTATTTATCTCTATCCCTTCCAATTATCCCTAACCCTCACATTTATACCTATCCTTTCCATTTATCCCTATCCATTCAATTTATCCCTATCCCTTCCGTTCATCCCTATCCCTTCTATTTATCTCTATCCCTTCCATTTATCTCTATCCCTTCCATTTATCCTTACCTGTTCCATTTATCCCTATCTATTCAATTTATCCCTATCCCTTCCATTTATCCCTATCCCTTCCATTTATCTTTATCCCTTCCATTTATCCCTATCCCTTCCATTTATCCTTATACCTTCCATGTATCCCTATCCCTTGAATTTATCCATATCCCTTCCATTTATCCCTATCCCTTCCATTTAACTATATCCCTTCCATTTATCTCTATCCCTTTAATTTATCTCTATCTCTTCCATATATCCGCTTCCCATTTATCCTTATCCCTTCCATTTATCATTATGCCTTCCATTTATCCTTATCCCATGTATCACTATCCCTTCCATTAATCTTTATCCCTTCCAGGTATCCCTATCCCATTTATCTCTATCCCTTCCATTTATCCTTATCCCTTCCTTTTATCCATATCCCTTCCATTTATCCCTATCCCTTCATTTATCCTTATCCCTTCCATTTATCTCTCTCCCTTCCATTTATCCTTATCCTTTCCATTTATCCCTATCCCATTTATCTCTATCCCTTCCATTTATCCCTATCCCATTTATCTATTTCTTTTCCATTTATCCCTATCCCTGCCACTTATCCTTACCCCTTCCATTTATCCTTATCCCTTCCATTTATCTCTATCCCTTCCATTTATCCCTCTCCCATTTATCACTATCCCTTCCATTTATCTCTATCTCTTCCATTTATCTTTATCTCTTCCATTTATCCCTATCTTTTCCATTTATCCTTATCCCTTCCATTTATCCCTATCCCATTTATCTATATGCCTTCCATCTATCCTTATCCCTTCCATTTATCCATATCCGTTCAATTTATCCATGTCCCTTTCATTTATACTTATCCCTTCCATTTATCCCTATCCTATTTATCTATATATACCTTCCATTTATTTCTATCCCTTCCATTTATCCCTATCCCTTCCATTTATCCCTATCCCTTCAATGTATCTTTATCCCTTACATTTATCCCTGTCCCTTCCATTTATCCTTATCCCTTACATTTATCCCTATCCTATTTATCGCCTTCCCTATCCCTTCTATGTATCCTTATCCCTTACATTTATCCCTAACCTATTTATCGCCTTCCCTTCCATTTATCCCTATCCCTTCCAATTATACTTATCCCTTCCATTTATCCCTGCCCCTTCCATTTATCCCTATGCCTTCCACTTATCCCTATCCCTTCCATTTATACTTATCCCATCCATTTATCACTATCCCTTCCATTTATCTCTATCCCTTCCATTTATCCCTATACCTTCTATTTGTCTCTATCCCTTCCAATTATCCCTAACCCTCACATTTATCACTAAGCCTTCCATTTGTCCCTATCCATTCCATTTATCTCTATCCCTTCCATTTATCCCTATCCCTTCTATTTATCTCTTTCCCTTCCATTTATCTCTATCCCTTCCATTTATCCTTATCCTTTCCATTTATCCCTATCCATTCAATTTATCCCTATCCCTTCCATTTATCCCTTCCATTTATATCTATCCCTTCTGTTTATCCCTATCCCTTCCCTTCCATGTATCCCTAACCCTTGAATTTATCCATATCACTTCAATGTATCCCTATCCCTTCCATTTAACTATATCCCTTCCATTTATCTCTATCCCTTTAATTTTTCTCTATCCCTTCCATTTATCTCTATCTCTTCCATTTATCCTGATCACTTCTATTTATCCCTATCCCTTCCATATATCCCTATCCTTACCATTTATCCCTATTCCTATCCCATTTTTCCATATCCCTTCCATTTATCCCTATCCTTTGCCTGTTCCTATCCTTAGCCCTTCCATTTATCTCTTTCCCTTCCATTTATCCCTATCCCTTTGCATTTATCCCTATCCCTTCCATTTATCCTTATCCCTTCCATTTATCCCTATCCCATTGATCCTTATCCCTTCTATGTATCCCTATCCCTTCCATTTATACTTATCCCTTCCATTTATCCTTATCCCTATCCCATTTATCTCTATCTCTTCCATTTATCCTTATCCCTTCCATTTATCCTTATCCCTGTCCCGTTTATATCTATCCCTTCCATTTATCGCTATCCCTTCCATTTATCGCTATCCCTTCCTTTTTTCCCTATCCCTTCCATTTATCCCTATCCCTTCCATTTATCGCTATCCCTTCCATTTATCCCTATCCCTTCTATTTATCTTATCCCTTCCATTTATCCCTATCCCTTCTATTTATCTCTAACCCTTACATTTATCCCTTCCATTTATCCCTATTCCTTCCATTTATCCCTATCCTTTCCATTTATCCCTATCCCTTCTACTTATCCCTATCCCTTCCATTTATCCTAATCCCTTCCATTTATCTCTAACCCTTCCATTTTTCCTTATCCCTATCCCATTCATCCCTATCCCTTCTATGTATCCCTTCCATTTATCCCTATCCCATTTATCCATATCCCTTCCATTTATCCCTATCCCATTTATCCCTATCCCTTCCTCTTATCCCTATCCCTTCCATTTATCCTTATCCCTTCCATTTATCCATAGCCCATTTATCCCTATCTCTTCCATTTATCCTTATCCCTTCCATTTATCCATATCCCATTTATCCCTATCCCTTCCATTTTTTTAAAAACTTGATGTAAGAATTAAAAAAAAAAGACATGAAACTACAGTATATGGGGGAAAGGATAGTTGTAGCAGTTGTAAAACTTAAAACCAACTCCTGTCCTGAGGACTCCATTTTTTTTACTACTGAACATGCATAGTACAATAGCTCTCATTAATGCTAGTTTTTTGCTTCACCATCTTCACCATTTTGACCTGTAAGTGCTAATATTGAATAGTAATTTGTGCATACATTGATGCAGAATAGCTGATGTTCATAACAAGAAAACTGGGACAAACATAATCAGGGGTATTCAATATGAAACGTTAACTTCACTGCCGAAGTTAACGTTTCATATCGGAGTTTTTTCATGCGTTAAAGTATCGGTCGCGCTCCCGCGTATCCCCGTATTCAATTTGAAATCGTCGAAAACGGGAACCTCCGAAGTTGGATTTGCGTAACGTTACCATTTTTTCCATAAAAAATTTGTAAGACCCCCCTAAAGTTGTAAAAACATGGGGGATCACTATGGATACCCCGGTTTTAGCCTTTAAATGAAAGTCGGGGATTTAAATAGCCGCAGCAGGTGTTTTTCTCCCGACATTGAAGAAGTGTTGCAGAAGAGCACTTAGGTTATTTTTTTCGTTTTTTAAGTGGTCCCATCAAATTTGGGGTACATGAAAATGGGTACTAGCATATTTTTAAGTCCCTAAAGTAAGTTTTTAAAAATTCTGCATTTGTGCACCTGCCGCTATAAATCTATTCTTCAAAACACCTGCCGCATACTTGCAGAATAGCCCTGAACCTATTTCCCTATTGTTAAACAATTTTTTCCCATTTATTTTTTTTCACCCCAATTTTTAAATAAATTTTTTGGGGTGTCCCTATTTTTTTTTAGACCCAAATTTATTTTTTAAAGGGTGTCCTGATTTTTTGTAGGACATTTTTTTTTGAACATTTCCTTTTAAGGGGACATTCCCAAAACTACAGGCTATTTTTTATAAGCCTACACCCCCAAACCCCTATTCTGCATTTTTTTTCACTTGCTATATTAGTGCTTAGAAAAATTATCCCTGTTTTTCAAAAAATTACCCTTGAGCCCATTTAAGGAAAAAAACTGGAATTTTTGGGAAATATGCCTGGGACCCCCCTAAAGATGTCCTGACATGGGGGATCACTATGGGTAACCCCGTTTTTGCCAGCTTAAGAAAGTCAGGTTTTTAAATAGCTTTGCAAGGTGTTTTTCCCTGCCGCGGCTATTAGAAAGCCTGACTTCCTTCAGGAGTTAAAAATGGGGGTACCCATAGTGATCCCCCGTGTCTAGACATCATTAGGGGGGTCCCTAGAATATTTCCCAAAAATTCACGTTTTTGTTAACCTTTAAAAAAAAAAATTGTAAAAATTTAGAAAAATAATTACATAAGGCCCCCCCCCAAAAGCCAAACCAGCCCCAGGCTAGCCAGCCAGTGGTGGTTTCTAAAAATACCGGGAACAAAATGTGTAGGGCTCCACCGTATTTTAGAAACCAACACTAGGCTGCAGGGACTAGTGCTGGTTTTAAATATATGGGGCAAAAACGACTTGGGGTATCCCCTATATTTAAGACCAGCACCAGACCCAACCGACCGGGGTGTAATACCACAGCCCGGAGACCCAATCACCGGGGCTCCAGGTCCAAAGCATTACACCCCAAGTTGGTCAGCGCAAGCCGGTGATCTCGGGGGAGTTGTGGACCCCCCCAAAAAGGGTCCCCCCTCTCCCGAGCACCACAGGCTTACGCTGAAGCCTGGGGCTCATCCCCATACCCCTGGAGCGGTGGGTATGGGGGTAATAGGGGGGCCAAATAATGTAAAACTATTGTACTTTACAGTGGAACTACAAGTACCAGCATGCCTGCCATTTTGCACTTGTGGAACTACAAGTGCCAGCAGACATGCAGCGCCTGTAATTTCACTGTAAAATAAATAGTTAAAAAAAGGCAAAACACACACACCGTGCCCAGTATAAGTTTATTACATACACCTACCCATTCACACATACTTACCTATACCAGAAGTTTCTGTCCCCTTGTCCAGTAGATCCTTACAACTTGGCCCTGCAAGGAAGATTTCATACTCACCTACATCCAGCGCTGGTCTCCGTAGTAATCCATGGGATTTTTAAAAAAATAAACGTGTTACCCGATCCACGCTACTAGCTATCTGTATGTGTGTTGTGGGAACTGTCAGTTGCCGGAGCCTATCAGCGGCCGCGCTACAGTCAGCGCGGCCGCTGATTGGCTGACGGGACTGCAATGCACCGTGAGGTGCCAGCAGCGGCCATTCGGGAGCTATCTGTATGTGTGACAACACACATACACATAGCTAGTAGCGTGGATCGGGTAACACGTTTTTTTGTTTTAAAACACCCATGGATTACTGCGGAGACCAGCGCTGGATGTAGGTGAGTATGAAATCTTTCTTGCAGGGCCAGCTACCATGGATCTCTACTTGGACAAGGGGACAGAAACTTCTGGTATAGGTAAGTATGTGTGAATGGGTAGGTGTATGTAATAAACTTATACTGGGCACGGTGTGTGTGTTTTGCCTTTTTTTAACTATTTATTTTACAGTGAAATTACAGGCGCTGCATGTCTGCTGGCACTTGTAGTTCCACAAGTGCAAAATGGCAGGCATGCTGGTACTTGTAGTTCCACTGTAAAGTACAATAGTTTTACATTATTTGGCCCCCCTATTACCCCCATACCCACCGCTCCAGGGGTATGGGGATGAGCCCCAGGCTTCAGCGTAAGCCTGTGGTGCTCTGGAGAGGGGGGTCCCTTTTTGGGGGGTCCCCGACTCCCCCGAGATCACCGGCTTGCACTGACCGACTTGGGGTGTAATGCTTTGGACCTGGAGCCCCGGTGATTGGGTCTCCGGGCTGTGGCATTGCACCCCGGTCGGTTGGGTCTGGTGATGGTCTTAAATATAGGGGGTACCCCACGTCGTTTTTGCCCCCTATATTTAAAACCAGCACTAGTCCCTGCAGCCTGGTGTTGGTTTCTAAAATACGGTGGAACCCTACACATTTTGTTCCCCGTATTTTTAGAAACCACCACTGGCTGGCTAGCCTGGGGCTGGTTTGGCTTTTGGGGGGGGACCTTATGTCATTTTTTTTTTTACATTTTTACAATTTTTTTTTTAAAGCTTAACAAAAACGGGAATTTTCGGGAAATATTCTAGGGACCCCCCTAATGATGTCTAGACATGGGGGATCACTATGGGTACCCCCATTTTTAACTCCTGAAGGAAGTCGGGGTTTCTAATAGCCGCAGCAAGTGCATAAATGCGACTTTGAAGTGGTGCAGAAGAGCATTTAGAATTTTTTGGGGGGAAAAATAACTATGCCCAGCAAATTTGGGGTACTTGAAAATGGGGGTCAGCATATTTTAAAGTTGCTAAACATACTTGAAAAAATCATGAAAAACCCACTTGCGCAAGGAGCTGCAATGAAAAAAAACACCTGGGGCATACTTGGGGACCCCCCCAGAGTCAAGTTCGCTATTTTTTAACTTTGTTCCCCAACATTTTTTTTTTTTGCCCCCAAATTCAAAGTGCTTTTTTTGGGGTGTCCCGATTTTTTTTTTTTTTTTTTTGTGACACAGATCGTTTCAAGGGGTCATTCTGAAGGGTGCAGGCTATTTTTTTAAGCCTGCACCCCTAAACCCCAATTCTGCACTTTTTTTCTACACCTATTCAATGGTGAAAACTTATCTCCGTTTTTTAACTTCGACTTTTCAAAAATGCGATAAGTCTCTGAAATTGAATACGGTGTAAAAGTAAAACCTGCGATAATGACGTCATACCTCCGATATTAACGCAAAAACGGACTTATCGCTCCCATATTGAATACCCCTGAATGTGTTCTTCCCCAGCCTTGTTCTGAGGACTATGCCCAAGCCCTCTGCAGCCGGGTGATGTGCGGAAAAGAAGTTATGGAAAAAGTGATGGAAAAATAGTATTTCACAAATATCGCTCTGATAGCAAAAGGGCATCTCTATTGGCAATTCTCCGTGGCTTCATTTACAAACAGGTAAAATGTTTGTCTTTTATCCGATCTTGGGTGAGCTACATGTTTATATATCTTCACTTACTCTCAACTGTACTTTCTACAGTGCTTATTAATAATACACTGTCAGTGGTGGTTCCTACCTGTAATTGTTGTTCTGCAAATGTGCAATCCTGACTGTGCGCACAAATCCAGCTCCTAGGGACTGCATCGCCTAGAAGCCAGCTAGCAGGTCTGCCATAATAGCAATGAAGTGGTTTCCCATTGGAAGTGTTTTCAGCTATTTCCCCCTGGAACTGCCTGTCTGGTATGTGATTAGCAGAAAGAGCTATTAATGGGAATCAATGACCTCTGGAAGTCACTGGGGGTGGCGGATTTTAATTGGGGGAGGGTCTGCTGCCCCAACGTAAATCTGCCATTGGACTCTATGACAGTAGATGTTGTGCAAGATCCTTTTGTGGTTGCACACCTATTGCTGGTCACACACTCACTTCAGCAACATCAGACAATTGGCCAAATAAAACTAAAAACCCGGCAACACAGGTTCAAAGTCTGAGAAAATGTTCATAGGTCAGGTTCAAAGAGTGAAAAACAAACCACAGGTCAGGGTCAAAGACAGAGAGTTATGGTCAGGAGACAGGCTGTGCCGGTAACAGGAGCTCAGGGAAGTTACACTAACTATGTGACTGCACAGAAAATGTATTGTTCAGGCACAAGAGAATATATGGCACAATGCACATTGGTTCCTGAGGGGCCTATTCATCATACCTTAAAAATCGATGGAGGTAATTAGGTTTAGAACTCGCATGGAGTTCTACCTAATTACCGAAGGAATTCATCATTCCTCCTCCCTATAACCATCTATTCCGAAAAGCTGTCATTTTTGCGATGACAGCTTTTCAGGAAATAGATACTTGTCCCTCTCTACTCTAAGTTACCGCAGCTGGAAACAGTGCTGCACATGCGCTGTTACATTCGTAATACCAGCACATGCGTAGCACTACCTACAGCGGCGGTAAGTTCGTGTGCCCCCCACAACCCCCCTCCCTCCTCCCCCCTCATCCCTCGAGCAACCACCGGAGCCAGAGGAGGGACCAGAGCGCCGGAGGGAGCTGCGGGGGACCTGTCCAGCTGACCGCAGGTAAGTGTTACCTGCTATTCGCCACCTCACTGTGGCGGATAGTACCTCCATCAAATTCCAAAAATACATAATTTTCGGAATTTGATGAATACCATAATTTCCATATCCCCATACTAATGTTTGGGGAGTGTGGAAATTAACGCAGAGGGACTTAGCAAAGAGATACCAGTGTTATCTCCTGTGCTAAGTGTCATCATGAATACTAAAATAACGTTATTTAAGGAAAATGTCCTTAAAAACGTTATTTTAGTGTTGATAAATAGACTCCTGAGAGAGAAATGTGACAATAAACTTTTTTGCCTGGCATAGCAAAAAATAATAATAATTCTAATATACACTATGTAGTGTCCTACGAAAAGGCTAACAGTACATAAATTAAATTAATGACTACCCTCTACCTGGCAACCAGAAAAGGGGTTACAGGTACACTTTTTTTTTTATGTATACAGCCTTCTTAAGAATGGGAACGTTGCTCATAGCAACCAATCAGCTTTTTCTTATCATATTATAGCATTTAACTTGATAAATATGTGATACCTCCAAAATGTGGAATCACTTTGCCGTAGATATTAGGCTGCTGAATGGTACCCCATCAACGGTATATATTGATTCGTGTACATACATACATAAGCTTGCCCACTCTCCCAATTTGGCAGGGAGCCTCCCGAATATCAGATGTCGCTCCCGGGCCCCCCAGAAAGGCAGGCAAGCCTCCCTGGGACCGCTGACCTGTCCTGTCCTCCGCACTAATGATTAGAAACCCCCGCAGCAGGGAGAGAGGGGGTGACGCGATTACAATGGGCCCGTCCCCAGCTTCACAATGCCTTTAATTTCGGCATTGTGAAGCACGGCATTCCCCAATACTTAGTCATTGCCCGGCCACGACCCCCTCTGTGCACAGGCATTCGGCTCCCTCCCGGAAGGAGGGGGCTGAATGTTGGCAAGTATGCCTGTAGCCCACACCTGAATGCCCCTCATAAGGGAGTCAAAACCCTTCCTCTGCCCCTTAACAGCACAGGTCTGCTCTCTCAGCAGTCCCTCAGGACCCAACCACAATGGTCAGTCAGCACCGGCTTTTTATAACTATTCGGGTTCTCTCTCTCTCAGTGTGCGAAAAGGGTCTCCTCAGTCCTGCAACTGCTAAGGGGGAGGGGAAGGCGTTTCAGTTATATACTATCTCAAAACTGATTGGTTCACTACAGTATGGGCAAGTTCTCCAATTGTCCACTTCACCACTCTTTACTCTTTATATCTCCACCGAAGTAATTTAGATTATGCAGAGTAATGTTCCTGAAAATTGCAGAAACAATCACTGCAACCAGTGGTATATAAAATAAATGCATATAGTATTAATGATACTTTCAATTCTAACAGACACTGAATACACTTGCAGAGATTGTGCAAATGATAGTAGATATTATGGAGACCATGGGGCCTATTCATCAACACTAAAATAAAGTTTTTAAGGAAATTTTCCTTAATTACTGTTATTTTAGTAATCATGATAACACTTAACACAGGAGATATCACTGATATCTCCTGGTTAAGTCTGCCTGCGTTAATTTCCACACTCCCCATACATTAGTACATTAGTATGGGGATGTAGAAATTAGGCTATTTATCAAATTCCGAAAATTACGTATTTTCAGAATTTGATGGTGTTACTATACGCCACTGTCAGGTAGCGTACAGTGGGTTACACTTACCTGCTATCAGCTGGGCAGGTCCTCATTGGCTCTCTCTGGCGCTCCCTGGTCCCTCCTCCGGCTCCGGTGGCTGCTCTCACACTGTGGGCCTGATTCAAACCCGCTCGCGAGTGCTGAACGCTCGCAAGCGGGTCGATGGTGGCCCAGTGCGCATGCGCACGACGGGGCCGGCTCCGTCGTGCACATGCGCGAGACCCGGATAGCGACTGGCAAACCATCGCTCCGGGTCTCGTACCAAAGGGGGCGTGCTGTCGATGTTGAGTGACAGCACGCCCCCTTTGGTGGGCGTGCCGGGGGCGTGCCTGCCCAGACAGAGGTGTCAAGTGATGTCAGTGGGAGTGCTTTCAGCTCTGTTTGAGCCAAAAGCACTCCAGGGCTTGCGGCAACGAGACCCTACCACAAGGGTCTCGTCGCAAGCCCGATGGTTGCGATGGTCTTGACCATCGCGACCATCATCATGGCCGCTCGCTATAGCTGTGGGTGGTCACCCACAGCTATACAAGCGGCCGGGAGGCCACTCTAAAAAAACAGGGGGACGGCCCTGATACAGACCGAGCGCTCTGTCAGAGCGTCCGGCTCTGAATCAGGCCCTGTGTTCTCCTGGCATAACACCATAAAGTTTAGAAAACAAAACAGTTTTTTTTCTAAACTTTACAGTGTTCTGCCAGAAGAACACAGTGTCAGAGCAGCAGCCAGAGCCGGAGGTGGCTGCATTGACCAGGTAAGTGGGGGAGGTGAGCGGAGGGGTGCAGGAGGGATTTTGGGGGGGGCACACAATTACTGCAGCTGTAGGCAGTGCTGCGCTTGCGCTGCTTTTACGGATGTAACAGCGCATGCGCAGCACTGATTACAGCTGCAGTAAGGTAGAGTAGACAGGGAAAAGTCAGTGGCATATCTATAATGGGTGCAGGGTGTACGGGGCACATGGGCACCCGGGGGGCCCGCACCGCACACCCTGCACGCATAGGTAATTAAACTTACCTCTCCGCCGATTCCCGAAGTGCTGCTCTGCAGCGCCATACCGGCGCTGTAGAGCAGCAAACACTCACTGAGACCCGCGCATGCGCTGTAGATTCTGGCATGAAGCCAGAATCTACAGCGCTCAGTGCTGCGCTGAGCCGCTGTCAGAGAGGAGGGGGCCCAAACGTAGGCTCCCACACGGGCCCCCTCCTCTCTTAAAACGCCCCTGGGAAAAGTATTTATTTCTCAAAAAGTTGTCATCACAAAAATGACAGCTTTTCGGAAAAGATACTTATGGGCAGTAGGAATGATGAATTCCTCCGGTAATTAGGTAGAACTCCATGAGAGTTCTAAACCTAATTATCTCCAATGCATTTTTAGTAATGATGAATAGGCCCCACATAGAGGTAAAAAGATATAAACCTATTACAGGCAGTGTTAGCAGCTAACTCCAACAGAAACACAAAATAGAGTCCTGCATACTCAACTGTCTTATGGTAAACAAGAGCAAACTATAACAGAGCTTAAGGGCCTGATTCAGAGCCGCTCGTTAGCGGCAGTACGCTCGTTCACCGAACGAGCGAGAAAATGTAAATTCCTGCGCTCGCTCGAAAGTTCGCTCGTATCTAATCTTCCGCCCCAAAGTCTCCCAACCCCTCGTCTAGCTAACGAGCGAGCAAAATTGCAACCGGCCATCTCCCAATTTGGTTGCAGGGAACGCTCGCACAAGTCCAAACCGGAAGTGGGCCTGTCAGATTTCGATTACCTGCTCGTTCATTCTGCATACATACTTTAATCGTATCATGCCAATCAATATATTAATTAGCTTAATTGCTCTTCACATGTTTGCCATCCGTTTTTTTTTTGTTTTTCAATAAACTTTATTGTTGTCCGTGTGTGTCATTTTACCCGCAGAATACGTACGGTTTCACCAATGGTTTACTTTATCAAAAAAACATTTTGTAACCAATTATCCTATTGTTTTCCTGTGTTTAGGATATTCCTATTTTCAGATTTAAATTTCTTTATTTAAATTAGCTTACGCATGTCACTGCATGAAGCCTATCATAACTCACATTATACTTTGGAGCCTGTAGGACACATGACTCATACAATAACCAATACAATGGTTCCTGTTAATTTACAAAGTACATTAGCCAATCAAAAGTTTTCTCTGGCCTTTATTAAAACTGTTTGTTGTAAAAAAAATCATTGCCATCATGAGAGCCTCCGCATTTACAACACGGGAGCTGTTGGTCCTCACAGAGGTCATGGACCAGAGGATCACCAGCCAGCCTCCTCCCATCACCAACCAGGCCAAGCGATCGGCCTATGCGGAGGTTCGCCACCACCTGCGCTCCTTCGGCTCACGCCGTAATATAGGCCAATTAGAGTGCAGGTGGTCTGATCTGCGGTGCCGCACCCCCCGCTTGCTGGCATGTTTTCGGCAGCGGATCGCTGCAAGTAAATGTTTTTTTTTTTTTGTAGGATTTGTTTTCAGCCCTATCTGCGTTTGTTTGTTTCCAGTATAGCCCTGTTTGTTTTTTGCGGCCCTATCTGCGTGTGCATGTTTGTTTTCAGTATCGCCCTGTTTGTTTGTTGCGGCCCTATCTGCGTGTGCTTGTTTCCAGTATAGCCCTGTTTGTTTTTTGCGGCCCTATCTGCGTGTGCATGTTTGTTTTCAGTCTAGCCCTGTTTTTTGTTTTTTGACATGTCTGTGTGTGCATGTTTGTTTTCAGTCTAGCCCTGTTTTTTGTTTTTTGACATGTCTGTGTGTGCATGTTTGTTTTCAGTCTAGCCCTGTTTTTTGTTTTTTGACATGTCTGTGTGTGCCTGTTTGTTTTCAGTCTAGCCCTGTTTTTTGTTTTTTGACATGTCTGTGTGTGCCTGTTTGTTTTCAGTCTAGCCCTGTTTTTTGACATGCCTGTGTGTGCCTGTTTGTTTTCAGTCTAGCCCTGTTTTTTTGTTTTTTGACATGTCTGTGTGTGCATGTTTGTTTTCAGTCTAGCCCTGTTTTTATTTTTTACACATGTGTGTGTGTGCATGTTTTCCTTTTTTAGAATGTTTGTTTTTTTTTGGTGTTGTAATTTTGTCTTCCACACCCCCCCTTCCCAAAAAAAATTAACACATTTTTCCTTAATCATTTATGGGCTGAACGCAGAATCCAGACTCTCCGCAGAGTTCGGCGCCGGGCTCGGCCCCTGCCGCCGACGACCAGTCTGAGCCCATCTCCCCAAACTTCCCCCAATTCCCACTCCACCCCTGCCCGGCCAATAGCTGCGGCCCCTCCCTCTCCCAATTTGACCCACCCACAAAATTCACCCTCCCCTCCAACCCCCCCTCTCTTTTCTTCACCCTCCCCTCCACCACCCCCTAGATTTTCCGGCCTATCAACAATCTCCAACCTCTCCCCTCCCTCAACCCACCAGCACTGGCCCACCTCCGAGGAGGAGGAGGATGGAGGTCCTCCCAGACCATCCAGCCCAATGACCGGTATGTTTACCTTTCTTTTGTTGTAAAAATTCATTTTGAATTGGATATACAATGTCTTGGATAGTTTCCACTGATACATATCACACATGTGAAAACACTCATTCTTGGGGTTTTGTGCTTTACCCTAACAAGGGTACTTTGTCATTTTTGGGTCGCCTTTTTGTGTGTTGATTTATAATTTAGTATTGATACCATCTTAGCATTTGCCAGTACTTGTTTTTTTAACACAAAACTGGATCTTGTTTGCAACTAGATTTATTTGTTTAGTTTGTTTATTCAACTTATAATGTAAGGTGTCATTTCATTAAGGATCCCTTTTTTTTATACCAACAGCGGACCAGAGGCGGATGCATGGTATGCAGCAGGGCGTGGCCGCCTTGCGTGGCCACGTCATTTCCATGCTCGTGGTTCTCGACCACATGGCGGCGCTCCTTCGGAGCTGATTTTTTGTTTGTTTGTAATTTAGTTATATTTTTTTGACAAAATAAAATAGCGTTGTATGTTAACGAGTCTCATTTCTTGACTGAAAATATTACATTGTTTAACCTTCCATAAGTCCGCTATTTGGTCATGTTCTTTAAAGTAAGGTAAATTAGATTGCAAAAAGCGCTAGAAAGTATGTAAGCTGCCACATTAAACACCTCACCATACCAATAGGTTTGTGGCTAAACCAACAGTTTGTTGTTTTTCTTCAGGTGGGTAATGTAAATAGAAACTGAAACCTGCTTAGGCCTCTTTTTTTACAAACTACTGATTCACCCTAATACCTTTGTTGTTTTTTCTAAGCCACAAAGCATGTTCAAAGACTTAACAATTTCACACATTACAGGATTCGGCATTATGAAAGGTGGCATTTTTTGAGACAGGTTACACGTGCTTGTAATGTGTAAATAAACAGTCTTTTTAACGGAAAAGAAAACTTTAATACACAGCAAACACAAACAGAAAGTGAATTGTGACAAGCAATTCACACAGTGAAAAACACACTACAAAAAACAACCTACACCAAACGCAAGAAAAACAAACAAAACTTAAGAACTGTTGAAATAAGTAGCAGGCCAACATGAATCCACAAATGAGGCGATGAAATAATTTTTCAACAAGTTAGTTCCAATGTGGCCACATGTAGACAATTTAGTGGATCAGGTAGTAGGCATCGTTTTTACATGGTTTGAAAAGGAAGACAAGAAAAATAAATGAAAAACAAGATTAAAAAGGCACATTACAATCGTACATGTAGACATTGGGACAATTAAGTAAATGTTTGTCAATAATTACCTGAAAAAACGGGCCACCACATCATCTCGCATGGCCCCCCCACATACTGACCTCTGACCAACCTCGGGGGGGCCATCCTCAGGTAAGGCATCCTCTGGCTGCATTGGGACACCACTCCTTATGGCGATGTTGTGAAAGATCCCACACAGGACCACAATTTGTGAAACCATAGCCGGCAAATACATGAGTTCGCCACCAGAGCGGTGGAGGCATCTGAATTGGCCTTTTAAAAGGCCGATACAGTGCTCCACCACCTGCCTGGTGGCTGTAAGTGCGGAATTATACTCACTTTGTGGCCCTGGTGTGGGAGCCAAATAAGGAGTGCAAGGGTAGCCACTGTCTCCTGTGAACAAACAAAACAAACAATCAGGATCACTGTGTATCAAGCTTTGCATTGGTTACAACTAAACGTCTCCACTTACCCAGAAGCCATGCATCACCAGCTTGTAGGTTGTTTAATTTGTGCCAAATCCCTGATTGCCAGATGACGAATGAGTCATGTGCACTCCCGGGTAATTTTGCATTCAGGGACAGGATCTGGAGGGAGGCATCACATACCACAATTACATTCAGGGAGTGATAGTGCTTTCGGTTCCTAAAAATTACCTCCAGCCGTGCTGGAGGCTGAAGTGGTATGTGAGTACCATCCACAACCCCTATGATGTGTGGTAAGCCAGCTATTTGGTAAAAATTGGCCTTCGCCACACTATGGGAACCCATATCCAATGGCATGTTAATAAAATGATGGAGGTGCTTGAAAAGGGCCTCCATCACTGCCCTCAAGATCCTTGAAAATGAGGATTGTGAGATTCCGGCCACTATTCCCACCGTGGTTTGAAAGGATCCTGAGGCACAGAAATGTAACACCACCATTAATTGTGTAAGTGGTGGTATTGCTGTAGGACTGTCAATTTGCCGCTCAAGATCACTCTCTATTAATGAGAGTGTCTATGATGATTTGTGGAGGAAGACGGTATCATCGTAAAACCTCATCATCGGGCATTCCAAAAAGGGTGACACGTGTTCTAAATATCTTGGGCCTTGCATGCCTACGATGCCTACGCCTGGGACAAGATTGAGGTTGGTCGGGTTCTGGAAGCATGGCCATAACAATACGACCAACATCAACCTGAAATGGGAAGCCAGGTAGTTATTTTTTTAATAAAATGTAAAGCCAAAAATATACTTATCTTAGGTTAAAAATCCAAAGATGCTTACATGCCGGGGTATTGTCATGAGTGCAACAACCTACATTTCCAAAATTGAAATTCAGGTTAGATTTTTTGTGGGCCATATTTGATTCTTTACAAACAACAAAAATGCGTTCAAAGATAGGGGGGAGCACACATTATTTAGAAAATTAACCCTACATTGAGAGGACAAAAAAGAATGGGCAAATTTATACCCAAATAAACATAATTGCGCTAAATAGTTCGCATTTGGCGAAGGAGAATAAGGAAACATTATTGCGCTAAATAGTTTGCATTTGGCAAAGGAGAATAAGGAAACATTATAGCGCTAAATAGTTCACATTTGGTGAAGGAGAATAAGGAAACATTAGTGCGCTAAATAGTTCACATTTGGCGAAGGAGAATAAGGAAACATTAGTGCGCTAAATAGTTCGCATTTGGCGAAGGAGAAAAAGGAAACATTTGTGCGCTAAATAGTTCGCATTTGGCGAAGGAGAATAAGGAAACATTAGTGCGCTAAATAGTTCGCATTTGGCGAAGGAGAATAAGGAAACATTAGTGCACTAAATAGTTCGCATTTGGCGAAGAAGAATAAGGAAACATTAGTGCGCTAAATAGTTCGCATTTTGACATATAAAAACCAAGGAAAAATATTTGCCAATAACTGACGCTATATTTAGTGTTAATACATGATAGCAACAAATATAAATAAGACATTAATGTTCAAAATATATGCGAAGACCAACACATCAAATTCTTCAAATAATGTTAAAATCCAAACTTACCAAAAGTCCAACAATAAGTCACAGTCCAAAAACTTCTCTGGGGCCAAGCCAAAATAACTGGAAAAAACAAAATTAAATATAAAAAAGAAGAAATTCGGTTTGTAGATGCCTTATTTTTAAAAGGACATGAAAAAAATACTTATTCCAAAAAAAAACCAACAAACAAACTATCCACTAGCAAAAAAAACGAACGGAAAATAGCCAAAAGAAAAATTCAACAGCTCCACCTCCAAAAAACCACTAATCCCGCCCACAATCCACTACTACACACGATACCTCCAACAATCAACGCCCGCCACCTCGACTCGAGTCGCCCATATCCATAAATAGTCTTTATTTTCCCGCTCAAATTAAGGACGGATCATAGGAGCGCACAATCAATGATGCGTACCAAAAATAAGGACGCATGTATAAATACGTCACGGAAAAGGCAAAACGGTCTGGTGTAGTTCAAGTTGTTTGGATCAAAATGGCAACAGACCAGCAAAACGATGGCCAAGAGGCGCCCGGTAAGTACTTCTCTCTTTCTGATTAAAGGATTAATTAGACCCTGAATTTAAAGACAGTTGGACATGTAAATGATAAAAATTTTGTGTTTAAAAGGTGTGGAGGATGCCATGGAAGAGGCTGCTGGGCCGAGTATGCCAACCAAAGAAACCAAAAAAAAAAGGCAGCCACAATTCACAAGAAAGGAGATGGAGGTTTTGGTACAAATGTGTGTTGACACCCTGCCACAGGCAGATCAGAATATGGGTTCAAGCCAGAAGAGGAAAATGTGGGAGGAGATAGCCAGTGCTGTCAATAGGGTGGGTGAGTTTGAACGTCTAGCCAGGGATGTCAAACGCCGGTACGTAAAAACTAAATTTTTAATATAAGTGGTTACAGGCCCAAATACTGCAGGAATAATGCATTTTTTAACACCCACAGATGGACCGATTATAAATATCGGCTGAAACAAAAACTGGCAGAGAGGGCTAGGCATGCAAGGGGTACAGGTGGGGGTCCCACCCCTGTGTCATTAGAGATGAATGACTTGGAAGAGCTGGCACAGGGGTGTGTGCAGTATGAGGAGGTGTTTGGCGTGTCCAACATGGATACAGACATGCCAGTCTTTGCGGCTCCTCATGTTGTCCCAGGTAAATGTTGTTAGGTTACCAACTCAGAAATGTGTTTGTGACAATATGTAGATTGTAATGGTCCTCTTTTCTCATTTTTCTCACAGAGACACAGGCGGATGAGTCTGCTCCAGAGGGGAGCCTTGGCCACAGAATTTCTGCTGGCTCTGCAGGGGAGGAAGCAGTAGATCCGGCTGGGGACCCTGCAGAAGCCAGTCCAGGGCAATCCCCCTCGCAGGCTGTGGCCCTCCTCATGGATCTCAATTTTAAATCGGATCACCACACAGAGATTCTGCGGAGGATGGACGCCAGTCTGCTACGGGTGGCGGAGGCCATGGAGCAAAATGCTGCGGCCAACGTGACCATTGGTCAGGCCCTGGCGGAAAATACCAGGGCCAACATCCGAATTGCCAATGCCCTGGAGCAGCTCGTTCGCCAGCACATGGTGGAGTCGGCCTCCCTTCCTGCCGGAACATCAGGATGCTCCACCTCTGGCACAACAACAGCCATCCCTCCAAATGTGCCTAGCCCTCTGCCTAGTCCAGAGGCCACAACATCTGCCTCTGGAGAGGCCAGCCAAAGGACATCCCGGACCCGGTCTGGCTCCCACCCTACCCCAGCCAAACGGGGCAAAAAGCGATGACAGCACTGGCTAATTTTCCCACAATCCTTCTGTGCTTGACCCATATTCCTTAAGGGCCAAAACTTCCCTCTCCTTTCTTGTGAATTGTTTTTAATGTGTGTTATTTTATTTTGGCCAAATGCCACTCTTGTTTTTTATTTCATTATGTCATTTTTTGTGACGTTATCCAGACCTGCAAACTGGCAAATGGCCTTAAAAAACAAAAAATGTGTGTTAAAAAATAAAAACATTCTAAATCTTCAACATTGTATTGTGACATTATTCCAGAAATGGTTTTTAGGTAATCCCGGCCTCAAAAAAAAAAAAAAAAAATTCTAAAGGGTTAAAAACCATTTCGGAGTTTAAAGGAACACTTTTCCCTAAAAAAATGCCTGTGAAATTTCCGTGAACATTAAAAATGGAGAAAAAACACAAACATGATGACAATATTGTTGCAATAACATAAACCCAAAAACAAAAATCTAAAAAATTTTGGGCTAAAAAATGGTAAGCTAATTGATTGTCTAATCCAGAAATTAGCAGCTGAGGATTTCACCTGAAGAGATGGGGAAGAGGAATTTCCCAGGAGCTTTTACGCTTAAGGTACCAGAGGAGTCCCTTATGCATAAAAGCCCCCCAGCAGCCATTAAAGGGGGGGTCACTGTGGTAGCAGTGTGGCTATAGGAGCCATTCCTGTAGGATAGGGATGGACGGCAGCTGAGAGTCTGATAGCTGCAATAGCAAAGTCTGTATATTGCTGTCCCATGTGATAGAGAAGGGGAGCAGAGAGAGGCAGACTGTGTATGAGACACTCTGTATATTGTCTTAGAAGAGACAAAGGAGAGGCAGAGTGCAAAAGAAGTTATGTGAGATGTGTGTGAAGCTGTGGAACTACAGGCACCAGCCAGCATAGGGCCAGGTGGACCTGCATGTATGAAGTGAACTACAGGCACCAGCCAGCAAAGGGCTAGGTGGACCTGAAGTATGAAGTGGAGAACTACAGGCACCAGCCAGCAAAGGGCTAGGTGGACCTGCACGTATGAAGTGGAGAACTACAGGCACAAGCCAGCGAAGGGCTAGGTGGACCTGCACGTATGAAGTGGAGAACTACAGGCACCAGCCAGCGAAGGGCTAGGTGGACCTGCACATATGAAGTGGAGAACTACAGGCACCAGCCAGCAAAGGGCTAGGTGGACCTGCACATATGAAGTAGAGAACTACAGGCACCAGCCAGCAAAGGGCTAGGTGGACCTGAAGTATGAAGTGGAGAACTACAGGCACCAGCCAGCAAAGGGCTAGGTGGACCTGCACGTATGAAGTGGAGAACTACAGGCACCAGCCAGCGAAGGGCTAGGTGGACCTGCACGTATGAAGTGGAGAACTACAGGCACCAGCCAGCGAAGGGCTAGGTGGACCTGCACATTCGTTCGCCAGCACATGGTGGAGTCGGCCTCCCTTCCTGCCGGAACATCAGGATGCTCCACCTCTGGCACAACAACAGCCATCCCTCCAAATGTGCCTAGCCCTCTGCCTAGTCCAGAGGCCACAACATCTGCCTCTGGAGAGGCCAGCCAAAGGACATCCCGGACCCGGTCAGGCTCCCACCCTACCCCAGCCAAACGGGGCAAAAAGCGATGACAGCACTGGCTAATTTTCCCACAATCCTTCTGTGCTTGACCCATATTCCTTAAGGGCCAAAACTTCCCTCTCCTTTCTTGTGAATTGTTTTTAATGTGTGTTATTTTATTTTGGCCAAATGCCACTCTTGTTTTTTATTTCATTATGTCATTTTTTGTGACGTTATCCAGACCTGCAAACTGGCAAATGGCCTTAAAAAACAAAAAATGTGTGTTAAAAAATAAAAACATTCTAAATCTTCAACATTGTATTGTGACATTATTCCAAAAATGGTTTTTAGGTAATCCTGGCCTCAAAAAAAAAAAAAAAATTTCTAAAGGGTTAAAAACCATTTCGGAGTTTAAAGGAACACTTTTCCCTAAAAAAATGCCTGTGAAATTTCCGTGAACATTAAAAATGGAGAAAAAACACAAACATGATGACAATATTGTTGCAATAACATAAACCCAAAAACAAAAATCTATAAAATTTTGGGCTAAAAAATGGTAAGCTAATTGATTGTCTAATCCAGAAATTAGCAGCTGAGGATTTCACCTGCGTACGGTTTTGTGCTTCCAAAAAAAAACTAGTTGCTAAACACATTACAAGCAAGTTTTGTAATCAAAGTTGATTGCTTTTCTGGGTAAAAATGAAATGAAAATGAAACATCGAGGAGGCACGGGGAGGGGGCCGAGCCCATCGACATTGTGGTAGAGTATACCAGACCCCAAGCTGTGCGAGCAGTTTGAACGGAAAGTGGATCAGACAGTGACGTATGACTCGTTCCGATCACATTTGCCGTTCGCATGAGATAATTTAGGGACGCCCACAAAATGCCTCGACACGCCTGCGTTTCCCCATCTCCACCCCCGTCACCGCCCAAAAACGGCCTGTTCTGTCAATAACATTTGACATGTCACTTCCTGTTCACTATTTGACGAACGACTTAAAAAAAGATCGCAATCAGCCGTACGCACATGCGCTGTGTAACACCGGCGCATTCGTGGTTGCACAACATCGGAATGCTACGAGCGTACTGCTGCTAACGAGCGGCTCTGAATGAGGGCCTAAGTCAGCAGTCTAAATGGGATGCAATCGGGAGACCGGCTGACGTGATCCCGACAGCCAGCTTCCCGACTGCTTTATCCTGGTGTGTGTCAAATGACAGGCATCTATATCTAGACGCCTGTCATTTTCCCGACGCCAGGAGACAGGCGCATCCCGATCAAAGGGATCCCGGGCGCCGCGAGCGGACAGCGGCAGGGGGGAGGGTTAGGTTTAGCGCATCGGGGGACTTAGGGTTAGGCACCCCCCCGAAGGGCTAGGGTGAGGGAGAATTAGGGTTAGGCACCCCCGGGGGGGAGGTTAGAGTTAGGGACCCCTAAGGAGGGTTAGGGTTAGGGGGGTTAGGTTAGTTATTACTTACCTGAGGACGATCGGGATTTCCAGCGCTGTTGGGCTGCCGCTGCCGGGATCTGTTCATCTGTCGGGCTGCTGCTGCCGGGAATCCTACCGATACCGTGTAAACTGTCAGAGTGCAGAGACACTGAACCGCACTGTTAATGCAAGATTCCTAACAAAGAAGACATGGCATCTGTAATCCTCACATACTCCTTACATGGTATCTGACACCCCCACGTACCTCTGACATGGCATCAGATCTGCCCTCATGCCCCTTATATGCCCCTCAGGAGACCCTAACACCACCCACCCTCTCCCTTGCCCCCCTAACCATTGGATCTCCCCTAACATTATGTGAGCCTGGTTATACACATCATTTCCTCCTTACACTTACTATTTTGACTGGATTTGGATGCTGGAGCAATCACAGATTGGTGGGAGGGCACACTTTCCTCCTCCTGCAGCCCTATTGGATGTGCCTTCAATGTGATCTCCCCTTGCTGTGCAGAGGATGAAGATACGTGACGCGGCCACTATAGGTCCATCCTTCCCCCTGCTATCACGTGACCGTTCAATGCGCATCTCTGCCAAATGTAATAATTAATTCATGCAACCCCATCACAAGGTGTTTGCAACCGACATTGGGGTCACAACCCACCCTTTGAGAACTGCTTCAATAGACAACCTATTTCCTGACAGGGGCAGGTAACCATTCACTGGAATTTAGTTTCAAATAATTCTGCCCATTCAGCAAATTTTACTTGATTTATTTACAAGAAAGTCAGAAAACTCATTATCTCCAACATCTTAAAACTAATGTGTTACAAATTACATGGAAAATACATTGATGTAACAGATTTGTGACATACTGTATTATATTTCTTGGTGTCCTGCTATAGTAATCCTTAATCATTTTCTCTCTGCCTAAACAACAACCTTGTTTTTACCACATGTCCATAATTACAGATTAATTCATTCTTACCGCAGTTCCATTTGCATTGTTACACCTGGGCCTAGCCCAAAGCCCAACAGCTTCAATACCTGCTGGCTCAGCTCTGTACAGCTTAACACCCTAATGCAACTATTCTCAAGGCCACCCAATACAAACTTATGACCAGATTTAAAGTCTCATGCCAACCTGTCCTAAATCTAACATTGTGCCCATATATTAAGACTCATGTCCACCTAAAACTTTGTCAGCCAAGTTCTCTTTCTCTCCTGCACCTACTGTATGTAACCCCCCTTCAGTGTGCGGTGTGGTACATAGGTGCATTTGGAGTGATACACCTCCTATTGCCTCAGGCTAGCTCTCCAGGGTGTGGGCAATACCTGAGAAGGGGGTCCCTGCCCATGCAGGCTTTATAACAGTCACACATATAGATACAGGTATAGATAGACACATGCAGCAACAGTTCTATTGAATAACTTGGGCGCCAGACCTTCTCTTATAAAAATAAACCAATTTATTTCTCTCCTCCTGCACATGACTTTACAGGACAAGAATATGGTTACAGCAGCTTCTCCTCTCCCTCCAGCTCATATACTTGGCATGTCAGATGGTATATGACAATCTTATGGATATGGTTACATTACATCACCCTCTTTTTCACCAGCACAGTCTTTAAGCATAGTCACAATGAATGCTTTGCATTTTACCCACACAGGTCCACCTGGCCCTTTGCTGGCTGGTGCCTGTAGTTCTCCACTTCATATGTGCAGGTCCACCTAGCCCTTCGCTGGCTAGTGCCTGTAGTTCTCCACTTCATACGTGCAGGTCCACCTAGCCCTTTGCTGGCTGGTGCCTGTAGTTCTCCACTTCATATGTGCAGGTCCACCTAGCCCTTTGCTGGCTGGTGCCTGTAGTTCTCCACTTCATATGTGCAGGTCCACCTAGCCCTTCGCTGGCTGGTGCCTGTAGTTCTCCACTTCATACGTGCAGGTCCACCTAGCCCTTCGCTGGCTGGTGCCTGTAGTTCTCCACTTCATACGTGCAGGTCCACCTAGCCCTTTGCTGGCTGGTGCCTGTAGTTCTCCACTTCATACTTCAGCTCCACCTAGCCCTTTGCTGGCTGGTGCCTGTAGTTCTCCACTTCATATGTGTAGGTCCACCTAGCCCTTTGCTGGCTGGTGCCTGTAGTTCTCCACTTCATATGTGCAGGTCCACCTAGCCCTTCGCTGGCTGGTGCCTGTAGTTCTCCACTTCATACGTGCAGGTCCACCTAGCCCTTCGCTGGCTTGTGCCTGTAGTTCTCCACTTCATACGTGCAGGTCCACCTAGCCCTTTGCTGGCTGGTGCCTGTAGTTCTCCACTTCATACTTCAGGTCCACCTAGCCCTTTGCTGGCTGGTGCCTGTAGTTCACTTCATACATGCAGGTCCACCTGGCCCTATGCTGGCTGGTGCCTGTAGTTCCACAGCTTCACACACATCTCACATAACTTCTTTTGCACTCTGCCTCTCCTTTGTCTCTTCTAAGACAATATACAGAGTGTCTCATACACAGTCTGCCTCTCTCTGCTCCCCTTCTCTATCACATGGGACAGCAATATACAGACTTTGCTATTGCAGCTATCAGACTCTCAGCTGCCGTCCATCCCTATCCTACAGGAATGGCTCCTATAGCCACACTGCTACCACAGTGACCCCCCCTTTAATGGCTGCTGGGGGGCTTTTATGCATAAGGGACTCCTCTGGTACCTTAACCGTAAAAGCTCCTGGGAAATTCCTCTTCCCCATCTCTTCACCACATATACTTGCGTCTCTTACCCCTCTCATGGGTGCTGAACACTTCACTGAGCGGCTCACACTGCAACCTTCCAGCTCTTTCTCTGTGGTCTCTCACAGACTTTATCTCAGTGGTCTCACTCCAGACCTATTTCTCCTTTGGCGTTAGATGGGCATCGTGGCAGTCACCACGGCCCCGCCAATCTCCCCCTGCCAGGGGAGCACGAGGGTTACATTTCTGCTTCCAGCTCTGAAGCTTCCCAAAGATGTCTGCTCTCTCCCAAATTCTTCTTCTCAACTCCCTTTGTTCTCTCCCCCTCCTCCCTCTGCTCTGCCAGCTACACACCCAGTCTTCCCACCCCTGCGTGTCTATCTCTCCAGCCCCTCCTTTACCTGAAAACTGATCCGGGTCTCAGGCATGTAATATCTACAACAGGAAGCAAGCTCTAACACTGAGAGGGGTGTATTTACAAATACCATCCCTTAGAGGGTGTTACATGTACAAAATTCAGCCCTGCACTCCTTATCCATATACAGTATTCACATTACCCTCTTCCACCTCTCACTATCGTGGTTATTTCCTGAGATCAGTAGGAATATGACCACACTGCTAGCATAAGAGACACAAAAGAAAGGAGTTAATCCAATTCAGGGCTTCCATCCAATAAGCTCACCAGTGGTTACAGCTGATGGGATCTCCATGGTGTCATGTAGTATAGAGATATTGCATCTTGAAGCTTCTATTAGTAGCATCAACTGCAGTTTTAACTGTGAGGGGTGAATGCTTAGTAAGACTGCTTGGCTTGATAGGGGCAATCAGGGGTGTATCTAGTGATCCAAGCGCCCCTGGCAATATAATGGACTGGTGGCCCCCCCATGTAGTGCCCCAATAGTAATCCCCCCTATGCTGCATTGCCCCCAGTAGTAGCCCCCCTATACAGTGACCCCAGTTCTAGTCCCTCCATACAGTGCCCCCCAGTAGTAGTCCCCCCCTATACAGTGCCCCCAGTAGTGGCCACCCCTATACAGTGCTCCCAGTAGTGGCCACCCCCATAAATTGCCTCCAGCAGTGGCCACTCCTATACAGTGCCCCCCAGTAGCAGGCACCCCCCCATAAAGTGCCCCCAGTAGCGGCCACCCCCTATTTCAGTGCCACCCCACTGTAGTACCAAGCTTATACACACAAGCACACACACAAAGAACAAAAAAAATTCAACTTACCTGGTCCCCACTCCTGACGCGACCGCCGCTGTCTGCTCTGAGTCCCGGCCCACTCTGCTCCTGGATGGGAGAGACGTCATGACGTATGACGTCTCTCCCATCACATGCTGCGGGGGGAGACGACAAACGGAGCTCATTAGTGACCTCCAGCCGGCTCCCTCCACGGACGACACAGCAGCAAATGAGAGTCTGTCTGACTCTCATTAGCTGGCTGCTATTACAAACACACAGCCGCCGCTGGCAGATGTGTGTTTGTAAACTGTGTAGGGCAGACCGCTATCATTGTGGTCTGCCCTACACTTGTGGGGCTGGGGGACTTGTCCACCCCTTGGCTACTGGTGGCACTGCCGGGTGGCGCTCCCCCTTTGGTCGGCGCCCCTGGCGAGTGCCGTCCTGGCCAATGGGTAGATATGCCCCTGGGGGCAATATTAAAAATGAAACCCTCTAGTGACATGAGTCTCCCCTATTGGCTTTGAAGTGTTGTTGACCAACCCCTTTAAAAATGTCTCATGAGAAACACATTCATAAGAGGACAAGCAAAAAGATGCCTATAGCAATCAATCAGATCCTATCTGTCATTTTATAAGATGCACTAGATAACTGATAACTGAAATCTCATTGGTCGCTGTAGCCAACTTCTCTACTTTTCCTGTTTAGAAAGTTTGACACATCTCCCCGAAAATTCTTATAGTTCTGTATAATGCACAATCAACTGTAATAAAAGTGGTCTACAAAGCTCCCCTACCTGGAGAAATTATAGTCTGGACTCATAATACTAATGGCAATCACATGTATAGTAGAATATGGACATTCTTAGCCATTATACTAAGCACTCTTAAAAGCAGCAATTCACATAATGTAATCATTTGCTAGTAGGAGTGAGACATGTGTATCAGGGTAATCCAGAAAGACTGCTTCCGCATTCCTGCCTCGCAGGTCATTCATCATCCCCAAAACATGGTCAGGCGGTCTCCCTAAATGCTCTGTGACTGGGTTGCTATTCAGTGGCGTCCCTCCCCGTGGTGTCACCCAGTGCGGGGAGGGATTTTGTAAGCACGGTGTAGTTGCGTGCGCCCCGAAAAGGGGGTGTGGCCTTGTGCAAATGGGTGTGGCCTCGTGGGACAGGGCGTGGCCTCGCAGCCCAATCCCTCTCGTCCCATTTTTTTTATATTACTGGGAGGGGGTAAAGGGGGTGCTGACTGCATTGTGTTGCAGAGACGGCTCCCTCACAGTGTCAGGAGCTGGGTGCTGCAGTTAATACTACAGTGCAGCACCCGGCTCCTGTCACAGTGGAAGAGTGTCAGTCTGCATCTTGGTATCACCCCTTGGCGGGTGACACCCGGGTGTGACCCGCACCCCCTTTGTAACGCCACTGTTGCTATTATGATTGTTTTTGGTGATGTTGTGCTGGAAAATTAACCCTATGTTACAAAACCCCTCTGACTGTGAGAAGTGTTATTCAATTCTTGAAAGCGCAGAAAGTGAGACATGCTGAAATTTATCGTCAATTGAAGCAGGTGTATGGTGATGTGAGAAAGTGTTGTGCATGTTCATTGATGGTTGAATAAATGAGCATGATGAAGATCGACAGTGACACCCATGACATGTCACAGTTTTGGGTGGGAGGTTTTCAATCATTCACCCAGTAGTCCGGACTTGGAGGGTCATTCAGACCCGCTCGCGAGCGCAGGACGCTCGCAAGTGGGTCGATGTTCCCCCACTGCGCATGCGCACGACGGAGAGAGCTCCATCGTGCGCATGCGCGAGACCCGGCGAGCGACGAGCTCTCCATCGCTCCGGATCTCGCACCAAAGGGGGCATGCTGTCGATGTTGATTGACAGCACGCCCCCTTTGGTGGGCGTGTCGGGGGCGTGCCTGCCAGACGGAGGCGTTCCCATGGGAACGCCTACCGTCTGAAGCCGGCCCCACTGACATCACTAGTGATGTCAGTGGGAGTGATTTTGGCTCTGATAGAGCCAAAATCACTCCAGGGCTTGCGGCAGCGAGACCCTACCGCAGGGTCTCCGTCGCAAGCCCGATGGTCAAGACCATCGCGACCATCATCATGGACGCTCGCATATGCTGTGGGTGGGCACCCACAGCTATGCGAGCGGCCAGGAGGCCGCTCCATTTTCATGGAGGAGGGCACTGATTCAGAGCGAGCGCTCTGGTCAGAGCATTTGGCTCTGAATCAGGCCCCTTGCTTCAATTGATTTCACATTTTTACTCCTGGACGGAAAACGCTTTGGAAGTGATGATGAGGTGAAGCTTGCAGTCAGCAACTGGTTCAATGGACTCTAGGCAGCCGAGTACAACAAGGAGATTCTAAAGCTCATGAACAGATATGATAAATGCTTAAATGAAGGAGATGATTATGTGGAGAAATAGACAAAGGCCCTCATTCAGAGCCACTCGCAAGCGGGCGCACGTACGTTAGGCGTACGTACAAAAATATTTAAATTCAAGGGCTCGCTCGTATTTTTGATCGCATCTAAAAATCCTCCCCAAACTCAGACGACCCCTCCTCTAACTAACGAGCGTGCGAAATAGCGAGCGTACATCCCCGAAATGGCTTGAAGGGAACGCACGCACAAGTATAAACCGGAAGAGGCCATGTCAGATGTCGATTACCTGCTCCTTTATTCTGCCTACCTCCATCAATCGTATCATGCCAATCAATGTATCAATTAGCTTAATGGGTTTTTTTTTCAACACAATGCAAGAAACTTTACTCTTGTCCGTGTTTGTGTTTACCCGCAGAATACGTACGGCTTAAACATTCGCTTTTATTGCTCAAAAAACATGTTAGCTACAATGAGACAATTGTTCTATTGCTGTGGATCCCCGCATATTTTCCGGGGTTCATTTCTTTATTTAAATTTGCTTACGCATGTCACTGCATCAAGCCTATCATAACTCTCCAGAGATTTCTGGCCCTGTCGAACACATGACTCATACACTAACCAATCAAATTGCTCCTGTTAATTTCCAAGCTACATTAGCCAATCAGAAATTTTTGCCACACTTTATCAAAAATGAATTTTAAGAAAAACACCATTGCCATCATGAGAGCCTCCGCATTCACCAGGCGCGAGCTGCTGGTGCTAACGGAGGTGCTGGATCGGCGTATCACCAGCCAGCCTCCACCCATCACCAACCGGCAGAAGCGTTCCGTGTATGCGGAGGCACGGGCCCGCCTGCGCTCCTTCGGCTCACGCCGCAACATCGGCCAGCTGGAGCGCAGGTGGTCTGACCTGCAACGGCGAACACCCCGCTTGCTGGCATGCTTTCGCATGCAGATATTGGAAAGTAAGTGTTATGTATTGTGGTTTTCATGTTTGTCTTTGTGGGGCAAACTGCGTGTGCATGTTTTCATGTCTGTCCTATTTTTTCATTCTCATCATATCTGCGTGTGCATGTTTTTATGTTTGTCCTATTTATTCATTCTCCTCATATCTGCATGACCATGTTTTCCCTCTATTTCTGATATATTCATTCTACTCATATTTGCATGTTTTTTGTTGGTGGTGGGTGATTTTAAAATGTTATTTGGGCAGGATTTGGCCAGAAACTAACCACAATTTGTTTGACATCTTTTAGGGGGACAGGCAAGACTACGCCGTCACCGTCCGGCCAGACGGCGGTCCCGCCCACTCACCCACCCCCAGCCAACACTCCACCCCAAATAATTCCCCTATTCCCCCCTCCTCCCAAGCCTTCCAAGAGCCTCTCCCGGAACTGTCGGGCCTCCTTCCCCTCCGTTCCCCTTCCCCCTCTCCTCCAACCACCCCTATTCCAATTACCCCCTCCCCGGAGTCCGTGATAACCCCGTCCCGTTCTTTGGGGAATGAAGGCTCCTCCGAGGATGAAGATGGAGGGACTTCGGGATCTGCCGTTTTGGCTACCGGTATGTTTTTATTTTGCGTATTTTTTAACCACATACTGTTTGTATGTAATCATGTGTCGTTCCTTTATTCGTGATTTTTGGGTTCTTTTTTGGTGATTTAGCAGTTTGCCTTTACCTATTCCTGCTGATTTCAACATACACATATCACACCTGTGGGTATTTCTACATAGGCCTTGTAATTTTTGCAGCACCCCTTTTTTTTTAAATTTTGGTTTTGGAGTGATTTCGTTGTGTTTTTGTTTTTTTAATGTGGATTCCCTATTGTTTGATTAATCCACACACTTTTCTCACCCACAGAGGAACAGAGGCGTCGGCAAGAGGTCGAACATTGTGTGGCACACATGCGCCAAAATGTAATTGGGGTGCTTGTGGCCCTTGACCGGCTGTCTGGCATCCTTCGCCAGTAGTTTTTTTTTGTTTTTATATTTTTCAAAATAAATTGTTTATTTCTAATATACGTTCTGCCTCATTCGTTTTTTCAAAACCAAAGATAGTTAACCCTGACATAAGTAGACTGTTCCTGCAAGGTTTTGCATTTTTTAAAAATTAGAGAGGGTTTTGTATTTGTATGTAAAACACCCTCAAGAAACACATAACAGTAACAATGTCATTTCCCTTTTTGTGTGTAGTGGCAATTAGATATTTCTACATTTTACAGGTTCCTAGTTGGTGGGCAAGCTGCTTAGGCGAATCTTACAAAGCCAAATGATTGGACAGGCTTCCTTTTGGTGTGGGTTGGGAACCTGAAAACATATTTCATTTTTGCTCAACTGGCGTCAGTACTGGATTACCCCTTAGTCAAATGTAAGGTGTGTTAACCTGGTTAAACTTGCTGGTAACGTCCAAAAAAAGGAAGAACATTTAACTCTCCAAACATTTATTCACAACATAACTGAGAAATCAAAAGTGGTCACTCACAAAAAAAAAACACACAGTGAGAATCTCAAATACAACACATACCCAATAAAAAAAAAAAAAAAATCAAGAACTGGTTGAGGAAGGACCATGCCAAAATGATTCCACAAACATGGCGTTGCGATATGGGTTCCAGAATATATTCCCAAAATGAGCAGATCCAGGTTTGGTAAGGGTAGCATGAAGTAGTGATCGTTGTAGGGCCAAAGATTATGTGAACAAACCGAAGATGTTGAAAAAAAGAAAACAAAATTAGATGTTCGCAAACAAACACATACACATTAGGTTAAAACACTGTTTTGTTCAAACTTACCTAAAAAATCTGCTCACCACATCATCGCGTATGGCCCCCCCACATACTGACCTCCGACCAACCTCGGGGGGGCCATCCTCAGGTAAGGCATCCTCTGGCTGCATTGGGACACCACTCCTTATGGCGATGTTGTGAAATATCCCACACAGGACCACAATTTTCGACACCATATCCGGCAAATACATGAGCTCGCCACCAGAGCGGTGGAGGCATCTGAATCGGCCTTTTAAAAGGCCGATACAGCGCTCCACCACTTGCCTGGTGGCTGTAAGTGCGGAATTATACTCACTTTGTGGCCCTGGTGTGGGAGCCAAATAAGGAGTGAGCAGCCAGGACATGCAAGGATATCCACTGTCTCTTATGGAAAAGAATTGACAACATCAGGAACACTATGTATCAAGCGTAACATTGTTATGTACTAAAGGTCTCCACTTACCCAGAAGCCACGCATCACCAGCTTGTAGGTTGGTTAATTTGTGCCATATCCCTGATTGCCGGATGACGAAGGAGTCATGTGCACTTCCGGGTAATTTAGCATTCAGGGACAGGATCTGGAGGGAGGCATCACATACCACCATTACATTCAGGGAGTGATAGTGTTTCCTGTTTCTAAATATGGCCTCCAGCCGGGCTGGAGGCTGAAGTGGTATGTGAGTACCATCCACAACCCCTATGATGTGTGGGAAGGCAGCTATTTGGTAAAAATTGGCCTTGGCCACACTAAGGGCACCCATATCCAAAGACATTTGATTAAAATGATGGAGGTGCTTGAAAAGTGCCTCCATCACTGCCCTCAGGATCCGGGAAAAGGAGGATTGGGAGATGCCCGCCACTATTCCCACCGTTGTTTGAAACGATCCTGAGGCACAGAAATGTAACACCGCCATAAATTGCGTAAGTGGTGGTATTGCTGTTGGACTGTCAATTTGCCGCTCAAGATCACTTTCTATTAATGAGAGAGTGTCTATGATGATTTTGGAAGGTAGACGGTAGCGTCTTAAAACCTCATCATCGGGCATTCCAAAAAGGGTGACACGTGTTCGAAATATCTGGGGCCTTGCATGCCTACGATGCCTATGCCTGGGACGAGATTGAGGTTGGTCGGCTTCCGGGAGCATGGCCAGAACAATCCGCCCCAGATCAACCTGAAATTCAAAGATTTTAAAGTAAGGCTTTTGACCCACCCCAAAACTATATTAAAACAACTTAGCTTGATGATACCATCCATTGCTGCTTACATGCCGGGGTATTGTCATGATACGTCCAAACTGAAAATAAACACCAAAATTACTTGACACATTTCACTCTGTGCATTTTTGTTTACAAATTTTGTGCTAGACCAAAGTTAAAATATGCCAAACACCCATTTAGCAAAACAGCAAAGCGACATTTAACACAGTACATCAAAATGGGTCGAAATGTTGGCCCAAAAAGCGAAAGAGAAACCACCAAAAAGTTAGAATGATTATTAAGCTGTTAAAAATGCGCTAATTAGTTCGCTAATACAAGTCACAAGAGTAACTACTAAAAATGCGCTAATTAGTTCGCTAATACAAGTCACAAGAGTAACTACTAAAAATGAGCTAATTAGTTCGCTAATACAAGTCACAAGAGTAACTACTAAAAATGCGCGAATTAGTTCGCTAATACAAGTCACAAGAGTAACTACTAAAAATGCGCTAATTAGTTCGCTAATACAAGTCACAAGAGTAACTACTAAAAATGCGCTAATTAGTTCGCTAATACAAGTCACAAGAGTAACTACTAAAAATGCGCTAATTAGTTTGCAAATACAAGATAAAAAATGGACTTACCAAGAGCAAATATATAAGAGTCAAAAACAAAAGGTCTTTTGGGTCGAAAATAAAACAAAAAATCTAAAATAGAAGAAATTATGGATCCAAAATTAAAAAAAAATAAGAAACACAATGAAACAACAATTGAACAAAAGTTAGACTTCACAAAACTTACCAAATCAAGAAACGAGGTCCCAAAAATATAAACCAACAAAGATAACGGAAAAAAAAAACGCAAATCAAACCAACAAACGAATCTACAACCGCCAACTCCTTTCTACGCAATCAATAAACTCCAGCCAAGATAACCTCCAACAATCCAAAAACGCCACCTCGACTTGAGACACACCAAGCCATAAATAGTGTTTTGTTTCCCGCACAAATTAAGGAGGGATCATAGGGCCGCACAATCAATGATGCGGCCGCAAAATAAGGACGCATGTATAAATACGTCACGAAAACACATTCAAATTCTGGTGTATTTCTTGTTTGGACCTCAGACATGGCGACAGACCAGGGAAAAAATGCCCAAGAGTCAGGCGGTAAGTCTTTCATGCATTTTCTATCAACGATTAATTTGAAACATAAGATTAGGCAAGTTGTGATTTTGTGAATTCTGTAAATTTACACAAATAGGTGAGGAGGATGACATGGAAGAGGCTGCTGGGCCCAGTATTCCGGCCAAAGCGGCCAAAAAAAAAAGGCAGCCACATTTCACAAGAAAGGAGATGGAGGTTTTGATCCAGAAGTGTGTGGACATCCTGCCACAGGCAGACAGGAATATGAGTGTAAGCCAGAAGTGGAGAATGTGGGAAGAGGTAGCCGTTGCTGTCAATAGGGTGGGTGATTTTGTCCGTCTAGCCCGGGATGTCAAACGGCGGTAAGTAAACCCTTGCCCCCCCTAAAAACAAACCCCATTTTAAACCAAAGGATAATGGCTTCCATTTTTTCCCACAGATGGGGCGACTTCAAATATCGCTTAAAACAAAAACTCGCGGACAGGGCTAGGCATGCAAGGGGGACAGGTGGGGGTCCCACCCCTGTGTCATTGGAGTTGACGGATTTAGAAGAGCTGGCACAGGGGTGTGTGCAGCCTGTGGAGGTGTTTGGCGTGTCCAACATGGATACGGACATGCCAGACTTTGCGGCTCCTCATGTTGTCCCAGGTAAATCTTTGGATGTCATCAACTCTGAAATGTTATTGTGCCAATATGTAGATTGTAATGTGAGGCTTTTCTCTTTTTTCCTAACAGAGACACAGGCGGATGAGTCTGCTCCAGAGGGGAGCCTTGGCCGCCGAATTTCTGCTGGCTCTGCAGGGGAGGAACCAGTACATCCGGCTGAGGACCCTGCAGAAGCCAGTCCAGGACAATCCCCCTCGCAGGCAGTGGCCCTCCTCACAGAACTCAATTTCAAATCGGATTCCCATACGGAGATTCTGCAGAGGATGGACGCCAGTCTGCTACAGGTGGCTGAGGCCCTGGAGCAAAATGCTGCGGCCAACGAGACCATTGGTCAGGCCCTGGCGGAAAATACCAGGGCCAACATCCGCATCGCCAATGCCCTGGAGCAGCTCGTTCGCCAGCACATGGTGGAGCCGACCTCCCTTCCTGCCGGATCAGGATCCTCCACCTCTGGCACAACATCAGCCAATCCTCCAAATGTGCCTAGCCCTGTGCCTAGTCCAGAGGCCACAACATTTGCCTCTGGACAGGCCAGCCCGATGGCATCCCGGACCCGGTCTGGCGCCCTCCCTCCCCCATCCAAACGGGTGAAAAAACGGTGACAGCAATGGTGACTTTTCCCACAATCCTTCTGTGCTTGGCTCATATTCCTTTCGGGTCAAAACTTCCCTCTCCTTTCTTGTGAAATGTTTTTATTTTTTTGATGTATGTTTATGTCAACAGTTATGTTGGGCCAATTTGTTTGATTTGGGAACATATCTTTGGGCAAAAAAGATGTCCCCAAAATTTTAAAAATAACTTTTTTTGTTTGAGCAATAAATTGGAAATTAAACAATGACATTGGATTGTGAAATTATTGTACAAATGGGTTACATTTAATCCTGGGCCAAAAGGCAAAAACTCGGCCCAAAAAAAAAAAAAAAAAGGGCTCTTTAAGGAACGTTTAAAAATTCATATAATTCGGCAAATTCAAGAGGCACAAATAAAATGGTGCGAAACTGAAAACATGATGAAATTATTGTTACAATAGGCCCTAACCACCAAATTGCTGCCCAAATAAACCCCCCCAAATGTACGCAAATTGACTGTGTCATCAGCTAGCAGCTCTGAGTTCCACCTGCGTACGTTTTGTGCTATCCCAAAAAACTGATTTCAAAACATATACCAAGCCGGTTCTCAATCCAACACTAATTGCTTTTCTGCCCGCCCGCGATTAATCGCAACAACATCGTGGAGTCCAGGGACGGAGGAGAAGGCCATCGCCAATGTGGTCGAGTAATCCAGACCCTAAGCTGTGCGAGCATTTGGAAGGGAAAGAGGATCATCCAGTGACGTAGGAGTCGGTCCGTACACATTTTACGCTCGCATCTGCTAGTGTATGTACGCCCCAAAAACGCCTCGCCACGCCTGCGTTTTTCCATCTCCACCCTCGTCAACACCCTAAAACGCCCTGTTCTGTCAATCACCCACTCACAGGAGCATGGCATAGCACCCAGCAGCTGGAACTAAAATAGTCACTACTGTATTAGGATGGCGGGACAGTCCCATAATAGCTGCATTTCTTGTCAGGCTGTATATAGATGCTAAAATGTAACACACAAATTAAAGTGCTTCTACTTTACTTTGTACATCTCTCATGTAAATAACACAAACAATCTATTTTCTATCATAGAGATAGATGTATGAAGGACTTAATTTTTACATAACATCAGGTCGTCTTATACACACACATTCCGCAGCACATATCCTAACCCACTGCTCCATGCTCCTTCTTCACTATGTACCCCTCTGTGTCGCCCCTGTCTGTCTGCCCTTCCCCTTTAGAATGTAAGCTCTCACGAGCAGGGCCCTCATCCTCACGTGCTTCTCCTCCCCCTACTTATAGTATAATTTACTCCTAACTCCCTACAATGGCACCTACCACCTGGTTGCTCATGTCCTGCTGCTTGTGTTTTGCAGCTGAGTTTATAACCTTGTCCTTGTCCTGCATTGTTTTGTATTACTATTAACTGTTTTTCTTGTGTGCTCATTTATGTACTGTGTAAGGCGCTGCGGAACCTTTGTGGCGCCATATAAATAAAGGATAATAATAATAATAATAATCACATTTGACATGTCACTTCCTGTACGCTATTTTAGGAACGAGTCCCAAAAAACTCGCAATCTGCAGTACGCACATGCGCAGTGTTACTCCGACGCATGCACGGTTATTGAACATCGGAACGCAACGAGCGTACTGCTGTTAACGAGTGGCTCTGAATCAGGGCCAAAGTTATAAAGTTAATCAACAAAAACTTTTTCTCTTTTTTTTTTACATAGCTAAATGTTCTTTACTTCCTGGATTACCCTTGTACTATATCAGTACACAGCTGGAGTTAGCATTAATGTTACACTTATAGTAGCACCGGATTCAATTAGCCGTGAAAAGCCACGGTTTTGCAAAAAAGTTTTCGCAGGTCCGAATTTTTTGCACACTATTGCCGAAGTTTTCACATTTGTGAATTCTCCATAGACAAAAACCGGCAAAAAGTCTTCACCATCTCATAGCAGGTGAAAAGTTGTGCAAAGGCCCTCATTCAGAGCCACTCGCTAGCGGCAGTACGCTCGTTCCGAGCGATGTTCGCACATCTGCGCATGCGTACGGTTTTTAGTACGCATGCGCGAACCAGTCAGTGCGGCCGAAAATCATTTCTATGCAATATAGCGAGTGCCTGCTATTTTGAGTGACAGAATGAGGCGTATGTGGGTGGTAACAGGGGAAGGTGCTTGAAAACGGGGAGAGGAGATCCGATCGCAGGCGTGCTTAAAGGTCAAAACGGGCGTTTTTTGGGTGTGCATAATTAATACAGCAGCGTCAATGACCACGTCACTTGTTTTTTTTTAACTCAGAACTGCTCGCAAAATAGCGGTTGAAAAAACCAACCACAAGAATAGCGAGCAGTTCATATCCTGTTCGATGTACTCGATTAATCTAATAAATAGCGGACATGACGTATGGTGCGAGCGGCCAGGGGGCGTTTTTATCAAATAAACGAGCGCATGTTTTGCTCGCTCGTTCAGACTTAGAGGTGTGAACAGACTGCAATGTGCGAACGGATCATTTGCATAGACACCCCTTGTTTTTGAACGAATTAACGCAAATAGCGGACGGCTCTGAATGAGGGCCAAAGTCTTATATTTGGTTAAAAAATCAGGACTTGGTTCAGAACCCTTTGGACACCCCCCCCCCCCCACTAATTACAAACTAGGTAAAAAATATTTTTAATTAGCTTAACTTGCCCAATAATGATGTCAGTTTTGGGGTGCAAAAATTAAAAGTGCTGGAAAATGGGTTTAAAGTAGTAGGTCTGGTATTTTGTGGGGCTGTATAGCTGCACCAGGTGTATTTTTAACAATTTTTAAAAGTGCAGTGTTTTTACTTAAAAATTTACTTGCACCCATTTTAATGTACCCCTAATTTGACTGCAGCATTTATTTTGCCAAAATAAAAATGCTTATCAGGGTCAAATGCAGGATTTTTACAGGGGGGTTTCCACAAACACATATATACTATGTATATATAATATAATACATACACAAGGGATGTAGTCAGGATGCTGGCGGTCGAAATGCCTACTGCCAAAATCTCAAAATTGAAAGCCCGCCATGGGACTAAATGGGATGCAGTCATGAAGCTGACGGTCGAAATGCTGACCACTGGCTTCCCGACTGTCAAATCCCAGCAGGGTGCTAATGACAGGCATCAAAATCCCGACGCCTGTCATTATACCTACGCCGGGAGCCCGACGCCCGGCATACCGATCGAAGGTAAGCCGGGCGGCGGCCATGGTTAGGTTAGGGGCTCCTGGGGGGGGACTTAGGGTTAGGACCCCCCAGGAGTGTTAGGGTTAGGCTAGGGGAAGGAGGGGATAGGGTTAGGCACCCCTGGGGAGGGGTTAGGCACCCCCGGGAGACTTAGGTTTAAGCTGCAGGGAAGTGAGGGTTAGGTTTAGGCACTTAGGGGAGGTTAGGGTTAGGCACTAGGGGGGGGGAGGTTAGGGTTAGGCACCCCTAAGCGAGGGTTAGGGTGGGGGGTAGGGTTAGTGATTCTTACCTAAATCTCCTGTCGGGATTTCCACTACTGCCGGTCTGTCAGCATTGGGATTTGAACCCGCCGGCCTTACAGCCGGCAGTCATTCTTACTGATTCCGTCTAAATACCAACGCCTATCATTAGCCCCACACCGAAATCCCTACGCCCGGCATACCGAACGTAGGTAAGCCAGGCATCTGGAGCTGTTAACCGCAGGGGGGGAGGGTTAGGTTTAGGGACTCCCAGGGAGAATTAGGGCTAGGCACCCCCCCGGGAGGGTTAGGCTAGGGAAAGGGGGGGTTAGGGCTAGGCACCACCGGGGGAGGTTAGGGTTAGGCACCCTCCCAGGAGGGTTAGGTTTAGGGTGGGTTAGGTTAAGGCACCCCTGGGGGAGGTTAGGGTTAGGCACTAGGGGGGTGAGGTTACGGTTAGGCACCACTAAAGGAGGGTTAGAGGGGGGAGAGGGGAAGGTTAGGACAGTTACTTACCCTAGTTGGCATCTTCATCTGCAGGCCTTCCGGTGTCTAGATTTCATCCGCCGGGCTTAGGTCCGGCTGTATTACATACCGATTCTCATACATGCAGATGCGAGTCCAGCACCATGTCAGTATCTGGGCTGCCCCCAGCCCTCTTCCTGCACTGAATGGATGCCGTGCGAATCAAGTCACAGCTGCAGCAGTGGAGGCGCCATGGGACGAAATCTTAAACAGCGGGGCAGTGCCCGAAAAACGTGACTGTCCCGCTAAAATCGGGAATGATTGGGAGGGGTGCTCCCTCTATGGGATGGCGCCCCTGTTCGACCGCATCGTGTAGTGTTAACTAATTGATGTGTGTAGTATAGTATTTCACAGTGCTATGTACGTATAAATGTTCTTTGGTTGGGGTGGGACACTGACTCATTTATCAGCAATGGTTCCTGTTATAGATTGGGAACTGCAATTATTTCTTAAAATAGACTCCATATTACTGTTCCACATTTTTCTTGTATTAGTGTGCAATCACACATTTCTTATATGGTTTACATATAATAATGATCTGCGTGTAAGGAAATTACCAAGGCTGGCTCAAACATTAGGGAAATGGGGGGCACCACTGAGTCACAGCTGTGCTTAATGTAGGCAGCTGTAAGACTTTGGCCCTCATTCGCAAAAAGCGATCGCTCACTCTGAATGAGGGCGGGCACTTCTTGTTTTGAAGTGCTGCCTCCAGGTCTCAAGCTAAGCTGTGGGTTACCACCCACAGCTTAGCTTGCAATCAGGGTGATGGTCGTGATGGTCATCACCATCGCGACCATCGGGGCTTACGACCAGACCCTAAGGTTGGGTCTGGGCTCTCGTAAGCCCCAGGGAACTTCCTGCTCTGTTTGAGCAGGAAGTTCCCCACTGACATCATCAATGATGTCAGTGGGGCCGCCACCAAACGGCAAGCGTTCCGGCTGGAACGCCTCCGTTTGGCTGGGCATGCCCCCGGCCCGCCCAGCAAACGGGGCAAGCTGTCACTCAACATCGACAGCTCGCCCCGTCTGCTACGAGACCGGCTCTGTCGTGCACATGCTCTGTGGGGATCATCGACCCGGTTGCGAGTGCATCTGCACTTGCGACCAGGTCTGAATGAGACCCTTTCTCTCTCTGAGGACTCGGAAAGTGAGTATTGGTGGGGGGCAGTAGGCTGAAGTTTTGCCTAGAAACCTTGCACCGGCCCTGGTTGTAGCCCTGATAAGGATGGGACCTGGAAGGCTGGCACCATGCCATTAGGCCCCTCCCCCTAGCAACAAAATGTGGCGATTCGTGGGTCAGTCGGGAGGGGGCAGAGCCAAATTATGCGATTCTAATGGAATCACGTCATAATGGCTCCGTCTCCTCCCAATTGACCCGCGAATTGCTGCATTTTGCTGCGAGGGGTTCGGGGCTTAAGAAGATGGTGCCTGCTGTTCAGTATGTCAGCGGGGTTTCTGGGTACTCCGAAATCCCCCTGCGTGCGCTAGTGAGGGGGGGAGGTTAGATTTAGGCACCGGGGAGGATGTGCTAGGTTTAGGGTGTGGGAAGGGGGAGGTTAGATTTAGGCACTAGGTTAGGGTTAGGCACGGGAATCGAAGGTTAGGGGTAGGGGCTTGTGTTACCTCTTTCCTTATGGGTTTCAGGATTTTGACTGTAGGGATGCCGCTGTAGTTATTCTGACCAGCAAAATCCAGACCGCCGGAATCTCATACCCAACTCATACTGCAGAGAGTTCAAACAATAAAAGAATTTACTCCAATAAAAATAGATATGTAGAAAAAAAATCCAGCGTCGTTAACATTTCATACTGGATTTTGTGTTACTATGGGGATATGTAATTGCCTTTTAAATTGAGAATGTTTTAAAGTGGCAATCATTTAAAAGGTCTTTTAAATGATTGCCACTTTAAAACATCGGGCAGACTGGCCAGGATTTCACTGAGCAAGGACTACAATTCCCAGCATTCTCCCAGGATTATCCATTGGACCCTGCACTGCACTTTATTTCAGCCATAACCTTTGTGTTGGAAAACGAACTTTTACCAGCCCAGGACTCCAGGAATCAATACAGCTACTGCGGGTCATCTTGCACATTGCCTGAGAAGACCTATTATGGACTGGTAAATCAATTCCCATCCACATCGGTTTATTACCATTATTAACTTGGAATTTCTAATGACTTAACTTTATATACGGATCCTATATGTAGACATATATTCGGGACTCCATCCTGAGATCATTTGTTTAATTTGCTATATGCTGCTAGTTTTCATTTTATTATTTTTTTATCTATATTGAATGTTTTATTTTATATGATAATAAATTGTATATGTTTTTTTGATGAACCTAGTCACAATTCTTATTTGGAGCGCTGTAATTATTTATTATATATTATCCTTTTTATTTATTATATATTATCCTTTTTACTCTGAAGGCTCACACCTTCATTCATACAGCTGCTTATTCTCAGGGTATAGCGCCTTAATTTGGACACCAAATTAAATGTGTTGTTTTTTCTATTTGTTGCAGGATGTCACTGTTGCCTGCAAGTCGCTGGTTAAACTTATTACATTTCTCCCTATCTGTGAAGCCTGTACAGGTAGACTAGAGATGCTGTAAACCCTTACTATTTGATGAGCTTGCATACAAACAGCTGTCATCTTGGTGATACAATGGGAAATATTACTTTAGTTGAAAAACGAGGACATGTTGGTGTTTTAATTTTTTTTATTCATTTATTTATTACCAGTTATTTATATAGTGTACACATATTCCGCAGCGCTTTACAGAGAATATTTGTCCATTTACATCAGTCCCACCCCAGTGGAGCTTACAATCTATATACCCTATCACATGTACATGCACAGACATGCACACTAGGGTTAATTTTGTTAGGAGACAATTAACCTACCAGTATATTTTTGGAGTGTGGGAGGAAACGGGAGTACATCCACGCAAGCGCGGGAGCATATACAAAGTCCACACAGTTAGGGCCATAGTGGGAATCGAACCCATGACTTCAGTGCTGTGAGGCAGTAACGCTAACCATTGCACCATCTGTGCTGCCCATATTAAGGCTATGCATTCCAGAGCCCCCATCAGGGGGGGGTAAAGGGAATACAGGTGTACTGGGCTTGGTCTGACAGGGGGCCCCCACCAAAGCGGATTGCTCCCACAAACGGCTTCTTAGTCCCAGGCAGATGTCTGCCACTGAATAAAAAGCAGTTAGTGGCCGCAATTGCAACCCCTGCGACTTCACTACTATATAGTACAGCTTGTCCTATAATACTCATAATACATAAAATAATATTGACAAATCAATTTTATTGATCGAGAATAATTTTGATTCCTACTGTATGTCCATCTGCAAGAAATTCTTTACTGGGTCAAGCTTACAATATATACGCCAGTGGTCGAAGTGGGAATTGTGAAATGGGAGTATGGAAAATCTAAGGTTGTACTTATGAGCACGCCTGGAAGCGAGCGTGCTTCGGAAAAGGGGGCATGGTCACTCAAAAGGAAGCATGTCCGTAACACACAACTTCTTTTCATGAGTGTATGGTATCACACCATAGTACCCCTTATACACATTATGCTGCACAATAGTAGTGCCCCCTCTACAAAGCCCACAGTAGTAGTGCCCCCTATACAATGCCTACTATAGTAGTTCCCCCCTATACAATGCCCACAGTAATAGTGTCCTATATATAATGCCCACAGTAGTAGTACTCCTTGTAATAGTGCCCCTATATAATGCCCACAGTAGTAGTGCCCATTGTGGTAGTGCCCCTTATGTAATGCCCACAGTAGTAGTGCCCATTATAAAATACCCACAGTAGAAGTGCCCCATATACATTGCCCACTGTAGTAGTGCCCCTTGTACTAGTGCCCCCTATACAATGCCATAGTTGTAGTGCGTATATACAATGCCCACAGTATTAGTGCTCCTTGTACTAGTGCCCCTTATACATTGCCACATTTGTAGTACCTATATACAATTCCCACAGTAGTAGTGCTCCTTGTAGTAGTGCCCCCCTATACATTACACAGTTGTAGTGCCTATATAGATTGTAAGCTTGCGAGCAGGGCCCTCTTACCTTTATGTATATCTTTTACATGTGTCTTTTATGTCTGTATGTCTGTCTGTCTTTTATAACCCAGTAAAATGTGAATGTTGATTCAAATTGTAAAGTGCAACAGAATTTGCTGCGCTATATAAGAAACTGTTAATAAATAATAAATAAATAATAAATATATACAATGCCCACAGTAGTAGTGCTCCTTGTAGTAGTGCCCCTTATACATTGCCCACAGTAGTAGTGCCCCCTATACATTGCACACAGTAGTAGTGTTCCTTGTAGTAGTGCCCCCTATACATTGCCCACAGTAGTAGTGCCCCTTACACATAAAGACACACAGACAAACAGACAGACACACATACAAACACAAATAGCCTGAAGCCCCGCTCCTGCGACTGCCGTTGTCTAACCGCTCCTCGCACTCTGCACTGTGGGAGAGACGCTATGACATCTGTCCCAACACCCACTGCAGGAGCCGGAAGGCGGAGCTCAGGAGTGAACCACGTCCTCATTCTGCAGTTAGGGATTCGCCGGACGCCCGCTGGTAACAAAGGACTGGCAAAGAGCAAATGTTGTCCCACTGCACAAAAGTGGAAGTAAGGAAGAGGCAAGCAACTACCGACCAGTGAGCCTTACATCAGTAGGAGGGAAATTGATGGAAACACTCTTAAAAGAAAGAGTCGTAGATTATCTCAAATCCAGCAATTTGCAGGAACCCAAACAGCATGGATTTACTGGGGGGAGATAAAGACAAACAGTTCTTATTGACTTTTTTGACTGGGTGACTAAGGAAATAGATAAAGGGGGGGGCATAGATATAGCTTATCTAGACTATTATAAGGCTTTTGACATTGTTCCACATCGCAGACTGTTAAATAAACTGGAAAGCATGGGATTGGATACAAAAATAGTTGAATGGATAAGACCATGGCTGCAGGATAAGAAAGAGTTGTAGTAAAAGGAGTGCAGTCTCAAGAGGGAAATGTTACCAGTGGAGTACCTCAGGGATCTGTACTTGGACCAGTGCTTTTCAATATCTTGTTTTGTGACATTGCAAATGGTATTGAAGGGAAACTATGCCTTTTTGCAGATGACACAAAGGCATGCAACAGGGTAGACACACCAAGAGGGGTAAAACAAATGATTGATGATCAAGGTAGACTAAGAGGAATGGTCAAGAACGTGGCAACTACAGTTTAATGCCAAAAAATGCAAGATCATGCACTTGGGTTTCAAAAATCCAAAGGCTAAATATAGTATTAATGGCACTATACTGGAAAGTACTGAAGAGGAAAGGGATCTAGGAGTCACTATTTCAGGTGACTTAAATGCAAGCAAACATTGTAACAAAGCAATGAGGAAGGCAAGTCAGATGCTTGGTTACATAGGGAGCGGAATCAGTAGCAGAAAGAAAGAAGTGATAATACCACTGTATAGGTCATTGGTACGTTCTCATCTCGAATACTGTGCTCAGTTCTGGAGGCCATATCTCCAGAAGGATATTAATACATTAGAGACTGAAGGGCAACTAAAATGGTGCAAGGTCTACACCACAAAATCTACCAGGAAAGACTAAAAGATCTTAATATGTATAGTTTGGAGCAGAGAAGGGAAAGGGGGGGTCATGATAGAAACGTTCAAATATATAAAGGGTTTTAACAAGGTAAAGGAAGGAGACATTTTTCAAAGAAAGAGAAGTATTAGAACAAGAGGACATGTTCTAAAACTGGAGAGAGGTAGGTTCAGGGGAAATTTGAGGAAAAATTACTTCACAGAAAGGGTAGTGGACAAGTGGAATAGCCTCCCATCAGAGGTGGTAGAGACTAAGGCCCTGATTCAGAGCCGTTCGTTAGAGGCAGTACGCTCGTTGCGTTCCGATGTTGAGTAACCGCGCATGCGTCGGTGTTACACTGCGCATGTGCGTACGGCAGATTGCGAGTTTTTTTGGTCTCGTTCGTCAAATAGCGTACAGGAAGTGACATGTCAAATGTGATTGACAGAACAGGCCGTTTTTGGGCGTTGACGGGGGTGGAGATGGAAAAACGCAGGCGTGGCGAGGCGTTTTTGGGGCGTACATACATTAACAAATGCGAACGTCAAATGTGTTCGTACCAACTCATACGTCACTGGATGATCCTCTTTCCCTTCAAAATGCTCGCACAGCTTAGGGGCTGGATAACTCGACCACAGTGGCGATGGCCTTCTCCTCCGTCCCGGCACTCCACGATGTTGCATCGATTAATCACAGCTTGTCAGAAACTCAATTAGTGTTGGATTGAAAACCGGCTTGGTATGTGTTTGGAAAGCAGTTTTTTTGGATAGCACAAAACCGAACGCAGGTGGAAATCATAGCTGCTAATGTCAGGATTACACAATCAATTAGCGTACATTTGTGGGGGTGTATTTTGGCCGCAATGTGTTCGTTTTTGGACTATTGTAACAATAATGTCATCATGTTTAGGTTTGGTCCCTCATTTTGTGTTTGCAAGGTGTTTTTTACTCCTTAGGTAATGTTTTAAACGTTCCTTAACAAGCACTTTTTTTACAATGTGTAATTTGTGTTTTTAAACGTTGTTGGCTTGTGGGCCCGGATTAAAAGTAACCCATTTTGTCAAGAATGTCATAATACAAAGTCGTACATTTCTGGTAAATTTATTTGTATCCACCCATAAATAAAAACACATATTGAACTACAACATTTTGGGCACTGTTCCACAATATTTATTAATTGTGCAAACAATAAATTTTGAAAAAAACGTAAATGTAAAAATTAAAAACAATTCACAAGAAAGGAGAGGGAAGTTTTGGCCAGAAAGGAATATGAGGCAAGCACAGAAGGAGTGTGGGAAAAGTAGCCAATGGTGTCAGCGTTTTTTCGCCCGTTTGGCTGGGGGAGGGAGGGCGCCAGACCGGGTCCGGGATGTCATCGGGCTGGCCTGTCCAGAGGCAGATGTTGTGGCCTCTGGACTAGGCACAGGGCTAGGCACATTTGGAGGATTGGCTGAAGTTGTGCCAGAGGTGGAGGATCCTGATGTTCCGGCAGGAAGGGAGGTCGGCTCCACCATGTGCTGGCGAACGAGCTGCTCCAGGGCAGTGGCGATGCGGATGTTGGCCCTGGTATTTTCCGCCAGGGCCTGACCAATGGTCACGTTGGCCGCAGCATTTTGCTCCAGGGCCTCAGCCACCCGTACCAGACTGGCATCCATCCTCTGCAGAATCTCCGTATGGAAATCCGATTTTAAATTGAGTTCTGTGAGGAGGGACACTGCCTGTGAGGGGGATTGCCCTGGACTGGCTTCTGCAGGATCCTCAGCCGGATGTACTGGTTCCTCCCCTGCAGAGCCAGCAGAAATTCTGCGGCCAAGGCTCCCCTCTGGAGCAGACTCATCCGCCTGTGTCTCTGTTGGAAAAATGAGAAAAGACTCACATTAGAATCGACATATTGGCACAATAACATTTCACAGTTGGTGACATCACAACATTTACCTGGGACAACATGAGGAGCCGCAAAGTCTGGCATGTCCGTATCCATGTTGGACACGCCAAACACCTCCACAGGCTGCACACACCCCTGTGCCAGCTCTTCTAAATCTGTAAACTCCAATGACACAGGGGTGGGACCTCCACCTGTCCCCCTTGCATGCCTAGCCCTGTGTGCCATTTTTTGTTTCAGGCGATATTTGAAGTCTTGCCATCTGTGGGTTAAATTGGAACCATTACTTTTTATTTGATTTGGTTTTTGGTTTTAGGGTGGTCAAGTGTTTACTTACCGCCGTTTGACATCCCGGGCTAGACGGACATAATCCCCCACCCTATTGACATCCACGGCTACCTCTTCCCACATTCTCCACTTCTGGCTTGCACTCATATTCCTGTCTGCCTGTGGCAGGATGTCCACACACTTCTGTATCAAAACCTCCATCTCCTTTCTTGTGAATTGTGGCTGCCTTTTCTTTTTGGCAGCTTTGCCCGGATTACTGGGCCCAGCAGCCTCTTCCATGTCATCCTCCTCACCTATTTGGGGTAATTTGAAGAAATCTCAACTTGCCAACTTGCAGAATAATATGTTTATAATTAATCATTGAGTCAAAATGCATGAAATAGTTACCGCGGGACTGTTGTCCATTGTTTTCCTGGTCTGTATCCATGTGTGTTGTTCCAACTCCAAATACACCAGAATTGTGTTTTTGTCTCGTGACGTATTTATACATGCGTCCTTATTTTGCGGCCGCATCATTGTTTGTGCGTTCCTCTGATCCTTCCTTAATTTGGGCGGGAAACTAAACACTATTTATGGGTTGTGGCGTTTCAACTCGAGGTGGCGTTTATTGAATGTTGGAGGTTACGTTGGTTGGAGTTGATTGTTGGCTGGTTTAGGAGATAGCGTTTATTGAGTTTTTTTCTTGGGGTAGCGGTTTTTCTTGGTTTTCCGTTCCTTTTTTTTCACTTTTGTTTTTTTGGCTCGTTTCCAGTTTTGGTAAGTTTGGTGAATTATAACTTCGGAGAAATTTGTCTCTCATTGTGGTGTTCATTTTTCTAATATGTTTTTTCCGTCATTTCATCTCTCTTAGGTTTTTTTTGGCTCTGCCCCAAAGACATTTTGGTCCGGTTTCTTAGTTATTAGCTCTTGGTAAGTTCATGTGTTAAATTGTTTAGGGGTTGTTCTTGTTTGTCTGTACGCAACTTTGGTTGGCCTTCCACATGTTACGTTGTTTTTGGCCAAATCGCAATCTGTGTTTTTTGTTACTTTTTTGGCGGCGTTATTGTGCCCTGTATTTGCGAACTAATTAGCGCATTTTTACTACTTACTATTGTGCCCTGTATTTGCGAAATAATTAGCGCATTTTTGCTACTTACTATTGTGCCCTGTATTTGCGAACTAATTAGCGCATTTTTACTACTTACTATTGTGCCCTGTATTTGCGAACTAATTAGCGCATTTTTACTACATACTATTGTGCCCTGTATTTGCGAACTAATTAGCGCATTTTTACTACATACTATTGTGCCCTGTATTTGCGAACTAATTAGCGCATTTTTACTACATACTATTGTGCCCTGTATTTGCGAACTAATTAGCGCATTTTTACTACTTACTATTGTGCCCTGTATTTGCGAAATAATTAGCGCATTGTGAAATGTGTATTCATCCCTTAATAATGTTTTTTGTCGTCTGGAGCATTGGTTGATTACATTTGGCCTCAATTTGACGTAGTGTGCGTAACGTCGTTTTGCTCTTGGGCCAAATGTGTATGTGTCCCCTTTTATGTTTTGTGTTGCTTAAATTTGTGATAATGACATGGCCAGCATAAAATGATGTATATTTTTGATGTTATTATTTGCAGTTACAACATATCATGACAATACCCCGGCATGTAAGCATCAATGGATGGTATTTGAAAGCAAAGTTACATATATTTTTTTATTGTTTGTTGTAAAAAGGCTGACCTTCCAATGTTGTCATTTCAGGTTGATTTGGGTCGGATTGTTCTGGTCCTGCTCCCGGAAGCCGACCAACCTCAATCTCGTCCCATGCGTAGGCATCGTAGGCGTGCAAGGCCCCAGATATTTCGAACATGTGTCACCCTTTTTGGAATGCCAGATGATGAGGTTTTAAGACGATACCGTCTTCCTCCAAAAATCATCATAGACACTCTCTCATTAATAGAGAGTGATCTTGAGCGGCAAATTGACAGTCCTACAGCAATTCCACCACTTACGCAATTAATGGCGGTGTTACATTTCTGTGCCTCAGGATCGTTCCAAACAACGGTGGGAATAGTGGCGGGCATCTCTCAATCCTCCTTTTCCCGGATCCTGAGGGCAGTGATGGAGGCACTTTTCAAGCACCTCCATCATTTTATTCAAATGCCTTTGGATATGGGTGCCCTTAGTGTGGCCAAGGCCAATTTTTACCAAATAGCTGGCTTCCCACACATCATAGGGGTTGTGGATGGTACTCACATACCACTTCAGCCTCCAGCACGGCTGGAGGCAATATTTAGAAACCGTAAACACTATCACTCCCTGAATGTAATGGTGGTATGTGATGCCTCCCTCCAGATCCTGTCCCTGAATGCAAAATTACCAGGAAGTGCACATGACTCCTTCGTCATCCGGCAATCAGGGATATGGCACAAATTAACCAACCTACAAGCTGGTGATGTGTGGCTTCTGGGTAAGTGGAGACCTTTAGTACTTTACAATGTTAAGCTATATACAGAGTGAGCCTGATGTTGTCTTTTCGTTTTCACAGGAGACAGTGGCTACCCTTGCACACCCTGGCTGCTCACTCCTTATTTGGCTCCCACACCAGGGCCACAATGTGAGTATAATTCCACACTTACTGCCACCAGGCAAGTGGTGGAGCGCTGTATCGGCCTTTTAAAAGGCCGATTCAGATGCCTCCACCGCTCTGGTGGCGAACTCATGTATTTGCCGGATATGGTTTCGAAAATTGTGGTCCTGTGTGGGATATTTCACAACATCGCCATAAGGACTGGTGTCCCAATGCAGCCAGAGGATGCCTTACCTGAGGATGGCCCCCCCGAGGTTGGTCGGAGGTCAGTATGTGGGGGGGCCATACGCGATGATGTGGTGGCCAGATTTTTTAGGTAATTATTTGCAAAAAACCAGTGTTGATACCTAATGTGTTTGGGTTTGTTTGAGAGCATCTAATTTTTTGCTAATTTGTTTCTCCCTCTTCTGTTTTTTGACATAATGTTTGGCACTCCAACGATGACTACTTCCTGCTAACCTTACCAAACCTGTATGTGGATATTTTCTTGAACACTTATTGCCACGCCATATATGTGGAATCATGTTGGCATGGTCCTTCGTCAACCAGTTCTTGATTGTATTTTTTTAATGTTTGTTTTTTGGTATGTGTTGTATTTGAGATTATCACTGTGTGTTTTGTTTGTGAGTTAACACGTTATCACCAAGTGTAACCAGGTTCACACACGTAACATTTGACTAAGGGGTAATCCAGTACTGACGCCATTAGAGCCAAAATGATTCCTTTATTCAGGGTCCAAACCAACACCAAAAGGAAGCCTGTCCAATCCTTTGGCGTCGTAATATTGCCCTAAGCTGCTTGCACACCAACTAGGAACCTGGAAACTGTTGAAATATCTAATTGTGACTACACCAAAAAAGGGAAATCAGATTTGTACTGTTAGGTGTTTCTTGTGGCTGTTTGACCCAAAAATACAACACACACTCTTATTGGCCAAAATGTGAAAGCCTTGCATGAACACTCTACTTATGTCAGGGTAAACAATATGTGGTTGGGACAAAACGAATGAGCCAGAACGTAACTTCAAACAAAACAATTTATTTACAGAATGTTGAAAAAAAAAAAAACTACTACCTAAGGAGGACCGACATACGGTCAAGGACCACCAGCACCCCGATGATTTGGCTGTGCATCTGGGCCACACATCTGGCTAAATTTGCCCGAAGCCTCTGTTCCTCTGTGGGTGAGAAAAAATTGGGGATTAATACAACAATAGTGAAACCACATAAAAAAACAATTGTTAAAAAAAAAAACAACAAAAAACTTTATTACAAAACTGCATTAAAAATCATCACACTAAAATGGTGTAGGGCAAAAATACAAGGCCAATGTCCAAATTCAGACAGGTGTGCTATGTGTATGTTGAAAAAAGCAGTAACAGGTTATGGCAATCGACCAAAACCACTTATTTTTGGGTTAAACACACAAAAAAACAAAAAATATAAAAAAAAAAAACCAGTTTGTGTCGATAACAACCAGCAACAAAAAACATACCGGAAGACCCAACGCCAGCTACAGAAGGCCCTCCATCGTCCTCCTCGGAGGTGGGTCCATTCCCCAAAGATCGGGGCGGTGTAATGACCGACTCCGGGGAGGGGGTCATTCGAAGAGGGGTGGTTGGAGGAGAGGGGGAATTGGGACGGAGGGGAAGGAGTCCAGAAAAATCTGGCTGAGGGTGTAGGAAGGCTGGGGAGGAGGGGGGAATAGGGGAAGGAGTGGAGTTGGAGTGTTGGCTGGGGGTGGGGGAGAGTGGCCGTGCTCGCCGTCTGGCGGGACGCTGATGGCGTAGTCTTCGCTGGGCCCCTAAAAGATGGAAAACAAATTGTGGTTAGTTCCAACACAAATCCGCAAAAAAAAAAAATATTTCAAATGCACCCCCAAAACCAAACCAAAAAAAAAAAGACTAGAATGAATAAATATGAAAGACAGGGAAAACATGGCCATGCAGATATGAGGAGAATGAATAAATATGAAAGACAGGGAAAACATGGCCATGCAGATATGAGGAGAATTAATAAATATGAAAGACAGGGAAAACATGGCCATGCAGATATGAGGAGAATGAATAAATATGAAAGACACGGAAAACATGGCCATGCAGATATGAGGAGAATGAATAAATATGAAAGACAGGGAAAACATGGCCATGCAGATATGAGGAGAATGAATAAATATGAAAGACAGGGAAAACATGGCCATGCAGATATGAGGAGAATGAATAAATATGAAAAACACGGAAAACATGGCCATGCAGTTAGGGCCACAAAGACAAACATGAAAACCACAATCCATTAAACTTACTCGCAGCGATCTGCATGCGAAAGCATGCCAGCAAGCGGGGCGTCCGCCGTTGCAGGTCCAACCACCTGCGCTCCAGCTGCCCGATATGGCGGCGTGAGCCAAAGGAGCGCAGGCGGGCCCGAACCTCCGCATATGCGGATCGCTTCTCCCGGTTGGTGATGGGTGGAGGCTGGCTGGTTATCCGCCTATCCATCACCTCCGTAAGCACCAGCAGCTCGCGCCTGGTGAATGCGGAGGCTCTCATGATGGCAATGGAGTTTTTCTAAAAAATCATTTTTGATAAAGTGCTCAAAAATTTTATGATTGGCTAATGTATTTAGGATATTAACAGGAGCAATTCTATTGGTTAGTGTTTGAGTCATGTGTTCGACAGGGCCAGAAATATGAGGAGACTTATGATAGGCTTAATGCAGTGACATGCGTAAGCAAATTAACATAAAAAAATAAACTCCATGAAATATGCGGGGCTAAAAACAAATAGACCAATTATTTAATAGGGGTTAACATGTATTTTGACAAATAAAAGCGAATTTTTAAGCCGTACGTATTCTGCGGGTAAACACAAACACGGACATAAATAAAGTTTATTGCATTGTGTAAAAAATAAATAAAATTAAGCTAATTGATATATTGATTGGCATGTTACGATTGAGGGAGGTAGGCAGAATAAACGAGCAGTTAATCGAAATGTCTCAGGCCAACTTCCGGGTAGTACTAGTGCGTGCGTTCCCTTCAAACCACTTCGGGGATGTACGCTCGCTATTTGGCACGCTCGTTAGTTAGAGGAGGGGTCGCCTGAGTTTGGGGAGGATGTTTTGATGCGAACGAAAATACAAGCGTGTGCCAGAATTTAAATATTTCTTTACGTTCGCCCAACGTACGAACGGCCACTTGCGTCTGAATCAGGCCCTAAGACAGTAGAACAATTTAAATGTGCATGGGATAGACATAAGGAAGAAATAAGGATCAATAAGGGTTGAGATAACAATATGTTTAAAAATGGGGCAGACTAGATGGGCCAAGTGTTTCTTATCTGCCGTCAAATTCTATGTTTCTATGTTAAAATCTCAGCGGGCGCCTGTCATATGGAGAAGGCAGCGACAGCACCTCTCCAGCCCAACAAAGTGCAAGGCAACTTCCTGCTTGAAGTGCCTGTATACCATACCGTTGTATAACTGAACACTTTGAGCACTTGTAACACCCCCAATTGGGTGGGATGTCACTGAGTGGATCGTACCTGCTTTTCTTCTGGAACCTGCTTGGGCGTGGATCAGTGCAGTTCCTCTTTCAGGCTCCTCCTATCACAGCAGAGAGACAGCAGACCCCCCAGAACCCAGCGCAGAAACCAGACCAATATAAAGAAATGGGGGTTTATTACTCTGAATCACTATTTTACTAGGACAATTCTAAATGAACATTAGAACATGCAATATTGTTGCAATGCAAAAGGTACACACACATGATATAACATTAATAAGCTTAGGTTCACTCTATACATACTGTATACTTCTAATAAAACCTCATGTTAAACATATGAATGCCAACCTGCTCCCTCTATGTGTTAGAGGTAGTTAAACTAAATGTAACAAGTTGCAGTTGTAGTTGGCAGAATCTCGAATGGTTCAACTATAAATTCAATAGAGAGCACAATGTCCCTGGGAGTGCTCAGAATTCACTGTACAGCCTTTCGTTGGTGCACAAACTTTATAGATAACACTGAAGTGTACTACTGGTATCCAAAATGGCATCACTGTCTCTGCCTGTGGGGTCACTGCACAGTTCTGTGTTATACACTACTGCTGTATATACTGCTGCAGGCTTCTCTCACTGTACAGCAGTAAGCTGACTGCCCTGAGATTACAGACTTCTATGTGCTGACTGAGGGCCTGATTCAGAGGCGGACGCAAGTGGATGATCGCTCGTTCGACGAACGAGCGAGAAAATTCAAGCGCTCGCTCGTAAGTTCTCTCGTAGCTAATCTTCCGCCCCAAAGTCTCCCAACTAACAAACTAGCAAAATTGCGACCGTCCATCTCCAAATTTGGTTGCAGGGAACGCTCGCACAAGTCCAAACCAGAAGTGGGCCAGTCAGATTTCGATTACCTGCTCGTTCATTCTGCATACATACTTTAATCGTTTTATGCCAATCAATATATTAATTAGCTTAATTGCTCTTCACATGTTTGCAATCCTTTTTTTTTCCATTTTCAATAAACTTTATTCTTGTCCGTGTGTGTCATTTTTCCCGCAGAATACGTACGGTTTCACCAATGTTTTACTTTATAAAAAATACATGTTGTAACCAATGATCCTATTGTTTTCATGTGTTTGTGTTAGGCATATTTTAGTTTCTTCATTTCTTTATTTAAATTAGCTTACGAATGTCACTGCATCAAGCCTATCATAACTCACATTATATTTTTAGGCTGGAGGACACATGACTCATACAATAACCAATAGAATGGTTCCTGTTAATTTACCAAGTACATTAGCCAATCAAATTTTATCTCTGGCCTTTATTAAAACTGTTTGGTGTAAAAAAAATCATTGCCATCATGAGAGCCTCCGCGTTTACCAGGCGGGAGCTTTTGGTGCTAATGGAGGTGATGGACCGGCGGATCATAAGCCAGCCTCCCCCCATCAGCAACCGCCAGAAGCGATCCGCCTATGCGGAGGTTCGCCACCGCCTGCGCTCCTTCAACTCACGCCGAAATATCGGGCAGCTAGAGCGCAGGTGGTCGGATCTGCGCTGCCGCACGCCACGCTTGCTGGCCTGTTTTTGGCTGCGTATAGCTGAAAGTAAGTATTTGTTTGGTTATTTTCTGGGCTTTTTTTGCGGCCCTATCTGCGTGTGCATGTTTTCAGTATAGCCCTGTTTGTTTATTGTGGTCCTATCTGCGTGTGCATGTTTTCAGTATAGCCCTGTTTGTTTATTGTGGGCCTATCTGCGTGTGCATGTTTTCAGTATAGCCCTGTTTGTTTATTGTGGGCCTATCTGCGTGTGCATGTTTTCAGTATAGCCCTGTTTGTTTATTGTGGGCCTATCTGCGTGTGCATGTTTTCAGTATAGCCATGTTGGTAGTTTTTTGACAGGCCTGCGTGTGCATGTTTCCATTTTTTTAATGTTATAACATTTGTGGCCAAACCCCCCCCCCCCAAAAAAAAGACTAAACATTTTTTCAAACCTCGTTTAGGGGCTGAACGCAGAAGCCGGCCTTGCCGCAGTAACAGACGCCGGGCTCGTCCCCTGAGTCCGACTCCCAGCACAGCAACAACTCCCCAACCTTCCCCCAATTCCCCCTCCACCCCTGACCGGCCACTACCTGAGGCCCCTCCCTCTGGCAATTTGCCCCACCACCAAAATTCACCCTCCACTCCACCCCCCCTCTCTTTTCTTCACCCTCCACTCCACTCCACCCCCCCTCTCTTTTCTTCACCCTCCACTCCACCCCCCCTTCTCTTTTCTTCACCCTCCCCTCCCCCCCGGCACTTTTCACCACTATCCAGCAGCTCAGAGATCTCCCCTCCATGTAGCCACCAGCACTGGCCCACCTCCGAGGAGGAGGAGGATGGAGGGCCTCAAAACACCCAAATCCCAATGACCGGTATGTTTCCTTTTAAATTTTTTTTTTTTTTTTAGTGGAGACATTTTTAATTTGATAGACAATGTCTTGGATTTTTACCACTGATACATATCACACATGTCCAAACACTCATACTTGGGTAGTTATTGTTTACCCTAACAAGGGTACTTCGTCCTTTTTGTGTTTTCATTTGTAATTTAGTATTTATACCATCCTTGCATTTGCCAGTACTTTGTTTTTTTCATCACAATTGGATCTTTGTTTAACCTAGATTTATTTGTTTAGTTTGTTTTGTAAACTTATAATGTAAGGTGTCATTTTATTAAGTTTCATTTTTGTTTTTTCCAACAGAGGACCAGAGGTGGCTGCATTCTATGCAGGAGGGATTGGCCGCCTTGCGTGGGCACGTTATCCAGATGTTAGTGGTCCTTGACCACATGGCGGCGACCCTTCGGAGCTGATTTTTTATTTTGCTTGTTTGTTTTTTTCCAAAACTTTGTTTGAAATTAAAATTTCGTTGGATTTTAACGAGTCTCATTCCTTGTCTGAAACAATTACATTGTTTAACCTTCCATAAGTTGACTATTTGATCATGTTCTTTAATGTAAGGTAAATTATATTGTACAAAGCGCTAGTAAGTATGTAAGCTGCCACATTAAACACCTCACCATACCAATAGGTTATTAGAAATTCAAACATTTTCTGGTTTTTCTTTGGGTGGGTAATGTAAATTGAAAAATAAACCTGCTTAGGCCTAGTTTTGAAAACCCACTGATTCAACATAATACCTTTGATGTTTTTTGGAAGCCACAAAGCATGTTCAAAGACTTAAACATTTCACACATTACAGGATTAGGCATTACGAAAGGTGGCATTTTTTGTACCAGGTTACATGTGATTCTAATTTTGAAAAAAACACTCTTTTTAACGGCAAACAAAATTTTAATACACACCAAACACATACAGAAAGTGAATTGTGACAAGCAATTCACACAGTGAAAAGACACTCCAAAAAACAACCAACACCAAAAGCAAACAACAAAAGAAACAATCAAGAATTGATTAAATAAGTAGCAGGCCAACATAAATCCACAAATGAGGCGATTAAATAATTGATTCCAAAGTTAGATCAAATGTGGCCACATGTACACAATTTAGTGGAGCAGGTAGTAGGCATCGTTTTTTCGAGGTTTGTAAAAGAAGACAAGAAAAACATAAAATAAAAAAAAATTAAAAAAGGCACATTACAATTGGACATGTCGACATTGTGTCAATTAAGTAAATGTTTGACAATAATTACCTGAAATATCTGGCCACCACATCATCGCGTATGGCCCCCCTACATACTGACCTCCGACCAACCTCGGGGGGGCCATCCTCAGGCAAGGCATCCTCTGGCTGCATTGGGACACCACTCCTTATGGCGATGTTGTGAAATATCCCACACAGGACCACAATTTTCAAAACCATATCCGGCAAATACATTAGCTCGTCACCAGAGCGGTGGAGGCATCTGAATCGGCCTTTTAAAAGGCCGATACAGCGCTCCACCACCTGCCTGGTGGCTGTAAGTGCAGAATTATACTCACATTGTGGCCCTGGTGTGGGAGCCAAATAAGGAGTGAGCAGCCAGGGCGTGCAAGGGAAACCACTGTCTCCTGTGAAAAAACAAACACAAACATCAGGACCATTGTGTAACAAGCTTTGCATTGGTTGCCACGGAAGGTGTCAACTTACCCAGAAGCCACACATCACCAGCTTGTAGGTTGTCTAATTTTTGCCAAATCCCTGATTGCAGGATGACGAAGGAGTCATGTGCACTTCCTGGTAATTTTGCATTCAGGGACAGGATCTGGAGGGAGGCATCACATACCACCATTACATTCAGGGAGTGATAGTGTTTACGGTTTCTAAATATTGCCTCCAGCCGTGCTGGAGGCTGAAGTGGTATGTGAGTACCATCCACAACCCCTATGATGTGTGGGAAGCCAGCTATTTGGTAAAAATTGGCCTTGGCCACACTAAGGGCACCCATATCCAAAGGCATTTGAATAAAATGATGGAGGTGCTTGAAAAGTGCCTCCATCACTGCCCTCAGGATCCAGGAAAAGGAGGATTGTGAGATGCCCGCCACTATTCCCACTGTTGTTTGGAACGATCCTGAGGCACAGAAATGTAACACCGCCATTAATTGCGTAAGTGGTGGAATTGCTGTAGGACTGTCAATTTGCCGCTCAAGATCACTCTCTATTAATGAGAGAGTGTCTAGGATGATTTTTGGAGGAAGACGGTATCGTCTTAAGACCTCACATCTGGCATTCCAAAAAGGGTGACACGTGTTCTATATATCTTGGGCCTTGCACGCCTACGAGGCCTACGCCTGGGACGAAGTTGAGGTTGGTCGGGTTCGGGCAACATGGTCAAGATAATACGACCAACATCAACCTGAAATGGTAAGCCAGGTAGTTATTGTTTGAGACAAATGTGAATTAAAAAAACAACTTATCTTTTCCAATCAATCCAAAGATGCTTATAGGCCGGGGTATTGTCATGATTTGAAAATCCAACATTTTAAAAGTAAAACGTAATTTTATTTTGATTTTTATTTAAACAATTATTCTAAACACATTTTTAAAAACATAAATATATAGAAGGGAGCACACATTAGTTAGGAAATGCACGCTACATTTACAGTGGTATTCAATATGGGATCGATAAGTCCCTTTTTGCGTTAATATCGCAATTATGACGTCATTATCTAATTTTTTACTTTTACCCCATAGTCAATATCAAAGACATCGCATTTTTGAAAAGGCAAAGTGATAACACGGGGATAAGTTTTCACCATTGAATAGTTGTGGCAAAAAAGTGCAGAATTGGGGTTTAGGGGTGCAGACTTTAGAAAAATAGCCTGCACCCCTGAGATTGACATTTAACAAAGAACTGTGTAAAAAAAACAAAAATGGGCCACCACCAAAAAAAAAAAAAATTTGTGGTGATAAAAAAAAACATGGCCAAAAATTGAAAAACAATAGGCAAATAGGTTCAGGGCTATTCTGCATGTATGCGGCAGGTGTTTTGAAGAATACAATTATAGCGACAGGTGCACAAATGCAGAATTTAAATAAACTTACTTTAGGGACACCAAAATATGCTAGGACCCATTTTAATGTACCCCAAATTTGATGGGACCACTTAAAATGTTTTGTGAAAAATCCTAAGTGCTCTTCTGCATCACTTGCTCAATGTCGATAAAAAAAAACACCTGCTGCGGCTATTTAAATCCCCGACTTTCACTTAAAGGCTAAAACGGGGGGACCCACAGTGTGCCCCCATGTTTTCCCAACTTTAGGGGGGTCTTACAATTATTTTACGAAAAACTTCATAACTTTACGCCAATCCAACTTCGGAGTTTCCCGTTTTTGTTAATTTGATATTGAATACGGGGCTAAGCGGGAGCGCGCACCATACCTTTATGCAGAAAAAAACTCTGATATGAAACGTTAACTTCGACAGTGAAGTTAACGTTTCATATTGAATCCCCAGTTCTTTTTTAAATGACATTCTCAGGGGTGCAGCCTTTTGTTGTTAAAGCCTGCACCCCTAAACCCCAAATCTGCACTTTTTTTAGACACCTATTCAATGTTGAAAACTTATCCCTGTTTTTTAACTTCGACTATTCTAAAATGTGAAAAGTCTTTGATATTGAATACGGTGTAAAAGTAAAAACAGTGATATTAACGGAAAAATGTACAAAAGTGCTATATTAACGCAAAAAAATACTTATCGCACCCATATTGAATACCCCTGCTAGTGGTAAAACATGACTTTACATTTGTTCCAGGTAAAAAACATTAGTGCGCTAAATAGTTCGCATTTTTGACTGGTTAAGAAGGAAACATTAGTGCGCTAAATAGTTCGCATTTTTGACTGGTTAAGAAGGAAACATTAGTGCGCTAAATAGTTCGCATTTTTGACTGGTTAAGAAGGAAACATTAGTGCGCTAAATAGTTCGCATTTTTGACTGGTTAAGAAGGAAACATTAGTGCGCTAAATAGTTCGCATTTTTGACTGGTTAAGAAGGAAACATTAGTGCACTAAATAGTTCGCATTTTTGACTGGTTAAGAAGGAAACATTAGTGCGCTAAATAGTTCGCATTTTAAAAATTAAAAAAAATTTAACTATATTTCGCAAAAGAGTATGCTATATTTATTGTTAATACATGATTGTTTGAATTAAAAATAAAACATTACTTGGCAAAACATATGCGAAGACCAACACATCAAAATTGTAAAATCATGAAACAATAAAAACTTACCGAAAAGCGACAAATAAGTCACAGTCAAAAAACTTCAATGGGTCACTGCCTAAATAACTTTAAAAAAAATAAAAAAAAATATAAGTAATAACATTTGGTTAGTAGATCCATTATTTTTTCAATGAGTTTTTAAAAAGACTTACTCAAAAAATAACCAAAAAAGAAAATAACCACAAAAAAATGGAACGTAAAATCCAAAAATCAAAAAAACAAAAACAATAACCAACTCCAACAAACTGCCTCAAACCACTAATCACGCCAACAATCCACTCTTCCAAGCTAAACCTCCAACATTCATCACCCGCCACCTCGAATCGAGTCGCAACAAGCCATAAATAGTCTTTATTTTCCCGCTCAAATTAAGAACGGATCATAGGAGCGCACAATCAATGATGCGGACAAATAATGAGGATGCATGTATAAATACGTCACGGAAATTCACAAACGGTCTGCTGTAGTTCAAGTTGAGGTGCTCATAATGGCTACAGAACAGCAAAACAATGGCCAAGAGGCGCCCGGTAAGTATTTGTCTCTTTTGTATTAAAGGATTATTTAGAACCCTAATTTAGAGAAAGTTTGACATCAAAATTTAAACAATGTTTTTCAAAAAAGGTTTTGAGGATGCCATGGAAGAGGCTGCTGGGCCGAGTAGGCCAACCAAACAAACAAAAAAAAAAAGGCAGCCCCAATTCACAAGAAAGGAGATGGAGGTTTTGGTCCAAATGTGTGTTGACACCCTGCCACAGGCAGAAAGGAATATGGGTGCAAGCCAGAAGTGGAAAATGTGGGATGAGATAGCCAGTGCTGTCAATAGGGTGGGTGAGTTGGACCGTCTAACCCGGGATGTCAAACGCCGGTACGTAAAAACTACATTTTAATAAAAAGTGGTTACAGGGACAAATACTGCAGGAATAATGCAAACTTTTTCACCCACAGATGGACCGATTTTAAATATCGGCTGAAACAAAAACTGGCTGAGAGGGCTAGGCATGCAAGGGGGACAGGTGGGGGTCCCACCCCTGTGTCATTGGAGCTTAATGACTTGGAAGAGCTGGCACAGGGGTGTGTGCAGGATGAGGAGGTGTTTGGCGTGTCCAACATGGATACGGACATGCCCGACTTTGCGGCTCCTCATGTTGTCCCAGGTAAATGTTGTTATGTTACCAACTCTGAAATGTGTTTGTGACAATATGTAGATTATAATGTTACTCTTTTCTCTTTTTTCTCACAGAGACACAGGCGGATGAGTCTGCTCCAGAGGGGAGCCTTGGCCGCAGAATTTCTGCTGGCTCTGCAGGGGAGGAAGCAGTAGATCCAGGGCAATCCCCGTCGCAGGCAGTGGCCCTCCTCACGGATCTCAATTTTAAATCGGATCACCACACGGAGATTCTGCTGAGGATGGATGCCAGTCTGCTACGGGTGGCGGAGGCCATGGAGCAAAATGCTGCGGCCAACGTGACCATTGCTCAGGCCCTGGCCGAAAATACCGGGGCCAACATCAGAATTGCCAATGCCCTGGAGCAGCTCGTTCGCCAGCACATGGTGGATCCGGCCTCCCTTTCTGCCGGAACATCAGGATCCTCCACCTCTGGCACAACAACAGCCATCCCTCCAAATGTGCCTAGCCCTCTGCCTAGTCCAGAGGCCACAACATCTGCCTCTGGACAGGCCAGCCAAAGGACATTCCAGACCCGGTCAGGCTCCCACCCTACCCCGGCCAAACGGGCCAAAAAGAGATGACAGCACTGGCTAATTTTCCCACAATCCTTCTGTGCTTGCCCCATATTCCTTAAGGGACAAAACTTCCCTCTCCTTTCTTGTGAATTGTTTTTAATGTGTGTTATTTTCTTTTTGGCAAATGCCACTATTGTGTTTTTAATTTTTATTTTCAATTTTGTTACGTTAGCCAGAGCTGAAATCTGGCAAATGCACATTAGAAAAAAAAAATGTGTCTAAAAAATAAAAACATTTGAAAATCTGCTCCATTGTATTGTGACATTATTCTAAAAATGGTTTATAGGTAATCCCGGCCAAAAAAAAAAAAAAGACATTGGCCCTCATTCAGAGCCGCACGTTACCAACAGTACGCTCGTTGCGTTCTGATGTTGACTAACCGCGCATGCGTCGGTGTTACACTGCGCATGTGCGTACGGCAGATTGCGAGCTTTTTTTCTCTCGTTCCTAAAATAGCGTACAGGAAGTGACATGTCAAATGTGATTGACAGAACAGGGCGTTTTTGGGTGTTGACGGGGGTGGAGATGGAAAAACGCAGGCGTGGCGAGGCGTTTTTGGGGCGTACATACATTAGCAGATGCGAACGTCAAATGTGTTCGGACCGTCACATACGTCACTGGAACATCCTCTTTCCCTTCAAAATGCTCGCACAGTTTAGGGTCTGGATTACTCGACCACATTGGCGATGGCCTTCTCCTCCGTCCCGGGACTCCATGATGTTGCAGCGATTAATCGCGGGTGGTCACAAAAGCAATTAGTGTTGTATTGAAAACCGGCTTGGTATGTGTTTGGAAAGCAGTTTATTGGGATAGCACAAAACCGTACGCAGGTGGAAATCATACCTGCTAATGTCAGGATTACACAATCAATTGGCGTACATTTTTTTTTGGTTTTTTTGGCCTCAATTTGTGGTTTATGGCCTATTGTGACAATAATGTCATCATGTTTTAATTAGCTCCCCTTTTTTTTTTAATGTGGAATTTGCATCGTTATGTGATTTTTTAAACGTTCCTTCAAGAGGCCTTTTTTTTTTACAAATGAAATGGTTTTTTGTGTCCTTTTTTGCCTTTAGGGCCAGGATTAAATGTAACCCATTTGTACAATAATGTCACAATACAATGTCAGATTTTTATCATAAATTTATTGTTTAAACACAAACCAATTGGCATAATATTTTGTTTTCTTTTTTTCTGGCAAAGAAACATTTTATCAAAAATAAATAATCAATAACTGCTAACATAAACGTACAAAAATAAATTAAAAACATTTCACAAGAAAGGAGAGGGAAGTTTTGACCAGAAAGGAATATGAGCCAAGCACAGAAGGAGTGTGGGAAAAGTCGCCATTGCTGTCACCGTTTTTTCGCCCGTTTGGATGGGGGAGGGTGGGCGCCATACCGGGTCCGGGATGCCATCGGGCTGGCCTGTCCAGAGGCAGATGTTGTGGCCTCTGGACTAGGCACAGGGCTAGGCACATTTGGAGGATTGGCTGATGTTGTGCCAGAGGTGGAGGATCCTGATGTTCCGGCAGGAAGGGAGGTCGGCTCCACCATGTGCTGGCGAACGAGCTGCTCCAGGGCATCGGCGATGCGGATGTTGGCCCTGGTATTTTCCGCCAGGGCCTGACCAATGGTCACGTTGGCCGCAGCATTTTGCTCCAGGGCCTCAGCCACCCGTATCAGACTGGCGTCCATCCTCTGCAGAATCTCCGTATGGAAATCCGATTTGAAATTGAGTTCTGTGAGGAGGCCCACTGCCTGCGAGGGGGCACGCCCTGGACTGGCTTCTGCAGGGTCCTCAGCCGGATGTACTGGTTCCTCCCCTGCAGAGCCAGCAGAAATTCTGCGGCCAAGGCTTCCCTCTGGAGCAGACTCATCCGCCTGTGTCTCTGTTGGAAAAATGAGAAAAGAGTCACATTAGAATCTACATATTGGCACAATAGCATTTCAGAGTTGGTGACATCACAATACTTACCTGGGCCAACATGAGGAGCCGCAAAGTCTGGCATGTCCGTATCCATGTTGGACACGCCAAACACCTCCACAGGCTGCACACACCCCTGTGCCAGCTCTTCTAAATCCGTCAACTCCAATGACACAGGGGTGGGACCCCCACCTGTCCGTCTTGCATGCCTAGCCCTGTCCGCGAGTTTTTGCTTTAGGCGATATTTGAAGTCGCCCCATCTGTGGGGAAAAATGGAAGCCATTATCCTTTGGTTTAAAATGGGGTTTGTTTTTAGGGGGGGCAAGGGTTTACTTACCGCCGTTTGACATCCCGGGCTAGACGGACATGATCACCCACTCTATTGACAGCAACGGCTACCTCTTCCCACATTCTCCACTTCTGGCTTAGACTCATATTCCTGTCTGCCTGTGGCAGGATGTCCACACACTTCTGGATCAAAACCTCCATCTCCTTTCTTGTGAAATGTGGCTGCCATTTTTTTTTGGCCGCTTTGGCCGGAATACTGGGCCCAGCAGCCTCTTCCATGTCATCCTCCTCACCTATTTGTGTAAATTTACAGAATTCACAAAATCACAACTTGCCTAATCTTATGTTTCAAATTAATCATTGATAGAAAATGCATGAAAGACTTACCGCCTGACTCTTGGGCATTTTTTCCCTGGTCTGTCACCATGTCTGAGGTCCAAACAAGAAATACACCAGAATTTGAATGTGTTTTCGTGACGTATTTATACATGCGTCCTTATTTTGCGGCCGCATCATTGATTGTGCGGCCCTATGATCCCTCCTTAATTTGTGCGGGAAACGAAACACTATTTATGGCTTGGTGTGTCTCAAGTCGAGGTGGCGTTTTTGGATTGTTGGAGGTTATCTTGGCTGGAGTTTATTGATTGCGTAGAAAGGAGTTGGAGGTTGGAGATTCGTTTGTTGGTTAGATTTGCGTTTTTTTTTCCGTTATCTTTGTTGGTTTATATTTTTGGGACCTCGTTTCTTGATTTGGTAAGTTTTGTGAAGTCTAACTTTTGTTCAATTGTTGTTTCATTGTGTTTCGTATATTTTGTAATTTTTGGATCCCTAATTTCTTCTATTTTAGATTTTGCTTATTTTCGACCCCAAAGACCTTTTGATTTTGCATCTTAGATATTTGCTCTTGGTAAGTCCATTTTTTATCTTGTATTTGCAAACTAATTAGCGCATTTTTAGTAGTTACTCTTGTGACTTGTATTAGCGAACTAATTAGCGCATTTTTAGTAGTTACTCTTGTGACTTGTATTAGCGAACTAATTAGCGCATTTTAAACAGCTTAATAATCATTCTAACTTTTTGGTGGTTTATCTTTCGCTTTTTGAGCCAACATTTCGACCCGTTTTGATGTACTGTGTTAAATGTCGCTTTGCGGTTTTGCTAAATGGGTGTTTGGCATATTTTAACTTTGGTCTAGCACAAAATTTATAAACAAAAATGCACAGAGTGAAATGTGTCAAGTAATTTTGGTGTTTATTTTCAGTTTGGACGTATCATGACAATACCCCGGCATGTAAGCAGCAATGGATGGTATCATCAAGCTAAGTTGTTTTAATATAGTTTTGGGGTGGGTCAAAAGCCTTACTTTGAAATCTTTGAATTTCAGGTTGATCTGGGGCGGATTGTTCTGGCCATGCTCCCGGAAGCCGACCAACCTCAATCTCATCCCAGGCGTAGGCATCGTAGGCATGCAAGACCCCAGATATTTCGAACACGTGTCACCCTTTTTGGAATGCCCGATGATGAGGTTTTAAGACGCTACCGTCTACCTCCCAAAATCATCATAGACACTCTCTCATTAATAAAAAGTGATCTTGAGCGGCAAATTGACAGTCCAACAGCAATACCACCACTGACGCAATTTATGGCGGTGTTACATTTCTGTGCCTCAGGATCGTTTCAAACAACGGTGGGAATAGTGGCGGGCATCTCCCAATCCTCCTTTTCCCGGATCCTGAGGGCAGTGATGGAGGCACTTTTCAAGCACCTCCATCATTTTATTCAAATGCCTTTGGATATGGGTGCCCTTAGTGTGGCCAAGGCCAATTTTTACCAAATAGCTGGCTTCCCACACATCATAGGGGTTGTGGATGGTACTCACATACCACTTCAGCCTCCAGCACGGCTGGAGGCAATATTTAGAAACAGGAAACACTATCACTCCCTGAATGTAATGGTGGTATGTGATGCCTCCCTCCAGATCCTGTCCCTGAATGCTAAATTACCAGGAAGTGCACATGACTCCTTCGTCATCCGGCAATCAGGGATATGGCAGAAATTAACCAACCTACAAGCTGGTGATGTGTGGCTTCTGGGTAAGTGGAGACCTTTAGTACATAACAATGTTAAGCTTGATACACAGTGTTCCTGATGTTGTCTCTTATTTTTCACAGGAGACAGTGGATACCCTTGCATGTCCTGGCTGCTCACTCCTTATTTGGCTCCCACACCAGGCCCACAAAGTGAGTATAATTCCGCACTTACAGCCACCAGGCAAGTGGTGGAGCGCTGTATCGGCCTTTTAAAAGGCCGATTCAGATGCCTCCACCGCTCTGGTGGCGAGCTCATGTATTTGCCGGATATGGTGTCGAAAATTGTGGTCCTGTGTGGGATATTTCACAACATCGCCATAAGGAGTGGTGTCCCAATGCAGCCAGAGGATGCCTTACCTGAGGATGGCCCCCCCGAGGTTGGTCGGAGGTCAGTATGTGGGGGGGCCATACGCGATGATGTGGTGGCCAGATTTTTTAGGTAAGTTTGACCCAAACTACAGTGTTTATACCTAATGTGTTTGTGTTTGTTTGCGAACATCTAATTTATTTTTATTTTTTTCACCATCTTCTGTTTGTTCACATAATCTTTGCCACTCCAACGCTCACTACTTCCTGCTACCCTTACCAAACCTGGATCTGGTGATTTTGGGCATATATTCTGGAACCCATATCGCAACGCCATGTTTGTGGAATCATGTTGGCATGGTCCTTCGTCAACCAGTTCTTGATTGTTTTTTTTATTTAAATATTTTATTTGTATGTGTTGTATTTGAGATTATCACTGTTTTTTTTTTTTGGGAGTGACCACTTTGATTTCTCATTTATGTTGTGAATAAATGTTTGGAGAGTGAAATGGTCTTCCTTTTTTTGGATGTTAACAGCAAGTGTAACCAGGTTAACACACCTTACATTTGACTAAGGGGTAATCCAGTACTGACACCAGTTGATGTAAACTGAAATATGTTTTCAGGTTCCCAACCCACACCAAAAGGAAGCCTGTCCAAACCTTTGGATTTTGAAGATTGGCCTAAGCAGCTTGCACACCAACTAGGAACCTGTAAAATGTCGAAATATCTAATTGACACTACACCCAAAAAGGGAAATGACATTCTTACAGTTATGTGTTTCTTGTGGCTGTTTAACATACAAATACAAAACACAATCTAACTTTTAGAAAAGGGAAATCCTTGCAGGAACAGTCTACTTATGTCAGGGAAAACTATTTTTGTTTTGGAAAAAAAGAATGAGCCAGAACGTATATTAGAACTAAAAAATTTATTTAGAAAACGAAAATAAACAAAAAAAACTACTGGCGAAGGATGCCAGACAGCCGGTCAAGGCCCACAAGAATGCCAATGACATGTTGGCGCATCTGGCCAACACATTCGTCCACCTCTTGTCGACGCCTCTGTTCCTCTGTGGGTGAGAAAAGTGTGTGGATTAATAAAACAATAGGGAATCCACATTAAAAAAACAAAAACACAACGAAATCACTCCTAAACCTAAAAAAAAAAACCAAAACAAAAAGGGGGTGCTGCCAAAAATACAAGGCCTATGTACAAATTCCCACAGGTGTGATATGTGTATGTTGAAATCAGCAGGAAGAGGTAAAGGCAAACTGCTAAATCACCAAAAGTAAACCAAACAAGCACGAATAAAGGCACGACACATGATTACATACAAACAGTTTGTGGTTAAAAAAAATGTGAAAGAAAAACATACCGGGAGCCAAAACGGGAGCTCCGGAAGTCCCTCCATGTTCCTCCTCGGAGGAGCCTTCATTCCCCAAAGAACGGGGAGAGGTAATGACGGACTCCGAGGAGGGGGTAATTGGAAGAGGGGTGGGTGGAGGAGAGGGGGAAGTGGGACGGAGGGGAAGGAGGCCCGACAGTTCCGGGAGAGGGTCTTGGAAGGCTGGGGAGGAGTGGGGTATAGGGGAAATATTTGGGGTGGAGTGTTGGCTGGGGGTTGGGGATAGTGGCCGGGAACGCCGTCTGGCTGGACGGTGACGGCGTAGTCTTGGCTGTCCTCCTAAAATATGTCAAACAAATTGAGGTTAGTTTCTGGGCAAATCCGGGGCCCAAATAAAAAAAAAAAAACCACCAACAAAAAACATGCAAATAGGAGTAGAATGAAAAAAACAGAAATAGAGGGAAAACAAGCACACGCAGATATGAGGACAAATAATAAATAGGACAAACAGGAAAACATGCACACGCAGATATGAGGACAAATAATAAATAGGACAGACAGGAAAACATGCACACGCAGATATGAGGACAAATAATAAATAGGACAGACAGGAAAACATGCACACGCAGATATGAGGACAAATAATAAATAGGACAGACAGGAAAACATGCACACGCAGTTTGCCCCACAAACACAAACATGAAAACCACAATACATAACACTTACTTTCCAGGATCTGCATGCGAAAGCATGCCAGCAAGCGGGGCATTCGCCGTTGCAGGTCTGACCACCTGCGCTCCAGCTGCCCGATGTTGCGGCGTGAACCCAAGGACCGCAGGCGGGACCGTGCCTCCGCATACGCGGAGCGCTTCTGCCGGTTGGTGATGGGTGGAGGCTGGCTGGTGATACGGCGATCCATCACCTCCGTAAGCACCAGCAGCTCGCGCCTGGTGAATGCGGAGGCTCTCATGATGGCAATGGAGTTTTTCATACAAAACATTTTTGATAAAGTGTGCAAAAAATTTCTGATTGGCTAATGTATTTTGGAAATTAACAGGAGCAATTTTATTGGTTAGTGTATGAGTCATGTGTTCAACAAGGCCAGAAATCTCTGGAGAGTTATGATAGGCTTGATGCAGTGACATGCGTTTGCAAATTTAAATAAAGAAATGAACCCCGGAAAATATGCGGGGATCCACACCAATAGAACAATTGTTTAATTGTGGTTCACATGTTTTTTGAACAATAAAAGCGAATGTTCCATCCGTACGTATTCTGCGGGTAAACACAAACACGGACAAGAGTAAAGTTTCTTGCATTGTGTTGAAAAAAAAAAAACAATTAAGCTAATTGATACATTGATTGGCATGATACGATTGATGGAGGTAGGCAGAATAAAGGAGCAGGTAATCGACATCTGACAAGGCCACTTCCGGTTTCACTTGTGCGTGCGTTCCCTTCAAGCCATTTCGGGGATGTACGCTCGCTATTTCGCACGCTCGTTAGTTAGAGGAGGGGTCGCCTGAGTTTAGGGAGGAATTTTAGATGCGAACGAAAATACGAGCGAGCCATTGAATTTAAATAATTTTGTACGTACGCCTAACGTACGTGCGCCCGCTTGCGAGTGGGTCTGAATGAGGGCCATTATTTTGAATTCAGATTCCAAAGGGTTTAGGAGTTTTAAGGAACACTTTGCAAAAACAAAATGGATGCGATTTTTCCTGGCACATTAAAAATGTTGCAAAAACACAAACATGATGACAATATTGTTGCAATAACACAAAACCAAAAATAAAATGCAAAAAAAAAAAAAAAACACAAAAATTGGTACGCTAATTGATTGTCTAATCCAGAAATTAGCAGCTGAGTATTTCACCTGCGTACGGTTTTGTGCTACTAAAAAAAAACTATTTGCGAAACACATTACAAGCTGGTTTTCAATTATAAGTTGATTGTTTTTCTGGCAAGAAATGATAAATCGATTAAACATCGAAGAGGCACGGGAAGGAGGACGAGACCATCGTCATTGTGGTAGAGTATACCAGACCACAAGCTGTGCGAGCAGTTTGAACGGAAAGTGGATCAGACAGTGACGTATGACTTGTTCCGTTCACATTGGCCGTTCGGGTGAGATAATTTATGTACGCCCAAAAAACGCCTCGACACGCCTGCGTTTTCCCATCTCCACCCCCGTCAACGCTCAAAAACGGCCTGTTCTGTCAATCACATTTGGCATGTCACTTCCTGTTCGCTATTCGAAGAACAACTAAAAAAAATATCGCAATAAGCCGTATACAAATGCGCAGTTTTACACCGGCGCATGCGTGGTTTCACAACATCGGAACGCTACGAGCGTACTGCCGCTTACGAGTGGCTCTGAATGAGGTCCAGATCTCAGTCTTTACTGTGGTGCTTCTCACTTGCCATGTGCTGTAATGCTTGGGGTACCTGTCCAGATGCCAGCACTTGTCTTTGCAGCATGCACACTCTCTCCTCTCCTTTGGGCTGCAGCAGCTTTAATAGATCTGTGTCCTATCAGCTTCTCTTGTCCTGCTGCCTTACATGGAAGGGGTCTTCTCCTCACAGTCACCCCGATCCCTGCTCTCTGTACCCTCAGTCACAGCACTCTCCAGCACACACCACAGCTCCTGTCACGCTCCTCTCTCTCTTCTTTAGTTTTACTTTCAATCCTGGGCTGTGTAGTGCTGCTCACAGTTGGCTGCTCCTGGGTCCTAGAGTCCCTCCTCACTACAGATCCAGAACATTCCCCAGCACAGGGCAGCACATAAAAGTCCACATAAATTAGATCCTTATGGGGTATCACACACTGATATACGCTATATCAGTTATAACAATCACATAAGCATATATTCCAATAAATTACTAGTACAGACTCTATATAATATACAATGTACATAATTTAAAATAATATATATATGAACACTCCCCCACCTACTATAACACACTTAATACTACCACATACACTATACTATAAATAAGAATATACATTTAAATCCTTCACTGCTTGACAGAAATGCAACTACTGCCTAAAACATGAACTTTGGTATAAGAGTGCACTCTAGTTATTTACTCAGGCCTGGGCTGAGAAATGTCTCTTATTTTATATTCCTGTAATAAGCTTTGCCACAGTCTGAGAGTATAGAACAGGTGACAGTGTGGAGGAGAGCGGCTCTGTATAATATTACATTTCTCAAAGTTTATACTCCACAATATTTAATAGGGTTCTGGTTGCCAAAGAGCTCAATACTAAAGGTGGGTACACACTAGACGACGTCTGTACCCGGCCAACGGCTGATGTAACGAACGACATATCGTGCTGTCCGTACTCACTACACAATCTGGTGAACGACCGCACGATATATATGTCTTTCTCCCGCCGCATCCAAATGCATGGGGTCGTCAGTCAGATCCTCAATTTGAGCAGCATGTACGGCAGATATGAAGATGCAACGGATGACCCAGGGTCGGAAAACGACAAATCGTTTAAAAAATTGTCTAGTGTGTACCCAGCTTAAATTTGAAGATGAGTTCAATTCATTTTTTGACAGCTGGCTAAATTTATATAAAGTTACTGTTTTAGTGTTTTGACTACTTGAAAGCCACACGTTTCTAAAAGCTATCTTCCCAGACTTTATACAATTTAATAGTCTTTCAGCAAACTGTAAAAAAACAGTTTAATTAGCCCAACTGTGATGACTGCTTCCTATACAGGGCCTGATTCATTATGGATCGCAACTGCGATTGCAATAGCGATTACACACGCAGTCTCAATGCGATAATATTCTTATCCACTGTGATCACTATGCCTTCGCAGCACAACATAATGACATCCACTGTACCTTACACACATCCGTAATACTTAGCAAGACTGCAAAACCATCGGTAACGTCGAGTACCATCGCAGCCTCAGGCACACTTGCACAAGGTCAGACCTTACTCAGGAATTGCTAACCTCAGCGCACGCAATGAGGCCTCATGCTGCGTATGGCATCGCAGTGGATAATTTATGCACGCCACTGCAACGGTGTTCAAACGCACTGGCACGCCTGGGTTTCCCCGACCACACCCCTGTCACCACCCACAAACACCACTTCCTGTCAATCACTCTGCGATGGGTCTGCGTAGTCTCTGCGATCGCAGTGCCGATCGTAGTGGCTGGTTCGCACGTTTAACACCGGACAGGCCCATCTGGCCATTGGCCCTTTTGAAATTTGTCAGGTGCCAGGTGGGCAATACGGCCCTGTCCCCTAAGTTTCTACTTTTCAGATAAATAGCATATATATGCTCCACAGTAAAGCAGAACGGCAAATGTCAAAATACAGCTCCATATTATCAGTATTTATAATTCCCCATTACTAGAAGAAAGCTCCCCATTGTTCAACGACTCATCTGTGCCTCTAAAGCAGTGATAGGCAACAGGCAGCCCTGGGACCAGTGGCGGCTCCAGAGGTGGGGCTGCAGCGCAGTTCAAAATTCAAATAGGGGAACCACACCAACTGTCATTTCAAACGCTGCCAAACATCACTGGCCGGGACTCACTAGCAGTTGGTGGACTCCCCTATTTGAATTTGAATGGAGCAGCAACTGCCTGGGGTCACATTCTGCCCTCGGAGCCCTAACTTGCATCATCCAGCTGCCTCCTGCTCTGTTGTCATATTTGTTTGTTATAGCTCGTAAGGCTTATTTTAAAGGCCTGCTAATATGTTATTACAGATAGGTGCCTCCTTCTTTGATCAAAACAATTAATTTAAATTACTACTTAGGGGCCTATTCATCATGATGTTAATTATCAGGGTCCGGACGGACCCCGATAACTAATATTCTAACTCGCCACGGCTGCCGGAGCAATTCATCATTGCTCTAGCGCGGTGACAGCTAATGCGAAATCAGCTGTCCCCATGAGAGGCGTCACTGCCCCACTGCTTGACGGGACTGCGCATGGGCGACATCCAGGTTGCGCATGCGCACAAGAGCCCCGACGTCCGGCGGAAGGAGCCGGACAGGGACGGATCTTTGCAACACGGACCTCCTTCCCATAGGGAAGGAGCGAGTTGCGAGCCTGGAGCAGGAGCATTCACCATCTGAAGATGGCGAATACCCCTGCAGTCAAGCTCCGAAAATATAATATTTTCGGAGCTTGATGAATTCTGTCCCCATACTAGTGTATGGGGACAGCGGGCCATTCCGCAACAGGAAGGTAAGTAGGAGATATCTGTGATATCTCCTGGGTTACCTTCTTGATGAATAGACCGGTAACTTAATTTTTGCAATGTGCATTTTCACCTGCTTTTGTAAAAATTAAGTGATGATGAATAGACCCCTAAGAGTAAAAGTGATGTGGCCCTTTTTAAGTTTAGAGTGCCGTCGATTGGGGCCCCTGAAGGGGGATCAGTCTGCCTACTACTGCTAAACTTCAGCTATCAGCTATTGGTGTGACCTCTAGGAAGCAGCTTGCACAGTGATTGGGTAACAAGAAAAGCTACTACAGCACTGTACAGTATAAACTCTTTAGTAAGAGGTAAAAGCCCAGACTGTGGTTTTTTCTCTCAAAATAAGGACAATTCCAGGGTTTTCTTTGTGAAAAGCAACACAATCTATAAGTTATTTTGCATATCAGCAGGTGTGAATATGAGGAGCAGAATACAATAGTTCATTAGCAGTCCTAATATTTCATAGATTATATTGAAACTCACCAACCTGAAAATTGGTGTTCGCTCCTAATATAATGGACTTTAATTGCTGACCTAGTCAAGTCCTAGAACATGGCCTGTGATCACTCTTGTAATAGAACTTACAATTAAATCTGTCAGTTGGCATTTGGTGCTTTTATTGAATATTTACTTTTTTCTTTTGTAGGAGCGGTTATTGAAAATTGTTGTTACTCTCAAGAATCTCCAGCAAAAAGCCCAAACATAAGTAGGCTACACAAATGCAGATTTTACTCGATTTAACCTATAAATGTAAAGCACAAGATTACTTCTTATGTCTAGGCTGCATTAAAAAAATTGGATTGAAAAAGATTAAATTAGATTAAACCTCCTGGATTTAAAATCACAAAAGCTCCATCGATGTCAAATATAATCCCCTTCTATACTCTACAGCCATTTTGACAGAGTGCTTTTAGCCTAGGTATCAATTCCATGTATTATATTTGCTTTCATTTTTTATTTTACTTATTTATATTTTTCGTATGCATATCTGGTCTGGAAATGTTTTACAGTGAGTTAAGGTGATCTTGTCGCCCTTTCGATGAATGAGGTAAAAATGTATAAAGGATTTTAATACCATAAAATGTTAGGAGTAAGTTCATTTAAGATAAGATTGAATATATGAATTCTATAAGCAATATATAATATATACATACAGTAACAGGCAAAAGGCGGCACTCAGGAATTTGTAACTGGTTAACATCCAAAACCTCCTTAAAGATTTGGATTAAAAAGGTTGTATATGTAAACCCAGTTACAAGTCTCTGAGTGCCGCCACTTGTCTGTCCCTGTGTATCTGGACACCTGCCCCTTGAATGCATCGGAGCACCTTAAATTAATCAATCCACTTTACCATGCCAGTATATATATATATATATATATATATATATATATATATATATATTAGGGATGTGCAGGCTCGGATTTACTCGGATTTACTCGGATCTCAAAACGGCATTTTAGTTGCTATCGCCTATCATGTGTTTTGGATAGCCAATATAATAAATCCGAACTTGCGGTAAAGTGGCGATAAGAACCGAGTAAATCCGAGTAAAACCGAGCCTGCACATCCCTAATATATATATATAAATATATATATATATATATATATATATATATATATATATTAGGGGTGTGCACCGGCCACTTTTCGTGTTTTGTGTTTTGGTTTTGGATCTGGATCTTTCTTCATGTTTTGGATCTGGATTGGTTTTGCCAAAACCACCCTTCCGTGTTTTGGGTTCTGGGTTTTGTGTTTTGGATCTGTATTTTTTTGAAAAAAAGCATAAAAACAGCTAAAATCACAGAATTTGTAGGTTTTTCTGCTCCTATGCTATTATTAACCTCAATAACCTTAATTTCCACTCATTTCCAGTCTATTCTGAACACCTCACACCTCACAATAGTGTTTTTATGTCCAAAAGGTTGCACCGAGGTAGCTGGATGACTATGCTAAGCGACACGAGTGGGCGGCACAAACACGTGACCCATCTAGGCGTGATACTGCAGTGGCAGACAGGATGGCAGTTTGAAAAACTAGGCCCCAAACTGTACATAATGCAAAGAAAAAAAAGAGGTGCAAGATGGAATTGTCCTTGGGCCCTCCCACCCACCCTTATGTTGTATAAACAGGACATGTACACTTTAACAAACCAATCATTTCAGCGCCAGGGTCTGCCACACAACTGTGGCTGAAATGATTGGTTCGTTTGGGCCCCCACAAAACAAGCTGGCAATTAATCTGTCCCTGCACAAACTGGCTCTACGGAGGCAAGATGTCATCCTCATCCTCCTCATCCACCGATTCCTCACCCTCTTCAGTGTGTACATCCTCATCCTCACAAAGTATTAACTCGTCCCCACTTGAATCCACCACCACAGGTCCCTCTGTACCTTCTGGAGGCTGGTCTCCCTGGAAGAGCTGATAATTCATTTTGATGAACATCATCTTCTCCACATTCTGTGGAAGCAACCTCCTACGCCTTTCGCTGACAAGGTTCCCGGCTGCACTAAACACTCTTTCGGAGTACACACTGGAGGGGGGGCAACTCAGGTAAAATAGAGCCAGTTTGTACAGGGGCCTCCAAATTGCCTCTTTTTCCTGCCAGTACAGGTATGGACTGTCTGACATGCCTACTTGGATGCTGTCACCGATGTAATCCTCCACCATTCTGTCAATGGTGACAGTATCATATGCAGTGACAGTAGACATGTCAGAAATTGTTGCCAGGTCCTTCAGTCCGGACCAGATGTCCAAACTTGGTCCTGCCTGCCCTGCATCACCGCCAGCGGGTTGCTTAGGATACCTAAGTTTTTTCCTGGCAGCCCCAGTTGTGGGAGAAAATGAAGAAGGAGCTGTTGACGTGTCACGTTCCGCTTCAGCTGACAGTGTGTTCACCAGCAGGTCTTTGCACCTCTGCAGGCTTGTGTCGGCCGGAAAGAGAGACACCACATAGGCTTTAAACCTAGGATCGAGCACGGTGGCCAAAATGTAGTGGTCTGATTTCAACAGATTGACCACCCTGGAATCCTGGCAAAGCGAATGAAGGGCTTCATCCACAAGTCCCACATGCCGAGCGGAATCGCTCCGTCTTAGCTCCTCCTTCACTTTCTCCAGCTGCTTCTGCAAAAGCCTGATGAGGGGAATGACCTGACTCAAGCTGGCAGTGTCTGAACTGACTTCACGTGTGGCAAGTTCGAAGGCCTGGAGAACCTTGCACAACACGGAAATCATTCTCCACTGTGCTTGAGTCAGGTGCATACCCCCTCCTTTGCCTATGTCATAGGTGGATGTATAGGCTTGAATGGCCTTTTGCTGCTCCTCCATCCTCTGAAGCATATAGAGGGTTGAGTTCCACCGCGTCACAACCTCTTGCTTCAGGTGATGGCGGGGCAGGTTCAAGAGTGTTTGCTGGTGCTCCAGTCTTCGGCACGCAGTCGCTGAATGGCGAAAGTGGCCAGAAATTTTTCGGGCCACCCAAAGCGTCTCCTGCACGCCCCTGTCGCTTTTCAGAAAATTCTGCACCACCAAGTTTATTGTGTGAGCAAAACATGGGACGTGCTGGAATTTGCCCAGATGTAATGCCCGCACAATATTGGTGGCGTTGTCAGATATCACAAATCCCCAGGAGAGTCTAAGTGGGGTAAGCCACTGGGCGATGATTTCCCTCAGTTTCTCTAAGAGGTTGTCGGCGGTGTGCCTCTTACTGAAACCGGTGATACACAGCGTAGACTGCCTTGGAACGAGCTGGCGTTTCTGAGATGCTGCGACTGGTGACGCTGCTGCTGTTGCTGCGTAAGGTGATACATCTACCCAGTGGGCTGTCACAGTCATATAGTCCTTAGTCTGCCCTGTTCCACTTGTCCACATGTCCGTGGTTAAGTGGACATTGGGTACAACGGCATTTTTCAGGACACTGAGGACACTTTTTCTGACGTTTCTGTACAGTCTCGGTATCGCCTGCCTAGTGAAGTGGAATCTAGACGGGATTTGGAACCGGGGACACACTACCTCCATCAATTGTCTAAATCCCACTGCACTAATGGCGGATACCGGATGCACGTCTAACACCAACATAGCAGTCAAGGCCTCAGTTATACGTTTTGCTTCAGGATGACTGCTGTCGTACTTCATCCTCCTCGCTAAGGACTGTTGGAGGGTCAATTGTTTAGTAAAAGTAGTGGTGTTCCTACTTCCTCTCTGGGATGATGAATGACTCCCAGCAGCAGCAACAGCAGCAGCGGCAGCTAGAGGCGTAGCAATGCAGGATCCTCCGGAGGAATCCCGGATAGGAGAGTCAGTCATGCCAGTGACATGGCCTGCAGGACTACTTCCGATCCTGACTAAGGAGGAAATTGACGAGGAGGGAGTTGACGGTGTGGTTTGCAGGCGCTTGGATACAACAGGACAACGGGATTTAGGTGTCCCTGGACTGCTTACGGTCTTAGCCAAAGTTTCTGAACTTGACAGTAACTTATTATGAACGCGCTGCAGGTGCCGTATAAGGGAGGATGTTCCTAGGTGGTTAACGTCCCTACCCCTACTTATTTCACCTTTACATAAGGTACATATGGCAAGACAGTTGTTGTCCGGATTTGGATAGAAATATTGCCAGACCAAAGAGGTGGAATGTTTGGTCTTCTGCCCAGGCATGACCGTGATGGGCTTTTTCATCCCACGGACAACAACTGTCTCCCCCGGAGCCTGATTTAAACAAACCACATCACCATCAGAATCCTCCTCGCCAACTTCCTCCTCAGCGCCAGCTACACCAGTATCCTCATCCTGTTGTACTTCAACAGTGACATCTTCAATTTGCATATCAGCAAGTGGACTGTGGGTGCTCCTTTCAGCACTTGCAGGGGGCGTGCAAATGGTGGAAAGAGCCACCTCTTCCCGTCCAGTGCTGGGAAGGTCAGGCATCGCAACCGCCACCACACTTGGACTCTCCTTGGGGATTTGTGATATCTTCTTAGAAAGCACAGTTCTTCGCTGTGCTTTTGCCAGCTTAACTCGTTTGATTTTTTTAGTGGGAGGAGGGCTTCCATCGTCATGTGAAGCTGAACCACTAGTCATGAACATAGGGAAAGACCTTAGCCGTTCCTTGCCACTCCGTGTCATAAATGGCATATTGGCAAGTTTACATTTCTCTTCAGATGATTTAAATGTTTTTTTAAGGTCATTTTCCTGAACTTTGTCATTTGGGATTGTATGTGGCTTCTACTATGACATTGGGCATCGGCCTTGGCAGACGACGTTGATGGCATGTTATCGTCTATGTCATGACTAGTGGCAGCAGCTTCAGCACTAAGAGGAAGTGGTTCTTGATCTTTCTCTATTTTATTTTTATCGATTATATCGATTTGATATATACGTGCGGCTAAGGCGCACACAAACACAGAAAATATTTTTTTATTTTTGCTGGAGAGTAGTGCATTTTGTGGGTTACACCACCCTTTAAGAAATGAGCCAGCCGGCTCTTTACTTATGGGACACAGGCGCACGCTTGGCGCTGCTCCTTTGTTGATGCACGTGCGGTTACTGCGCACACAATTCACAAACACAGAAATATTTTGTTATTTGGTTTGGAGTGTACTTTGGGGGTTACAGCACCCTTTAACGGTCAAGCCAGCCGGCCCTTTACTTATGACACAGGCGCACGCTTGGCAATACTTTGTTGATGCACGTGCGGCTACTGCGCACACAATTCACAAACACAGAAAAAATATTTGGTTATTTGGTTTGGAGTGTACTTTGGGGGTTACAGCACCCTTTAACGGTCAAGCCAGCCGGCCCTTTACTTATGACACAGGCGCACGCTTGGCACTACTTTGTTGATGCACGTGCGGCTACTACGCACACAATTCACAAACACAGAAAAAATATTTTGTTATTTGGTTTGGAGTGTACTTTGGGGGTTACAGCACCCTTTAACGGTCAAGCCAGCCGGCCCTTTACTTATGACACAGGCGCACGCTTGGCACTACTTTGTTGATGCACGTGCAGCTACTGCGCACACAATTCACAAACAGAAAAAATATTTTGTTATTTGGTTTGGAGTGTACTTTGGGGGTTACAGCACCCTTTAACGGTCAAGCCAGCCGGCCCTTTACTTATGACACAGGCGCACGCTTGGCACTACTTTGTTGATGCACGTGCGGCTACTGCGCACACAATTCACAAACACAGAAAAAATATTATTTTTTTAGCACTTGGGGGGAGCACCCCTGATGGACAGAGCACCCCCTGGACAACACTACAGCACACTTTTAGGACTGGGACACTGCACAGGACTTTGGAGTGGACACAGCCCCTATGGACAACTGACTGCACAACACAGTCCAGCCAGCCCCTATGGACTTTGAAGTAGTGGACACAGCCCCTATTAACAACAGCAGCACAGCACAACACAGCCAGCCCCTATGGACTTTGAAGTAGTGGACACAGCCCTTATGGACAACAGAAGCACAGCGCAGCACAGCACAGCACAACACTACTCTGCACTACACTACACTACACTACACAGCCCAGCCAGCCCTAACTCCCACCCTCCCTCTTCACTGTCCACAGCCGAGTGAGAAAATGGCGCCGACGCGGGTACCTTATATAGGATCCAAAACCCGCGAGACCCGGAAGGCGGGATGATGACGTTTTGCCTCGATTTCAGATCCGAGTCAGGCGGGAAAAGTCGAGCCTGACTCGGATCTGCCTCGGATCGGGGGGGCTCGGGGGGGGTTCGGATTTCAGAAATCCGAACCCGCTCACCCCTAATATATATATATATTAATAAATAATGTAAGTGGCGCACAAAGCTCATACAATGACTATAAATGAATAAATATAATTATACACATTAAGTATAAATAAGGACACTCCCTCTTAAGGTGGCTGCCAATCCTTCCAAAGGATGATCTATTCAAACAATCATATAGAAATTAGTAAAGATGGTGAAGGAACGGCGCCTGCAGTGTACCAGTTCTTTTTAGATAGTTTGCAACAACACTGTTCATAGAGAGTCCATATGATCTTTATCCTGACGGGATCTCCGTGTGCAATGCCCCAGGTGTATATCTCAAAAAAAGAGAATAAAAACCAACATAGTGTAACCTGATAAAAGGACAGAGATAATGCAAAAACAAAAAATAGTGTCAGGAAAAAAACTCATTTGATAAAACCAACAATCACCAGCACCCAGAGTGTGCAAGCCTCATACCGGATAAAGCATTTCTCAAAGCAATGTACAAAGGGTCTCTTCTACTTAGGCACAATTCGACTCCAAGGCAAATATGAAAATATAAAAAGAGAGCCTCCAGATCGTGTGATACGCTTTTTACACACAAAATATTTCATTAAAAACACAATAAAGACTCGTACAATAATTACACATTAAAAATAGGCTTATCTGTCCTAAAGTGTTGTGGAGGTAATTCACAGGAGGTCCAGTCGCCAGCTCAATGCGTTTCGTCCCTCTGTAGTCTCTGGGGACTTCTTCAGGAGTAGATTTGACTGTCAAATTTTTTGTTTTTGCATGAATACATTATCTCTATGCAGTTAGCACAGTCCTATATAATATATAATATTAAGATCCTTTTATCAGGTTACACTATGTTGGTTTTTATTTTCTTTTTTTGAGATATACACCTGGGGCATTGCACACAGAGAGCCCATCAGGATAAAGATCATATGGACTCTCTATGAACAGTGTTGTTGCAAACTATCTAAAAAGAACTGGTACACTGAAGGCGCCGTTCCTTCACCAACATACATATATATATATATATATATATATATATTATATATATATATATGTACTGTGTATGTGTATATATATATATATATATATATATATACTCTGTGTATGTGTGTGTGTGTGTATATAAATATATATATATACTCTGTGTATGTGTGTGTATATATATATATGCTGTGTATGTGTATATATATATATATATATATATATATATATATATATACATACACAAAAACAAAATCATTGTTGCATTCATTTAGCCATTGTCGTTTTCATTGATTTGCTCAGTACTTATTGTGCGTTTTTTGCATAGAGATATATGTGCAAAGTGCTATGGGGTTAAGGCCCCCATACATCAGCAATTGATTGCAGCAATCGTGCAATTTGCAATCTATTGTGTATAAAAATCTTTCCCTTTTTCAATTGATTGTGACAATTCTGCAATCTGCAATCAATTGAAAAAGGGAAAGATTTTTATACACAATCAATTGCAAATTGCACAATTGCTGCAATCAGTCTCTGATGTATGGGGGCCTTAATTTCATGTGTTATATTGTCGGTATGATGCAATACTCTCGTTAACCAATTATTTCAAGTGTCTGTTTAAACCAATTGAACTGGGTGGTTTTTCTACCTGTATGAACCCTGTGTACACAATGCCACTGAGGGAAATGATGGAAACGGTGTATTTTTGCACATTTTCTAAATAAATTGGATTTTTTTTCACTTTGAAACTACAATACGTGTGCTGTTCCTTCCTTCCTGATTTATGGGACAGGTAAAGACAATTATTTATTTATGGATCTTGTACCGTGCATCATGTTCATGTTCGGTTGAGATTGCCATCTCTTATACACACACACACACACACACACAACACACACAGAAATAAGGAAATAAGTATTCAGAGAGGATGTGCTGCTACGCTGCTACTTGGGAAGTTCCAGGAAGGAAGGTTAGATTTCATGGTGGGTGACTGACAGTAGGGAGGACAGTTATGTCTGAAAACCAGTGTGAGATGAAGGAAAGGGTAACATTTTGAAAGGACACTCGCTAATAAAGATGAATAATGTATGAATAATTTATGAACGGCTAAATACAGAATATCTTTGCATTTGATTAGAAAATTGTTAAAATGGACAGACAAATGGATAGCAATACAGATTTGTTCTGGACAGAATTGTGACATTATTCACCAACTCTAAGGTGTAGCTGTACCTGTCTTCTACTTTGTACAGTACCTGAGACAAATACACATGCACCCCATAAGCAAGCTAAGAAAATATTCAAATATATTGGTGTAACCCTAGGTTGTTCTATTTTCAACAACATGCAAATTCACAAAACCCTCTGTGGACCTGATATGGATTCCACTGATTGGCTGGACCTGATATGGATTCCACTGATTGGCTGGGCCTGATATGGATTCCACTGATTGGCTATAGAGGTGTCTAATCAGACTCGGGCCACAGCTACTGAAGGGAGAGAGGAGTGGCCATTTTCCTTTTTGTAGCTGGACCATCTGCAGGACAGTAAGGTTGGACTCAAAGTTCAATGAAGCATCCAAGGCCACAGCAGGCAGTATGCCTAAAGCAGCAGCTAATATGGAGTGTCCTGACACCCATCGATCCTCCACATGAGAGCTGAGTGTCAGGAAAGGAGACTGCATCAATGAGATGTCCGTTTAAAATGGATGACCGTGAGGAAGACTCCTGTGTGAATGGAGCATGGAGCTTTGTCCTACAAATGTACCTGAGTAGCCATTTAATGACTGTGTAGGACATTGCTAAATACTATGTCTGGCAGTCAGAAACAATGGAGAGCTGAGGGGTGTACAGTAATCTCTGTACTTGTAATTAGCTAAAGAGGACTCCAAGTGGTGGACAATGGAACCATTTTAGGCCAATGTTCTGAAGGAGGAACTGCTAAATGCATCTCACTGGGCACTGCTGTAACATGATCACGGCCAAATAGATATTTAATAATGGTAGCCAGGCATTATGTAGAAGAGGAATTCCTACAGTAAGTGCTTGATTGACATATATTGTTCTTATTTCTGTCATTACTATTGAATTGTACTATAAAACTTTCCAATTCCCCACATTGTAAGAGTAGTGAAAGCCCACCTTTTCCCGTTGGTAGAGCAAGGCATATATACATATATTTGTATCAGCTAGACCACATATCGGACAATTACTTTAACTGGCTTGTTAGAATAGAACCTATAATCCTTTTTAATGATTACTTGCAGTCATTCTCCCACTTCCAACTCACTAATCTGTCTAAGCAAGCCAGGCAGGGGTTTTCCTGTGTTGATTCATGGCGTGTAAGAGCAGGTTCACCATTTTATTACATTTTGGAGACCCGTAGAAAAATTATATACTGTATCATTGGGTACAACACAGGTAGAGGTGCAGTAATGTCATAGCCCAACGATGATCTGCTGAGAGTAAGGTGGCTGTGAGTCAGAGTTCTTGCATGAGAGCTAATTAATGCTGATCCATTCAGCTTGTTACATTATATTTTGCCAATGAGCATTGATAAAAGACTATGATTATATTTTGGCTCACATGCAACATTGTTCATTTCCCACACAGTATGGCTGTTCTTAGTTTAACACTGTATTGTCCATCATGGGTTCGGTATACTATGCCGACGTTGACCACATCAATATTCATAATGTTGGCTTGATAATGTCGACATGGTGAAAATGTCTACATACATGCTGACATGCCCGGCATGTCGACAATTGCCACATCGACCTCTGGCATGCCGACACTGATGAAATGATTACATGCTTATAGTGTCAACAATGCATTTGTGAGGTATCCCTAACCTTAAAGCTAACCCTAACCCCTAACCCTAATGCTAACCGTAGCCCCCAACCCTAAACTCTGACCCTAACCCTAATGGTAATGTTGAAATTTTCAATATGCTGATGTCATATGTCCAAATTTTAGACATGTCGATATAATAACGGTCAACATTATGGTGTCGACATATATGAATGTCAACGTAGTCGACATGCCGATTGCATACTGTCCATAACGGTATTGCCAATGCCTTCCTTGAGACAGGTGAAATTTTTTTTCTCTCTCCTGAATTCTGTATAGTTCATGTCATTGTTTCAACAAGCTGAGAAGAATGGAATGATACTGTACATTCATCTTTATTTATAACAAAAGATTTGGAGAGATTTTGGTGTCTTTTATAGTTTCGTAGTATGAGAATCAGCACGTCCATATTAAACTTTGCTAAATAAATGATTACATCCTTCCAGCATAGCTAAAATATATACTATTGTATATAATGCATCACATCTGCAAGTCCTGCTGTGATTGGAGACCCAGCTGTAGTGTAGGGGTAAGATAAAAGGGTAATTTGCCACCTGCCTAAATGTGGGCCCACACTGTGTATTTATTTATTTGTACCTACTATACTTGTCCACCGAAGTTCACACATTTCCTGGCCTTTGGATAGAAACCTCATCTATTTTAGTATATTTGCAGATACAGTACACCAGAAAGTATTGATGATAACAAAATAAACAGGCTTATAGTTTGCTAAGTTAGAAGTCATCTGTTTTATATATATATATATATATATATATATATATATATATATATATATATATATATATTAGATTGATATGTGATGTTTTGTTATGTGTTATGGTGTTTATTAAATGTGGCTTTTTCTTACGTGACTTATGGGCCTATTTATTAACATTATATTTAATTCAATAAAGTGAAAAAGGGAGTTTTCACACACTTTTCACATTATTTTAGTATAACATAAATTTACTAAAGTGCAATTGGAGTAGAAATCGTAAAATTATACTCCAAACCCTAATTATCACATATCTTTAGTAAGCAGATCACAATTGCCATAATTGTAATGGGAAAGGTGATCTGCCCAGATTTACTAAAAATAAATCGGTCGCTAGGGCGGGGGATGCGGTAGCCAGCGGCGGTGCATTCGCAGACACATTCTCCCTTTTTTCTTCTGAAAAATACAGGGAGAAGTGTGTGGATGGGATTCGCAGAGACAGGGCTTTATCGCAAGCTCTGTCCCTGCAAGAGATCTTTTATAAATTCCTGTGATATTCAGAAATATTACAACCACATTTTAAATGCGGATTGTAGAAAATAGGGCCCCTAGAGTGGATAAATAATATTAACTGGGGACACTGTGTGGCATTATGTAAATGGAGGGCACTACAATGTGGCTTTAATGTAACTGGGGGCAACACAATGTGGCATAATTTTTAACTGGAGACACTGTGCAATATAATGTGTACTAGGGGCACTGTGTGACTGGGGCAATTTAGCTTAATGTGAACTGGGGGAATTGTGTGGTATAATTACAACTGGGGGCAATACAATGTGGCATTATATAACCTTGGGGCACTGTCTGGTATAATGTGAACTGGGTGCACTGTGTCCCATAATGTGTACTGAGGCACTGAATGGCATAATGTAAACTGGGGACAATACAATGTGGTATAATGTAAACTGGGGGCACTACAATGTGAGATAATATGATTTGGGGCAATGTTTGGCACTACTATGAAGCATAGCATGAACTAGGGCACTACTATGGGGCATAAAATAAACAACCAATTTATTAACCATTCAAATAAATGTATAAAAATATATTTTCTTTTGTGTATATACCATAGAGATGTATCGCAATTCAAATTATATCCACATGGGCATATAAGTACACATAAACATATACATATAAATAAACCACACGCAAGAGGTAGTATAAAAAATGTAACTAGACCATTTAATTAATATATTAAATCAGTATATTGCAAATTGAAAATAACCACTGATTTAGTTCACTCTTTGAAATCATATACATACATGCATACACACACTAGTATATCTAATCAAAGAAAGATCACTCAAATCCTATATATCTATTAACAAATATCTTGATCCAGAATATGACTAGGGATTGGATCTTCTTTACAATTTGTAAGAAGAAGATTATATATTTACAAAAACACTCAAGGTTAGAAGAGTGTCATGAGGACACTCTTCTAACCAAGGGGGGAAAAAAGGGGGAGGAGAGGTGGGAGAGAGGATTAGAGAATACATGAATATTTGGATATTCAATATCAGCAAGGCGAGGAGTAGACTAGGTGGCGGGTGGAGGATGCCGTGTAGCATCCAGTGTCCGGACAGTACATCTGGATACCAGATGGCGGCCGCCAACTGCAACCAACTACTATTCAACAAATTCCAAGACTTCATTCAGCCGACCCGGAGACAGCGTTTGAAGCTTAAATATCCACTCTGATTCAGCTCTACAAAGCTTTCTAAATCGTTCTCCTCCTCTTAATGTATGACTGATGGTCTCTATTCAGCTATGATGTTCAACAAAGTGTTGGGGTACACTATGAGTCATCATTCCTTTTAGAATATTATTACAATGTTCTCTTGTTATATTATTATTCTGAATCAACTGGCTTGCTATATTGTATCCAGGACATAACACTCCTTAAATCCTTAAAAGAACATGACATTTCAAAAAGTGAACTAAATCAGTAGTTATTTTCAAGTTGCAATATACTGACTTATTGTATATTACATGGTCTAGTTAAATTTGTTATACTACCTCTTGCATGTGGTTTATTTATATGTATATGTTTATGTGTACTTATATGCACATCATTTTATTGCGATGCATCTCTATGGTATATGCACATAAGAAAATATATTTTTAGACAATTATTTGAATGGTTAATAAATATATTTTATATACTTTTGCACCAGCGCGGTTATTGTTATCTATTTATTGTTTTTGTGGGATTGCAATTTGTTCCCCTTGTTTTAATACCGCTGCAGGTTAATTGTGGTACAGGTGTGATCCTTGAGCGCTGAGGTGTTTTTTCTGCTGATAAAATAAACAACCACTGTGGAAGGAGATGTCTCCCTAATAGCATTAGTAGCCCCTTCAAATTGATGCTACAGGCCCCACAAAGTTCTGCTGATGCTGTTAAGCTTTCTACAAAGACTAATTCAGCTTTCATATTTTAACCTACTGTTACTCCTTACAACTATATGAAACAACCTGAAGTCGCTAAACAGCTGCTGGTCATCATTTTTACTGACCCATTATTTAGTTATTTTTTTACTTCAAAATGTATTAAAAAGTGAAAATAGTGGCATCTGGAGGAAAAAAACTTCCAAAGACTGGAAAACGAGGACTCATACTTTAAGGTAGAAGTTTTTTGAGAGCTTGGAGAAAGCAAAATGACAAGAAGACTTTTTTCGTGCTGCACCCACTATGTGGAATGCCCTCCCATGCACAAAAGACTTTCTCCTAGTTTCCAAACCTTCAAGTGTTCCTTGAAAACTCTCCTCTTCAGACAAGCTTATCAAATTCCAGAACCACCAACATAACCTACATACTTTAAGCTATCCACCCAATCACATGCCCTCTATACAGTCCACACATTACTTTACATATTTTCTCTTTCTTCACTTTCATACCTGCCTTGCCCTTGGACAACATTTCTGTGTAACTGGGTCATGCAGCCCACCAAAGCACCTCTGCAATCTGGCGGGACCAATCTGCAATATGTTGCATTTATCCTTGTGTATCCATGCCTATTTCCCTATAGATTGCAAGCTTGCAAACAGGGACCTTTTACCTCAATGTCTGCCTGTTATTACCTAGTTTTGTTTTGTTACAGATTTGTTCCCAATTGTAAAGAGCAACATAATATGCTGGTGCTATATAAGTAACTGTTATGGAATAACAAATAAGAGGGCAAGAGGGTCATTTACTTTGACAGGAATCCCTGCTAGATGCTTTCCTCACAGATTTGCCATTTTGTGCTCTCTAGTCACAGAAGACCCACACAACCACTCTCTCTCTCTCTTACACAGGTCATCCATGTTGTCCTTTCTAGTCATAGAAGGTCCAGACAACCAGTCCCTCTCTCTTGCACTGGCCATTCATGTTGCCCTTTCTGTTATTATTACAATAAAATGTTATTTATTTATAGGGCACCACAAGTGGTCCGCAATGCCATACATACACTACAGGGTGCACAGAACATTACAATACAGTAACCAAAATATAAACAGAGCACGAGTAACAATTTCGAGAAAACCAAGGAAGGGGGAATGGGGAAAATAATTTGAGCACAGGATTGTACAAATAATAAACAATTCGTACTGTAATAAGCAATCCACAGTAATATAGGTAATACCCTGAAATGCAGTTAGGAAAGTATATCAGTTGTGGAGGTTCATGATGGAGGAAGAAAAAAGGAAAACTCTCTTTTTGGGGGGCACTCTACTATAAATTGTATGTATCAAAAAATAATATTAATAATTAACTTTTCTTAAGTATACATTAAAATACATTAGCAGGTCCAAACATGACAACGTATACGAACACAGGCCCTGATTCAGAGCCGGTCGCTCTGACACAGTGCTCGCTCTGAATCAGGGCAGGGCTATTTTTGTTTTTGAACGGCCTCCTGGCCGCTCGCATAGCTGTGGGTGACCACCCACAGCTATAGCGAGCGGCCAGGAAGATGGTCGCTATGGTCAAGACCATCGCGACCATCGGGCTTGCGACGAGACCCTTGTGGTAAGGTCTCGTTGCCACAAGCCCCAGAGACATTTCGGCAATCTCTCCCACTGACATCACTCGTGATGTCAGTTGGGCCAGCCCCAGAGGGAGGCGTTCACATGGGAACGCCTCCGTTTGGGCAGCCACTCCCCTGGCCCCACCAGCAAAGGGGGCGTGCTGTCACTCAACAACGACAGCACTCCCCCTTTGTTGCGAGATCCGGAGTAACGGAGTGCCCGTCGCTATCCGGGTCTCGCGCATACGCACGACGGAGCCGGCTCCGTCGTGCGCATGCGCACTGGCCCACCATCGACCCGGTTGCGAGTGCACAGCGCTTGCGACCGGGTCTGAATCAGGCCCACAGAACACAAGGACATAAACATAAACATATAGTAAAAAGCAATATCTCAATTCTTAAGAAGCCAAGTGAAATATTACTGAGTAGTATTTATAAGATCAATTAGCTGTATATGTCCACCTAGATATCTAATTATCTTATTCAAAAATAATATCTTATAGCAGCACAGTGGCTAATCAAAATGCAGCAAGCACAGAAACATAAATCAGCTCTATGTTTTAGTATGTCGTCTTATAGAGGGATATGGAGTACCAATAGAGAGGAGTTACAGTATTCAAATAAATCGAATTAGCGCATAGCGTGAAGATCTGTAAAAATAGACTATGTCGTCCTTAAATATTATAACCGTGTGGCACAATAGTTAATCAAAATTTGTGACAGACACAGACATACTGTAGGTCAGCTATGTTAGCTGTATAATAATTATAGATATAAGTATAAAAAGTCAGTGGTACCACTTATTTATCTCCGTGTTCCCACAAGCAAGGATTGTGCGTAACATGAAGAAATGTACACCAATCAATTTAAACATCCCTCAAATATATTTGCATGTATAAATACCCAAAGGCAGATCATCCATAAGTCACCTAAAAGGTTACCCAGGTACAAGTGGACAGATAAGTATAGACACAAAAAATGAGGTTAGACTACTCCCTTATAAAGGATATCAAAACGGCAGCTGCTGCATGTCATTGTAATATGTCAGTGAATGACATGTGAGCGTACAGTTTCGCTTCTCCAGGATTGAGAATGAGTGCAATGAGCATCTGCTTTTGGACCAAGTACACCAGAAGGTCCTGGTGTGTATATATATTGCAGGAGCCTCTTATGGCTGGGTTCCAATGACCTTTTATACTTATATCTATAATTATTATACAGCTAATTATTATACACCTATATCTGTGTCTGTCACAAATTTTGATTAACTATTGTGCCACACGGTTATAATATTTAAGGACGATATAGTCTATTTTTACAGATCTTCATGCTATGCGCTAATTTGATTTATTTGAATACTGCAACTCCTCTCTATTGGTACTCCATATCCCTCTATAAGACGACATACTAAACCATAGAGCTGATTTATGTTTCTGTGCTTGCTGCATTTTGATTAGCCACTGTGCTGCTATAAGATATTATTTTTGAATAAGATAATTAGATATCTAGGTGGACATATATACCACCACAGCTAATTGATCTTATAAATACTACTCAGTAATATTTCACTTGGCTTCTTAAGAATTGAGACATTGCTTTTTACTATATGTTTATGTTTATGCCCTTGTGTTCTGTGTTCATATACGTTGTCATGTTTGGACCTGCTAATGTATTTGAATGTATACTTAATAAAAGTTAATTATTAATATTATTTTTTGATACATACAATTTATAGTAGAGTGCCCCCCAAAAAGAGAGGTTTCCTTTTTTTCTTCCTCCATCATGTTCACAAGTAACAATTAGCAACACAATTCTCCATACAGCTGGGAAGCTGAAGGCTGTCATTGAAGTGCCAGAGAAGAGGGCTGTGAGACAGTAGGGAGGAGGTCCCTGATCCTAGGAGCTTACAATCTAGGGGAGAGGGGAGACAGATGACATGAGGCATGAGTGTGTAGATGGGGACCTGAGTGCAGGAAGTAGGGAAGGTAGAAATGGCTGAGGCAGGAGGGAGAGTGACCTGGTGACACGGTTATGTGGTGGAAGGGTACCCTTTGATGAACAGGTGGGTTTTCAGTGCATGTTTGAAGCTCTGCAAGGTCAGGGAAAGCCTGATCGAGTGAGGGAGCTCATTCCAGCAAAGAAGGGCTGCAGTGGCAAAATCATGGATATGAGCATGAGATGAAGTAACCAGGATGGAGGAGAGTCAACAGTCATTGGCAGACCGGAGTGGGCGGGAGGGAATATGTAAGGAGATGAGATTGGAGATGTAAGAAGCAGTAGTTAGGGCTTTGTACAGTATCTCTCCGTCTCTCGTCCTTTCTAGCCATAGAAGGTTCAGACAACATTAGAAGGTTCAGACAACATCTCTCTCTCTCTCTGTCTCTCTCTCTCGTCATCCATGTTCTTACACAGGGCTATCATGTTGTCATTTCTAGTCATAGAAGGTCCAGACAACCATACTCTCTCTTACACAGATTATCCATGTTGTTCTTTCTAGTCATAGTAGGCCCAGACAAGCACTCTATTTTACTGAGGTCTATCATGTTGTAATTTCTAGTCATAGGAGGACCAGACAACCACTCCTTTTTACACAATTCTTCAATGTGGTAATTTCGATTGAAAGGAGTCCCAGGCATCCACTCTCTCTTACATAGTTCTTCCAGGATGGGTACTGGATGCCGGCACTCAGGATCCGGGCGGCCATTATCCCAATGCTTGTATCCCAACCAAGTTAGAATGCCAACGCCCCTAGGTAAGTAATCATAACCTAACCCCTAATCCTCCCTCCCCAGTGCCTAAACCTAACCCTCCATCCCTGCAGCATAAACCTAACTCCACCCCCCCACAGCCTAACCCTAACCCTCCCCCTAGTGCCTAGCCCTAACCAATTACCCTAACCCTCTCCCTAGTGCCTAGCCCTAAGCAATTACCCTATCCCTCCCCCTATACCCAGTATTTACCTTCGGGTTTCTGGCGGTCGGAATGCCAATGCTGGTATTATGATAAGTGTTGGGATTCCGGCATCGGTATTCTGACTGCCAGAATCCCAGCTGCCAACATTCTGACCGCATCCCAGTTCTTCCATGTGTCTTTTCTATTCACAGGAGGCCCAGACAAACACTCCCTCTGACACTGGTCTGCATGGCAATAGTTATCCAGTTCAGAAAGCTCTGATTTTACCTCCCACTAACGGAGGTAAGTAGACAACTAATCTTCCATTTGGCCCAGAGTAAAACATGCAAAGCCTTCTTAAATGTTTATTGATGGACTAGCATTTATCTACAGTAGTTCCCATAGTTCCTATAGCACAGTGACACACCAACTGGTCTGAGCAGAATGAAAACTTGGACCTTTCTGGGTTATCCCCCTATCTCTGAGGGCCCTATTTATCATAAACCTAATGTCAATAAAAACAAGTCTTATCTGCGATATGGTGCATTATAATACTGGTTTTTACATCAAAGGGGTTACCACCAGTAATAACCACATACAGATGGGCCCAGCGGTGTGTTGCTCCATACACCATGTAGCGCCATACAGTATGCCATTCAGTAGATCAGCACATTATTTATTATTTAAAGATTAGTTTCACCCTTCATGTCTATGCAAGGTCACAGAAATTTAGCTTGGCCACTATAGACCTGCTCGATACAGTAACTTTCAATAGCGTGAGATTAATTACTGTTGACTACTATTATTGGGGTTCAGAGACGCACCCACAGCTTTCAATAAAACAAGATGAATTGTTGTGAATTGAATGAATTGTGTGCTCATTTATGTACTGTGTAAGGCGCTGCGGAACCTTTGTGGCACCATATAAATAAAGGATAATAATAATAATTCCTGATGGTGGGGTACTGTATTGAAGGCACTGCAATGCTCCATACTCCCCCACCACCTTGCAATGACACACACCCTTACAGTTATGGGGTCATGATGCTCATCTCAGGCTTTAGATGCACCCACAGCATTTTGGGGTTCAGGGGCTCAAAGAGGTCTCAGACGCACACACAGCTTTCAATAAGGCGAGATGAATTCCTGTTTACTAATGCTGGGTGGGGTACATTGCTCTGCAACTCACCCTACAATGACCCACACCCATACAGTTATGGGCTCCAGATGCTTATCTCAGGTTTTAGACACCCACTGTGTGTTTGGGTTTATGGGCTCAGACAGGGGACAGGCGCACCTGCAGCGAGGTGGGGAGGGGGGGTTCAGGGGCACAGATGCACCTACTGTACAGTACAGCTTTCAATTAAGTAACTTTAGCGACAATGGGGGAAATTGCGCTTTGTTTGAAAGGCGGAAGGCTCGCCTCTCTCAGCTGTCATTCGGTTAGTGGTCCGGTTCATTTCGTTTTTTGTTTTGCCAAGACCATGGACGCCTTCTTTGGAACAAAGAAGACGCGATCCACGCATACTAGCAGAAGAGTATGGAATTTTTGACCCCCGTATTTCCAAAACCAGGACCGGCTCGACTGAGCTCAGTGCTGGTTGTGCTAATTACAAGGTACCCTTTCATCTTTTATCTCCTGTATTTTCACAACCAGGACTGGCTCTGAAAAGTCTGGGGCTAGTTATGCTTTTGGGGGGGTTGGGTTTATTTTTCTTATTTTTATTTTTTTTTACACTTGTACAGTATACATTTTTCAACACTGATGCATGAATGGATCTCACTGATCCGTTCATGCATCTTTGTCTTATTGACTTTTTTTTATCACAGCTGCTTACAGCACGGATCGCACTGACATGCACTTTCTCCAGGCGCCATGGTTCCACGCTACTCCTCTGGATGCATGTGGCAGGTCTCAGACGCACTTAAAGACTGAAATACAGTAAGTACACACAAATACTAATATTAAAATGAATGACAATGCTTTAGTACAACATAATGTACTGTATGCATATGCAGTTAATCACACCTGCATCGAGAAGAACACATACTATTTAATACATGCTTTTAGCTAAGATATGAAACAAAATGGCTGCTGCCAGACACACGCTTGCCTACATTAAGGGGTCTATTTACTAAGCTGTGTTAGGATATAAAGTGAACGGTGATAACACAGCCTGTGACATGGCAGTTAGGAGCTGATTGGCTGGTACTTTATCACCGTTCACTTTATTTCCTAACACAGCTTAGTAAATAGACCCCTTAGAGAGAAAAGGGAAGGCCTTATGCTCTCTAGGCCTAGGGTCATTCAAAAGGTGTGGCCTACTGGAAATAGCAAAAAAATTGCCTATATCTAATTCTAAATTGCTTATGCCAGTGTATTGGGGCTCACATGAGTTTTAAAGCTGGGTACACACTGATAGATATATCGCCCGCTTGTTTGAATGGGCAATATATCAATAGTGTATCGCCGGGTGTGTACAGTACAGCGGATGTGTCTGTGAACGACGTGTAGCACAGCAGATGGTCGACATATCCGAAAGCTATTTGCTGATGTGTACGGGCGACCCGCCGATCGCCTGTACACATGCTACGGCACCCGGCGGTGATTGACAGCTCAACCGGGTATGCGATTTAAATGCCCTCCCATTTGAGCTGTCAAGCCCAGGCACATCGGGGCAGCCGAATTGGTAAGTGTGTATACACTTACCAATCTTCAGATAGGTCGGCGTCTTGCTGCTTTAACACTCTCAAATAACAATCGCTGCATTTTGTATACTAATAATAAAGTTATTTCGCGATGAAGATTTCTTTTTGTTTGCAGCTGTATTTTAATGTACTTTTTTTTTTTTCTATTTTGCCAAATAAGGCATAATTGTAAAAGAAAAAAAAAAAAAACAACCAACCACTAAAATAATTTCATGCCTCCAGTAATCACATTGTACAGACCTCTGCGACACAGGCAGCAACATTTATAACCTTTGCGGAAAGACAGTTTACGAGGTGGTTCTCAATTTTGTCACTTAAAAGATTTCCTTAAAACATGCAGCTGAAAATCTGTTATCATGTAGCGGCCTTCCCTAAAATTATGTCAAATTAAGAAGAATAAATGGCTGTCGTGATTAAAAGAAAATTGCAGGCTGTTATGGATTATGCTAAAAGGTCCTGTTTCCATTGTGTCTATATGTAATGACCTTGCTTAAATTACAATGGCATTTTGCGGAAATGTAAATTCAGTCTTCTCGCTGGAGCTGGAATTATGAATGCAGCAAGTTTTATGTTGTTATATTTGGGGTATATATTTTGATCTTTTTGCAACAGGAAATGTAAGATCAAATGTATAATTAACCGTTTGCAAATGTAGCAGCATGAAATTACCTGACGTGCTTTCGGATTCCATTTACATATTGTAGCAATTACAGAATAAATAGAATCCATAATGAAAGGTGTTATTCAAAAGCTTAACACTCAGGTAATTAAAGGGAATGTTCGCTATGTATAACCACATTGTACAGACATTATAATTATTCACTGTGACTTCATTTTATCCTTCCATCTATTTTTCAATGCCAGCCACAAGTTGATCCTCACAACTGTATCAGAAGATACCAGTGATAACATTATGTGAGGCGAGAATGTAATGCGGATTAAATTAGCATATTTAACAAATCCCATGATTAAAAATAATGAGTAAGCAAGAAATGAGAGAGACAAACGGGAAGGAGGTTACCTAGTGTTGGTCCCAGAATGGCAAACTACTTCTTCATGCTAAGGTAACTGCTTTATATGCACAACCACCATGCTTAAAGCTTGATTTCTGTGTCTTTGGTTAAATGATGGAGAATGTAGGCAGAGGTTTAGGTGGGGGCAACACAGCTGCACAATGGATAGCATTGCTGTCTCACATTACCAGACGGATTAGTTAAATTTCAAACATCTCCAGGCCTACGTGAAACTTGCATATGCTCCCATGCTTCGGGTGGTGGGACCACCATGAGTGCAGGGGGCACAGTCGCAGGTCAGAGTCCTCCGCTGAGTGGTGCATGTACAGTGGGCACTAGATATAGATAATAACTATAGGCCCTGTGTGCACTGGCCTCAAAGAAACCTATATACCAATGGATGAAAATGATCATCCCTAGATTTGTTACAGCTTTGTAGGGTAGTTGTAGCCTAAAAACGTGTTTTTTAGGTAGGTCATTGAAATCCCAGCTGTCACGATGCCGGAGTTCAGAATTCCAGCGCCAGAATCCCGACACCAGTCAGAATCCCGATGCTGGCATATCCAAAGGTGAGTATTGGGGTTTGGGGGATGGTTAGGGTTATGGGTTAAGCACTAGGGAGAGGGTTAGGCACTAGGGGGGGAAGGTTAGGTTTAGGCACTAGGGCGGGAGGGTTAGGGTTATGGGTTAAGCACTAGGGAGAGGGTTAGGCACTAGGGGGGGAGGGTTTGGGTTAGGCACTAGGGGGGAGGGTTAGGATTAGGCACTGGGGGGGAGGGTTAGGTTTAGGCACTAGGGAAAGGAGTTTGATTTAAGGTGTGGGGAGGGAAGGTTAGGCACTAGGGAGAGAGTTAGGATTAGGCATTAAGGGGGGAGGGTTAGGTTTGGGCTGCGGGGGGGTTAGGTTTAGGCACTAGATGGGGCGGTTAGCTTTAGGCACCGGAGAGTAAGGGTTAGGATACTTACCGACAAGTGTTTGTATCCTAACCCTGTCGGGATGCCGGTGTCGGGATTCTGACTGTCGGGTCCCGAGTGCTGGCATCCCATACACAAACTGTTCTTAGTTATTTTCAACATAAATGTGTAGTAACTAATAAAGAAAAAAAATTATCCCAGTAAAATTATATTTTCTGATAAATAATGTAATAAATATCAATAGTGTTGTGAAGCCATGTTAACCGTTTCTTGCTCTGGGAAAAATACATTCCAAAAGCCCTAATTTGGGCATGTTAATCCTGATTTCTGATTCCTGAAAGAGGCATGTCTTCATGGTAACTGTGCGTGCACTTTAGGTGTACCTGGGTGCTGTATAGGTGACACGATGGGAGGGACTCATTTGTGTCCTGATTTTGCTTGCTAAAAAGTTGTGAAGTGTTTAAATAATATGTTATGCAAGCACTACTATACCGGGAACGTGCAGTCAGGGTAGGCAGGAGAGGCAGTGCCTCCCCTGTTATACTCCAGTAGTGCATGCAGGGGGGGTTTCTGAGTACCCAGAACCCCCCCCGCGTACAGGGGAGAACAAGCACCACCATGTTATTAAGCCCCACCCCCTCGTGGCAAAATGGCGCGATTCACGGGTCAATGCGGAGGAGGCGGAGCCAATATGATGCAATAGAATTAGAATTGCATCATTTGGCTCTGCTCCCTCCCAATTTACCAGCGAATCGCGGCATTTTGCATGGTGCCTGGTCCCATCTCTATCTCCAACCTGCAGCATGGTAAGTGTGTGTGTGTGTGTGTAATGTATGTGTGACATATATATGTGTGTGTGTGTAATGTATGTGTGACATATATGTGTGTGTGTGTGTGTGTGTGTGTGTGTGTGTGTGTGTGTGTGTGTGTGTGTGTGTGTGTGTGTGTGTGTGTGTGTGTGTGTGTGTGTAATGTATGTGTGACATATATGTGTGTGTGTAATGTATGACATATATGTGTGTGTGTGTATATATGTGTTTGTAAATATATGTCAGTGTATATATATATATATACTAGAAACCCCCCCTTAAAAATCCTGCGTTTGCCCCTGTACTCCCTCCCCTATCATACTCCCTGTCATGCTCAAGAGGTTTGATATAGAAACTGTGTTTTATGCTGGTGTGCCTCCTCAGCCATTGACCTCACCGCAAATCACTGTACTATACAGTCATAGGACTTTATTAATACTGATACTAATTGTCGGTGGCATATTTAATTTAGTATCACTGTATCTCACAGTGATAGTACTAATATGCTGCTGGTATTTATCATAACTTACCTGTCCAGCAAGGTCCACTGGTGTCTCCCTCCTCCACGGCGTCCTCTACTGTATTTGCTGGCATCCTAACGCTTTAACCTGGTGGGCATTCGGCATAGCCGGAAAGGCTTCACTAAAGCCAGAATGATTTTGCTGTGTTCCTATTGCCTACAATGTGGATCATACCGCATACGCCATTCATACATGGTGTAAGGGTTTCTTCTTAAACAGCATTGCTTGCAAAATATTGAACTGATGTCATGGGCCCTCATTCAGAGCCACTCGCTAGCGGCAGTACGCTCGTTCCGAGCGATGTTCGCACATCTGCGCATGCGTATGGTTTTTAGTACGCATGCGCGAACCAGTCAGTGCGGCCGAAAATCGTTGGTACGCAATATAGCGAGGGCCTGCTATTTTGAGTGACAGAATGAGGCGTATGTGGGTGGTAACAGGGGAAGGTGCTTGAAAACGGGGAGTGGAGATCCGAACGCAGGCGTGCTTAAAGGTCAAAACGGGCGTTTTAAGGGAGTGCATAATTAATACAGCAGCGTCATTGACCACGTCACTTGGTTTTTTTTAACTCAGAACTGCTCGCAAAATAGCGGTTGAAAACACCAACCACAAGAATAGCGAGCAGTTCATACGCTGTACGATGTACTCGATTAATCTAATAAATAGCGGACATGACGTATGGTGCGTGCGGCCAGGGGGCGTTTTTATCAAATAAACGAGCGTATGTTTTGCTCGCTCGTTTAGACTTAGAGGTGGGAACAGACTGCAATTTGCGAACGGATCATTTGAATAGCCACCCCTTGTTTTTGAACGAGCGACCACAAATAGCGAACGGCTCTGAATCAGGCCCATAATCCCTTTTATCATCAGAAAGAAGTGCTAAAGGGGTAATGGCTCATTCTTAAATGAAACCTATAGTAAGCACTATACAATGTACAATGGACTTTATACAAATAACTTTAAAACTCCCTAAAGGCATTTATGTATACATGAAAAAATAATACATTTGCAATGATTTATCTCAGTTCCGCAATCTCAACTTTTGCTGACTGGGGGCTGCCATGTTGGGGTCCGGTATGGGTGATCGAGATTTAGAATGTTAACAAGGGGACAGTGGTATGTCGGATACGACATGCCAGCATGCTCGTAATGCGCTGTAAAGTATTGTCACCGACCATCATGTTTAAAATTGTAAAGCTAAGTTGGTGACAATGCTTTACACCGCAGTACTGGCATAATGAAATGCCATGTTCAATATACCGCTGTCCCCCTGCTGCTTACTGACATTCTATAGATAAGCTAAGTATTGGGTATGCAGTCGGGAAGCCGGTGAACCTAATCCCAACAGCCGGCTTCCCGACTGTCATATCCCGGCAAGGGTCTAAAGATATTAGTCAATATGCCGACGCCTGTCATTAGACATACGCCGGAAACCCGATGCCCGGCATCCCGATAGAAGGGACGCCAGGCGCCGAGCGCGGATGGCCACGGGAGGGGGGTTTAGGTTTAGGGTTCCCGAGGGGACTTAGGGTTAGGCACCCCCCCAAGAGGTTAAGTTTAGGCTAGGGGAAGGGGGTTAGCGTTAGGCACCCCCTGGGGGACTTAGGTTTAGGTGGCGGGGAAGGGGGGGTTAGGTTTAGGCACTTAGAGGGGGGATTAGGGTTAGGCACTGGGGGGGAAGGTTAGGGTTAGGCACCCCTAAGGGAGGGTTAGGGTTAGGGGGTAGAAATAGGTTAGTGTATACTTACTTTTGATGATCTGGATTTTGTCCTCTGCCAGGATGCCGCTGTTGGGATTCCAACCGCTGGGCATGGGTCTGGAGGTAAATCATACCGATTCCAAGTATTGTACATCCCCATTGATGATATTGCAGTTTAGTTGCTGCGCTTGTCTGTACTTATTGAAAGTAAAGACACTGTATCATAACACTACTGTTTTCTTCTCATTGTCTGTGTTTCAGGAAGTATTATATTTTGTTCTGCCCAAATTACACTTTTCACAAATAAGTTGACAGTAGAGCTGAGAAGGTTAATAATACACATAAAACCTTCTGAGGTCACTGTCATCCTTTATTCACAATGCATCTATTTGTATTAATGTTTTCCAACTTTTAATATATTTGTGGATGAACGCACAAAAATTTGCCCCATCTCTGCCTCCTACTAAGTTGTGCTGCACTATGGAGTTCCATCTGGGGGCAGTTGCCTCCTGGCACATCCCGATAACTAGTTAGATTTTACCCATACAACTAGATGTGATGTTTGCTGCCCTTTAATGTTTATATTTTTCTAATAACTGTTGTCTTTGTTTATTTTCTTTTCATTGTTTACCTTAAATTTATTAGTACCCAATGTTCTTTTTTGAGGCAATTTCCTGCATAATGTCAGCTCCCCCAGCTGATAATTGGTGCCCCATCGGTGTCTATGCTGTCCCAGCGGCATGAGCGTACTCTCTACAGCTTTCTTTTACTGCCCCTACACCATCAGTGCAGTAGGTGCAGGGATCCCAACATGGCACCATTGCGGATGTTATGTAATGACACTGCAGAGCTGCCGGTCAGGGACAGGAGGAGCGTCAGCACTCCGCTGCAGAATACTGCGGAGCACGGGCAGACTGGCCAGGGGGAGCAAGAGAGGATGGCATGTCTGAGGTAGCAAGTTAACATTTTGGGTGTGGTGGGGGGTAAGTGTTGAGAGTACAAAAAAAAAACATAGTCTGCGGTGTGGGAGAGGGAACCATACAAAACGTGGGGCATACACTACAGGACATTTGGATGGGGGGAAGGGCATCATTCAAGACATAATTTTTTTTTGGGGGGGGGGCAAAGAATACAGGGCCTGCTTCAGACCTGCTCGTGAGCGAATAGCGCTTGCAAGTGGGTTAATGTCGATTGACAGCTCGCCCCGTTTTGTAGGCGGGTAGGGGGGTGGCTGAACAAACTGAGGCGTTCCTGAAGGAACGTCTGCCGTTTGTGGGCGGCCCTACTGACATCACTCGTGATGTCAGTAGTGGACTTCCGGCTCTATTAGAGCTGGAAGTCCACTTGGCATTGCGAGTGCTGAGACTCTACCACAAGGGTCTCCTCGCAATGCTGATGGTCGCGATAATCGTGACCATCGCCAGGCCACTCGCACAAGCTGTTGTAAGATTAATCGGGAACATCGAGAGTCATCGGAGCTGCTCGCAGCGCTTGTGGTAGCCTTTTCCCACCACAACATTGCGAGCAGTTCAGGCTAAATGTCAACCCAGTCACGTGTGTAATGACGCTATTTTGCTAATTATGCACACCCACTAAACTCCGTTCTGACGGTCAGGCACACCTGAGATTGCACATCCACACCCCCGTTCACAAGCACCTTCCCCTGTTACCACCCACAAACGGCACAATCTGTCACTCAAACAGTGGCCCGACTACGGGCTACAGGCGAGCACTTTGCCATCACACTGACTGGTTCGCGCATGTGCATTGCGAATTTTACGCATGCGCAGATTGCTAATAATTGCTCAATGCGAGCGAGCGCAGCATAGCGTCCGGGTCTGAATCAGGCCCTCAGTTCTACTACCAACAATGATCCGAGCCGGCTGGGACTCGATTAAACTTGGAGCCCCAAAGTTCGTGTGTGTTCGTGTCAGGAAAAGCGAGCCACACACCTCTACTTGTAAGGGACACTGGGGAAACACCTCGGCCTGGGGAGCCTATTTTTCCTTGTTCCCCTCATGCCAAAAGCTGGTTATGCGACTGTCCGTAAAGACATCCGTATTTGCTGAGCCATAAATAGGCAGCAATACTGCAGCATCATACAACTCTATTCCATTCACATAACTACTGTAGATCTCCAAAGACATTCCATTTGTTCTGTGTACAGAAAACAAATGCAAGAAAGCCTACAGTGAGCAGTATAACAACCAATTCATACAAAAGTGCACTTACCCATATTATTTAATAAACGTGAAAGGCATTTTTTTTTAGCTACAATTTACGTGATTGTCTTACAAAGTACTATAAGTACAAAAATGCTGCTGCATTAATTTAATACTTTAAAACATCTGCAGATGCTCTCGCTATGCTTTGCCTACAATATATCCTTTGATGGATTCTGGCTCATCAGAAATTAAAGTGAGCAATTTCCAAATTGTTACTGTTCAGTTTGCGAACATTTCATAATTTTGCTACATTAAATAAGTTGTAATTTAGGGCCAGAGGTATAATTGTACAAGATATGGAACTATACTGTGGTATCTATCTACTTGAACTTTCTGACATGGTGTCACGAACACAAAATACATAGCATTTGTTATATGTTTTCATGTCCTTGATTAATTATAAAGGTGTTAACAAGTTCATTAAGTGTCACAGTGTAATACATGCACCACAGAGCATCTTTCCATCCAACCTAGTTCAATCCGTCATTCTGGGCTCTGGTAATTTTCAGGGGGCATGGCCTAATCTCAGGAGGTGTGGCCACTCACCCCTTAGGGAAAAAAATAGAAACATCTATTTGCAGAGCCACTTCACGCTGAACAGGGGGGCGCTATGAGCCCCTCAGCTAAGAACAATTCCAGGGCGGTGCGATCAGTCTTATCGCTCCCCCTCACCCCCGCACAGGCAGAAGAGACTGGTGCTGCTGCTGATGATCAGTGTCAGCAGCTTCCCTAGCCCCACTGCAGCCCAGTGCTGGTGAGAGAGGCTGCTCACAGGTAATTAGTACCTGCTCTCCATAAACCCCCCACCCCATCCCATCTCGGTGCCCCTGTTCATCGGTATGTGAACATCCAGGCTCAATAAGGTTCACCTAGCATACATGTTAATAGTGCATAATTTTCATTTATTAAAATGATGGTTATTTTAAGTGCTATTACCCAGAAAACTTAGTTACTGAGAGATTTTCAAAATATGGATAAAGAATCAAAATTTTAAATTATTATTATAACAACCTTTTTACCATCAAGTCTTTGCAGCAACTCTTTGCAGGCATTTGCTGCAGGCTCTTCCTGACCACTTACTTAAGGCGGCCATACACTGACCAGCTTTCATCCAACCATCCAGCTAACCAACTGTCCAACTTGTCTGTCCAAGTACAACAATACTCCATACACTGACCAGCTTTCATCCAACCATCCAGCTAACCAACTGTCCAACTTGTCTGTCCAAGTACAACAATACTCCATACACTGACCAGCTTTCATCCAACCATCCAGCTGACTAACTGTCAAATTTGTCTGTCCAAGTACAACAATACTCCATTCACTGACCAGCTTTCATCAAACCATCCAGCTAAACAACCGTCCAACTTGTCTGTCCAAGTACAACAATATTCCATACACTGACCAGTTTTCATCCAACCATCCAGCTGACTAACTGTCCAATTTGTCTATCCAAGTACAACAATACTCCATACACAGACCAGTTTTCATCTAACTATCCAGCTAACCAACTGTCCAACTTGTCTATCCAAGTACAATAATACTCCATACACTGACCAGTTTTCATCTCACCATCCAGCTAACCAACTGTCCAACTTGTCTATCCAAGTACAACAATACTCCATACACTGACCAGTTTTCATCTCACTATCCAGCTGACCAAATGTCCAACTTGTCTATCCAAGTACAACAATACTCCATACACTGACCAGCTTTCATCTAACTATCCAGCTAACCAACTGTCCAACTTGTCTATCCAAGTACAACAATACTCCATACACTGACCAGCTTTCATCTAACTATCCAGCTAACCAACTGTCCAACTTGTCTGTCCAAGTACAACAATACTCCATACACTGACCAGTTTTCATCTAACCATCCAGCTAACCAACTGTCCAACTCGTCTATCCAAGTACAACAATACTCCATACACTGACCAGTTTTCATCTAACCATCCAGCTGACCAACTGTCCAACTTCTTTGTCCAAGTACAACAATACTCCATACACTGACCAGCTTTCATCCAACCATACAACTAACAAACTGTGCCGGGAGCAGAGCTAGAAGGACAGAGTGTCTGTTTACTTCTATTAAAATAATTCCATTGTGGAGAACATTGGATACTTTCCCCCCTACACTGAAACTATAATTGTCAAACTAGTTGGGAGAAATCAAGTATTTTTTATTCTTCTTCTATTCTAACCAACCGTTTTCGGCCATTTTTGAGCGTATGGTAGCAAAAGGGTGATTGATGTTTGTTTCCACTAACTGAACGATTATGGTTCCAACTAGCCAACTACAGTAGTTGTATTCCCAGCTTAAGTACTGTATGTATCAGGACTGCAGGGTAGCGACTTAATATGCAGGTGCCAGTGCTCTCAATCTGATACAAGACCTATAGTAGCTATCTCATTGGAATGTCCGATATATCTATCAGTGTGTACCCGTCTTTAGCTATTTATTGAAGTGTCTATGTACTTGTTTATTCAACTGTCCATTTTATTATCCATTGAAGTGTTTATTTAATTGTTAACGAACAGGTTATTGAATGGTCCAAAGAAATGTTGTTGTCTATCAATGTGTTATTGAACTTATTATTGCCAGGTTGCCTGTGAAGCAGGCCCTGTGTCTGCTCGTCATATCACGCACTTCTTTTGGAGTCATATTGCGGACTATGGAGTTGCCAATGAGAGTTAGATGTCGGGTCTGCACGTTGTTTTCTTGCTTGCTATAGAAAAAAAAGGTAACAAACGGCCTGATTCAAAGGTGGACACTATGCTCTTGTTTGCGCAGTTGGATGATGTTTTTTTGTACTATACACACGTCTTTGTCGCATTGCAAATGCACTGCGATGTTTAGCGACGACAGTGTAGTGAGTATTTGGATGCAGAGTGGTTGACAGTCCGGAGTATACTTATTAAACAGGTTGTTAGAAGTGGAGTTGTTGCCCATAGCAACCAATCAGATTGTAGTTATTATCTTCTAGAACATGGGTAGCTAACCTCGATCCTTCGAGAGCTAACAATTTACTTTTTCCAGACCACCTAGCAGGTGCACAGGTGTATTCATTCACTAACACATTTGAAAAGACACACAGGAGTCTATTCATCATAACTTAAAATTCGATGGAGGTAATTAGGTTTAGAACTCGCATGGAGTTCTACCTAATTACCGGAGGAATTCATCATTCGAAAAGCTGTCTTTTTTGTGATGACAGCTTTTCGGGAAATAGATAGTTTTCCCTCTGTGCACTAACTTACCGCAGCTGTAATCAGTGCTGCGCATGCGCTGTTACATTTGTAAAACAAGCGCATGCGCAGCACTGCCTACAGCTGTGGTAATTTTGTGTGTGTCCCCAACCCCCCCTCCCCTCCCCTCCGCCCACCGCATACCTCTCCCCTGTCCCGCACTTACCTGCATGCTGCAGCCGCCTCTGGCTCCGTCTACTATGCTGACACGTGTTCTCCCAGCAGACCACAGTACAGTTTAGAAAAAAAAACAATTTTTTTTTCTAAACTTTATTGTGTTCTGCTGGGAGAACACAGTGTCCAAGCAGACACCGGAGCCAGAGGAGGGACCAAAGCGCCGGAGGAAAATGCAGAGGGACCTGCACACGCTGACATAGGTAAGTGTTACCTGCTATTCGCCACCTCACAGTGGCGTATGGTAACTCCATCAAATTCCAAAAATACATAATTTTCGGAATTTGATGAATAGCATAATTTCCATATGCCCATACTAATGTATGGGGAGTGTGGAAATTAATGCAGGCGGACTTAGGCCCTCATTCAGAGCCGTACGCTCTGAGCAGAGCGCACGCTCTGAATGAGGGCCGTCCTCCATAATTATGGAGCGTCCTCCTGGACGCTCGTATAGCTGTGGGTCACCACCCACAGCCTATACGAGCGTGCAGGTTGATGGCCGCGATGGTCTTGACCATCTCGACCATCGCCACTGCAAGCCGGAGCCTGCGGTTGAGTTTCTCAACCGCAAGGCCCAGAGTGATTTTGGCTCAGAGCCAAAATCACTCGCACTGACATCACTAGTGATGTCAGTGGGCCGGCTTCTGACGGTAGGCGTTCCCTTGGGAACGCCCCCATCTGGGAGGCACGCCCCCGGCACGCCCACCAAAGGGGGCGTGCTGTCAATCAACATCGACAGCACGCCCCCTTTGATCAGACACAACGAGCGAAGGAAATTCCTTCGCTTGTCGCGTCTCGCGCATGCGCACGACGGAGCTCCCTCCGTCGTGCGCATGCTCAGTGCAGACCATCGACCCACTTGCGAGCGGACAGCCGCTCGCGAGTGGGTCTGAATCAGGCCCTTAACCAGGAGATGTCAGTGATATCTCCTGTGTTAAGTCTCTTCATGAATACTAAAATAACGGTAATTAAGGAAAATGTCTTTAAAAACGTTATTTTAGTGTTGATGAATAGGCCCCACAGATCTAATTGTTTCACTTGTGAATCTGGAGCTCATTCAGACCCGTTCACTAGGCTGCACTGGTTCGCTACCTTAAGAAAATAGAAACATACATGGATCACACTGATCTGTATGTTTCTGCTGAGCTCGCAGCTCATAGGCAGGTGAATTGATTTCACAAATTTGGACACGAGTTTTGTCCGTTCTCGTGAGAGGTTTGCAACTCTCATCTTGGTAAACTCCCGAATCCTATCTTCACTAGTGAAAATTTACTTGAGTTTGGCCGATGGTGAATTAAAAGAGATTTTGCTAACTCTCCAGACTTTTCCTGTAGCAAAGGAGATTTCTCTCCCGAGTTTGACATTAGTAAATTTGCGAGTGGGAAAAAATGGCCAAACTCTCCAGAGATTGCTAACTCTACCAAACTCGAATCTTAGTAAATTTACCCCATAGCGTGCTCTCAGCATGCAGCTGTCTCACTTGGGGATGTTAGGGGAGATCACACACTGTGAAGCCAATGTCTCCAGTAGTACACGCCTTAACATCTGATTGGTATCCTGTGACTTTTATCTATGTATGTACTTTGAACTCAGTCATATTTACGAAGCTCCCTTTGGTGTTGCCACAATCTCAAATGCAAAATATGGGCAATTGGTTTCAGATATTCACTGCCGGCTAATTCATGTACAAATCATTCATAATTCACCAAACATTTGCAGAATCAATAATGCCCACTAAAAAATTATGTCAATCTCTATGTGTGGAATGTAAAGAACCAATCAAACAAGCATCAACTACTGTAATGTCACATTTTTAAACATTCTACAGTTGAACTGCAAAACACTTACTGCTGCAATACACACTGCTTACACATACTCTGCAGCCATTCATACATGAGAAAGGGAGAACAAGTCAGAACATAAAACGTGTGATCACAGCTACCTAGTGTCAGTGGTAATGTATGTAATAATAAATATCAGATTCCTCCCAAGGACGGGAATAATCTATTGACTGTAAGAAAAAAAACAAACCACTGTTTTCATGGGAATGATGTAGATCGTTTTTTAAACTAGACGACAAAGAGCCAGCCAGGTGTATAACTTTTGGACAGAGAATAGTGGAAACATTTATGAATTGCACTAATGTACTGTACATCCACCGGACTATAATTGGCTGAAATATTAGCAGAATAAATGGAGGAGAGAGCACAGTTATCAAAATGTGCCATTGTATTACTTTCCTACCTATGCCCTAGTATATTTTTGTGTCCAGTGCTGTGGGAAGACTTGCAATCAAAAGTGCTGTTGGTTATCCAAATAATGTAGAAATACAGAAATTTATAAAAATTAATCAACACTGAAAAAAACCCTAAATCCACCCACCTATTGTACCTGTTTAAGATGCACTAGAACAATATGGGCTTGATACAGAGGGGGACTTTTGCCCATTTGAAGAGCGTTTTCTTGCATGTAATATTAAAATCTCCTCTGTCCCTCTTGTAAACTGCCTGGGCATTATGAGCTCAACCATGTTCTTCATTTGCTCACCATCTTGCAACTTCCACTTTTGCAAAATCTCTAGAATTAGATATTTTCTCACCATGGATATCACCAAAACTCCCAACCATGTGCTAGTTATTTCCCGCCTAGACTATTGCAACCTCTTCCTCTATAGCCAATTATAGTTGGGTGGAGTAAATCCATTCCTTACTAAGTGTGACATGTGCCTTGTTTTATAGGCCATTGCAAAATGGATATTGTACTTACTGGAGCAAGATTATGTAAATCAAACAAAGGGGCGATGAGTGTTTTTTGGGGGGAGCGCTCTTTGCTTTTGGAAGGGTGTTCTGTTATATTTAGTCTGCAAAAACTGGGCTAAGAACTAGCAATTCACAGGCTGAGACTGCAATTTGTGGACTTTGGAGCGATTCACATAGCATTTGTATTCAGGCACATAGGTTACTTTAGACTTCTATAAATTATATCTACTAAATACCACTGCAACAAAAAAATAAATAATTATAGCTAAATATTGTAGTGGAATTTTAATTTTAAAAATAAATACTAACAGGGGCGTGGCCTGGACGGATCTGTGGGTAGATGTGCCTTGCCTCAGCTCCGTTGGCTACAGCTCCAGACAGTAATTAAGAGGAGCTTCCTCCCCCTGTTCTCACCCCGGGGGTGCTTGCCTCCCTCCCGCATGCCTCTTACATCCTCCCCGTGCGGCTGCGGTAACGGAGGAAGGCTCAGTTTGGGAGACCTGAGACCTCGGGCCTACTCCTCTCCTGAAGCCGCGGGCTGGAGTGCGGGACCTCCATCGCGGCAGTGCGCGGAGGTGCCCGCGTGATTGTCGGACCCCACCTACACTCCAAGAGGGCTGGTTGCCATCCTCCCAGCGCCTATCTACCAGCGAGACCCCACCGCTATCACAGGGGACAGCTCCGGGTGCCTGGGATCCCGTTTTTCCCGCCATTCCCGTCTGGCCGCCATCTTGGATGGGAGTCAGGAATCCCTGTTTACTGTGTTCCTTTACAGTATTACAGAATCACGGAGGCTCAACATAAAAAGTACCCTGCCCCTCACAAGATATTGGCCTGCCTAGATTGACATCAGAGGCCTTGGGATATTCTATTTTAACCCCTGGTAAGAGCTTCAGCCCTAATTTTGTACAGCTACAACCTTTATTGTACAGCAGTTCTTTCCCTGCACAGAGGCTGCTCCCTTTCATACATGAGCTGTATAAGTATGGAGCATTGATAATTGATAATTAAACTAGTACAGTTCATGCTATTTATCTACCAAGACCTTATTACCACCTGAGGAAGATTCCTTCGCTATACTAAGATATTATAGTGTCAGTTCTGCAGGAACCTGTCTATAGAGCTATAATGCTCTCCCACAGCATGCTTCCCTTTTAGGGATGAAGACACCCTCACCCATGCAGTAATCTTACGAGACTGTTTACCACATCACTACCAGGCGCCAAATATCGCCTGTCCCTTTCATTAACATTTTCTATTAGTATATCCGGAATTATAATGCCGCCTAAGCGTGGAGGGAAAATACAGCAATTACCATCTCCTGTACAATTTCCTAACTCATCCTCAAATAAACAGAAATCATCTACCTCTGCATCACTAAAGTCCGCCCCGACGCCTGTTGCTTCACTCTCTAAGGGTCTCACGTCTCCGACTGGCTTGGGACTAGACTTAGATACCTCAGCTCCTCTAACTACTCATTCGATGTTCCAGATGTTTGCAGCATTTCGCACTGATATCCTTACTGGAGTAGAATCCTCAGTGCAATCACTCAGAACAGAGCTTATGAGCCTGGGTAGACGTACGGATCATTTGGAGGGAAAGATGGGTGAATTAGTTTCCTCGCATAATGACCTGCTTACTGCCCATGCTGAACTGCAAACTAAAGTATCAAACATCTGCGATAAAATGGCTGATCTAGAGGACAGATCGAGACGTAACAACGTCAAATTACGCGGCATCCCGGATTCAGTCACTCCTGCAGAGTTACAAGAATATGTCACCAAACTATTCCAAAAACTCTTACCATCGGCTTCTGTACAAGACTTACTTATAGGCAGAGTACATCGTCTGCCTAAGCCAAGAGTGAGTACCAATAATTTCCCTAGAGACACGCTGATGAGAATCCACTTCTTCCATATTAAAGAACAGATTCTGAAAGCTGCCAGACAAGCAGAAGGATCTGACACCCTGGGAGGTCTACAGATATTTCCGGATCTATCGGCCCATACATTGGCCAAGAGACGTTCGTTTCATAATATCACGGCAGCACTTCGGGATTACGAGATCCCCTACCATTGGGGTTTCCCGGTTAAGCTGTTAGTTCACTACGAATCCTCTTCGTATGTTATTTCATCAGTGGAGGCTGGTGTTAAACTGCTGGCGGAATGGACATACCTATAACCACAGGCACATCTAGATCTTCAAAAAATATTATACCTGATTGATCTTTTGCACGTGAGAGTATGAGTATTTTTTTTTTTTTTGAAGTATTGATAGATGCAGATTTTCTGCTGACTTTAGTACCGTTTTAGGTCTGTTGCATTTCTCCTAATATTTGCATTATGTAAGTTTAATATTTTATCTATTGGTTATCTACCGTATATGGTCTAATAGAAATGTTCAGGTGAAATATGAGGCTCCTATTGTTATAGTTCACTAGGCGGCAGGGAAGATTCACAATCCCAAAAAATAATCTTTTTCTAAGATGTAGTGATTATTGTAAGATTATATAAATTGGGAATCCTGAGTTACGTATAATTGATATTTTGCTCATATCCCAACTCTGTTAATTTCTTTTTTTCTATAGTATCTAAGTAGCTGCATGGGTGGGTGGCTTTTATGCTGGGCCACTATAACCGATGTTTTTTGTTTTGCTGTCATTTTTTCCTTACGGAAAGCATTCTAGCCCCGATTTTTGGGCTAATTCAGTTCAATTCCTTTTAATGCATGTTATCTTTAGTGTTTTTTTGTTGTCTTTTTAGTTTTTTCCCTGTTTGTCAATTTCTAGGAATCTAGATATGCTGTTATATATATTTTATGTAAAGGTGTGGCCCTCTCTAACTCCAAATGGTTACATTTTATTCACTAAATACTCATGGGCTCAATTCCCCCAACAAGAGGCGTTTAGCTCTGGCCACTTTTCATAGAGAAAAGGTGAAGGTAGTGACTCTACAGGAGACACATTTCTCTTCACTGGCACCTCCGGTGATCGGTGATACTAGATACCCAGTAACCTATTATGCTAATGGTCCCTTTAAGCGCAATGGAGTAGCTATTTTATTTCATTGCTCGTTACGATTTGAACTATCATGCAAGATCGCAGACAGAGATGGCAGATATTTGATATTAGTTGGGAAATTAGATGATAGAGAAATTACCTTAGTTTCCCTATATGCCCCTAACACGAGACAAATTCCTTTTCTAAAGAAGATGTTAGAGGCCCTTTGAAAAGTTCAAAGAGGTAGTTTAGTGATCATGGGTGATTTCAATCTCGTGTAATACCCGGCAGAGCCAGGCTTAAGCTCCGCCCCCATAATTAAGCCATGCCTCCTGGTGACATCATCTGTCAATCACCAGGAGGACAGGAGGAACCAGGCTGCAAAGGGGGCATGGCCTCATGGTGAAAAGGGGGCGTGGCCTTGCGGGAGCGCAAAAAGTGTCCTTGGGGAGGAAGAAGGAGTGTGGCCATCTTAGGCTGGGGCCGTGGGACGGGAGGAGGGAGGTCCCGCGGTTCCTTGAGGTTCAGGGGAGGGAGCATGGCTGCTGCCATGAGCCACATCTTATATGTACAGGGGGAATGCCCCTGTAATGCAGAAAGGGGCCCCCTGCAAGAAACCCCTAGGCTATAAGGAGTCTTGAAGCCCCTGGATAATACAGACAAGGGGGGGAGTCACTCTTCCCCACAGTCCTGCAAGGGAGCTGCTGTATGAGGAGCAGCACTATTGATAATGAGACACCCTTATTAGAGGAGATTGGGGAGTGCTGCAGAGGTAGCAGCTGGAAGCAGAGTGCCTGTTAGAGTGAGGAAGTCACTGCAGAGGAAGTGCTGCCTGATGCCACAGTGGAAGATGAGAGAACTCCTGTAAAGAGACAGCCCATGTGATGAGAGGGTGAGTGTCTGTGATTCATAGTGCTGGATCCCTGGTTGATAGCCCCTGGAGAAGTGCCCCATAGTGAGGGAGGGCCCAGTGCAAAATGGCAGTGTGGCTAGAGGGGAGTCCTATGGAAGAATCCTGTGTAACCATGTGCTGAAATAGAGAAGCCCAGCAGTGAAAGGGTTAATGGTCTGCATGAAGTTGCCAGCATGTCAGATGAAAGGTCCCTGGATAGTGGGACTTGTACTAGAGGCAGAGTCCTGGGATATACAGGACGTTAGTATGCCTGAAGAAGGTGTATGCGGGGTGATGGAAGGAGAGAGGGTCCCTGTGTAATCTGATTTGCCGCACGTTAGCAGTCTCTCGTGAGGATAGAGATGAGTGCGATGAACTTCGAATCTGGAGTCCCCTGTATGCTGTATGAAGTTTTGTTGGGCTGACATGTGTAGAACTACTGAGCCCAGCAACACCGGGTATGTGCTACTATTTCACTGCTGTGTCATATGTTTAACTCTGCGCTGGAGGTGTTCGTTTGGAGTGGAACGTAACTAATCTTCTGTAACCATTAAGCGTAAAATACAGCATTTACCATCTGCTGCAAGAATTGTGCTGGAGGAAGTTGTCAAAGTAGAGCTTGTAACCATTACGCTTACTGTGCTGGAGGATATGGAGGAGTGTAAATAAAGTTTTCCTGTTATTGCATCATGAGATGGTCTGGCGCCCAACATTTCTTTATTGCACTGCACCTGTTGTCCACATGTGTTCCCTCCATCAGGTACTTTGTGCTAAGCACCCGAGTATTCGGGGGCCCTGCTGGTCATGGATGCCATACCCACGCCATAGCCGGAGCAAAGAAGAGTCACCGTGAAGAGGTGAGAGACAGTATTCAGGTACTCCATGTAAGTGTACCACAGTACCAGTAGGGTTTCACACTCATACCAGATATTAAAATGGACAAGTCCAATGCAGTGGGCACCTCCAGATCTGGTCCGGACACATCCTATTCATTACGTAATCTGTTGAAGGAGTTTGATCTATACGATGTGTGGCGAATTCATTCCCCAAGGGTTAGGGATTTTACACATTTCTCGCATGTACATAATTCCTACTCTCCAATAGATATAATTCTCTTAGATAAATGGACTCTACAACATACCAGACAATCCAAAATTGTCCCTGTAGTTTGGTCTGACCACTCGGCTGTGACCTGGTCATAGGATTGCGAGGGTGCTCAGCTTTCCCCAAGGCAATGGAGATTTCCTGAGTATCTGTTGCACTCCCCTGAAGCAGCCACTCCTCTACTGGATACCTTCTCAATCTATAAGGCTACCAATGCCCCAGAAGAAACGTCAATACAGTAACTACGTATTGGTGTGCTCTTAAGGCAGTCCTCAGAGGAGTGGCTATTCAGACAGTTTCTAGACTACGTAAAAAATACCTACAACAACAGACTGACCTGGAACTCCACCTGGCGCAGATAGAATCTTTAAATCGTGCTCGTCCTTCTCGTCTTCTTAAAAGAGAGTTGGTATTCATTAGAAATAAACTCCAAAAATTGTTCATGGAACATATGAAAGGTGCCCTGTCTAAACTACAACAGAAATTTTATACCCTAGGCAACAAAGCAGGCAAATTTTTAGCGCGTAAATTACGTCTGCGCCAAACAAGAAATAGAATAAAAGCCATCAATACGCCAGATGGAAAGAGATTGCTTAAACCCTTGTCCATTGCAGACGCATTTGCTAAATACTATGAAAAATTATAAAATTTATATAATGATCCTAATACTCCCCAGCCCACACATAACCTTATCTCATCTTTTTTGGAAAAACTACATTCACCTAATTTGATAACTGACGAGTTGGAGTCTCTTAATGCCCCTTGGTTGGAGAGAGAGATTGTAGATGTCATTAAGGCCCTTCCTTTAGGTAAAGCGCCTGGCCCAGATGGATTTTCCAACTCTTTTTATAAACACTTCTCACTTGAGGTTGCCCCTGTTCTTACTATTCTTTTTAATTCAGCTACTGAACAAGGGTGTCTTCCAACTGAGATGTTGGAAGCACGGATCATCACTATACCTAAGCCTGGGAAAGACCCCTCTTTATGTCAGAATTACAGACCAATTGCCCTCCTTAATTCTGATGTGAAGATTTTTTCTAAACTAATTGCGAATCGCCTCTCCCCATTGATTCCTCAGCTCATATATCCAGACCATCAAGCCTCGGACAATACTCGTACGGTTTTTGATTTGGCTGAAATGCTAGTTAAAAGGAAACGGGAAGCCCTTTTGCTTTCATTAGATGCCGAAAAGGCGTTTGATCGCCTGCATTGGGATTTTCTTATAGCTACCTTAATGAAATTCGGATTTCGGGGAGCAGTACTCTCTTCTATATATGCTCTATATAGCAACCCAACTTCCAAAGTATTGAGTAATGGTTTCTTATCTTTTCCATTTACTATCTCTAGCGGTACAAGACAGGGTTGCCCCCTCTCGCCATTAATGTATCTGCTAGCCATCAAACCTTTCGCCACTTCTATCCAAGAAATGCCATGTTTCCCAGGAATTGCTGTAGCCTCCACGTCACACAAATTATGTTTATTTGCCAACGATGTTTTATTATTTGTTACCAGCCCGGAGACCTCTTTGCCTGTTTTACATGAGGTTATAGATAGATACAGCAGTGCATCTTTCTACAAACTAAATACCACCAAGACAGAGGCATTACCCTTCCATCTATCTCAGAAGACACTTATATATCTTCAAAATAAGTATAAATATCAATGGAAGAAAGAATCCCTTTTATATCTTGGTATCCGTATTCCAAATAATGGCCCTCATTCAGAGCCACTCGTAAGCAGCAGCTCGTTCGCTCTGAGCGATGTTTGCCAAACTGCGCATGCGTACGGATCGTTATACGCATGCGCGAACCAGTCAGTGCGGCCGAAATTCATGTGCTCGCAAAATAGCGAATGCCTGCTAATTTGAGTGACAGGATGAGGCGTATGTGGGTGGTAACAGGGGAAGGTGCTTGAAAACGGGGAGTGGAAATCAGAACGCAGGCGTGCTTAAAGGTCAAAACGGGCGTTTTATGGGTGTGCATATTTAAAACAGCAGCGTCATTGACCACGTCACTGGGTTTTTTTTAGCCAGAACTGCTCGCAAAATTGTGGTAGCAAAAACCAACCACAAGAATAGCGAGCAGTTCATACCCTGTTCGATGTACTCGATTAATCTAATAAATAGCGGACATGACGTCGGATGCGAGCGGCCAGGGGGCGTAGTTTCCCAAAAAACGACCGCAAGTTTTGTTCGCTCGTTCAGACCTAGAGGCGTGAACAGACCGCAAACAGCGAACGGTTCATTTGAATAGCCACCCCTATTTTCTGGACGAGCGAGCACAAATAGCGACCGGCTCTGAATCAGGCCCAATGTCTCTAAATTTGCTGAGATTAACTTTTCACCCATTATAATACAAGTCGCTGATCTTTTAAAGAGGTGGATGAGCTTTGAAGTCTCCTGGCTGGGTAGATTGGCAGCATTCAAGATGATGGTTTTACCCAAGTTAATGTATCTGTTCCGCACAATTCCTTACTTAGTACCACAGCGCTACATAGCTCAAATACATAGACTTATTCTTCAATATATTTGGAAAGGTAAAACTTCACGAATAGCCTACAGCCGTTTAACACATCACAGATATCGAGGCGGCCTAGATGTCCCTGACCTATTAGCATATCATCATGCATGCTTAGTAGCCCAGATTAGCGACTGGGCGCTACCTGCCAACTCAAAACCTTGGGTTGATCAGGAGAGAGCTTTGTTTCCTCAGTTCCCCTTACAAGAAATGATTTGGACTCCTAGACAATTTCGTCCATCTTCGACAGACTCCCCTAGAGCAATATTGGATTCCCTTACAGCATGGGATGCTACTATAGGAGTCTATCGTTGCATGATTCTACCTACCCGTAATATCTCTTTTGGCCCTTTCCCGTTTAAGTCCAGATTTGCACATTTCACAATGGCGCTCTAGAGGTATAAACACAATAGCTGACGTATTATGTAATAATTCTGTGTGTTCCTTTTCGTATGTACAGACACAATATAATTTACCATCAAGCGAACTATTTATATATATACGTATTAGTCACTGGGTTTCTGATATGTTTCGAACAACGGGTTCACTGGCTTTACCCCCCTCTAATATTTTAGCCAAAATGTCGTCATGAAATGTTAGAGGTGCTATAAGATTTTGGTATTCCCTATATATAGAGAATAAGACCCTTACTAAATCCCCTGCACAATTACGGTGGGAAACAGATTTACAAATTGTACTCACCCCCCAACAATGGGAAGAAATTTACTTAACAACTCATAAATTCTCTAGATGTTCTAACCATTTAGAGATGCAATTCAAGCTACTACATAGGTTGTATTTTACACCTGAAAAGCTACACAAAATATGGCCCTCCCAGTCAAAATATTGTTGGCGGTAATGTTCAGAACAGGGAGATATCTTTCATATATTTTGGAATTGTCCAATTATCCGAAATCTTTGGCATGAAGTATTTGTATTAGCACACAAAGGGCCTGATTCAGACCCACTCGCGAGCGGCTGTACGCTCGCAAGTGGGTCGATGGTCTGCACTGAGCATGCGCACGACGGAGGGAGCTCCGTCGTGCGCATGCGCCAGACACGACGAGCGAAGGACTTTCCTTCGCTCGTTGTGTCCGATCAAAGGGGGCGTGCTGTCAATGTTGATTGACAGCACGCCCCCTTTGGTGGGCGTGCCGGGGGCGTGCCTCCCTGACGGGGGCGTTCCCACGGGAACGCCTCCCGTCAGAAGCCGGCCCACTGACATCACTAGTGATGTCAGTGGGAGTGATTTTGGCTCTGATAGAGCCAAAATCACTCCGGAGCTTGCGGTTGAAAACCTCAACCGCAGGCTCTGGCTCGCAATTTCGATGGTCGCGATGGTCACGACCATCGCGGCCATCAAAATGCACGCTCGTATAGCCTGTGGGTGGTGACCCACAGCTATACGAGCGTCCAGGAGGACGCTCCATGAAAAAGGAGCCCGGCCCTCATGCAGAGCGTGCGCTCTGCTCAGAGCGTACGGCTCTGAATGAGGGCCAAAGTTCTCAATGTCCAGTTTCAGGAAACGCCTACCATAGCTCTTTTCCATATGTATCCCCAAGTGTTGTCTAATTCTGACAAATATATTCTAGGTCACATATTGATTGCCACTAGGGCTGCTATAGCACAAAACTGGAAGAGTCCGTCTCCTCCATCCTTACGAAAAATTTTAGGCAAGATTCAATACGCTTTCCAAATGGAAACTTTAGGTATCCCATACTCCTCTGCGACCTCCTCCCCTCTGGTAAAATGGTTTAAATGGCAGGAATTCGTTTCGGATGGAGAGGGGGCCACACTACTAGTTTCTTCTTTTTTTTATTATGAGAGTGTTATTTGTTTGGTATTATTAGGTCTGGATTGAGTAAAGTGCTGGTATTGGGGGTTTGATGCTTTGATGCCCTATTTATTATTATTGTGTTATTTTATTATTTTATAATATTTATTTATGTGATATTGTGTATGTGTTTAATGTTTTTCTAATACCATGTAATTAAGAGGTTTATTATGTTGACAGTAATATCTGATTCCTCCCCTCTCCCCCCCTTTTTCCTCCCGCCTTTATGTGGGTTTTTTTTCTGTATTTTTCCTTTTCCATGTTGTTAATGGAACAAAACTTTAATAAAAATTATTGACGATAAAAAATAAAAATAAATACTAACTTTTTAAATATTTTAATCAATGCTTCAACTGACAACTTGCAGCATTCCTGTACAATACATCATAATTATTATGTAATATGCAAGGCCAGATTAACAATGGGGCAGATGGAGCTACAGCTCCAGACCCTCCATCCAAATAGGGTTGCTGCTAGATCCTATGTGGAGAAAGGACCTCTGTGACGTTTCAACCAGGTGACCGCTGCATGAGGGCTGGGTTGCTCCTGTGTTACCATCCTCGTGGGCATAGAGGGGGAATAACCATCAAAACAGGCCAACGGTATTGGTGCGCGAGACAGGAAAATGTATTTTCCTGTCTCCTCTCGAGCAGCACAGCAATTGGCAGCTCAAAGCCCCGCCCACTAGAACCCTGCAGTGCTGGGCCGTCACCATAAACAACCCCCTAGCCGGCGATGCCAACAGGGTGTCAAATACAAATGGTGGTGCAGAGGAAGGCTTAAGCCCTCCCTGCACCACATAGTGTTTCAGAGCCTCCCCGTGCTACGTGTCCTTGTGAGGAAAAGGAGGGGGGTGCCGGCCGGTGGGTAGCTGCAGCTGGATCGTCTACACCCTTCACCAGCACTGCAGGCAGCGAACCGCGGGGTCTGCGGATATATGTTGGCTGCCCTCTCTCCTGCTCTGCTTCTCACAGCACAGCCCGAGGCTCAGTCAGTGACGCAGCACTTGCTCAGTAATGGAGGGAGCTAGGAGGAGGTAGGCGGGAGACGGAGTCTGAAAATTTGTGCCTGATCATGTTTTGGTTCTTCTGGTGAGGAGCCTGACCGGTCACCGAAGCCAGCGTCCAGCATTCTTCCGGTGAGGAGCCTGACCGGTCACCGAAGCCAGCGCCCAGCATTCTTCCGGTGAGGAGCCTGACCGGTCACCGGAGCCAGCGTCCAGCATTCTTCTGGTGAGGAGCCTGACCGGTCACCAAAGCCAGCGCCCAGCACTGTCTAGACACCAATAGTGTGAGCGCAGGATGACAACCAGCTATGGTATGCACATCTAAGTTTTAATTTGATTAAATGCTACCCTTAAACGACCTATTAAATCTATATATATAGATATATATACTGTCTGACATCCTATTCCGGGGGCCATGCTGTGTGGCTGTCGTGTCCTCTATATTTTATGGTGGCCATTTATGTTGTCTGTGTTACATGGCACCTATTGTAAAGCTATTTGTATTATATGGCGGTCACTTGGTGTATTGAATGGTGGGCACTGATGTTTTTGTATTATATGGTGGACACTGTAATGATCTCTGCATTATATATAGTGACGCTCTCTATATTATATTGCTGTCACTGCTCACCCCTGCCCCTCTCCACTACTCTCACCCCTTGTGCCCCCCCACCCTTCTGACTCTCCCCCATTCTGTCCAGTTCCCATACTTACCATGTTCCTGTCGACCTGATGCTCGTCCTACTCCTTTCCTGCTACACTATGGTCTGTCTCATCTCCTTAGCGCACATGCATGTTAGAGACAGGGCACAATTTAAATAATTATTTTATATAAAATGTAAGTGTGTGTATATTATTACCTCTCTTGGCACTTTGGTACATCAGTGTTTTTCTCTTCTTCGCACATGACAGGCAGTTGCAGGCTTCTGGGGTTGCTAAAACAACAACAACAACTTAGTGCTGCTACAGTCATGATTACAGAGGGCCATTTGGGACAGCACACTGTTTTCCTGGTGTTTCACATGCAGTATTTAATTTAAATATACATACATAACATGTGTATATAATTCATTGGGTTTTAGACCCAATAATTATAATTTCTTATCACCGCTTACCACGGCAATGAGAAGTTATGTACCGTCAGTATGTATCAAGAGTCACATGTAGGGACAGGGGTTCTGAGAGGAGCCCACCCGTGAGATGTGTAAAAGTAAAGTGATCGCTTAAGCGACCTCTTTACTTTCAATTTCTGGGGCTGGACATGCTACTCCACATGTGCCTTCAGCTGTCCACACATACATGAGTGAAGAGTGCTGGAGAGGAATCCTACTGGTCCCTCTCCCGGTACTTTTTGCAGGCTGTAGCCTATAGGCTTCAATAGCTAACGCCATCTTCAGATGGCATCAGGTTACGTAGCTTGGTAGCTTTGGCAATAAAGCAGTCCCCATAGTTACTTATGTGGGCTGCTTTTGTGATTGACGGGAGACTGCAACAAATATCTCTAATACTTGCTGTAGACCCCTGTAGATACAATCAAGGGATACCTAATATTTGTGGGCACCCTCTCCTGCTCTTTTTTGTTTTATATAAAATAACAGATGGTGCATGCATCATATGAATGAAAATAGTAAGGATATTGAAATGATTGTAAGTAGGTGGTAGATGTGTCCTCCATGGTCCTAGACAAACGCCATGACACAGGCCAAACTCCCACATCACTAGTCACAACCCCGCAGCAATGGAAACACACCCTGCGACGGCACACAATAGACCCTTAATACATTTCAGCTCTAGCCCATGTGAACCTTAATCTTTCACTGGTAACATGGCAGTAACAATATGAGCAGTATGGCCAGATGTATTGCTGTGTGTTTTTTATTTTCCTTGTATTAATGCTCGATATTCTTGAGAGTGAGCAGTTTGCTCTTCCTTTCAAAACCAACCCCTAATAAGATTATCAAGCATAATAAAATCATGAAGCACTGAATAATGTAGGTAATATGTTTTACTAGCACTTCTGCATTGGAAATGAATGAAGGCTGAACAATTATTAGAGCTAATGTAATGTGCTTTGCAGCAGTGTGCCTCTATGACCTCACAGGAAAGACTTATAGAGTTACAAGTAACATATATTACAATTTTAAAGCAAATATATTTGTGTTATATTTTTCAATTAATAATCTGCAGATATTTCCAGTAAATACTGGAATTATAGCATGAAACAATAGACTGTACTCCTTTAGTAGCATGTGGTACAAAATGTCGACATTCTGTATGCCGACCTTCGGAATGTCAATATGACATAATGTCATAATGTCGACATTGCCAGATTGTCAACATCGTGTCGAGCACGCAGCTTTCCAGTGCGAGGTACCCTAGCCCTAACCGCAGCCTAAACCTAACTATAGCTAACCCTAACCCTAAACTAAATCCTAACCCTAAAAGTGGTAACAATTCGGCTGTCGACATTTCTGTGCAGGCGTTACTACGACATTGCGGTATCAACTTGCACCACTCACTCCTAATTGAATTAACCCCAACAAGTGTGTAGAGAATTAATAAATGTTAATATGCAATAATACCTTATGATCTAATGCACAAGATCGTATTACCAAGCATTAAATAAGAAATTACCTAAAATTGTAAGTTAGTAGATATGGTACAAGAAACACATTTAATTCCTAAGGTATATTGAAGGAAAATTTTTGTATGTATTGAGTACATTTAAAAATTAGGATTAACAACAGATATATACCCATAGGCGAAACTGGGGGGTGGTCCGGGGGTGCGCAGGACCACCCATTAGCCCAGTTCGCTTAAAAAAAAAAAGGCCACTGGGGGAGCTGCTGCGCATGTCCAGCAGCAGCTCTTCACACAAGTAGCAAAACAGACGAGCAGCAGGTAAGTGTCGGCGGTGACTGCAGGGGGGTGGGGGGGTGGAGGGGGATTGGAGCTGTGCACAGTGCTAAGGGGGAGGGGGGATTTTTGGAGCTGTGCACAGTGTTGAGGAGGGGATTGTTGGAGCTATGCACAGTGCTGAGGGGGGGATTGTTGGAGCTGTGCACAGTGCTGAGGGGGGAGGGGGGATTGTTAGAGCTGTGCACAGTGCTGAGGGGGGGTTGGCGCTGACTGCACAGGGGGCTGGGGAGGAAGGTTGGAGCCATGGCTGCCGTCAGAAGTGATGGGACCCCAGACTGACAAAAAAGGCAAGGCCCCCATCCCTTCTCCCTCAGTCCCACCAACTGTATCCATTGTGTGTATCCATTGCCATCAAAATGGCCTGGCCCGGGTCTGGGAGAAAGGACACAGACACACACAGACAAAGACACACATATACACTTAACTTACCTATTTTGCTCCTTCTTCTGCCTCAACCTCTATGCTCCGGATGCCGGCTCCTCACACTACCCACCCGTCGCGGCTCCTCTCTTTCATTTAGCGGCGTGGCGTGACGTCATGACGTCATGCCGCGCTTGCTTCAGTGTACCAATGCGGGGAGGCGACGTGGCTGGGTGAGAAGTCACTTACTCACTCACTGTATTGTGCAGCGGGGGGGAGGCCCGACCGGGGGGATAGTTGTGGGCACTTGTGCGGGCAGCTGCAGGCCTGTAGCATACTTGTAGGAGGAGCCAGTACCCCCCCTCCGGGCCTTTCACTGTAGGGGGGTAGTGGTAGGTGGGCGCGCGTGCAGCAGCAGATGCCGGACGGGCCCCCCGAGTGTTCGGGCCCGGGACACAAGTCCCGACAGTCCCCCCCTGATGGTGGACCTGGTTGGAGCTAACTGCACAGGGCTGGGGGGGATTGGAGCTGATTGCACAGGGCTGAGGGGGGAGGGGGGATTGGAGCTTACTGCACAGTGGGCTGGGAGGTATGGTTGGAGTTGACTGCACAGGGCTGTGGGGGATTGGAGCTGACTGCACAGGGGGCTGCGGGGGTTGGAGCTGACTGCAAAGGGCTGGGGGTTTGGAGTTAACACAGGGCTGGGGTGACACGGGCTGGGGAATGACACTGATGCACACTGTGGCTGGGGGAATGGGGCAGAGAGACGCACACTGGGGCTGGGGGAATGGGGCTGAAAGACACACACTGGGGCCAGGGAATGGGGCTGAGAGACGCACACTGGGGTCGGGGAAATGGGGCTTAGAGATACACACTGGGGTTGGGGCCTGGAGATAGAAAGACATGGAGGGCTGGAGATAAAGAGACACAGAGAGCCTGGAGAACCACAGATAGGCCTGGGGATGGGGGGATGGAGACATTGGGGGGTCTGGAGTAACACAGGGGAGCATGGAGAGACACAGAAGTTTGATCAGAGAAATTCACATTTTTCCTGCACAAAAGCTTCTGTTACTACAGTATGTATTATATGGTTATGATGATGACATGGGTTATATTTCTACCTAAACAGGCATCTTCCAGACAATGTGATCTCCTACATGAATAGTGAATACCGGCTGTAGACGCTGCCCAGTGAGGCTCAAATTCCTCAGAGGTTCCCCGTTGCAGAGAAACCACCATATAGGTAAGAAAAGAATTTCAAACTGACTGGGGCTCCAAAAACCCACCTAGGGGTGACACCAAGGTGACAGGAGCCGTGTATTGCACTATAGCATTAAATGCATCACTCAGCTCCTGACAGTGTGAGGGAGCCGGTACTGCATAGTGCTCACCCGTACTTCTTCCACACACCAGACCACTGGGGTTCGGGCCGCGAGGCCATTCCCCCTTCTCTAGTGACCACGTCCCCTGTTCACGAGGCCACACCCCCTTTTTTGGTGGCGCACGCCTACACCGCGTGCATAACATACCTCCCTGCACCTAGTGACACCATGGGGAAGGACGCCTCTGGTGTTTTTTTCCAATATCTGACATGGTGCTAAAACTGGGACCACCCATTACCAGATCTCTAGTTTCGCCTATGTATATACCGGTCTATGTACTAAGCCTTGGAGAGAGATAAAGTGGACAGAGATCAAGTACCAACTAATCAGCTCCTAACTGTGAGTTTGCAAACACAGCCAGTAAAATGACAGGAGCTTATTGGTTGGTACTTTATCTACATTCACTTTATCTCTCTCCAAGGCTTAGTACATACCTGTAGACCCCATTATAAGACTTAAAAAATATACAATAAATAATATTATCTGTCCCTCTGCAGATAATTTATGTAGTGTGAGATTTTCTGGGAATAACATACAGTATAATAAACAGCTACAGAACAATCAGGCAACTACAACTGCAAGACTTTTGTTTCAGGTGGAGGACAGAGGCGTCACCGGGTCTGGTGACACCTGGTGTGCACTCTGACTATGCCTGTGCACCAGAGACGTGGGTGCATCTGAAAAAGGGGGTGTGGCCTAAAATTAAGGGGCGTGACCTCATGGGGAATCCCAATGACTTCACTCCTGGGGAAGCCCAGGTTCGCTGAAGATACTGCACTGCCCCCAGAGACTGGGCTGTCAGCACTGTCAGCATCTCTTCTATGACAGGTGCCGTGTGCTGCAGGAGAATGTCACACTGCAGCACCCGGCTCCTGCCACTGCAGAGGAGTCAACCTGCACCCCCCTCTTGACGCCACTGGTTAAGGACATACTTGCCTACCCTCCCGATTTGGTCGGGAGCCTCCCGAAAATCGGGTGCCGCTCCCGACCTCCCAGAAAGGCAGGCAAGTCTCCCGGCAGCTGCCGACCCCTCCTGCCCCCCACCGTAATTACAGAAAAATCCTTGGCAGCGGGGGGCCTGTGACGCGATTAACGTCGAATCGCGTCATTTTGGCCCCGCCTCCTGCTTCACGCTGCCTGTAATATCGGCAGCGTGTAGCGGGGGCGGGGCCAAAATGACACGATCGCGTGGCTCCGCCTGCAAACTCTTCAAGTCTGGCCAGCCCCGCCCCCGTTTGCTGGTCACGCCCCCCCAGTCAAGCCGATCTGGCTGCTCCCTCCCGGAAGGGGCAGCCAGATAGTCGGCAAGCATGGTTAAGGAATACAATGTGTCTGACGCTGAGTCACACACAAAGGCACACGCAGCAGCGTCTGTCAGCGGTTTCCTGTTTGTGAGTTAATGCAAATACCAATGCAAACTCCTTCTCATGTGTACATCCATTGGGCTGAATATACAAAGACTGAGACATCCACTTTTAGCGTCCGTGCATGCTGCAATACTGACCTGTGCATCATTATACACCATCCAAGCTATGGCAGGTGCAGTTTCCCTGCCTAACCACGGTCTCCTATGTCTGCGCGTTGGAGCGTAGCTGCTTATGTTGACAAGCCCCCGACTCTAACATACCACACGCCCCCTTAACGGCCCATTTGTGCGTTCGTTTCTAGCCACCTCCCAGTCACCCCCAGGACGCCCATTTCGGATACTGTCACATTTTCCGAAAACCTGTTCCAGAGTGCTCTTGACCTCAGACAGCAGCGACGGTTCATCTTTCAGCAGGACAATGACCCTAAGAACACAGCCAAGATATCAAAGGAGTGGCTTCAGGACAACTCTGTGAATGTCCTTGAGTGGCCCAGCCAGAGCCCAGACTTGAATCCGATTGAACATCTCTGGAAAGATCTAAAAATGGCTGTGCACCGACGCTTCCCATCCAACCTGATGGAGCTTGAGAGGTGCTGCAAAGAAGAATGGGTGAAACTGCCCAAAGATAGGTGTGCCAAGCTTGTGGCATCATATTCAAAAAGACTTGAGGCTGTAATTGCTGCCAAAGGGACATCAACAAAGTATTGAGCAAAGGCTGTGAATACTTATGTACGTGTGATTTCTTAGGTTTTATTTTTTAATAAAATTTGCAAATATCTAAAAAAAACTTTTTACATGTTGTCATTATGGGGTATTGTGTGTAGAATTTTGAGGACAAAAAATAATTTATTCCATTTTGGAATAAGGTCATATAGAGAAGATATTGTGTAATTACACTCCATATATAAAGTACACTTTTATCTTTTACCCATGCGTTATAAGGTACAGTATTTGTGGCCCATATGAGATATGAGTATATTTAAAAAAATTGCAATATTAACAAATCATTGGAGAAGTTAGTGGTGATACTTTTTTTGAGAAAGAATGTTTGTTCTACTTTTAGGAGACAGCACCTAACTTTTCCTACATGCACCCAGGGGGGCGTGGAAACCGGGGGGAGGGGGGGTAATGATTCCTGTTGAGTGAGCAAAGACTGTGTCTGCCCGCCCCCCCCTTCATGAAATGAAAGTGGGAAAGGAGCGATAGTAGCTTTATTTGCACTCATCAACTGTTGTTGTTTCTGTTTACCATAAATTAAGTTATATTCATGTTTGTTATGAGTAAATTTATTTTCTTCTAGCAAACACTTTTTATTTATTTCTTAAGCCCTACTTATTTTGCCATCACAATTTGCAGTAACCATTAGCAGACACACAGGATCGGGAAGCTGCACTTCCCACTGACTGTTCTTGTAAATTGTACGACAGTGGAACAGAGAGCGCGAATGATTGCGGCCTGCGGACGGTTTAGAATATTAGCTGCAGTCTCGTTGTTGCCAGATCGTACCACATAGCAGATATTATAGCACATACCATAACATAGCACACAGTGAGGCTGTGACTATAGATTTAAAAATATTCCCAATCCAATGAGATTAGGCTGTCAACAAAATCTGAATAAAAACTAAGTTGACTATGAAAAATGTAAATTTTTAGGATAAACAGCTATTGTACTAATTGGTAGTTAATATTAATAATAAAATGTATTTAATAATGTATAAATTTTTTAACAATGAAACTGGGGTTGGCCAATGAAAATGAAGCATTGGGAGTCTTTATATCTACAGTCACTGTTATACCTGTTGTAAAACGAGATACCAAAAAGGGGCTCCAGGCCATATAGTTGTCCTTGGTCTTTTGCCCCACCATGAAAATTTTCATTCCTATGTCTCTGCATGTACCTCACTTCAAATTTAAATTCAGGTAAAGACCAACAAGCCACATATTGTACAAATCCGCACAACTCTCTACCAGGTTGGCCTTTGTCCAAACATTTGTACTTCTTAAAGCCCATTTTTGCTGACTTGACATGTATAGGTGAGTCCTTAACTTTGTGCCCAATATTGTGTGAAGCATTACTGGACTAAGGGCCTGATTCAGACCCACTCGCGAGCGGCTGTCCGCTCGCAAGTGGGTCAATGTTCTGGACTGAGCATGCGCACGACGGAGGGAGCTCCGTCGTGCGCATGCGCCAGACGCGACGAGCGAAGGAAAGTCCTTCGCTCGTTGTGTCTGATCAAAGGGGGCGTGCTGTTGATGTTGATTGACAGCACGCCCCCTTTGGTAGGCGTGCCTCCCTGACAGGGGCGTTCCCACGGGAACGCCTCCCGTCAGAAGCCGGCCCACTGACATCACTAGTGATGTCAGTGGGAGTGATTTTGGCTCTGATAGAGCCAAAATCACTCCGGAGTTTGCGGTTGAAAACCTCAACCGCAGGCTCCGGCTCGCAGTTTCGATGGTCGCGATGGTCAAGACCATCGCGGCCATCAAACTGCACGTTCGTATAGCCTGTGGGTGGTCACCCACAGCTATACGAGCATCCAGGAGGACGCTCCATTTTCATGGAGGCCGGCCCTCATTCAGAGCGTGCGCTCTGCTCAGAGCGTACGGCTCTGAATGAGGGCCTAAGTTCTTTTTTTCATGATATAACCATTAAGTACAGGTGACTTAATTAGTACATCAGTCATTTTGATTTAACCATCTGTACTCATTTGCTCAACCAAGAGTATCCTCTGAAATCTGGACTGCGAGTGTGCCTTGAGGACCGAGCTTGGTATCAACTGCTTTAGATGATAGAATTGCAGAATATTGACATGTTCACTTTATCGGCATGTGAAATGTTGACATTCTGCATGGGGCAAAAGGGTTAAGGTTAGGCTGCAGGACCAGAGGGTTAGGGTTGGGCACTAGGGGGAGGGTTTTTGTTAAGCTGTGGGAGGGTAGGGTAAAGGGGGGTATCCACTAGACGATAAAGTTGAACGATTGAACGATAATGATAAAATTGTTCGATAATCGTTCAAACATCGTTTGAACATCGTTTGCAAATCGTGCAGTAATTGTTTCTAACGATGTACGATGCGCGCTCCCGCTGGTCGTTTGATCGTCTCCTCCATCGACTGAACATGCAGGTCAATTTCACTTGATTGCTTACAGATCGTTTACAAATCGTTTACACATCGTTCACACATCGTTTACACAACGTTCACGCTGAACGATCAAACGATGAACCACTATCTGCCCACTATAGCTGAAAGCTCTCAATCACAGATTGAAACAACATAGTTTATCGTTAGATCTTTTACAAATCTTTTGCAAATTGTTCAGAGTGGAAGATCAAATTTCAAGGGAAACTTCAAGGGAAAATCGTTAAGAGGTTGGACAGGGATAAAATTGTCTAGTGGATGCCCCCCATTAGGGGTTTGGTTAGAGTTAGGATTAGCATTACTCACCTCTGGAACTGCTGGATGACAGCTGGTAGACAAACTATACTCTTAGGCACAAACACACAAAGCTGTAAATCTCAGGAGTAGAGTCGAGAGAGGGGGGGATACTGATTACCCAGGCCTGGGCTTGTTGGAGGGGTCCAGGTCAGCTGCTGAGGGGGACAAGTGTCATCCTTTGCAGCACTGCTGAGGGGGGCAAATGTCCTCCTTTGCAGCATGCGCCACTGCTTTGCAGCGCGGCACATAGTGTTTCTTCCATATTTGGAGGAGTGGGGCCATGTCTCCTGGATTTAGCCATGCCCCCCAAGTACTTGGGCTCTGTTTAGCTCTTGACTGCCCTGCCATTGGGCACAGACGCAACCTTTATATCTCAACCACTTTTTAGTGCAGGCCTAGTGCATCTAATACTACATTTAAAATGCAGCTATTTGTGGCACATTTATTATTATTATTATTATTATTATTATTATTAATAATTTAGACCATAATTATAACTCAGCCGTAATGATTGTTTTCAAGATTCACAAAATTTTACATCAACAAGCAGACCCTTTAAAACATGTCCATGGATTTACTGCAATAATAATTTGTATTTTATCTGTCCATTCTGTGTGACTTTATTGAGAATCGAGAAAATTGAGGCACCTTATGGTTATTGGTTTTCCTGAACGAAGATATACTGTACATGTAACTATCCCTCGTAACTCCATTTGTGACAGAAAATAATTCTTCTTAACTTGTTTGTTTTTCTGCTGGCCTCGAAAAAACAGTATTAATTATTTTTTATGCCTTTTCTTCATTAGTATATTCATTTCACAAAATATGTGTGACAGAGTAAATTATAACATTGTTTAATGCAAACATATCTAGAAAGCTTATTGAGTGCATCCACACCATATATTTTGCTTTTCATTTAGCTAAGTGGCTGTAGCTAATAATGTGAGCTGCTGTGAACAGCAGATAGCCCCTCTAGAAGAAATTTGCTTTTAATCATTTTCTGTGATTAATTTATGTTCATTATTACGCTAATTTTTTTCCTGACTGTTGCTGGTGTCCTGTTGTGAATTTGCTTAATGAGCTAAAAATGGAAATTGTTTTCAAAACATAACTTTGCATCTTATAATATTGGTGACTAAGTGAGAAGTCAGGGGAATAGGTTAAATGTACTTCATTTGTTCTCTAGGGGATTCAATTATTGTCTGTATTAAAAGTAGCATTTTTTTATTTTTATTTTTTTATTTGGAAAATTTCACTTTAAGTAACTTGTTTAGTTTTGATTATATTTTGCTCAGACACTCTTAAGCTGCATACACACACAACGATTTAGTAAATTAACGATTTTAGTAAATGATTTTCGTTCATTTTTTCAAGGGAAAAATTAACGAAAATAGGTCCTCATTCAGACCCACTCGCAAGCGGCTGTCCGCTCGCAAGTGGGTCGATTGTCTGCACTGCGCATGCGCACGACGGAGGGAGCTCCGTCTTGCGCATGCGCGAGACGCGACGAGCGAAGGACTTTCCTTCGCTCGGAGTGTCTCATCAAAGGGGGCGTGCTGTCGATGTTGACTGACAGCACGCCCCCTTAGGTGGGCGTGCCGGGGGTGTGCCTGCCAGACGGAGGCGTTCCCAGGGGAACGCCTACCGTCTGAAGCCGGCCCCACTGACATCACTAGTGATGTCAGTGGGAGTGATTTTGGCTCTGATAGAGCCAAAATCACTCCTGGCCTTGCGGTTGAAAAACTCAACCGCAGGCTTTTCCTCGCAGTTTCAATGGTCGCGATGGTCAAGACCATCGCGACCATCATCCTGCACGCTCATATATGCTGTGGGTGGTGACCCACAGCTATACGAGCGTCCAGGAGGACGCTCCATATTAATGGAGGTGGGCCCTGATTCAGAGCGAGCGCTCTGGTCAGAGCGTCCGGCTCTGAATCAGGGCCATAGTCTACTAAAATTGTTCATTTACTAAATGTAATGAACGATTTTTTTTTAAATACAAACGATTTTTGCATATTCCCTTACTGAAAATCGTTGAGTTGGTCTGTCTGACTGAACAACAAACTACAAACGTGAACGCACATGAACGATAATCGTTTATCGTTTTAACTCAGAAAGTGAATGATTTTTTGATATCGTTATCGATAATCGTTCAAAAAATTGTTGTGTGTGTATGCACCTTAACTCATCAATGTGTCTGCATATTTTGCAACTGAGATGAGTTCAGTTATAATTAATTTCATACAGTAAACATTTTTTTTTCTTCCTAAGCATTTCATTCTAACAGGGACGGACTGGGGCTGTAGATCAGCCCTGGCAGTCTGTCCTGTGCTCACTTGGAAAGGGAGCGTGGTTGTTTCAAGGGGGCGTGCCCTCGCGGGGGTGGAGAGTGGGGGCACTTCCTCCCTCCTCGATCCGGCCGTGGGGTCATAGGCCCTTCTGGCATTAGCCAGAAGTGCCCGATGGCCAGTCCGGTTCTGCCTTCTGACCACTTAACGATCAGATGCTTTTGAAACAGTTTTTTTGCTACATGTTGGTTGACATGAGAATATTATTTTTAACTATTTTGTGATTATTACATGGATTTGTTCAGATGTTGTACAATTTTAATTTTAGTAAAAAAATATAGAAGAAAATAAATAATTTAGAAAAAAATATATAGAGGCATAAACAAATACAGTTTTAAAAAAAAGTTTCAATTAATTTTAATATTCAAAATTTGTGAACCAATCACTGCAAACCCAGTAGCTTAATTAATAGTGAATTGACAAATTCTCCCAGGTATAGTAGTTTATAGAAGATACAATTTAGCTCATTACATGACCTAGAACCTTTATTTTTTATGGGGTAAATACACATGGCAGCCCTGCATGTGCCCCGCTGCACCCAGTTTGGGAACCACTGGTATACAGGATTTTCCAAAGGGGTTTTGTTTGGAACAAACTTCCTTAGGTTTGTGGAAGTTTGTTTTGTTTGTCTTAACTGCAGACGAGCAAAAATGTGTCAAAGAGGTGTGAAACATATCTCTAATTTAAAAACAGCCCTACATCAAACTTGAGATGAGCGTTCTGGATTACCTTGAATCCGGACTGCTCCAAACTTCTTAATCCAAGCATCATCCGAGTCCTGGCTCAGGGTTTTCCACCAGACTCAGATGTCAGATCGAGGCCAAACATCAACCTCCCGGCAATGGATTCTCGCTGGTTTTGGATTCTATATAAGGAGCAGTGGCCGGAACTCGGCGCCATTCACTCCAATCCAGTCACGCTTCTGCTTGCTGCGATCTGCTCTGCAGTGTCCAAGTGGGGCTGTTTCCATCTCTAAGTGGCTGTGCTGCTGTATGTCCACCTCTAAGGGGCTGTGGTGCTGGGGCTGTGTCCATCTCTAAAGGGCTGTACTGCTGGTGCTAAGTCCATCTCTAAGGGGCTGTGAGGTCACTATGTCCATCTAAGTGGCAAGCTGTGTCCAGTCCCCTTAGTCTAATTAGTCTAATTCCATCACAGTGGTGCTGCCATTACTCCGCAGGCCCCACCCACTGTGTTCACAGTGTGACTTCATATTTGTCAGCAAAAAAACTTTAAAATAATAAAAGTTTAAAAAAGTTAAAAAAATAAAAATAAAAATTGTTGTATTTGTACTGTTCTGATCACTGCGCCACAGCACGCTGTACTACCCTAGAGCGTTTGTGTAAAAGCAGTCTGCAGTGTGAGCCAAGCTGCCAGTTTTAAAAAATTTATATTGTATTTGTTTGTTTTGCGCACTGCTTCCTAGTGCGCTGTATCACCCCAGAGCGTGTGCGTAAAAGCGGTCTGACTCCACGCAGTGGTTAAAATTGACCCCATATGACTGGATATTAATGTTATTGAGGGATAATAATACTCTAGGAACCAAAAAAAGGCCCAAATGATGTGATTTTAGCTTTTTTTTGTCAAGTTTTGAAAAAAATGCAAATCCAAATCCAGTCACCGCGGTTTGGCAAATCCAAATCCAAAACCGGACGATGAATCAGAGCCAAATCCAAGTCCAGCACAACTGGTCCGGCGCACATCCCTACATTAAACTAGTATAATACGTGATGAAATATGATAGACGTTCAATTCAGGAGGCTGGTAAGTATGATACAGAAGGAATATAGCAGTAGTCAAGTTCTCCATCCCTCCATCATGTATATTTACTTGTTCACCTTCCAACTGTTCATCGTTTCCCCTCAGTACGTAAGCTCCCATTGGCTCTGTCCCTCTTGTTCTTCCCTAGAACACTACATGGCACCAGTGCCCAGACCCCTGTTCTTTTTCTCCCTTCAGCGCCTTTGACTGTCTCCTCGCCCACATGTTGGGTACAGGATCACTGAGTACTGAATTGATCCTCACCTGTGACTCCTGCCAGTTTCATAGAGTTGCCCAACCCATGTCCCTATTGTCTGTCCAGTCCTGTGGTGTAATTTGGTACTTACGCTATTTACTTATGTAATGGCATTTTATATTTTACTTCAGCTCTAGCACCCTCTTACTGTGAAACGTTTTCTATGTTTACCCTGTACTGCCCTGAATACTTTTTGCGGTGCCTTGTGGAGAATAATAATAATAGTAATAATAATAGGCAGAGTCTTACCACATTGCTTACCAATCTCTTCTGCACATGTGTGACCCAACATTGCCCTATCTCGGACTTCCAGTAGCAGACTCCCTACACAATTTAATAAAAAAATAAATACATTTGCAAATAAAATAGAAAGAATGTTTTTTCTTTTCTGATCCCCATTATTGTCATTCTGAGATGTACTTGATAAATTGAGGATAAATATCTAGCTTCACCATGCAAAGCTGGCAGCATAAACATGCACATGGTCTTTGTGAAGGGTGTGCATGACATAACTACGCCCCCATATAGCTACACAACACTTACCGCTCACCTCCCTCTTCCATTACGACTGGATGACGATGTAGTAGTGCAGCAAAAACTCAAAAAGAAAAGTAGGAGCGCTGACCACATAAAATAAACACAGTTTAATAGTTCATGTTAGTTGTATAGACAATAGTTGAACACAACATCTAAAATAACATATACCTAAGATAAAAAAATACTGAATCAAATATAAATATAAAAAATTATATATTGGAACCAGCTTCAGACATCAAGAGAGCAGATACCTAATGTTCACAAAGCATAATAACAGCCTGCTTTTTGATATATACAGTAAGTGAACATAAAGAACTATCAAGAGAGAATTCTTTAAGTCATTGTTTCCCTTTTGCTATACAAAAGATCGGTATTCTAACAATGATTGAATTAAGGTGTATACACACGGTCAGATTATTCTTCAGATCGTTCAATCGTTCATATCTTAAGGAAAATCTGACATATCTGACATGTCTGAACGATGCGCGTTCCCGATGGTCAGATAATGATATCTGACATCTGATGTGTTTGCAGTCAGATTTGGACGATTCCATTCATTTTAATGACCTCAAAAATCATTTATAGTTCAAATCGTTCATCAAATCGTTCAGATCGTTCATCTGACACATGTGACAAATCTGACCGTGTGTATGCTCCATTAGAATCGAAACATCACTATAGACTACATTCCATAACATTATGACATCATGTTTGAGGTAGGTATAATCACTAAGGCAGGTTTCTGCCAGTACAAAATATAGAGATAAATATTCCCAAATATACAGTACATATAATTAATGCATGAAAATATAACTCAGAAATAAATTCTAGACAATCATACTGCAGTCTTATAATGATTTATAAGGCATATTCTTAGATCTAATAGCCCAATGGAAGGGGGTCAGATACATACATGTATAACACTTGTGATGTGTTTACATCAATGTATTAGGTCATTACCGTTTCCTAACAATACCAGATATATAATGAGGAAAAACCCTCTACTCAAGTGTTAGATTTCCTTTTTAATTGATGTATGTAGACGTAATTAAATCAGGGACAACATATTAATAACGACAAATTTCTCATAGCCCCGCTTCTTCCTATGGGAAGTAGTTCCGGGGAAGTGAAGAAGGATCCCTCCGCTGCCTCCTCACTGACTCCCCTGTGACCTCAGGTCACACATGCACAGGGGCCAGCGACAGGGACAGGTAAGTAATGCTCATAGGCGTGCGCAGGTGCCGGCACATCCCCCTCTGCCGGGTCATGGACTACCCTCTCCCCCCTCCCTCCGGGACATACACTAGTCTACGTCCTATTGGGAGGTGTGGACAGTGTTGTCCATGGCCTGGCGGAGAAGGAAGTGCTGAAGATTCTTTTCGGAGAAAAGTGTCTCCCGCGACGAGGTGGATACTTAAGTTTCCCCTCAAACCCCCGATGATGCATAGGCCACTCAGAGCTGTATGTTCAAAGATGATTTGGTCATTTCAATCAAAATTTTTGTAAGCATGCCAATTGTCTTATTACCACACGCACAACAAGATGTGACCATAGATTGCTTCATGTGTATGCAGCTTAAAGCAGATCTCAGTAGGCACACAGTATAATGCCGAATTTATGAAACATAGGGCCTGAGTCAGAGCCGGGTGCTAAGCTGCGAACGCTCGCTAGGGGCGATTATTGCACATCTGTGCATGCATATGCGTCAAAGTACACATGCGCGAACCAGTCACTGCAGCCGGGAATCGTGCGCTCGTAGTACACAGACTGGACGCTACTTTGAGTTACATATAGTGCCATTTGTGGGTGGTGACGGGTGTGTCTGAGCATCAAAACGGAGTTTAGTGGGTGTGCATAATTAGCAAAGTAACGTCATTGAGGACGTCACTTGGTTGTTTTTTTGCTAGAACTGATCGCGGTGCTTGCGGTGGGGTAGGGGCTACCTCAAGTGCTGCGTGCATCTCCGATGGGTCTCGATGTTCCCGATTAATCACACACTTCCTAGAGATGACTTGTGCTCAGATAGAGAGAGGTGGGCGGCTTTATACTCCTGCGTACGCTTACTGCCGTCGCCGTCTAATACATAGAGGGCACCCTTAAGCCAGACAGTGCGATCGCTGGACTTGCATACCCGGCCCCTTTTGGCAGCGAGCGAGCGCAGCTTAGCGACCGGCTCTGAATCAGGCCCATAGACTGATAGTGTTAAAAATCTGACTTTGTTGTTTTTTCTTTTATGGCGTTTGGAAGTGTTAAGCAACATTTACATTGGCTTACAAACCGCTACAATTGCTTTAATGTCTTGTTATTATTAACAGAACATCGGAGGTTACAAAAGAGACTAATTGAGAATGGTTTGGATTGGTGAAACACATACAGAAAGACAATTACAAATTGCACTTGGCTCAATAAAGCTACCAAGCATGGCTACCAAGCTGTGTGCGCTGCTGTGTAAAGTATAGAGGGGGAGCACAAGGTTACATGGCATGAAATCCCCCATTCAAAATGAATTCTGCATCTGCAGTGTTATTGTTTTCTGTGTCAGTAGCACACATCAGTAAATCAGCTATTGTCATTAGGCTTGGATAAAGGGCGGACGTGTCTTCCTGCATTACTTTTTGGTTCACTAGAATTTGATCTTTACAATGCAAGTCAAAATAAATGACCTTTCCTCTTGCGCTATCTGCTAACAAGGTTTTTATTGTGAGGCTCAAATTCATTTATTATATCATAATGATTATAATAAGTTGGAGTCTTAATTTACTTTGCATCATCGAGGCAATATCAATTATTTTAACATTTTCTCAAAGACTGCTAATCTATTATACGCACATGTACGGGCATGGTCAGCAGGCCGCACAGGCGCAGTAGCGCTACTGGAATCCGATATAGAAGTGAAGTGACCGCTAATGTGATCACTTCATTTTTAACACATGGCAGGTATGGGTTACTTCGGAAGACCCTGTCCCCGGATGTGATTTCTTTATACAGTCCCGCGAATATTACATTTCTTATTGCTGTGAATAGCGACAATAAGAGATTACAATTATCAGGTCTAAAACCAGATAGCTATGGGCCTGATTCAGAGCCGAACGCTATTTGCGCTCACTTGTTCAGAAAAAGGGGCTGGCTATTTAAATTAACCGTTTGCTCTTTGCGGTCTGTTCACGCCTCTATGTCTGAACGAGCGAACAAAACATGCGAACGTAATTTTGAAAAAAACGCCCCCTGGCCGCTCGCATCATATGTCATGTCTGCTATTTAATAGGTTAATCGAGTGCATCGGACGGCGTATGAACTGCTCGCTATTCTTGTGGTTGGTTTTTCCTACCACAATCATGCGAGCAGTTCTGACTATAAAACAACCAAGTGACGTGGTCGATGACGCTGCTTTAGTAATTATGCACACCCTTAAAAAGCCCGTTTTGACCGTTTGGCACGCCTGCGTTCGGATCTCCACTCCCCGTTTTAATGCACCTTCCCCTGTTACCACCCACATACGCCTCCTCCTGTCACTCAAAATAGCAGGCATTCGCTATTTAGCGAGCACACGATTTTCGGCCGCACTGACTGGTTCGCGCATGCGTATTAAAATCCGTATGCATGCACAGTTGTGCAAACATCGGTCGGAACGAACGAGCGGCCGCTTACGAGTGGCTCTGAATCAGGCCCTCTGTTCCATAGTCATAGTATAGCTTAAAGCTAAAGTCCTCCTACCACGCCCCTTGTTCACATAGCCGTGCCTTTGATCCAATTCCCAATCCACTATGCCTAATTATAAAGGTGCATACACACACAACGATTTTTTGAACGATTATCGTTAAACGATATCATTTAACGATAATCGTTTAATAAAAATCGTTCACTTTCAGAGTCAAACGATGAACGATCATTGTTCATGCGCGTTCACGTTTGTAGTTTGTAGTTCAGTCAGACTTGTCAACTCAACGATTTTCATTAAGTTATGGAGCGTACACACGGTCAGATTTGTCAGACTTGTCAGATTTGTCAGATGAACGATTGAATGATTAAACGATCTGAACGATTTGAACGATTGAACGATTTTTGACTGCATTAAAATGAATGGAATCGTCCAAGTCTGACTGCAAACCCATCAGATGTCAGATATCGTTATCTGACAAACGGGAACGCGCATCGTTGATCGTCCATCGTTCAGGCATGTCAGATATGAACGATTTTCCTTCAGATATGAACGACTGAACGATTTTTAAATCGTTATCGTCCATATCTGAAGAAAAAATCTGATCGTGTGTATGCACCATTAATATGCAAAAATCGTTTGTAGTTCATAAAAATCGTTCATTACATTTAAATGAACATAGTAAATGAACAACTTTAGTAAACGATTTTAGTTCATTTTTTGAAGGTAGAAAATCGTTTACTAAAATCGTTCATTAACTAAATCGTTGTGTGTGTATGCACCTTCATAGTATAAAGGAATGGATGGTGCTTTTGGGATTGTTAAGGTAAATAATATATGCAAAACTACATTTTTATAGAGCAAGAGATCATTTTTAAATATTAAAGGAGCATTTTGCATAGAATATTTAAATGTACATGGAGTTTATCACCTCATCAGCATCTGCCTTTCTATCATTAAGCTTTGTATATTCCTTGAATGGTGCTAGCCAAGCAACAAGATATTATATTCATATAAGAATGTTAGCTAAATAGTGGTGAGGATGAAGAGTAGAACACTGCTTACAAGAGCTTACTATTTATAAGGTCTACAGTATATTCCACAGAGTGGGTGCCACCTAGAAACAGTCATGTGACCGGGACAGGGAGAAGGTAATAAATGTGGATGACAGACATAGATCTTGTGCAAAGCGGAGGAATCTAATATATATTATATAATATAATATATACAGTATATAATAATAAGATATTTTACAACAATAAAACAGATGTATGTTCGTGTAATATTGTTTAAGGCTTTGTATGTTAGTTGAAGTATATTACATTGTATTCAGTAAAATACAGCCAATGTAAGAACTGACAGGGTAGAGCGTCAATAGGATATTTTGGGCCTCATTTATCAACGAGTTTTATCATTCACAACGACTGATAAAACTTGTTGCATATGATAAATGGTGCTCTAGCCAATCATCTCCCAGCTGTCATTTTTCAAACAAATGACAGTTGGGGAATGATTGGCTGGAGCACCATTATCATTGTGAATGATAAAACTTGTTGACAAATGAGGCCCTTTGAAAGGAAAATGAGTTTAGCCGCTGCATTTAAAAAAATTGCAGGGGTGAAATTCTGTTTAGGGGATACCAGTAAGGAGGACATTGCAATAGTCAATTTAGGATATGTTCATATCATGGAAATATTCCTTAGATGTATGAAACAGGATTTGTTAAATGTGGGGAACGAAGGACAGTTTCAAGTCCTGGATGACACCTAAGCAGCCAGACTGAGGGGTAGGGTTGATTGTGGTGTTAGAATTGTTTTACTGCGCTATGCACTGTTGTATTTACAAATTTAGAAAACTCTATATAAGGTTTGCTGTCTGTTTAATTAAACAGGAGGCTTGAATAAAATGAAATAAATCTGATACTTTAATACAATGGTCCACAGATAGACACTAATAATCAAATGTACATATATAAAATCAAACAGAATGAATCAATCATATAGTAGCAAGGATCAAATGACTCTCTAGCTTAAGTGCATTGCTAGGAGAAAGTAACTGTATCACTGAGATTCTACAGCATAACGTTCTAATGTTCAGCTCCTACACCAATGGCTACAAATGTAGCAATTAGTTTCCAATGGTGAGGCAGCTCACTTGCACTGCTTAGATTGCAATCACTACTGGCGTCCCAGTGTGAAATGCAGTCACGCTGGAGGATAAACGGGTAAGTAATGACAGTTGGAGTATCTCACCCCTTGGAAATCCGTGATCACAATAATATCCGTCCCAGCTCAGCCCGTCTGGATGTTGTAATTCCGCTGCTGGATGAAGCCGGATGCCGTACAGCCAGGGACAGATGCTGCTAATAAAGCGGTGGCTGTGTGTCAGCTGGCGGTGAGCCCGGCCGGAGACAGGAGCTGCTGGTGAAGCGGTAGCTGTGTGTTTCTCAAGACTGTCTTGAGAAAGTCCCGGTTTCCACGGGACAAAACACGTTGACGTCATCACCCAGGCATCTGAGATTTTTCCACAGCATATCAACTACTTGCCGCACGCCTATTTGGAGGTTTTTTTTTTAGCATACCGCCAGCTGACACACAGCTACTGCTCCACCAGCAGCACCAGTCTTCGGCTGAGCTCACCGCCAGCTGACACACAGCTACCGCTCCACCAGCAGCACCAGTCTTCGGCTGAGCTCACCGCCTTCTGACACACAGCCACCGCTTTATTAGCAGCATCTGTCCCTGGCTGTACGGCACCCGGCTTCATCCAGCCGCGGAATTACAACGTCCAGACGGGCTGAGCTGGGACGGACACTATTGTGATCACGGATTTCCAGGGGTGAGATACTCCAACTGTCATTACTTACCCGTTTACCCTCCAGCATGACTGCATTTCACACTGGGACGCCAGTAGTGATTGCAATCTAAGCAGTGCAAGTGAGCTGCCTCACCATTGGAAACTAATTGCTACATTTGTAGCCATTGGTGTAGGAGCTGAACATTAGAACGTTATGCTGTAGAATCTCAGTGATACAGTTACTTTCTCCTAGCAATGCACTTAAGCTAGAGAGGCATTTGATCCTTGCTACTATATGATTGATTCATTCTGTTTGATTTTATATATGTACATTTGATTATTAGTGTCTATCTGTGGACCATTGTATTAAAGTATCAGATTTATTTCATTTTATTCAAGCCTCCTGTTTAATTAAACAGACAGCAAACCTTATATAGAGTTTTCTAAATTTGTAAATCCAACAGTGCATAGCGCAGTAAAACAATTCTATACTCTTTTCTGTTTTTGTGGAGACTTCTGTCTCCAGGTTTTTGACCAAACCTGTATTACTTGCAGCTGGCACTGATTACAACCAAACAATTTTTGTATTGAGCGCCGGGGTATTTGCAGCTTTGACTGCAAATAGTTTTTTTCCTTTCATTGTTGATTGTGGTGTTGTCAAAAGAGATAGAACTGTCAGGTAGGTACAGTAACTTCTGCTGATAGGTGGAAAGGTTATTAGCTCTATTTTTAAAAGACTGAGCTCCAGATGTTGAGAGTACATCTGAGATGACTTGGCTGAAAGACAGTAACACGGGTCCATTAATAGTGTTACTGAGAGATCTGGTGAGGATAAGTAAATTTGGGTATAATGATAATCTGCATAGTAACGATACTGAAATCCATATGAGCTTATTAGTTCTCCTAGTAATGTAGTATAGATGTACAAGAGCAGGGGATGTAGCGCTGAACGCTGTGATACTCCAATTTATAAAGGAAGTGCAGAGGACATGGAGAAAGAAAATTGACCACCGAAGGTGCAATTTGATAAGTAGGATGAGAACCGGGATATGACCGTGTCCTGGAGACCTACGGATTGTAGCATTTGTATGAAAGAGACTGGTCCACAGTGTCAAATGCTGCCGCGAGATCCAGGAGAATTAAAAACAATTAATATCCTTTTGATTTAGTAGTCATAAAGAGTGACTGAAGGGGGTAATGAAGGCTTTGTGAAGAAAGAAAGCATGTGAGGCGGAATCTGTATGAGATGCCGGCGCTCGAGATCCCGGCTGTTGAAATCCCGGCGCCGGCAACTAGAAAGGGTTAACATACCGACACTTGTTGGTCGGTATGCTAACCTTTCCCCTCTCCCTACCCTAACCCCCCGTTCGGTGCCTAACCTCCCTCCCTTAGTGCTTGAACCTAACCTCCCCCTCCCCGATGCCTAACCCTAACTCTTCACCCTTAGTGCCTAACCCTAACCCTACACTCTAAACCTAACTCCTCCTAAAACCCCGATACTTACCTTCGGTATCCTGACGGTCGGGATGGCGGCACCGGACTTCTGATCGGCATCGGGATTTCGGCACCGATAATAGGAGCATCGGAATCCAGACCACCGGGATGCCAAATGCATACCTGTGAGGCCAGGATGGGCAAGCCTCTCTGGAATTATGGAGAATTTGGGTCAGAAACGTATTTTTTCAGAAAAGGGGTGATCACTGTATGCTTCTATAAGGATAGCAAGATACTGTACTAGTAGCAAGAGATTACAGATTAAAGGATTGAGTCATTCTGCTCCCACCAAAGCTCCACTTTGATTATACTCAATAATAAGCTTTTGCTGTGCAGACACTTTCTCCCACACTGTACTTTTACTTGCATTTCTGGAAATCAGCACTCTCTTACATTCTGTCTTCATTCCTACTTTCAACTTTTTCTTCCCCTATTTACCTAATCCTTACCATGACCATGTTTTCTTCAACTCCCCCCTTTACTCAGTGTCTACCTAATCTTTTGTTCTGCCCCCTGCTTCACCATTATCCTTTCCCCCTGGTCTCCTCCACTTCCTCCTCCCTTTATCTCCCATCCTTCTGCTTTCCTCCCCATCGTCTCCCTTTACTCCACTTTCATTCTCTTATACTACACTGGGATCAGACTATCTCACTGCTAATCTCTCCACCCACTCTCCTCTCCATGTCACTTCACCACACCTCCATCCACATTTTAATAATCTCCCAGCCTGCCCACCTTCTACAGGTTCCCCTCCTAGCACTGGAGCCTGCACCATCACTACACTCTATTCATCTCGGTCCCCCAAATTAATCTCACATCCATGCTACAGCAACCTGATAATCTTATTCACATCTCTCCAACAAACTCTGTCCCTCTATCCTGTGCCCTCTGGAATACCACGTCAGTCTGTAATAAACTGGTCCACACCCATGACCTTTTCATCTCCAACTCCCTGAATCTCCTAGCCATTACTGAAACCTGGATTTTACCCTCTGACACCACTCCTCCTGCTGTTCTCTCCTCTGGGGGCCTCACCTTCTCCCACACCCCCAACCTGGGGGGTCACCATGGTGTTGGTGTTGGGGTCCTTCTATCCCCTGGTTACTCATACCAATTCATACCCTCTGAACCATCCCTTACATTCTCTACATTTGAAGTTCATGCTATATGCCTCTTACAACCAGTATACCTCTGAGTAGCTGTCATTTACCGTCCCCCTGGCCCTCTCACCAAGTTCCTTGACAACTTTGCTTCCTGGCTCCCTCACTTTCTTTAATCTGACCTTCCCTCCATTATCCTAGGTTACTTCAATATTCCAATTGATATCCCCATAGAATCCTCTGCCTCCAAACTCTTCACCCACACACCTTCATTTGGCCTCTCCCAATGGACCTCCTCAACCTCCCATGTAAGTGGGCATCTGCTTTATCTGGTCTTCACTCATCTTTGCAATATTTCTGATTACTCCAATTCCCCTTTCTGACTATCACCTTCTCTCTTTTAACCTTTCTCCTTCCCCTCCTCTACTTCCAAAAGCCACCATCACTAAGCGTAACATTGAGGCTATCGACACCATTTCCTTTTCTTCCATGCTTGACTCACTTCTCTCCCCTATTCTCTCTCTCTCCTGCCCTAAACAAGATGGTTCCTTATACAATGCCTCCCTTACTTCTGCTATGGACTCTGTTGCTCCGGTGATCACTACTCACACTCGCAGCTCCACTCCTCAACCCTGGCATTCCAAATGCACTAGACACCTGCAAAAGTGTTCACAAACCACAGAGCGACACTAAGGCAGATTATCTCCATTTCAAATTTATGCTCTCATCCTACAGTGCTGCCCTTTACCTCTCTAAACAGTCATATTTCAAGAACCTTATCTCTTCTCGGTCCTCTAATCCACAGTGTCTCTTCATCACCTTCAACTCCCTCCTCCACCCACCCCCTCATCTCTCCTCCTTGTTCTCTTCCCTTGACTTTACTGCCTACTTTACATCTAAACTTGAATCCATATGTCAGGACATCATATCCAACCAGTCCCCCAGCTCTACATCTCCTCCTTTCCCGGATCACCCCTCCCCATCCACTTTATCAACTATATCATCCTTCTCCCCTGTATCTGGAGAGGTAGTCGTGGCCCTAATCTGGTCCTTCCCCCCTTCCACTCCCCCCCCCTTGATCCTATCCCCTCCTGCCTCCTCCGCTACCTCTCTCCTTCTGCCTGCTCACATCTTGCCCACCTCCTTAACCACTCCCTCTCATCTGGCACTGTCCCTCTGCATTCAAGCATGCCCTTGTCTCCCCCATTCTTAAAAAACCTACCCTTGATCCTAACATTCTCTCTAACTACCGACCCATCTCTCTCCTCCCTTTTGCCTCCAAACTCCTTGAGTGTATTGTCTACAACCGTCTTACCGCTTTTCTTTCAACCCACTCCCTCCTTGACACTTTTCAGTCTGGCTTCCTTTCTCTCCACTCCACTGAAACTGCTCTCACAAAAGTCAGCAATGACCTCCTTGCTGCCAAATCCAAAGGCCACTACTCTCTGCTCATTCTCCTTGACCTCTCTGCTGCTTTTGACACTGTGGACCACCGTCTCCTGCTGCAAATCCTCAGTATTAGGTGTAACAGCGTGGATGTAGTCAGCATCCCGGTGTGCTGGATGCCAACAGGCGAAATACCGGCGCCGAAATTCTGACAGCATCAAGATCCCAGCACCAGAATCCGAACTTCTGGCATCCCGAAGGTATCAGGTGTTATGGGGAGGGCTAGGGTTAGGGTTAGTCATTAGGGGGAGGGTTAGTTTTAGGCACTAAATGGCAGGGTTAGGTTTAGAGTGCGGGGAGGGGGAGGTCAGGTTTAGGCACTAGGGGGGAGGTTAGGGTTAGGCACCAGGGAGGGAGGATTACGGGTAAAGGTTAGACTTACATTCTGTCCTTATGGGTGTCGGGATTCTGTGCTTGTGTATGTGTTTGTGCCTGTGTGTTTGTGCGCCTCAGGGTGTGTATGTGCCTGTATCTGTGTGTGTGTGTGCGCCTGTGTCTGTGCATGTGTGTGCATGTGTTCACATGAAGAAAGGGAGGTGCAAAAAGGTTTGGAATGCCAAGACACCAGCTGAAATCTATCAGGAATTAGAAAGCAATCCTGCCCCTTGTCAGTGCAAATTAATATAAGCTGGTTCAGTTCCAACTGATAGCTTATAAAAATATGTCTCATTACCAAAGCGTCACACAAGAAACATCTCATGATGGGTAAATGCAAAGAGCTTTCTCAATACCTTCACAACCTTATTGTTGCAACACATACTGATGGCATTGGTTACAGAAGGATTTTAATTTCTGAATGTTCCAGTGAGCACTGTTGGGGCCATAATCCAGAAGTAGAAAGAACATAATTTCCCTATAAACTGGCCACGACCAGGTGCTCCTCACAAGATTTCTGACAGAGGCGTGAAAAGAATTATCAGAAGAGTTGTCCAAGAGCCAAGGACCACTTGTGGAGAGCTTCAGAAAGACCTGGAATTAGCAGGAACAATTGTTTCAAAGAAAACAATAAGTAACGCACTCAACCAGCATGGCCTGTATTCACACTCACCACGCAAGACTCCATTGCTGAAGAAAAAACATGTTGAAGCTCATTTAAAGTTTGCTGCACAACATTTGGACAAGCCTGTGAAGTATTGGGAGAATATAGGACCTCATTCAGACCCGCTCGCAAGCGCTGAGCGCTCGCAAGCAGGTCGATGTTTAGGCTCTGCGCATCGCGCAGCGTCCGCACTGCGCGTGTGCAAGCCCGGAGCGAGAGAGAAATTCTCTCACTCCGGGCCTCACTACCAAAGGGGCGGCTGTCGATGTTGATCGACAGCTCGCCCCGTTTAGTAGTCGGGGAGGGGGGGTGGTTTCACAAACGGAGGCGTTCCTTAAGGAACGAATGCCGTTTTGAGGGTGGCCAAACTGACATCAGCAGCGATGTCAGTGGGGAGCTTCCTGTTCGATCTGAGTAGGAAGCTCCCTAGGGCTTGCGGTTGCCGAGTCCCAACCTCAAGGGTCTCGTCGCAAGCCCCGATGGTCGCGATGGTCTTGACCATCGCGACCATCAACCTGGTCGGTTGCTAAAGCTGTGGGTGGTAACCCACAGCTTAGCTAGCGACCAGGAGGCCGCACTTCAAAAGACAAGTGGCCGCCCACATTCAGAGTGAGCGCTCGCATTTTGCGTGGGCTTCTGAATGAGGGCCATATTCTGGTCAGATGAGACCACAATTGAACTGTTTGAATGCCATAATACAAACCATGTTTGGAGGAAAAATGGAACTGCACATCACCCCAAAAACACCATACCAACAGTGAAGTTTGGAGATGGGAACATCACGGCGTGGGGCTGTTTTTGAGCATACGGTACTGGCATACTTCATATATGAATGAAGGAAGGATGAATGGAAAAATGTACAGAGACATTCTTGATAAAAATCTGCTGGCATCTACCAGGATGCTGAAGATGAAACGAGGGTGGATATTTCAGCAAGACAATGAACCCAAACACACAGCCAAGGACAATCTCAAATGGTTTCAGAGAGAGAAAGTACAGCTGCTAGAATGGCCCAGCCAATCACCTGACTTGACTCCAATTGAAAATCTATGGAAAGAATTAAAGATCAGAGGACCTGATTCAGAAATGCTCGCTAGATGTGTTCGCATGCAGCCAAAGTATACAAATCGCACGCAAGGCATTAGCACGCCCACTATGTCTTGGCGAGCAATCGCGGTGTGTATTTAGACGCCCACCAGCCTGTTTTAAGATGCCCACTTTCCCACATCATCTCCAGGTATGTATGTATGCAACAATCGGTAACATCGAGTAACATCGGACCCATATGCAGCATTTGCGGCTGACTATACCCTACCTCAAGCACTGCCAGTGCTTCAGTGCTTAATTCAGCCATGTGATGTGTAGTATGATGTTCCGTCTTAATTATGCACACCTCTGAAACGGCGTTAAGACGCTCAGACATGCCGGCGTTCGCATTACCACACCCCCGTTTTCATTGACCATCCGATGTCACCACCCATAAATGACTCGTCCTGTCACTCATTCTAGCGAGGTGGCTATGCGCAGCGAGCGAACGCTTCCCGATCGCATGAACTAGTTCGCGCGCATACTGCGACTTATACGCATTTGCACATTGCAAACATTGGCAGGCTACATGCGAACGCAGCCTAGCAAGCGGGTCTGAATCAGATTTGAAGACTATTGTGTGGAAGAATGGGTCAAAATCACACCTGAGCAATGCATGTGACTGGTTTCTCCATACAGAGAACCAACAAAGGCTTTTGTACAAAGTATTAAATACATTTCAGTAAGTGTGTTCAATACTTTTCCCTGTGTCATTTCACATTATAACACATAACTTAAATTATGGACATTTATGGTTTGATTTCTTTGCATGTGTGAATTGGATGGGTTGTTGCTGACATTTAGTGAAAATTTCATTACAACAGCCGTATTACATATATATTTACTGAGAAAAATGTAGCTGTGTTCAATACTTATTTTACCCGCTGTGTATACATATATATATATTGACATTTTTCTCAGTATTTATACAGTATATATATATATATATATATATATATATATAAATATATATATATATATAATAAAATGTGAAGCTTACATTCTCTGTTTGAATACAGGTTTCAACATTGCAAAAACTGGGTGAGGACACAACCCTTTCTTAGGCACATTACATAAAGTGACTTCCCTCCTGCATTTATTCTGTAGCTCTGGGATGTTTTCAGTGTTATAGCGCATGCATTGGTAACATAGCACGGCTACAATATGTCCTATGCCAGCCCACACCTCTAAATATGTGATATCATGCTGTCACGTCAAGGGGACGGGGCCACCTGGACCAGCAAGAAGGGAAATGCTCGTAGTGCTCTACGGACGCTTTGGTGGCTCTACAAGCTGCAGGTTGTAGTTTTCAGGCACCCTACGAGCCAAATGCAGGTGCCATGGGCCAGCGACGGTGCTGTCCCCTGGATCCTGCATGGAGGCACTGATCACATACCTAGTTACATTACAGGCATGCATGGAGGAATGAAGAACGGGCTCAGCGGAGTCAGGACACACAGGTAAGTATTGTTGCCTGTACTATACTACCTCACCCACATTTGCGTATCACACAGTACACCCAGCACCCATGTTTAATACTTACTTCTCCGGAGTACTGCATCAGCAATACAACATCAGCTCAAATCACCGGGAAAATGGCGCAGTGGCCATTTTAACAGAGATTTGTGCATGCACAGTAGAGAAATCTCAGAGACCATGGTGCGGGCACCATGTTACCGGAGTCCTTTGCATGCACAGTAGACTCTGCCACAATGCCAGAGTCTACTGCACTGCAGAGAGGAGGGGGCTCACCCGGAATATACACATGGGCCCCCTCTTCTCATAAACCGTCCCTGCTCACCCACCACACATACTGTACCACCCAACCCACTGAAATACCTCCCACATCTATCAGTACAGTATACTGTAATTGCTAAGCTCTTCAGAGCCTGGTAAATTAGCCCCGATCACAGTCCCCACTGCATAATTATGACTGTGCAGGGGCGTTTTAAGAGAGGAGGGGGACCATGTGCAGACTCCATGTGGGCCCCCTCCTCTCTCTAGTGGTGCCACGGTGACCGGCAGGTGCAGTAGACTCTGGTGCCAGAATCTACTGCGCATGCGCAGGTCTCCAGGAAAATGGAGCCAGCAGTACTGCGCATGCACAAGACACTGGGAAAATGGCCAATACCATTTTCCCAGTGATTTTTGCTGCTCTGCAGCGCTGGCCCGGAGCAGAGCAGCAGTCTCTGGAGACAATGGACAGGTAAGTGGGACTAAATGGGTGCAGGGTGTGTGGTGTGGGCCCCCGTGGATACAGGGGCCCGTGTGCACCATACACCTTGCACCCATTATAGATACGCCCCTGTGACTTTGGTTTGCAGCATTGGTTTGTCTAACACTGGATATATCTGTGATACCTCTTGCATTAGGCTATTCTTAAACCGGCTAGTTGCTTAAACCATGCAGAAATTGACATTTCCAATCATTTTAAGAGGAAATCATGGCCCCAAGGCATCTTGTATTGAAAAACAGGATCTGTGACAAGGAAGGACAACAGAAACTCTAGTAGGAAGATATGAAGATTTTACAGAGGTTTGGATACCTTGGGAGAACAGTAATAGTAGTACTGTAGTGTAGCTGTTAGAAGTAGTTACTGCCAGGGACAGACTGGAGCTAAAAATTGGCCCCGGCATTCTGTCCCCTATGTGTGTGGTCAGTTGTCATTGGGGGGGATGTTACTCACCACTGGGGTGCAATGTGAGTCACGGGGACGTGGCCTCACATCGTACCATGTCTAAGCATGCTGACAGAGCAGAGCGCTAGGGGGCGGCCAAAAGAGTACCCCTCTGGTGGAAAGGGAGATATCTAGAAAATCTACCAATCACTTTCATCAAAGACTTTATTATCATATATCATATGGGATATCTCCAGCACGTCTTCATTTATTTTATATTCATTATTATTTAGCTTTTTTTACGTCTGAAATAAATCGAGTGAAGGAATTGCAGTAATTCTGTGTCATTATCATAATTCTGGATGTGTATTGGTTGAAAAGATCTGAAAATGCACCTTTCTGTAGAAACTGCCCCAGAGGACGTGTGACTGACGTACGAGCCAAGACCTGCGTTCCACCTTGTAAGTGCATACGTGTATACTTTTACACTGCCCTCCGGAATATTTGCATCATTGTGGTCCCGCCTCTGCTGCAATGTTCCTCCAATTTTCAGTATATTGCGCCAACCAATTCATAGAGGAAGTGGATGCAATCTCTGACAGTAGCCTACTTTTATGGGAGTGCAAGAGTCTTGAGGACATTCCAGAAGAGGAGACAAGTATGTGTCAGTGGGGGAGATTAATGAAACCCTCTAAATAGGCCACTGGAGGTGTTGCTCTTATCAACCAGATTCTGGTGCATACTTGTCTGCCCTCCCGGAATGGCCAGGAGGGTCCGAAAAAAAGATGGCACTCCCGGTCGCCCAGTCTCTAGCAGGTTGGAGACACCCAGTCGTGTCCCACCACTTTTCCAGAGAAATGGGCGGTACATGTGGCCAATGTCGTAAATTATGTTGAATAGTATCATTGTGGCTCTGCCCACCACTTCACAATGTAGTCATGGCGACATTGTATAACAAGGGGCGGGGCAATGATGATGCAATTGCGTAGTCACGGCCCAGGCCCTCCAACCTCCACTCCGTAGTGCCTACCTGGCTCCTCCCTCCCGTAGGGGGTAGCTCGAAGGTCGCAAGTGTGCTCTAGCGATGATTTTAAAGACTGTACTAGGTAAATGATAGCTCTATAGAAAGTGTGAAAATTCACACCCAGAGACCTATTTGCAGAGAGGAAAATGTTCTATGACCTCCCGGAAGCAGGAAATTCTCCTGGAAACATGCCCTGTCCACACTTAACTATCTAATTTCACTTTATTTTACCACAAAATCTAATGTAATTACAAAACCCCATCTTTTACAAACTTGAATACATAAAAATTGTGCGCCATTTTGAGGTTCATACTCCATGCGAGTTGTGGAAAATTGGGTAGATGCGCACAACTAGGTGCATGATGCCACAAGGCGCCATTTGAGTCGTGTGACCGCAGTGTTGCGCTTCATTAATGACCCTTTCATGTGTAAAATTTAGTTTGCATGCAACAGATTTGCACCCCCCCCCCCCCAAAAAAAAAAAGATATTTGTCTCTTACACACCTCACTAATACACATCAATAAACGCTCAGCCTAAAAGGGCAGGATTAGCACCAGTGTTGGGAACAGTTTTTATTTATCGCTTCTGAGAAAGAATATAAGTGTTATTCCAGTCTCCCAGGGTGATAGCGCATTTCAGTCTGCTGGAGCAGCCACACAGAGACTCGGAATATCACACTATGATTCCATATACCCCATGGCTTTCAATAATTATTAGAACAAATCTCTCCACTAATGCAATCTATTTTTCTTAACTTAGTTTCTGTCCTGGTTTTGTTTGATTTAGGTTTAAAAACACTTCCTAGGCAAATGTAGACCACACTGTTATGAATACAAACTCCTCTGCTGCCCTCTTTTGGTGAGACTTCAGAAGTCACAAACAATGATATTCCATTTATTGTACTGTAGTGCTCAGCTTGAATTAGTATACAAGTGCATATAATCGGTATACAGTTCTACATAATAAATTAAATTGTGTTCGGAAACTTTAGTATATGTAATTTAGTATATGTAATTTAGTATATGTAATTTAGTATATGTAATTTAGTATACGTAATCAGAGATTTTTCTGATAAAAAAAGTTCAGTTTTTTTTAAAAAAGGAGTAAACAACTTATATACATCAAAAGTATTTTTAATTTTAATATAAATGTTAACTAAATGTATAACTTTACTTATTTGAATATCTGCATTGATTAACGCGTGTGGCAGCTATAACTGCACTAGCATGGCTTAGTTACTAAAAGTAGTAGTCATAATAATTATATCTTATTAAATATTAAATAAAATATTAATCATGTGCATCACTATACACCTGTGATAAACACTGTACAAATGATGGTAAACATTGCTTAAGGCTCTATTAATGAAGTGAATGCCTTACTTGCAGTCACAAGGTCAAATGCAGAATGTTTATTTGAAGCAGATAAGGGATGAATTGGTGCTCTAGTCTCAGGGGCAACTGCAATTGTTTACTGGATGGAGAAAGATGTTTGGTTCTATTGGCAACATAGCACATTCACAGGGAGAAGGAAGGTGGTTTGGTCTACCTTTGTTTTCAGTCAAATATTAGGTGACACACTAGTCATCTCCATACAGTATATGTATAGCATATATAACATATACAAAGAGTTACAAAGGTAATATGTCTAGTACAGACAAGTCCATCTAAGAAAAGTATACAAGCCACAGGGGTCAGAGAAAAGGGCGCAATGGGATATATGACATTATATATCTACAGGGCCACCTGCTCACCTAGTACAGTTGACAGGGCGCCAGCCCAGCTTCCTGAGAGCATGACGTCATGCCAGCACCAGATCAGGTGTACAGGCTGCGTGCCCAAAGCATCCAAAAGACACTCCGGATGGCATTGTAGCAGCGATACTGGCTGTAATATGTCATTTCAGGCACTGGTGCTAGCCAGATACAAGGGCAGCCACGGTGCTGCCCTCAGTGCCCTGGGCTCTAAGCGATGTGCCACTCACACACCCCTAGTTACGGCCCTGTTCTGACCTGAAGTGGTGCTATAGTAGTAATGTTAGGCCAAAAGGTACATTACTGTCTGTAGGTATTTATGCAAAAAGCATTACCCAAATATGTCACATCACTAATGCTCATTGCTCCTTTATAGTAGGGGAATGTAGTCTGGAAGCCGATGATCTAAATGCTGACCGCCAGCTTCCAGACTCTCTAATCCCGGCGTGGTACTAATGACAGGCGTCGAAGAGTCAACGCCTGTCATTAACCATACGCCGGAAGACCGATGCCCGGCATACCGAATGAAGGTAAGCCCGGGCACTGGGTGCGGACAGTCATGGGGGGGTTAGGTTTAGGCTAGGGATAGGGGGTTAGGGTTAGGCACCCCCGGGGGGAGGTTGGGGCTAGGCACCCCCCCGGGTGATTTAGGATTAGGTAGCGGGGAAGGGGGGGGATAGGTTTATGCACTTAGAGGGGGGATTAGGGTTAGGCACTTGGGGGTAAAGTTAGGTTAGCGATACTTACCTTAGGGATGTTTGTGATCTTCACCCTTGCCGGGCTGCCGCTGTCGGGATTTGAACCACCGGCCATGCAGCCGGCGGTAATACCTAAACTGACAAGATTTGTGTCTGTTTGAGTGTTGATTCAAAAGTCCTAAAAAACCTTTTAAAAAGAACTTTGAACATGTGGAGCTATCTTTCCGTACTACTGCTAATACTGGCATCATCTCATAAAGCCAACCTATGAACAAGAGAAGACACCTTGCTCAGTTGCATGGAGTGGGAGGAGTAAATGCTTTCCTGACACTGTTTCCAAAACCTTGTGCTGTGGCTCCATGGTGGAACTGCAGTCTTCTTTTAGGGGTGCCACTGGTGGTCTCGTCCCAAATCAAATTATTTGGGCCAGCATCTTCAAAGACTCACTCTGGCACTGCCTGTAGACTTAGAAAGACAGAGCTGCCTTTTACACAGGCTGCGCTGCTTTGTGTGCGTCTGTGCTAGGGATGGCAATCGACCATCGATGATTAACAAACATCACCGCCGATGGTCGATGGTTTTGCCTTCAATGGCAGCAATCCAATGGTTCACCATCATAGATGGAACAGAGATAAACAGTGTTTTATTATCCCCTCCATGTGCTAGGACACGGAGCTCCGCCCCCAGCAAAGCCATGCCCCCACTCCCTGATTGGCCCACTGCCTGGCCAGTATTAAAACAGGGATGATTATCGGTGGATAAAACCATTGATGGTTCACAGGGAGGGGTGGGGAGAGGAGGGGGTCAGGCAACGGAACGATTTTATGTTGCCCCCCCATATAAATTCGTTCCGCCACCCTTGACTAGTTACACACTGGCAACATGTCATGTGAAACACAACCACATTTGACATGTGACCAAATGTGATTAACCTGAGCTTGTACTTGCAGTCAGGGTGCCAATCAAGGACTGTACAAAAGCACTGCATTAAACCACTTATCCCAAATCCAAGCATACTGTAAGTGCCAGTGGTTAGGGGTCACTAAAACCAATAAGTTTCATCACCATAACCTTGTACATGCTTTTACCTGTACTATAACTAAACGCATGATCTTTGATGGTAGTGGGTAGTGGGTTTAGGGCTTTTGCAAAATTGTGATGACTATTATCTTGGTTATGAGTAGGCACGGGCATTGTGCACATAGTGAACCTGGGATCCAATGAGAACACTTCCTTGGGCTCCCTCTTGCCTTGTTTGTGAGCACCACCTATGAGGGCGTGATGCTACGCTAAATTCTGCACGCTCATGTTCTGCTGTCTACTATTCAGCTCCCACCATGGGCCAGATGTACTCAGTTTTGGAGATTGATAAAGTACCAACCAATCAGCTCCTAACTGTCATTTTTCAAACACAACCTGCAACATGGCAATTAGGAGCTGATTGGTTGATACTTTATCTCTCTCCACAATATCTCTCGCCAAGGCTTAGTACATCTCCCCCCATATCATATAAAATGTATGACAAAAAATGCAATCGGGGATCTGACATTAGACCTCAGAGTTTTACTAAAGTGGGCAGAGGGAGATAGTTAAATAAATAATGTATATATATATTTTTTGTATGTTTGTTAATTATCCAATAAAATGTACAGTATAAACTACTGAACACTCTTCTTTTAGCTTACGTTTAGGGAATGTGTGACTCTCAAGCATGTTCTGTTACTTAGCTGATGTAGCGGAACCCAACTGCCAGCAGGCTTTGCCAGCCACCTGCCAGCATCCTATGCCAGCTACAAAGTACGCAAGGTGCTCTTTCATTTAATGCTCAGCATGCACTACACATCCAGCAGTATGGGCCAGCCAATACCCAGCATGCTTTTCTGTCCAATATATTTGTTTACTTTTCAACTCCAATCAATAGTTGGCAGAGGATGCTGGGAGTTGAGGTCAGCCGCAGCTGGAGAGCGATACCGTTCTTAGCATAGGTCAAATGACAGCTATAATTTGTCGCTATATCTGAAATAAGTCGACTTCTTAAAATATTCCTGCAAAAGTCTTTGATGAAGGTGAAGAGAAATATTTGACAGCACTGTGGGGGCCAAGATTAGGTCATGATAACACGTCAATTAGATGGTCAATGGGTTAAAGGTAAAATTTGAATTAGTAGGTGTTAATTTTAGTCAGCTAGCTAGGCTGCTGGAAGAGAGAGGTGCTAATAGCATGCAGCTGTTCACAGATCTGCAAAAACTGTAAAAGGAGAACGCAGGGAGAAGAAGAAAAGGAACATGATATAAGGTAGTTGTCTATTTAATCCCTCAGAGTGTGTGGAACACAAAGCAGATGTCTGGTTTCTGATACTCACCCTCGGTAGGTGTTCCGAAGCCTGCTACATGACTCGTGTGATAACAAATTTCCATCTATCTCAGACAACGTTCATTAGACGTAGAACATGGAAAGTTCCCATCATGTTTAAGAGCTGCCTCGTGGTTTGTTATGCTATATTTATACAATATATGCCCTGTAAAAGCGCAGATTTATTGAAATTAGTGAAAAAAATAACACTGGAGCCTTGTGAATATGTCCTACATGAAATATTGAGGGTTAAGCCAGCACAGTATTAACTTAAGGTTTATGCTTATTTATAGAGAGGTGGACGTATTTCTAAAGGAAGTATGAGAACTTATTTTTTTGTCACATCTGTAACTCCATGCTGCTTTATATATGTAATTCTGGATATGCGGGGAAGTTTATAGCCTATGGCACCTGTGCACCAGGTGAGGCAGTGACATAATTGGGGTGACATACTGTTCCCATTTCATAAGACTGTTCAGATATGATGAATAACTATAGGTTGGTGTCTCAGTGTCTGCTTGCTTCAAATACCTTGACTTCGGAATGATTTTCATGCATCACAATGTCCATCTATCTATCAATTAACCATCTCTGGCCTCTTAAAATGATGCTTGTATGAAGGTGTGTTACCTGGCAAGGTATATCATTAGGGTTGACTGTTGTAGGTTATGTTGTAGGACAAGGGTAAGATGCTTGTATAGTATGATGGATATTTCTATAAAATATTTTTATGTCTTTAATAAATATGGCTCTTTGCACTGCGCAGAGCTCTCCACACTTTCAGCCCAGGGCTGGTTGCCCTTAGGGAGGGTGGACCTCATTTTTGTGGGGACCCCACTTCCCTAGGAATTCAATCCCTGGGTTGACCAGTCTAGGACTGTTTGATATTACAACAGGGGGATCACAACCCAAGTATCTCCCTGCTATAGTGTCACCAGACCTGGCTGTTTCAGTCTAGTACTGGTTATTAAAATATCATGGGGAGCCCACGTCTAGGGCTGGTTATCATTTTTTTTTAATTATTGCAATTTTTGCATTGTAAAAATATACAAGCCTGCACAGATCTTAGGGATCTGTGCAGTGCTTTTGACAAACCCACCTGTGAGAGACAAGTCATTTATGTGGACAGATTTGCGATAGTTTTGCAGAGGGTCCTAAGCCTGCCACTTAGTAAATTTATGGTTTCTGGGGGTGTTTTAGAGATGGACGCTAATAACACCGCTGCTGCATCTATTCAGCAATGCTAAAATATGCTAATGCTGCAGGAGGCATCTGAGGAAAAAGACGCCTTCTGCCAGTATCGCAGATCCAAGTGCTGCACCTGAAGATGCAGCACTCGGATCATCATTGTGAACCATGGTCGCAGCCATCGGTCATCTGAGTAAACCTAAGCTTACTCAGACTGGCCGCCACAACTGTTCAGCTGGGGCCAGGAAATCTACATCAGAAGATGAAGACCCTTGCCTTGGCATGGCTACAAATCTGGGGCAACATGACCCCATATTGAAAAACTGTCCCCTCCCTGCCCCAAATGGCCACGGCCTGTCAATTAGTATTATTACTATTAATATCCGACAACAATTTCCTCCCACTTCACCAATAAACCATAGGATTTTGTATCCTGTGTTTTGGAGGAAGTTTGTCTAGAACAGATTCTACAGTATATAGCAGGATATACATTATGTTTCTTTTTCAAAACACTTTCTAAGCTGTGCTGCAGGGAAAAAATAAAGGGAAGCTTTGAGATGCGGTAATTAAACAACTGGAACGCTATGTATTAGTGAGTACAAATTACGAAGTTTTATCTATACTTTAATGAGCATTGATTTAGATACTCTCGTGTAGAGCCCTGTATAGATTATTTACCAAAATAAGTTAATTTCTTCTTAAGCTGGTCAAGCCATCACCAATTAATTAATGTTGCTTGTGAGGCTAGTCATGTATCCATATGTGTACATACAGATGCAGCAATGTAACTTAGATTCTTATTTTACAGATGATCATAAGATCCAAAGAAATTCCCCACTTCTGACACCACTAATGGTCATTTCTCCAGGACTGCCACACTACAGAAATGGCAATGAGTAAACTGCACAGGGCATGGCATCACTCACTAGATGGCATATGGATGGAGAATCTATGGTCAGCTTGGTCATTATTATTTGTGCCTGTTTGTTAGAGGTGTACATAAAAAGGTTTTTAAAAAATGTTTTACAATTTTTGCTTTTGTTTGCATTTTTAGATTTGCATTATTTATATATTTTGTACTCCTGGGACAGGCCAGGCAGTAAAGACTTCACAAATGTCCTGAGCTGTCTATAACAGCAAAGCATATGCACCATTTTCACGCATGCATGGTGTGGCCCATGTGACTCACCTCTAGTAATGTAAAATGCCAATCCATCTAGTGCATTATGGGAGACTCTTCTCTGCTTTCCTACCTGGATGCCAGCAGAAAGTGCACGTTATGCCATCTTCAGGTTGCATTAAAGAATGTTATTAATAACAGTTTTGCATCATGCAAACTATTGGTTCTTCTGTAAATTGTAGAAGTGCCCAGAGGGCTGGCACTTAGGACCTCATTCAGAGTCGGTCGTTGCGGCCGCTCGGTTGTACACCACCGATGTTCGCTAAACTGTGCATGTGTAAAATTTCCAATGCGCGTGCGCAAACTAGCTATTACGATCAGAAATTGCTCTCTCCTTGAACACAGCCAGGTCGTTAGTTTGAGTGACAGGGTGAGGGGTTTGTGGGTGGTAACAGGGGAAGGTGCTTGTGAACGGGGGAGTGGAGATCCGAATGCCGGCGTGCCTGACTATGCAAACGGCATTTTATGGGAGTGCATAATTAACTAAGTAGTGTCATGGTACATGTGACATGGGAGGTTTTTACAATGACTAGATTGTAGTGCTTAAGAGAGGGTATGGTCAACCTTAAGCTCTACGAGCAGCTCCAATGGTTCCTGATGGTCTCGATTAATCCTTATATGCCCGGAGATGACGTGTAATGCGAATGAGAAGGGGGCGTGTTTTTAGTCTTACGACCGCATCTTCCCCTCCCTCGTCCAGCTAATGATCCCATCGTAACGACGCAACTTGTGAGCGCTTCATTTGCATATCCGGCCCCTTTTACCTTACGACCATGCGGCCGCAACGACCGACTCTGAATGAGGTCCTTAGACTCAGCACAAAGCAAAACAGTGGAATTTTTCTGATGTTTCTCCTTTTTTTAAATGGTAAGAACCTATTTCTCCAGCTAAAAAGCAGGAGACAGGGTCTTTAGTGCTTTTAGAAACAGGGCTCATAGGCTGGTTAATAATTTAGCCCCATACGCAGAACATGGTAACCATTTTTGCTTGTAATGCTGAAGAATATCAATTCATTGTCCATAAATAGATATGGGTGAATACATTTATCTAGTTTGTGACTTTAGCTGAATTCATCCGGCATTATTTCTGTTTTCAAAGTAGCAGTTACCAGACTGTCCCTGAATCACTGCTTTTCTGCCATTATTCGCTATTGTTATTTAATGGGACCTGCCCCATCTATCCAGCTATAGACCTCAGCACCATTTGATCAAGTAAATATTTGCCTTAAATAATGTGAAATCTGGGCTTGATTCAGAGCCGGACGGTATTTGCGCTCGCTCGTTCAGAAAAAGGGGCCGGCTATTTAAATTGAGCGCTCGCTCTTTGCGGTCTGTTGACACCTCTATATCTGAGCGAGCAAGCGAACGAAACAAGCGCTCGCTATTTTGTAAAGACGCCCCCTGGCCGTTCGCATCATACGTCATCTCCACTATTTATTAGATTAATCGAGTACATCGAAAGGCATCTGAACTGCTCGCAGTGCTTGAGGTTGGATTTTCCTACCGCAATCATGCGAACAGTTCAGGCTAAGAGACAATCAAGTGACGTGGTCGATGACGCTGCTTTGTTAATTATGCACACCCTTAAAACGCCCGTTTTGACTGTTTGGCACGCCTGCGTTCGGATCTCCACTCCCCGTTTTCAAGCACCTTCCCCTGTTACCACCCACAAACGCCTCATCCTGTCACTCAACTTAGCAGGCACTCGCAATTTTGCGAACACACGATTTCCGACCGCACTGACTGGTTAGCGCATGCGCATTATGACCCATGTGCGAACATCGCTCGGAGCGAACGAGCGGCCAATTACGAATCAGGTCCTCTGCTCTTTCCACACGAGTGTGGCAAATATTACCATTGGGACTAATTATCAATAGTTTAAAGCGGGAGATATTGCAGATATAATCTATTTAACCAAATTACCACTCATTACCACCATCCACATAATTTTCTATGGGATGGCAATTTCCCAAGCTCTAAAATGTTAAGCTTTCTGGAGCCTGGCCATGATTGCTAATCCTATATTTACACGCCAATAGCCATTGTACCTGTTCACCAGAGCTTATACTTGCAAACATGTGGTATGATTGCTGTGCTTGTGCAGTAGGTAAGCCGGGTCCAAACTAGGCAATAAAATGACCATATAATATAAGCTGTCACTTTCCTATTCACTCTTCACCAGAACAGACTGTTATTGAAGCCACTGTCTAGGCTTGTGTCTCTTCATAAATAACAGTGGAAAGAAATTGCTCAGTGTTGTGAAATGTGGCAATAAGCGATTACATTTTGTGGGCTATATTGTGAAGGGAATGAAATAGACCCCTGACACTGGGTCTCATTTATCAACGAGTTTTATCATTTACAACGAGTGATAAAACTCATAGGGCTCGATTCAATTGACCACGAATTAAATAGCGCCGGGAGGGAGCTCTCGGAGCTATTCAAGTCAGCGCGCTGTTAAGGATTTCTTCTCACACCCCTCCAGGAGTGAGAGCAGAAATCCGACAAAAGTACAGGCGCGATGCTGTTTTCTGCCCTTAGCGCCAGGAAAACAGCATCGCGCTGGGAAGTTTAGTCGGAGAATGCCCGTTCTCACGACTAATCACCCTGTTTAAGATGTGAGGGATTGGAGAACAGGCATTCCCTGACCTAACTGTGCACTGAATTGAATAGCTCCGGGAGCTCCCTCCCGGCGCTATTTAATTTGCGGTCAATTGAATCGATTCCATGGTGTATGATAAATGGTGCTCCAATCAGATCTCCAACTGTCATCTGTTTGAAAAATGACAGTTGAGAGGTGATTGGCTGGAGCACCGTTTATCATACGCAACAAGTTTTATCACCCATTGTGAATAATAAAACTCGTTGATAAATGAGGCCCCATTGTCAAAAGCAAAAATAACTAATAAATAATAAAAGAAAAAAAAGACAGCATGCCACATTCTCTAAATCTTCCACCAGCCCCAGGTCTATGAGGGCCAGGGTACTGCACAAGAGTGGGGTCACCGGAGTGGCTTTTATCAAGGAGGGTGGTCTCAGAATAATGAATTAGGCTATTGAAAAAAAAAATTATTATTACTACAGAGATTAAAATAATTCTTAGCATAAAACTTACTTGGCACACGTTTGTAAGGTTGCATTTGATGGATCATTAGGAGAATATCGCTCTAAAATTTTAAATTACACTGTTCTTTATCATCATCGTTTGATATAACATCACAATCTGATCCAGACATTTCTTTTAGTGAATCTGCTAACCTAGGGCCTGACTGTTTTTATTACAGTGCATATGTCTAATTTTTACATCGCTTGTGTCCTAGTGCCTCTGCGATGGCGCTCGCAGAGAGGATTTAGATGCAGAGTGATTGACAGATAGAGACCATTTGTGGGTGGTAAGGGAGGGATGGTTTGATAGAAAGAAAAAGGGTGTGTCGCAACCTATTTATAGGAGTGTTGGATATTTGGATGCAGTTTCACTGGTGCCTGCATCTTAGTTCCGTTGGCCATTAGTAGTAATAGGGTCACTCAGAAGGCCAATAATCAAATGACCTGCAACCGATGCTGCATTTTTGTACACAGATGCTGTGACTTTTTTTTGTTGCCCTGGGCTCCGACACACAGAGGGGCCACCACAAAGGATCGGTGTGACCGTGCCAAGTAGAGGTGCCTGTTCCTGGACGGGGGCTTCCGCGGCTATGTGTTCTGCAAAAAGCGCAGAGTGGTTCCCGAGCCCCTTCATCAGCGTCACATGACGTGGATCGTTGATGAGGGGACTCAGGAGCCACTCTGCGCTGTATGCAGTGCTAACTGTGCTGTGCATGCAGAACACAGAGCTGTAACAGCCAGAAGCATTGAAAAGGATATGACCATGGTAGGTGAGTAATCAGGGGCACTGAGGGGGACATATTGGGGGGGCACCATGTGGCATATAGTGATGGCATTGTTGGCCATTTTGCGGGGCACCATGCGGCATATAGGTTGGGGTGCTGTTGGGCACGGCAAGGGTCATAGTGGCTATGTGTCAATTTTATTGGGGGCCCCCAAAAGCCTTAATCTGGTCTTGAGCATACAACTCTGAATCAGGGTCATAGGACGGGATGTAGTTAGGAAGCCAGGCTTCCTGACTGTGAAATCCCGGCATGGGACTAATGATAGGCGTCTAAATACCGACACCTATCATTAGCCCCACGCCGAAATCCAGATGCCCGGCATACCGATCGTAGGTAAGCTGGGCGTCGAGAGCGCTTAGCCACAGGGGGGGAGGGTTATGATTAGGGACTCCCGGGGAGACTTAGGGTTAGGCACCCACCAGGAGGGTTTGGTTTAGGCTCGGGGAAGGGGGGATTAGGGTCAGGCACCACCAGGGGAGGTTAGGGTTAGGCACCCCCCCAGGAGACTTAGGTTTAGGCTGCGAGGATGGGGGGGTTAGGTTTAGGCACTTAGGGAGGGGTTAGGCTTAGGCACTAGGGGGGTTAGAGTTAGGCCCCTCTAAGCATGCAATGGTGAACAAGCCTTACTGCAGGTGAAACGCGCATCCAGCAGCTCATGAGGATATGGTCGGGCAGGTGGACACGCCGCCCACCCTCTCCTTCCTCTGATTCCTACAATTGGTAACTATCATACTGCCGGACCTCCGTGTCTGGGTCTATGTGTTTTTTACCTAGATGTGTTTTCTATGTAAATGAACAGTGTCAGGTGACTGGGCTGAAATGCCATTATTATCAATGAATTAACTACACATCTAGGTGTTCTAACGTTGTCTGTGTGCGCTTTTAGAACGTTCTGCCATACCTATTAGGGACGCTGTATCTGATATATCGAGGTCAGTAGTTGGTGTGAACACAAACCACAGCCATTAACTAAACAGCAGCACTAAAATACCCGTGTATTGACACATGGGATACATCAAGAGGGTATCCAGTTAGAATATGGTGCATTACCTGGCAATCTGAGGGACAAGTAGATATTCTCAGTTATCTTTCTGACTTATAATTTATCTATATCAGCTGTAGCTTGAGTATCATTGTTGGATGACATTATGGAGAAATAAAACTTTGCAAAATCGCTGTATATGCCGCTGGTACTGTTTGATATCTGTGACTTTTGTATATATTCTCACAATACATGCGGTTATATTATATATCCTGAATATGTCCTATTACATATGAATGTGGTAAGAGTGATACCTATTAAAAACACCACCATATGTTAATTGATACTATGTATGCATATCTTTAATTATTGAGTTGTGTTACCTGATAAAAACACCAGGATATGCTAATTGATACTATGCATGCATATCTCTAACTACAGAGTCTCAGTGTAATGAGTACACTGTTTAGTGGGAGAAAATTAGCTGAAAATCCCAGTGTAATGAGTACACTGGGCCTGATTCAGACCCGGACGGTGTCTGCAGTCCGTTCGCTATTGCTGATGGTTGGTAACCTGCGCATGAGAATGCATTGCAGTGCTCATGCGCGAACTGCACTGTGTGATCACAGATCCCTCTCTCGCCCAGCAAAGCCAGCCCAGCAGAGTGAGTGACAGGAGAGGGCGTTTGTGGGTGGTGACAGGGGCAGTCCAGTAAAAACGAGGGGGTTGGAGGTGTGAACGCAGGCGTGCCCGAGCGTTTCAACACCGTTTTAGAGGCGTGCATAATTAACAGGCAGCGTCATAGTACACGTCACCAGCCATTTTTTTCCTCTGTTTTCCTCGCAATGCTTGCGGTAAAAAAAAGCTACCACAAGCACTGCGTTCACATGCGATAGTGGTCGATGTACCAATGTTTTCATAAACTTCCAGGAGATGACGTGGGGCAGTGGGCATCTCTGCATTTACTAAGGGGAGTCTGCATACACAAAGCGAACGCTCATACAGGTAAGATGGACGTGCTTATGCCTTGGTGAGTGATCGCTCCCCGCCGCGTCACTTTCAAATATTTGCATACGCATCATGCGAGCGTACGCTCATAGCGACCGGGTCTGAGTCAGGCCCACTGTCCAGTGGGAGAAATTCAGCTGAGAACTATAATGTGACATCTTATCTACATTATTAATTTGTATGTCCCTATGCCGTATCACTCTATATATTGTAGAGGATCTGTTAAAAACCGAACACGAGGGACTTCCCCCGTGTACATAACTTATTTTGGGTTATGTAGGAAATCATCAGAGAACAATGAATTCCGTATATTGCTAATTTATTTTAGATATTTTCGCCTTTGCTTATTTTTCATTTTTGATTTTCACCAATTATTTTCCCTGTCGTATACTATGGGCTCGATTCTATCCAGCGCGATGTAAATAGCTCCGGGAGTGAGCTCACGGAGCTATTCAATACACCGCGCTGACAAGTCCGACTAATGATTTCTTCTCTCATCCCTCCGGGATGAGAGAAGAAATCAGACAAAAGTCCCGGCGTGAGGCTGTTTTCTGCCCTTAGCGCCGGGAAAACAGCCTCGCGCAGGGAAGTTAGGTCGGGGAATGCCCGTTATCGCGCCTAAACACCCTGTTTAAGGCGCGATAACGAGCCTTCCCCGACCTAACAGAGCGATGAATTGAATAGCTCCGGTTGCTATATCCCGGCGCTATTTACATCGCGCTGAATTGAATCGTGCCCTATGACTTAGTATTTGCTGAGATTCAACATCCCATGTAAACTATCAAGTCTCAGTACATATTTCAGGGCTATATATTTACCACTACTCTGTGTGTCTTTTTACTATTTTGGAGACAACATTTTACGGATATTTAATAAAAGTTAGATTTTAACATTTCATTATACATAAGAGTGCCCCAGAAAAAGAGCCTTCTTTCTCCTTTTTTCTACACTAATCTATTATTGGCTCTAGGGAGCACCACCAACTGGAGTGACAATTTCACCCTGAACTGGGTAATTATTAGTTTATACGTTGGTAACTAATACATACAAAAACCTTTCGTTTACAAACCCTCTAAGGGACAGTTAGGGTTAGGGGGGGAAAGGGTTAGCGATAGCAATAAAAACTTACCTTGTCGGGATCTTCATCTTCTAACTTCCGGCGTCGGTATTTAATACCGATTCTGTTTAGGCACCCCCCCCCTCCCCCCGGGAGGGTTAGATTTAGGGTGAGGGGAGGGGGGTTAGGTTTAGGCATCCCTGCGGGGAGGTTAGGGTTAGGCACTAGGGGGGAAAGTTAGAGTTATTCCACGGGACTGTATTTGTACATTTCCATTTTGCCAAAATTACAATTTATAAATAGGTCCTGGATGACAATAGTCAATCCATTATCCTATGTGTTGTAATTTTGGTGGTAACAGGAACAGTTAAGGTCTTATTACACCAGGAGAAATGTACACAATTTCACAGTTAAATGCAGAATGACTTGAATATTTTGTGAAAAATGCAGTTGTGGGAATTCCTAATTGAAGATGTACAGTAGAATTCTGTTCTGGCGAGAAATACTGGTATAGACTATTTTGAGCAACCAGTTTTTGCCCTTGTCTTTACTAATACTGTAAAAATCAGAAAAAAATTTAAGGACCAGAAAAATTAGCCCATATCTGTATAATAAGCAAGAAAGCATGTCTGGCTGTCTGGCCAGAGTTTTAGACCCAAATTTGGAAGGGGGGTGTAGTTTTACCAGGGTTAGGTTTTTGCCTAGAACTGAACTTCGTCAGGGCAACACACTGTCACACAATCCATAAAAATTGGGTCACTCTTACATTACACTGGTTTCAGGGCTGGCTCCACTGGAAATTGTCAGTCTGCCAAAAACCTGTGTGAAAGCTACAAAGTATCCTTTTCACCTCAAAGTCTGAGCAAACCTTATGACTCATGCAAGTTCATATTAAATTCAGAGTTAGTCCCTTTTAAAGACATATACAAGGTATGTCTATCAAATAAAGAGACTGATTAAATAACTAATTTTATTTATTGGTATTACAAATTTAATGTTTGTCCCCTTCAATATACTCCTCATTTTATACTCCTCATTTGCACTAATATATTGCTGTAGTCTTGTTTTCCACTGGTCGAAGGCATGGAGCAAATCAAATTCTGTTAGTTCCAACATATCTACCATTTTCTTCTTTACAGCATCAACTGATTCAGAATGTGTCCCTTTAAGCACTGATTTAACTTTTGGGAAAAGATAAAAGTCGCAAGGTGCTAAATTGGGCGAATATGGAGGATGTTCAAGTGTAGTGATGTGATTGTCGGTCAAAAACTGCTTCACAGAAATAGCTTTGTGATCAGGGTCATTGTCCTGGTGAAGAATGAAACCATTTTTCCACAGTTGCGGCTGTTTCTTTCTGACTCTCTCTCTCAGCTTTTTCAAAACTTATAATGCTGGGTAACTGTTGTGCCTTCTGGGACCCATTCTTGCAAAATTACACCCCTGATATTGTAAAAAACAATGAGTATTGCTTTGAATTTTGACTTGCTTTGACGGGCTTTTTTCATTCTTGGCAATGACGGTGTTTTCCAGTGCATTGACTGTCTTTTGTCGCTGAATCTTTTGTGCCACTCAAACACACGCGCACGAGACAGGCAGTCATTCCCATAGGCCATAGTAAGCATTTGAAAACATTCTGTTGGTGTTTTGTGCAATTTTACAAAAAAATTCAAATTGACTCGTTGTTCAACTTTTAACTTAGCATTTTTTCAGCACTCTACAGAAAACACAACCAAATTAAATGGTGACTCACAATCAACTGAACGTCATAGAGAGTTGCTGCTTGTCATGCAGGTTCAGACAAGTTGAAGGTTATTACGAATGCAGTTAGAACCGGTTCTGACTGCTTTGTTTACTAGGTGGAATCACAGTCTTGTTATTTTATAGACATACCTTGTATATTAGTTAGCCCTCTGTGTTTGAATGCAAGGGTGTAACTAAACCTTAGGGGCCACATAGCAAGATCTTAAAAGGGCCCCCAAAGGTAAAACAAACACATACTTTTGCTCCCACACAGAGCCCATTCATGTTATGCCACACAGAGCCCATTCAGGTTATGCCACACAGTGGTACACAGTAATACCCCTTACACTACACAGTAATGCATCTTTTACCACACAGTAATGCCCTTTACAGATTATGCCACATAGTAGTACCCTAAATAGCACATTATTCCACACAATAGTAGTGTCCCTTACACATTATGTCACACAGTAATGCACCTTATAACATTATGTCACAGTAATGCCCCTTACACATTATGTCTCCCCCCAGGAACTCACCTCCCCGTGTCCCACCAGCAAGCTCTCACCTCCCCGTGTGTGCCATCAGCAGCCAGCAGGTGTAGATTTGGTGCCTGGCTACCAGCTAATTACAGCTGGCACACCGGCAGGCTGCAGCAGAAATGGACAGACAACCCCAGCGCAATTTGAATCTGGCACAGGTCATGAGCCAATTGGAGCTCATAGACTGGCAGTCATTTAGGAGCTGCCACTGCTGATTGGCTGCCGGTCCACGAGCTCTGATTGCCTCACGACCGGCAGCGCTGTCTCTCCATGTCTGCCTGCCGGTACGCCAGCTAGCGGGCCAGAACCAATCAACATCGCTGATAACCGGGCCCCCCTCAGCAGCCCTTATTAGACCAGCCCACCTTGTGTGCCATACTGGGTGCAGGGGGAGCGGCGGGCTACAGAGGCAGCTCAGGTACCATAGCAGCCGCACCCCTTGCACCCACGGCAAACAGTGGGGTCCTATTCAGGATCAATGGAATGGGGTTATAGACAACAGCAATGAATAAAGGCTGCAGGTGTACATCAGGGTGCAGTCTTCAACCCGGGAAATGCCGTGTATCCCAGCTAGTTTTACCTAAGGCATGTGAGCTTGAAACCCAATATCAACAAATTAACACATTTGGTGGGTTCTATACACTAAATAATACTGAAATTAAGTTATAAACATAGCTAAAGAGGTCAGCTACTGTGAGGAACAGGTGCGAAGCCTGACAGTAAGCTCACAAAACAAAGGCCTTCTTAATGAGTAGAGGTGTGACTAGTTGCTATTCTAATAAGTTCTCACTTTCTCAAGACCCATATTCACCACATCCATGACTTATGCTGGGTACACACTGGCAGATATATTGGCCGATCAATTGATCGGCCAATATATCGGGTACTCATCGGCCAGTGTGTACCAGCGATATGTCTGCGAACGACATCGTTCACAGACATATTGCGTCAGTTCTGCTGCACAGGTGATGCAGATATATTGGGGCATTGTGCTGTGTGTACGGGCAGTCAGCCGACTGCTCGTACACTTGTGGCAGCAGCCGCGGGGAGGGGGCGCAACACGCCCCCCAGACATCAGGACCCGCGGCCAGAAGACAGATGATGGTTATTCGGTGTGTATGAACAACCATCTGCAGATATTTCTGTTAAGTGTGTACCTTGCTTTAGGGGTATATTTACTAAATGTCAGTTTTGAAAAAATTGCAAACTGACCAAAACCACAAATTTACTAAAGTGAATCCCAGAAGGATTCTAAATAACCGATGGTGTCTATTACACTAGAAGGAGCAAAGAGGACCTGATCCAGGGGCTGGTGATTATGACTTTTTTTTTTATTTTAAACATAGGACTTCCCCATTCGGTGTCTGTTTCCTGTCATTATTTTAATATTTTCTTCACAGTGGGACTACAGGTGCCAGCAGGCTTGTTGTTCCACAAGTGCCTGCATTCTGGGGCAGGCTTGCTGGGACCTGAAGTCCCACAGTAAAGAAGATTATTATTTTAACATTTTTGCACATTACCCCAGCACCGACTAGCCAAGGGTACGGGGAAGAGACCTGATTTAAAAGTAGTTCTCCAGGAGTCAGGACCCCTTTTTATTTTTGGATTCCCCACCTTCCACGGAATTCCAGCCCTGGGCTGGCCAGTTTGAGGTAGGTTAATGTTTTGTCAGGGTGACACCATGCTGTGGGTCCCGCTGATATGGCATTTCCACCCCGGCTTGTTCAGCCTGGTGCTGGTTATAGGAAAATACAGTAAGGGGGACCTCACGCCAATTTCCCCCTTATTTTCCTGTACCAGCTCAGGCTGAAGGTCCAGGGCTGATTATCGTTTTTGGGGAGGATGCATTTTTTTTTCATATTTTAACTCTTTATTTACTTTTTAAATGAAGCCTGTACAGATCATGCTGATCTGTGCAGTGCTTCTATTCAGGGGACTTTGCCCTCGGTTTTGCACTTCTACTTGCTGTCAGATTTGAAGCGAAAGATAAAAAGCAATGGGATTTAGAACGGCAAAAACCAACTAACATCGAAGCTGTGTTTCAATTGAAGCTGAAGCCTGATGCTATTTTTTGGGACGTTGATATGGCTTTGATGTCCATCGATATTTATTAAATTTACTCCTGCAGCTCAATAATTATGATTAGCTGTCATGCTGACCTCAGGTAAGAAATGCCACATATCTGTATTGCTGTGGATTTGAGGATTGGAAAATACCCCCCCTCCCCTGCCCCACACAAAACCATAGTGAAACTCAGGACCCTGAATGGAAATATAGCTGTAAAAAAAATCAGGGGTCACTATGTATCTGTTCCGCTTCCCATAGGCCTTAAAAATGTGGCCATGTGGGAGTATAAACCATGTATTTATTTTAACAATGTAAATTGAAGAGTATACTGGGTCAATATCTATAATATAAGCCTGACTGGCTGTCCAATCTATATCATGCGCAGTGGGAGCAGGAGCATGTGCCTAGACTGTGTGCCACCCCTCCTTCTTCCACTAACAGTTTCACAAGGGGCATATTAAGAGAGGAGGGGCCCGTGTGCAATCTCCATCCAGGTCCCCTTCCTCTCTATCCGATGTCCGGCAGTGTAATGAGCGCTGCAGTAGACTCTGGGCACTAATAGACTCTAGCACTGTGCAGGTCACCGGGGAAATAGCTTGGCAGCCATTTCTCAGTGATTTCCCTACTTCGCATGCGCGGGATCGGGGAAAATGGCCGCTGCCAATGATTTGTACAATGCTGCTGCCGCCAATGCAGGACTCCAGAGAGGTAAATATTGAAGAAATGGGTGCAGGGTGTGAGGAGTAGGCCACCCTAGACCCTATGGCTTGTGTGTACCGCAAATCCTGCACCCATTGTAGCTATGCCCTTCAGCTCCACTTACACCCACTACAAGGGATGGGGCCGTGGAGTATCTATAATGGGTGCAGTATCTATAATGGGCGCATACCTCCCAATGTGACCCACTCCAGGAGGGACACAATGCTCTGGTCCTGGACTTCCCTGGGAAGAGGTGGGGCTGCAGCGCAGTTCAAAATTCAAATAGGGGAGTCACACCAACTGTCATTTCACACGCTGCCAAACATCACTGGCTGGTACTCACTGGCAGCTGGTGTGACTCCCCTATTTGAATTCTGAACTGTGCTGCAGCCCCACCCCTAGAGCCGCCACCAATCAAAAATTGCCAGGGAAGTCCAGGACCAGAGCATTGTGTCCCTCCTGGAGAGGGTCATGTTGGGAGGTATGCACACGGACCCCCAGGTCCAGGAGGGCCCCGCACCGCACACACTACACCCATATTTTTTTAAACTTACCTGTCCGAGGTCTCGCGTCGGGTGTCACTGCTGTTCAGAACACTGGAAAAATGGCCGCCGTGGTCATTTTTCGGCGTTCTGCGCATGCGCAAATGACTCCGAGCACACTCTAGTGCCCGGAGTCTATTAATGTTCAGGTGGATGGCCAGCCGCATCAGTCGGCTGCCAGCCACCAGGAAGAGAGGAGGGGGCCCCGCATGAGGAGTGCACACGGGCCCCATCCTCTCTTAAAATGCCCCTGGGATGGGGACAACATAGGAGATGCCCAATCTCACAGCAGTTTGTTGCTCTGCGGTGGTTCACAGTCATGGCTGTATACACTGTAAATACCGCACAGTGGCCTTGATTCAGAGCCGGACGCTCTGACAGAGTGCTCGCTCTGAATCAGGGCCGTCCTTCTCTTTTTTAGAGCGGCCTTCTGGCCGCTCTCATAGCTGTGGGAGAGCACCCACAGCTATAGCGAGTGGCCAAAAAGATGGTCGCGATGGTCAAGACCATCGCGACCATCGGGCTTGCGACGAGATCCTTGTGGTAGGGTCTCATTGCCGCAAGCCCTGGAGTGCTTTCGGTTCTATCAGAGCCGAAGGCACTCCCACTGACATCACTTGCGATGTCAGTGGGGTCGGCCCCAGACGGTAGGCGTTCCCATAGGAACGCCTCTGTCTGGGCAGTCACGGCCCCGGCACGCCCACCAAAGGGGGCGTGCTGTCACTCACCATCAACAGCACGCCCCTTTTGGTACGGGACCCATAGCGACGGCTTGGCCATCGCTATCTGGGTCTCGCGCATGTGCACGACGGAGCCACCTCCGTCGTGCGCATCGCACTGGGGCAACATCAGACCGCTTGCGAGCGCTCAGCGCTTGCGAGCGGGTCTGAATTAGGCCCAGAGCGCCTGATTCAGAGATGCAATTGCAGCTGCGATTTCTTATGCAACTCAGCAACGAAAATATGCTAATGTTAGCAAAGATCTCCTGAGCATAAAGACGCCCACTGCTGCCTACTTACCTGTGTACGACGCATTCCTACAGTATTTAAACATTGGTAACATTGGAACACATCGGCGGCCATCTTACTCTCGCGGCAGGTCTGACCTGCCTTAGCCTTGGGTGCTCTTCTGACATGCCGACCTGCGTATGCAATCGCAGTGGCTAATTTATGCACGCCCACATAATGGCGTTTAAATGGACACACCCACATTTTTGTGACCACTCCCCATTACCACCCCCGGACGCTGCCAGTCTGTTACTCACTTAGTGATGGATTCCTCTGTGCGTGCATTATCGCTATGCGATAATATCTTATCAGTATATCTTACTAGTCAGATCTAGAGAGCTGGGCTCGATTGAGCTGGGCATCCCATGCATGAAGTATCCTATGCATAAAGTATCAAAATGAACAGTTAAAAACCAAATTACATTTATCTGGATCTAACCATCTTCTTTTCTCATCTCTCAGGTATGTGATATCCACCCTCCTGCAATCATACTCTGAACTTTATTCATTCATCATATTTAAATGTATGTGATATCCACCCTCCTGCAATCATACTCTGAACTTTATTCATTCATCATATTTAAATGTATGTGATATCCACCCTCCTGCAATCATACTCTGAACTTTATTCATTCATCATATTTAAATGTATGTGATATACACCCTCCTGCAATCATACTCTGAACTTTATTCATTCATCATATTTAAATGTATGTGATATCCACCCTCCTGCAATCATACTCTGAACTTTATTCATTCATCATATTTAAATGTATGTGATATCCACCCTCCTGCAATCATACTCTGAACTTTATTCATTCATCATATTTAAATGTATGTGATATTTTAAATTGTTGCAATAGTCATTTACTATTTTTGTGATGTTGTTGTTAGTGAAGCATAGTTTATGATGGCAAACTGGGCTGTTGTTTACATAATCAAACACAAGGCAATTTAACACCTTAGGTCAGCTGGACATGTCTCAGATGTAGCCTATGTTAATCAGCCACAGTATATCTTACTAGTCAGATCTAGAGAGCTGGGCATCCCATGCATGAAGTATCAAAATGAACAGTTAAAAACCAGTTGAACAAACATTGAACAACATCATAAAGCAGGTAATTTCTAAATGCAAACAATAACTATTTATATTCTACGGATTTTCTCTTTTTATTCAAAACCATCATGTACCATACATTATTCATTCTTATTTCACTCCATGGCATGTTCTCTAAGGCTATTGCATCCTTTACTCTCCCTGCAGCTCACCCCTCTGTACACATTGCAGCCTCAATAATCTACTCCCCTCTTATGAACACACATGAGCTATTTACTTATCTTTCTAAATTGACCATAACATCCACAACCTGTTACCATAAAAAACTTTCATACAAAACACAGAACTATATTTATGTCTCTCTCCTTCTACTTCTCTTAGCTGGTGACATATCACCAAATCCAGGCCCTACACACATGCCCTACTCACGGAATATAAATCCAGCAAACCTCAGACACATCACATGCCTCCCATCACCCTCTAAAACACTGAAATGTGCCTTATGGAATGCACGCTCTGTCTGAAACAAACTAACATCCATCCATGACCTCTTTATTTCTAACAACCTCAATCTTCTGGCATTAACAGAAACATGGCTCACACAAACAGACACTGCCTCCCCTGCAGCACTCTCACATGGTGGTCTACACTTCACACATACCTCCAGGCCTGGTAATAGTAAAGGAGGTGGAGTAGGAATACTACTGTCCCAATCTTTTACATACACAGTTATTCCACAGGTACTATCCCTTACATTTACATCATTTGAAGTACATTCTATTAGGACTTTCACTCCTTTCTCTCTGCGCATTGCTGCTATCTATCGTCCACCTGGACCACCCAATCAATTTCTGGAACATTTTTCTGCCTGGCTCCCTCACTTCCTATCCTCTGACATCTCCACCATCATCATGGGTGATTTCAATATCCCCATTGACAGTCCACAATCCCCTCATGCCTCCAAACTTCTCTCCTTAACATCCTCTCTTGGCCTCTCCCAATGGACTGACTCCTCTACTCATCAAGATGGCCACTGCCTTGATCTTGTATTTACCAGACTATGCTCAGTCTCTGATTTCACTAATTCTCCTTTCCCTCTCTCAGATCATAACCTTATCACCTGCACACTCTCCTCCATTACATCAGCCTCAATGCCAAGCAAATCAACCAAACCTCCTCAAACCCGCAGAGATATTAATACTATTAATTTTGAACAACTATCCACCTCTCTGCAACAATCACTCTTACCTATTTCTACTTTCACTTCTCCTGAGACTGCTGTATCACACCTGAACCAGACCCTAGAACTAGCCCTTGATGAAGTAGCTCCAGCTACCCATCACATTCCGCGTAGACTTAGACGTCAGCCGTGGCATTCCAAATTCACAAGACACCTACAAAAACTCTCACGTAAAGTAGAACGTCAGTGGCGAAAGTCTCATACTCCAAGTGACTTCCTCACGTATAAGACAATCTACCACTCTTATCGTAATGCACTGGATAATGCCAAACAGATATATTTCCAATCTGTTATCTCTGACCAAGCCTCTAACCCCAAGCGACTTTTTAATACATTTAAATCACTTCTTAACCCTCCATCACCCAACCCACCTGCTACTATCAGTGCACAAGATCTTGCTTCCTATTTCAAAAAACAAGATTGATAATATCCAAAATGAAATGGTATGCACTTCCTCAGCCAGGGTCTTGTTCAATTCCCTACCTGAACCCAATGGCACGTTCTCATCATTTGACCCCACTAATGAAGATGAAGTAGCTATACTCTTCTCATCCTCCTACTCTACTACCTCTTCTCTTGATCCTACACCCTCACAAATCAGTAAAGCTCTGTCTCCTGTGCTCATTCCACACTTAACTAAAATCTGTAATCTCTCTTTCTCTACTGGTATCTTTCCATCACTGTTCAAGCATGCAGTGATCACTCCCATTTTGAAAAAACAAAATTCTGACCCTAACTCTCTCTCAAATTACCGTCCTATCTCCCAGCTACCTTGCCCCTCCAAGCTACTGGAGAGACTTGCCTACACTCGCCTCACACACTTTCTTAACACCCACAACTTATTGGATCCACTTCAGTCAGGCTTTCGTTCCCAACACTCCACTGAGACAGCACTGGCTAAGGTAGTAAATGATCTGGTCACTGCCAAGGCTAAAGGCCATTATTCACTTCTAATTTTTCTAGATCTCTCAGCTGCCTTTGACACTGTTGACCACTCTCTTCTCATACAAACACTACAATCCATAGGTCTTCAAGACACATCCCTTTCTTGGTTCTCATCTTACCTATCTAATCGCTCTTTCACTGTTCGCTTTTCTGATTCTACCTCCACTTCGCTACCTCTATCAGTTGGAGTACCACAAGGTTCAGTATTAGGTCCTCTGCTTTTCTCAATATATACCACCTCTCTTGGCAAACTAATCAGCTCTTTTGGTTTTCAGTATCATCTGTACGCGGACGATACTCAAATTTACCTATCCTCCCCAGATTTGTCACCATCTGTGCTGGTCCGTGTCACTGAATGTCTCTCTGCCATTTCATCTTGGATGTCATCTCGCCACCTCAAACTTAATATATCCAAAACAGAATTAATTATATTTCCACCAGCCAATAGCAGTTACCAACCTGATATCTCTATTACTGTTGACAACTCGACAATCTACCCCACCCCACAAGCTCGCTGCCTAGGTGTCATCCTTGACTCTGAACTGTCTTTTGTTCCCCACATTCAATCTGTCTCTAAATCCTGTTACATACATCTAAGAAACATAGCCAAAATTCGATCATATCTTACTCAAGACACTGCAAAAACTCTTATACACGCACTCATAATTTCCCGCATTGACTATTGCAATAGTCTCCTTATTGGTCTTCCCAAAAACAGGCTCTCCCCACTACAATCCATTTTGAATGCAGCTACGCGGTTGATCTTTCTCACCAAACGTTCAGTGTCTGCTGATCCACTCTGTCAGTCCCTCCATTGGCTGCCAGTCTTCTACCGTATTCAATTTAAAATACTTACACTCACACATAAAGCTATTAACCAAACCACACCAACATACATCTCTTCACTTATCTCAAAATATCTTCCAACCCGACATCTCCGTTCTGCACAAGATCTGCGTCTCTCATCCCCGCGCATTACTTGTTCCCATGCACGGTTACAGGACTTTTTTCGGGCTGCACCCACCCTGTGGAATGCCCTCCCATGCACAATAAGACTTTCCACTAGTTTCCAAACATTCAAGCGTTCTCTGAAAACTCACCTCTTTAGACAAGCTTATCAGATTCCAGGACCGCCCACCTAACCTTTTATAGCTCCCTATCTAACTCTCTTCTTATAGTAAACACCTATCACATCTTCTCTTTCTTCAATTGAACATCCTCCTAACCCTAGGCCAACTTTCCAGTGTGATTGGATTATACAGCCCACCAAGAATATCTGCAATTGGGCTGGACCTATTTGCAATAGCACCTCTCCTTGTGTATCAACACCTATTTCCCTATAGATTGTAAGCTTGTGAGCAGGGCCCTCTTACCCTTATGTATGTCATGTATGTATGTCTTTTACAACCCAGTATAATGTTAATCTTGATTCAAATTGTAAAGCGCAACGGAATTTGCTGCGCTATATAAGAAACTGTTAATAAATAAATAGCGCACGCGCAGTGTTGTGCATACGCATGCGCAATGGCAAACAATCGATCTGCGTTAAAATTGCATTAGCGTCCATCTCTGCATCAGGCCTAGGGATACATTTACTAAGATTCGTGTTAGTCCGAGATTGCCATGAAAATATAACTTTTTTGCTTATTGGGAATTTACTATTATTACACTCGGGTTACTTTTTAATTTTTTGGGGTTGAAATCGGGCGTGTTAATACTGCAAATTCTGACGTTTTCTTAACTAGAAATGAATACATTATCGGCTCAAATCGGCAGTACTTTCCATTCACTTCAGCATAATTCGGGAGTTTACCAGTATTCGTTTTGCTGTATTTGGTCGTTTTAACAGACAAATCGGGGACTAAATAGAAATTGCAAATATACCACCTTCTGAGCTGTGAGTTCCATCAAACATACACAGATCAGTGTGATTCGTGTATGTTTAATATTGGAAACAGTGTTGTAAGGGTCCCCCACCAAAAGCATAACCAGCCCCGGACTGGTCAGCCAGTCCTGGTGCCTAAAATTACAAGGGAAAAAACGTGTAGGGTTCCCTCGTAATTAACCTTAACAGGACAAAACAAAAAGCAGCCTGCACATATTTCACTGATACAGTATGTGCAGGCTGCTTGTTCGGGATGGAAAGTCGGGCAGGGAACTCGGGGCTTCAGCACGGACAGGATCGATCAAATACACCATCAAACAAGTCGTTCCTGTCAAAACCAGGAGCTTGGTGAATTCCCAATTTTTTTTGTGAAAAAAACGGTCCTTTTGTGGTTAAAAACGGGACAAATCGGGACCAAAACGAATCAGTAAATTTACCCCCTAGAGTGGGAGAGAGAGGCAGGGTTGGACTGGCCCATAGGGGTACAGGGGAAATCCCCAGTGGGCCCCACTGCCTGTGGGCCCACCCTCCTCTTCTAGGTGTCAGGTTCCAGACATCAAATTATAGATTGTTATCTAGACGGTCAATTATGTGGAGGAGCAGAACCACTGATCAACATGGAGGTTTGGTTTCCTTCTATAGAAACTACTGTACATCAAGATTTTATTAATGGATAGTCAAGTGTCTTAGGTGGCTGGCCACACCCCTTAAGCATGGGCCCCTACCACTGAATTTTCCCGGTTGGCCCTTCATTCCCCAGTCCGACACTGGAGAAAGGAACAGATGGGAAAAAAGTAAAACCCCTTGCCCTCTGAATGATGTGCCCAAAAGGCTAGTATACAGAACTGGTGGTGTGTATACTATATGTTGTTACATATAATAAAATGTAGCACATTTATAAAAACAAATAAAAAGGTGCAGCACCCATAACATTATTTTGCTTGCTCTGCGTTATTTTCCATTATTTTATACATTTTACATTTTGGATCTTTCATCATGAATTCCGTCACTTGCCCCTGATTGTCTTCTGAAAAATCAATAATGCTATACAAAACACTAATAATATAGTATTCCTATATACAAAAATAAACGTAATTAAGCAGAACTCCTAATTGTTTCAGCACATGCTCATTAAACCTTGATTGAAATACATATCCTTGTTTTCGTGCACACATTAGCAGTTTTCTAAACTATTTATACTGTTCCTGTGTTTTATAACTGATCGGGGACAGCGAATTTGCTGAACAATTATTTTACCAATGAATTAACAAATATTGATTGTTCTTTATTTAGGAGCATTAAGCTGCTCTACATGACAGTAATACAAGCACGTAATGGTACACATAGTTCAGCAGCCCCACTGCCCTTTGTCGATGCTTTGCTGCACTTGTCTACACTGACAATGTTTGGCATACAGAATGTCCTATTGTTCCTTGTCAATGTAAGAAAATTTGCCATGGTCCACTTATTTTAATTATGTGCTCCCATTACCTCCATCATGTGTATCTTTATTTAGATCTATCTTAAACTTATACATTTATTTTATGATTATCAAAATATGTAGTAAATACAGCAGTATATTATAAACTGAAAAAAAAAAACGTTATAAATAGTGAATAGAACAAAATGTGATTTCCATCGCGACCATCAGGGCTTATGACCAGACCCTAAGGTTGGGTCTGGGCACTCGTAAGCCCCAGGGAGCTTCCTGCTCTGATGGAGCAGAAAGCTCCCCACTGACATCACTGATGATGTCAGTGCGGCCGCCCACAAAACGCCTCCGTTTTAAAAACCACCCCCCCCCCCCGGTCCGCCTACCAAACGGGGCGAGCTGTTGATCAACATCGACAGCCACCCCTTTGGTAGCGAGCTCCGGAGCGACAGAGTTTCTGTCGCTCCGGGGCTTGCACACGCACAGTGCGGCCGCTGCTCATGCGCAGGCCTTACCATCGAGTCGGTTACTAGCGCGTCGGCGCTCGCGACCAACTCTGAATAAGGTCCAATATCCCTAGGTTTGCCTAGTCATTCAGGGAGGCCTGGCAAGGGCCTGCCAGGAATGTGCTACCATCCTCAGTCACAAGATGCTGTGGCTTAGCCTCTTAAAGCACGGCAGTGCAGTATGTACTGTACAGAGCAGCGGTGGCCAACCTGTGGCTCTTGAGCCACATGTGGCTCTTTCCTTGTTCTGATGCAGCTCCTCTGCTGGCTCCACTGGCTGACACTGACTGCCTCCTCTGATAGGCGCACAGCTGTTCAGAGGAGGCTCGTCCTTTGTTGCGGCAGTCTGCTCCGCCATGGAGGCACGTATGGGTGATGTCATGCCGCAAATAGGAGGCGGAGCTCAACTTGTGACTGAACCTACACGTTCACAGATGCCAGAGCCTACTTACATGACACAGACAATCTGCAACAAGGTAAGAGCTGTGTTTTTTATTTGTTTTTTCATTTATTTGTGACATGTGGGGGGACTGGAGTGGCCTGAGGAGTGGGAGGGAGTGTGGGGGAAGGTGGCTGGACTGGAGTGGCTCAAGGAGAGGGGGGGGGCTGGAGTGGCACATGAGGGTCTACTGTTGTGACACATGAGGGTCTGCTGGAGTGACACATGGGGGGGTTGCTGTAGTGACACATGGGGATTGCTGGAGGGACTAATGGGCTGAAGTGACACATAAGGGGCAGTTGATGTGACACATGGAGGGGCTGGAGTGACACATGGGGGGTGGATTACAGTATATTATGTGAATCTGTTTTTTATGTATTTTTTTGTGGATGTGGCTTTTTCAGTGTATTTTATGTGGATGTAGCTTTTTCAGTGTATTCTTGATGTAAGAAAGCCTTCTGAAATCTGATGGACCTCTATGTACATTCAATCCAACATAGCCTGTAATTCCACCTACACGCCCACAACGCACCCTCAGAACACATAACTAGGGGTGCCGCAAGGGGGAGGTTGAGAACTATGTAGTAGGACCTGGGCATGTCTAAGGGCCCAGAGTGCAACTGCCCTCTAGTACCAGCACATTTATCAGTGGGCCTGTGCTTAGTCCATGTGCGAAAGGGTGAAACTAGGGGGGAGTCCATGCCAGGGAAGGGGGGGTGTAAAGAGGGGTCGGCGATTACAGATAGTTTCCAAATGGCTCTATATCAGGTAGGGGATAATGTATTTGGGACAATCGTCTCAGTGTCTCAACCCCTACACATTGGGCATAACCAGCCTGCCCCATCATGCCGCACAGCGCTGGCTCGCATGGATTATGGGAGTTCTTGACATTTGAGATGCAACCTGGGAAAAATACTATATAATCCACAGCATTACTCTGTAGTAGCATAGGGTACAGTGCATATCTGAGTGAATAGTATTTTAATTAATTAAAGAAAATGAAAGTTACATACTGAAAGAGGAAATTGGATTTATTGTGCACCCATAAATTGATTTATTTGCCAGGACTTACCTTTTGGGATGTGCAGCGAGGAGATCTATCAAACCTCCTAAATAAAACAGGGGAAGAAGTTGCACATAGCAACCAATCACTTTACAGCTATCATTGAATAGAGTGTACTTTTCTGATTGGTTGCTATGGGCAACCTCTCCACTTGTCTTCTTTAGAAGCTTTGATACACCTCGCTCATAGGGCTCTATTTATCAACATTATTTTTACTAAAATAATGTGAAAAAGGGTGTTTTCACACCCTTTTCACATTATTTTAGTATCACCTGTAGTTATTACAGGGCAATTGGAGTAGAATTCGTAAAATTCTACTCCAAGCCCTAAGTATACACTTATTTTTAGTAAAGCAGATCGCATTTCCCATAACTGTAATGGGAAATGTGATCTGACCATAGTTACTAAAAATAAATGTGAAGAAAATACCGGGGAAAGCCCTGTGATAATAACGCCACCTGGAGGTGGCGTTATCCAGGTCTCCCCCGGTTACCGGACTCCTGGCCTGCTCTAACGGGGAGACCAGAGCCGGGAGTCGGTCCCTGTAATCAGCTGTGTGGTCTAAACAGACCGCAAGCTGATTACTGTAAAAAAAAAGAAAAAAAAATAGTAAAAAAAAAAATTACTTACCTGACTCCAGGGACCGGTGATCGGGCCTCCGGTGATGACTCCCCTCCGGTCAGCTGGTCTCCCACAGTGCACTGCTGCCCGGTCATCAGGTGATCGGGCCCCAGTGCAGTATGGGAGATCACCTGACCGGAGGAATGGAGAACATCACCGGACCCCTGGAGCATGCAGGTAAGTGTAAGTAAGGGAGAGCAGGGGCAAACGCAGGATTCTCAGGGAGGGGTTTCCATTATATATATCTACACACACATACATATATAAGTAGGTGCGCGCGACAGAGGCTCCCAGTAGTAGTCCTCCCTATGTAGTGCCCCTTATATAGTGCCCCCAGTAGTAGTCCCCCCATTTGCAGTGCCCCTTATATACTCCCCCCAGTAGTAGTCCTCCCCCTATGCAATTCCCCTTATATACTGCCCCCAGTAGTAGTCCTCCCTATGTAGTGCCACTTATATAGTGCCCCCAGGAGAAGTCTCCCCCTATGCAGTGCCCTAAGTGGTGGTCCCCCCTATACAGTGCCCCTTATATAGTGCCCCCCAGCAGTGCCAGTGCCCCAGTAGTGGTGCCCCATATGCAGTGCCCCCAGTAGTGCCCTTTATATAGTGCCCTTAGTAGTAGTCCCCCGTATGCAGTGCCCCTTATATAGTGCCCCAGTAGTGCCCCCCTAACAGTGCCAGAGCCCCCAGAAGTGGTTCCCCCATATGCAATGCCACTTGTATTGTGCCCCAAGTAGAAATCCCCCTGTATGCAGTGCCCCTTATTTAGTGCCCCTTAGATAGTGCCTCCCCCCAGCAGTGACTGTGCCCCCAGTAGTGCCTCTCCCCAGCAGTGACGGTGCCCCCAGTAGTGCCTCCCCCCAGCAGTGACAGTGCCTCCACTAGTTGTCCCCCCTTGAAGTGCCCCCAATATAGTGCCCTCCAGTAGTTCCTCCCCCCAGTAGTGCCCCATACATATATAACAAAATCTAATACAAAAAAAACCCCACTTACCTGAATAATCCCGCTCCTGTGCCCGCCTCTGTCCGTGAGCCGGAAGGTGGAGCCCGGCTCCGGCAATGCTTCCCTCTGCCTAGCTCCCTCTGGGAGGGCTGTGTGCATGGCGCACAGCCCGTCCACTGCCGATTCAGCTGCCAGCACTTCCGCAACTGGCAGGGGCCTGGCTGGGCAGCGCCGCGCGCCCGATCGTGGATGGCCCGGGGATGGTGCAGAGATGGAGACAAGGCTGTCTCCATCTCTGAAGAAAAAAAAATATTGGTTGGTCAGGTGGGTACTTAGAAACCCCCCCTCCGTGCGCTAGTGGAGAGGGGGGTCGCGGGGGGGCCGCGATCGCTGGGGGCGGGGCTTGGCACCGAGGGCGGGGCTTAGCGCCGGGGGGGTAGCAGCGGCGATCGGTCGGCGCATGCGCGGGCACTTAATCACGGTATTTTTTGCAAAAATACCGTGATAAGGCTCCGAAGGGGATTAGCAGGGACAGAGCTTTATCGCAAGCTCTGTCCCTGCAAGGGATTTGTAGTAAATCCCTGTGATTGCTGAAGGTGCGTTTTTGGCGCTTTTTAATGCTTGATATTAGCCATAAATATGCTTGCACCCATTTTCATGTAGCGCAAATTTGACGGGAATACTTAATTTCCCCAAAAAAAGTTGCAAAATGCTATTCTTCACCACTTGCTCAAAGACGCTAAATAGCGCCTATTGAGACCATTTAAAAACCCCAAATACCTTTAGCAGGGCTATTCGGGGGTACCCATAGTGAACCCCCATGTCAGAGCATCTTTATGGGGGTGTCAGGCTGATTTCCCCAAAAACAACAGGACTTTTCGCCGAATTAGATTTCGCCGGATCCGGTTTTCGCACATTTGCAATTGAATATGGGGATACGCGGGGACGCGTGCGATAAGTTTTCGCTGGCAAAACCTCCAAAGCCGGCGAAATGTCCGGCAGCGGACTTTTCGCTCCTAATTGAATATGGCCCTTAGAGTGTGATCTTGTGTGGGATATCGATAAATGAATTGTTAGCGCTGCCCTCCAATAGATGACTACTTAGATTACAGTGTATGGATACATATACTGTACAGTTCTCTACTGTACCTGTCCCTAAACAATATACATAGATTAACAGCATTACAACTTGCCCTGTTATATAATAGAGATATTGTGTAACTTAGTAAGCCTGACAGTGGACATACAGTACCATAACATGCAAAAGCTTATTTACAGTAATAGGAAATTTGTTTTTGCCAATGCAGTCTTATTTTTAATTAATACATAATTGTTCTAGAATTACTCACTGCCTTTTAACAACATTTTGCTGTTTTGCTGTGTACTTTAAGACTATTGAAATTAGTTACATTTTAATTTTACAAACAATTCACATTGAAAGTCTACAAAGGAACTCTTGCTTTTCTAAACTATGTATCCAAAAAGCTCCTAGGTGTTAGCACCTTCCCCTATCTATGTAACCGTAAGGACTTATAGGGAGGATTTCATGTAGAGAGATAAGTTCTAGGGGGTATATTTACTAGAAGTGGAGATGTTGCCCATAGCAACCAATCAGATTCTAGCTATTATCTTCTAGAAGGTGCTAGTTAAATGTTAAGTACAATCTGATTGGTTGCTATGGGCAACATCTCCACTTCTAAAAACTCTCACTTTAATAAATATACCCCTAGGTGTTTATTTACTAAACCGTTTATCTCCAGTAGTTTTTCAGCGGTTTGTAGAACTGTTGTTTGGTTAATTATTAATAATAATAATAATAATAATAATAATAATATATTTATTATTATTATTATTATTATTATTATTATTATTATTATCTGGGCCGGACTGGCCATCTGGCACTTCTGACATATGCCAGAAGGGCAGATGGCCTCAGGGCCAGAGGAGTGCAGCTGCCACTTCGAAGGTGTCCCCGCCCTCCACCCTCCACCCTCCATGCCGGAGTTCATGGAATAAGCTTAGCAGGAGGGAAGGGGTGGCAGCAGTGATGGGCCAGTGCGCTATGCTCAGCCAGGAAATACGGGGGCATGCCGCGAGGCCAGGCCCCTGTGACTTGCGGCACGCCCCCTTGAAAGGTAATCACGCAAAGGGTGGGCTGCCAGGGTGAATCTACATCCCCAGTCTGTCCTTGATTATTATTGTTATTATTATTATTATTATTATTATTATTATATTTAAGATTTAGGAAACCCCTATATACAAAGCAAAAATAAAACAGCATGTAACTACTTTGTACTGTACCTTGCAAAACCACGCTGTACTGCAGGTGGGGCAGATGTAATAGGTATAAAGAGATTTAGATTTGGGAGGGTCCAAACTCAAATTTAAATAGCAGTGTAAAAATAAAGCTGTCCAGTATTTGTGTGCTACATGCAACAGCAACCAGTATTTACCCTGAATGCAAAAATAATAAATGTATTTGCACCCCTGAAATGCATACAACCAGGGACATAGCAAGGCCTATGGGGACCAATATAAAAAAATGTCCACAATCTCCATCCTGCTGCTGGGCCAAGTAAGCTCCATCTCTCCTTGCTAATGCTGTACTAAAGCCAAGACAGCAGTAATACTTTAGGGCAGGAGGCGTTCAGATCGGCACAGCAGGGGGCGTGAAATTAATTTGTGGGTGGGACTGGGGGCAGGACTGGGCGATCACGTCATTGCGGCAACACCCCCGCTGCACAATGCCGAGATTACCAAATTGCGTCACTAGCTCCCTCCAGACCGCCCACTTACAAAAGGGAGCGGACAATGGCGGGGGGGGAGCGGAAAACGGTGGGGGGGTATGGGAGGCTCCCAACAGTCCCGGGAGAGAAGGCAAGTATGCTTTAGGCCGGGGCAGAATTGTATTATGGCCACGTTGTATCATAACCATTAGGCTCAACAGTCTGGTCTGGAGTTGGAAGATTGGACAAGTGTGTACCAATATTTAGTCCTGCAGGTTCACATCAGATGAATAATTTGCTTTATCCATTGTTTCTAAATAAAAAACTGCAGATAAAATGTCGGTAGGTGTCCTAAGGGGTAAGGGTGACAGGCCAAAAGTTACCTGAAGATGTTATTCACATTCTTTTTCTAAAGATGTTGTTGTTCAGGACATTATTGAATGATGTAATCCAAAATCTTTATCAGTAGTCATTATCCAAATTTGCTTAAATAGAGCAGGAACTACTCAGAGAGCATCAATGTAAGACAAAATGTCACCACAAAATGGCTGCCAGTGGCAGGGCATCCTGTATATAGGGCTATGACCTGCATTGTGACATCACAATGCATACAGGCATCAACTATAGATGGCTGTACCTTAGATCAGCTCTGGGCCCTACCTTCAGGGGCGCATTGGGCGTTGAAGTCAGCGGGAAGATTCCCGGTGGGCCGATGCACTTGTTGGGCCGCCTGTCGACCACTGACTTTTTTTTTTGCATACACTTCCCATTATGGTGCTGCGTTAAATGACAGGAGGCCAGCTAAATGTGAGGCCAGGTAGATATTACCTTCAGTCACCCGGCGGGCTGAGGGGCCGGGCTTGCCGATGAGGTGGGTGGAGCTAAGGGGCTGGGCTGACTGACTAGGTGGGCGGAGCTAAAGCGGGTGTCGGACAGTCAGTGAAAGTGAAGTGAGAGGCCGGGCTGGCTGATAAGTGGATGACAGATGGAACTGAGCCTGGGTGAGGGTAATAAGTAAAGAAAGGTACAGGAAGTACCAGTGTGCAGATCTGACAGAGGGGCCACTGGTGTTGATGATCGCAGCTGCAACTGCTTCTCACTCACAGACAAATGTCTGCCTGTGAGTGAGAAGTAGTTTGGGACTGGGATCATAAGCACCAGCGGCCCCTTTTTCAGTTTTGCTCATTAGATCTAGCTAGGTTTTAGATGGGAGCATTTGGGGAGTTGTGCTCCCCTTCCCCACTCTTGCAGGGGACGTCAGTCAGTCCGGAGTCTGGACTAGCAGTTTCACTTTTCTCTACATGTTGCCCCACCCCTAGGTCCCTTACAGCTCCTCCCTTCTCCTCCTCCCCCTGCTTCCTTCCCCTGGCTGAGCTAGACAGAGGCACTCACTTCCTCAGCTGTACCTCTGCTCCTGCTCTCCCCATGTGTGCCTCTAAACCCCCACCAATGTGTGCCTCTGCCACCTTTATCTGCTGTGCCTCTGCCTCTCTTCCCTCCATGTGTGCCTCTAACCCCCCACCAATGTGTGCCTCTACCACCTTTATCTGCTGTTCCTCTGCCCCTCTCCCCTCCGTGTGTGCCTCTAAACCCCCCACCAATCTGTGCCTCTGCAGGGACGAAACTAGGATATCTGTCACCCGGTGCAAGGCAGCAATTTTGCACCCCCTCCCTTCCCGTACCTGGACTTTGTCCTTGCTCCTCCATAAGGCAGTGCACTAGTCAAATGTCCCTGGTATAGTGACTTACATTATTCCACACATCATAATGCCCATTACATATTATTCCACACACTTTAATGCCTATTACCAAAGTGCCACTTACATATTTGCCCCACACCATTTTATGCCCCACAGTTTGGCTTCTAATTACTTTAAAATTACCTGCTCGTTGTCAGGGGTTTCATGCTCTTTGCCAGGGGGCTTTATACTCGTTGCCAGGAGGTTTCTTGCTCGTTGCTATGAGGTTTATGCTCGTTGCTATGGGGTTTATGCTCGTTGCCATGGGGTTTATGCTCGTTGCCAGGGGGTTTCACGGGAGAAGATGCAGCTTTCAGCATCTTCTCCCGACACTTGCACTGGCCTAACAGACACTAGAGGTCCAGCAGGACCTTTAGTGTCTGTTTCCTCCTAGCGGCTGCCATTTTTGGATGGCTGTTTTCAGCAGAGTCCATGTGGACGGCTAGTCCGCATGGAATCTGCTGAAAATGGCCATCCAAAAATGGCCGTCGCCAAGGAGGAGACAGACACTAGAGGTCCAGTAAGGACCTCTAGCATCTGTCTCCTCCTTGGCTTTGGCTGGCTGTTTTCTGAATAGCAGCCCCCAAGCCACCGTGAGTCAGCCCTTTTTCACCCCCTGCATTCCGGCACCCAGTGCATGTGCACCTCTAGCCCCCCCTCCCTAGTTGCGGCCCTGGCCTCTGCCACCTTTATCTGCTGTTCCTCTGCCCCTCTTCCCTCCATGTGTGCCTCTAAACCCCCACCAATGTGTGCCTCTGCCACCTTTATCTGCTGTGCCTCTGCCTCTCTTCCCTCCATGTGTGCCTCTAACCCCCCACCAATGTGTGCCTCTACCACCTTTATCTGCTGTTCCTCTGCCCCTCTCCCCTCCGTGTGTGCCTCTAAACCCCCCACCAATCTGTGCCTCTGCAGGGACGAAACTAGGATATCTGTCACCCGGTGCAAGGCAGCAATTTTGCACACCCTCCCTTCCCGTACCTGGACTTTGTCCTTGCTCCTCCATAAGGCAGTGCACTAGTCAAACGTCCCTGGTATAGTGACTTACATTATTCCACACATCATAATGCCCATTACATATTATTCCACACACTTTAATGCCTATTACCAAAGTGCCACTTACATATTTGCCCCACACCATTTTATGCCCCACAGTTTGGCTTCTAATTACTTTAAAATTACCTGCTCGTTGTCAGGGGTTTCATGCTCTTTGCCAGGGGGCTTTATACTCGTTGCCAGGAGGTTTCTTGCTCGTTGCTATGAGGTTTATGCTCGTTGCTATGGGGTTTATGCTCGTTGCCATGGGGTTTATGCTCGTTGCCAGGGAGTTTCACGGGAGAAGATGCAGCTTTCAGCATCTTCTCCCGACACTTGCACTGGCCTAACAGACACTAGAGGTCCAGCAGGACCTTTAGTGTCTGTTTCCTCCTAGCGGCTGCCATTTTTGGATGGCTGTTTTCAGCAGAGTCCATGTGGACGGCTAGTCCGCATGGAATCTGCTGAAAATGGCAATCCAAAAATGGCCGTCGCCAAGTAGGAGACAGACACTAGAGGTCCAGTAAGGACCTCTAGCATCTGTCTCCTCCTTGGCTTTGGCTGGCTGTTTTCTGAATAGCAGCCCCCAAGCCACCGTGAGTCAGCCCTTTTTCACCCCCTGCATTCCGGCACCCAGTGCATGTGCACCTCTAGCCCCCCCTCCCTAGTTGCGGCCCTGGCCTCTGCCACCTTTATCTGCTGTTCCTCTGCCCCTCTTCCCTCCATGTGTGCCTCTAAACCCCCACCAATGTGTGCCTCTGTCCCTCTCCCCTCCATTTTTTCCAGGGCCACTTTAAATTCCCAATCCGCCCCTGCCTACCTGCCACATTTATATAACATCAGTAACTAACTTGCTGCTGCTCAAGGGATACATAAATCCTAGCTCTGTACCCCACACCTGGGAGAGGATAGAGGCTCAGTTATTACAAATGCAGAGAACAGACTATTTTAAGGTTTCTACAAGGCCTGGTTCTTGTATGTGTCTCATTGTGTCACCCATGTCACACCATTGATAGCAGCACAAATTAGAAGTTTAACCAAGGATAAAACTACTGTCTTATAATAACAACACACATATGTCCATCTGCTACCATTGTTATAAATAAACAACAATAACAGTAATAATAATTCCCTTCATTATGTATCAGGTGTTCCTCAAGCAGCTTAAGCTAGCTACACACTGTCAGATTTATTTGATCAGGACGAGGATTGGGGCAATTATTCGGAAAATTGAAAGCCCCCATATCTGTGCTACACATTATGCAGTTTTTCCATAGAAGCTAGTGACTTTCCACCATACCACACTGACATTGCATATGTCCACCCACAAGGATGATGACATAGTGACAGGAGAACATAGGGAATATGGGCAGATTATGGAGAATGCCGAAATTGTCGTTCTTGACCGACAGATCAGATAATGGATGGAATGTGTTTGTGGATGCTTTCTAAATTATCGGTGAAACGCTGAAACGATCGTTCACTATACAATAGATGAGGCTGATCGCCCGATTATTGGCAAATCAGCCCAATAATTGTGTAGTGTGTAGGCATTTTAAGATTGTAAGTAATATTGGAGCAGGGTGATATTTATTGTTTCATGTCGTTGTATGTAATTTGTTTATGTCATAATCCCTTCAGTGTGCAGCGCTGTGTAGTATGTCAGCATATTATAAAGATAATAACCTAAACTCCTGGTTAAGGCTTATTAGATTATTGGACATATCAAGGTAGGGATTGTGATGTAGTATAATTTACTCTGTAGCCTGATAGCAGGATCTATGCTTAATACCAGGGGTATAGCAAGACCTATTAGGACCCAATAGCAACATTTTTCCACAGTTTCCATCCTGCTGCAGGGCAGCATATCTGCTGTCACAGGCCAAGCCAGCTCCATCTATCCTTGCTAATGTTGTAGCGAAGTCAGCTCTTAAACATTAGGGGCAGAATTGTATTATGGCCACGTTATATCATACCCATTAAGATGAACAGTCTGGTCTGGAGTTGGAGGACTGGACAAGTGTGTACCCATCTGAAGTCATGCAGGGTCACATTAGATTAATAATTTGCTTTAGCCATTGTTTTTAAATTAAAAACTGCAGATTAAACATTGGGAAGTGTCTGAAGGGGTAAGGGTGGCAGGCCTAAAGTTGTTATATAGTCCTTACCTGAAGATGTTATTCAGATTCTTTTTCTAAAGATGTTGTTCAGGACATATTGGAAGATATAATCCAAAATCCTTATCGGTAATTGTTATCCATAGTCGCTTAAATAAAGCAGGAACTACTCAGTATCAATGTAGGACAAAATGTCACCACAAAATGGCTGCCAGTAGCTGGGCATCCTGTATATAGAGCTATGACCTGCATTGTGACATCACAATGCATACAGGCAGCAGCTAGAGATGGCTGTAGCTTAGATCAGATCAGCTCTGGGGCCTTCCTGCCTCATTTACATAACATGAGTACATTTTTGTGAAGGATGGTGCTTCCTCGGTGAATGCAGTTGCTGTTGCTCATGGGATACATAAATCCTTAGTCTGTACCTCACCACTGGGAGAGGATGGAGACTCGGGGCCTAATTCAGACCCGCTCGCGAGCGGGTCGATGTTGCCCAAGTGCGCATGCGCGAGACCCGAATAACGACGGCCAAGCCGTCATTATGGGTCTCGCACCAAAGGGGGCGTGCTGTCGATGGTGATTGACAGCACGCCCCCTTTGGTGGGCATGCTGGGGGCGTGGCTGCCTAGACGGAGGTGTTCCCATGGGAATGCCTACTGTCTGGGGCCGGCCCCACTGACATCACTAGTGATGTCAGTGGGAGTGCTTTTGGCTCTGATAGAGCCAAAAGCACTCCAGGGCTTGCGGCAGCAAGACCCTACCGCAAGGGTCTCGTCGCAAGCCCGATGGCAGTGTCTGGTCAGAGCCGTAACTAGACTTTTTGGTGCCCTGTGCCAGAAAGAGCATTGGCGCCCCCCTCATTTTTCAAAGGGACATAATGCATCCAAAAAGGGCCATGGCTTCATGGGGAAGGGCCAGGGAAGAGATAGGTGAGGCCAGGAGATGCTGGGGATGAAATAAGAGGAAGCTAAAAGCAAGAATGATAATAAACAGAAATTTGACAGGCCCAAACAGCGCCCCCTGACCTGTGGTGCCCTGTGCGATGGCACCGGCGGCACTACCCTAGCTACGGCCCTGTGTCTGGTATTCACAGTAGCCAGCCCTCTCTGCTGTGTCCGGCATTCCCTGCTCCATGCCACCTCCTCCCCATGCTGTCTCCTCCTCTCCATGCCACCTACTCCTCCCCGTTCCACCTCCTCCATGTGCCGCCTCCTCTTTTCTGTCCTGCTTCATTTCTACTCACCAGCACCATGCTTTCCCTCTCTTCTCTGTTCCGCCTCTTCTGCTCAGGCACTGCCGATGGTCTCAGGGACATCACCCTGAACTGATTTGCCATGCCGTTGCTGACTGCCTTGTTTGCTGCAATCCCTGAGGTCTACTACCAGGAAGACTTTAGTGATGGAGGTAAGTTAGTGTGTTTACCCAAGGGCACTCACAGGTCTGCATTCAGCTGCGATATACCTATCCATCTCACTGGACATTGGGTTATAACTGCAGGTGATATATTGCCGGGCGCCTGAACTGTGTCCTATTTAGGGGACAGGTCTCCCTTTATATGTTTAGTTACATGGTGCTGGTGTACTTTCTATTACCATGAGATATACAAAGTAGCATATAAAAGGGCACGTGGAGCATATGGCATATATGGGGGCATGTGTGGACCTGAATTACATTTTTTGTGTACTGTTTTCATTATTATCTGGTCACCAGAAAATGAAACTACTAAGGGTGCAAATCATTTGAAAGTGGGAGACTCCCCTCTATGAAGACAGGGTGACCCCATTGTGTGTACTGGTCAGTATGAGGGAGATGCTGTAGGTCACAATGTGCCCCTCCCCCATCCGTGGAAAAAAAAAAAGATCTGTAGCTCTGGGCGATATTGTTTGGTAATCACCAGAAAATATCGCTGCTGATTTTCATATGTGGGTGACCACACATATACACACATATACAGGTGACCACACATATACACACATATACAGGTTAAGCAGGGTAATTTTGTCTGGTAATCACAGGTGATCAACTGACAATAACTATCAGTGGGCCCTTCTTTCAAATATGGGTAGCCCCACAGTTGCCGGTGTCATTTTGGGGGTGAGTGGACACATAGTGCCCACCAGGGGCGCCGACATCCGTGCCGAGCCAGGGAGGCAAGGGGGCGTGGCTTAATTGCAGGAGCCCCTTAGGGGAAAAAAAAAACATTATTGCAGTGCCGCGAAGCACCTCTTCGGGCTGGGGAGGGGGATGCTGTGAGCCCCTCAGCCCGGCTCATAGCCAGTGGGGGGCGCGATCAGTGTGATCGCTCTCCCCACCCACAGGCCTAGGAGACTGCTTGCGGCTGCTAAGTAGCAGCCACAGCAGTCTCCCAGTGCTTTGATGTAAGAGGGAGGGGGGCAGCACCTGACCCGGACCCCACCGGGCCCCTCCAGCAAGCCCGGAACCAGGTAATTAGTACCCGCTCGCCCCCCTCTTGGCACCCCTGGCACCCCCCACCACCAGGCTCACCCTCACCAGGTGGGAAACATATGTTTTCTGTAGCGCAGGGTAAAAATGTCTGGTGATTCCATGTGATCACCAGACATATAACTAGTATGGGCCTAACCATATAACCTAAGTCATATATCGACATTTTAACCATGTCGACATGCTGCAATTCGACATTGTAGTGTTGACATTATGATACTCTTTGTCTATTGTCTACAGTATAACAATATTTTAAAATTTTACGCCTAATGTTTCCTGTTGTTTTTACTTTATATGTTTTTTTTATTGTGCTTCTACTACTGTATATTTCATTGTTTTTTAGTTATTAAAGATCTGATTTACTGTGTAAAATCTATGCTAAAAACACAATTACAGTCGTTTACAAAAATGCTTGAAAAAAATTTTACATTTGTTGTGTCTGAATATTTCTGGTTCACTGGATGCCATAAGATCTATAATTTATTGTTCCTGTAGCTTGTTAGTGGTCATGTAAAGTCTATATTGTCTCATCAGCTCATTAAGCATACCCCGTTAAAAGACACACAACTGTCAGGATGTTGAGCTTTGATGTTCCATTAAATGATCAATGTAGATTACTGACGTTTGGCTAAATGTTTTTCAACTGCATAAGGTCAATATTTGTTAGTTTGTTGGTAGAATAATTAATCAATCAATACAGGTTGCCTCGACTCCAAACAAATCAGTGCTACTTACCCACTGTGCCTCGGAAGTTATAAATATTTAAGCGTACTGTAGTCTTCACTAAATAGCTGTCAGATGTCTCTGACAAAAGAACAGAAAGATTTTACCTCTCTGGGCCCGGTGGAAAGCAGTGAAAATTACAGCAGCTTTTATTAAATCCCGTGTAAATGATATTTCCAGCTTTAATGCGAGCACTGTAGAATGATTTGCTGACATGTCAAGCCAGTGCTCACAATAACATATACACTGCCACAAGTGAAGGGAATGGATGGTAATGGGCCTGAAAAGTGGATAAACATTATTAGCAGGAATGGACATCCCTGAAGATCTGCAAAAGTCCTTAATGTTCGAGAAGTTAGTGAGAACACAATGGGTCGAAATCAATTCAGTGTGATGATAAATAACCACGGGAGGGAGCTCCCGCAGCTATTCAATACACCGTGCCATGTGGGCGGCTAAAGGATTTCTTCTCGCACCCCCCTGGGGATGCAAGGAGAAATCTGACAAAAGTGCCGGGCGCGCAGCTATTTGCCGGCTTAGCACGGCGTTAACAGCCGCGCGCACGTCACTTTAGTCAGAGAATGCCGGTTACCACACCTTAACACCCAGGTTAAGTCAAGAGAACTGGCATTCTCTGACTTAACCAATTCCCGACCAGGCAAACAGCGCGTTGTATTGAATAGCTGCGGGAGCTCAGTATACAGCACAGTATACTGTGTTTATTAAGGTGTAGTTGGAAGAATATATGTACTAAGGGACTGATTAGGCTAGGAACGCAATTGTTAAGCTTTGCAATTGCAATCCTTGCATCATGCTTCCTGCTGCATTACTTATCCGAGCTGCATTGTCCAACACAGCATCGAAAACTCTGTGGGAACATCGGCCATCTAAGGTGACCCATGGGGTCACACAAGCCGGCCGCCGCAGATGAGAGAAAGAGGCCAGGAAATCTCTGTCAGTCGACAGAGATCCTGGACACTTTCCTCCACCCCAACAGTGGTGACATGTCTGTTTCAGGAAACAGAGGCCATCGCCGCCCCCTCCCCGCCCACAAACGGCAGCAGACAGTCAATCAATGACAGTCTGCTTCCAGTCTGCGTGCGGTATCGCAGACCCGTTCTGCACATGCCTTAACCCTTGCCTAAACCTAACCTCCCCCCTAGTGTCTAAACCTAACCTCCCCCCTAGTGCCTAAACCTAACCTCCCCCCAGTGCCTAAACTTAACCTCCACCTCTCCGCACCCTAAACGTAACCTCCCCCTAGTGCCTAACCCTAAACCTCCCCCAAGTGCCTAACCCTAAACCTCCCCCTAGTGCCTAACCCCTACTCTCCCCCTAAGCCCGTTACTTACCTTTGGGATGCAGATGGTCGGGATGCCGGCACCAGGATTCTAACAGGTGCCGGGATTCCGGCGCCGGTATTCTAAGTGCCGGCATCCCCTTTGCCGGGATATTGACCGCATCGCCTTTACACAAATCATGAACATAATACCAGGGGCGTATTCAGAGTGGAGAGGGCCCATGTTCACTCCCCATCTAGGGCCCTTTCCTTTCTCTCTACGACGGCCGCCGCGCACTGACAGCCTCAGTAGTCTGTGCCCGGAGTCTACTGAGCATGGCCAGGTCCCCGGGAAAATGGTGCAGCGGCCAGTTTTCAGGCATTTTGTGTAGCACCTCTCCAGCCGACATAGGACTCCGGAGAGGTCAGAATTAAAAAGTATGGGTGCAGGGTGTGCGGTGTGGGCCCCCCCTGGACCCTGCACCCATTAAATATAGTCCCCTACATAATACAGAGACTTACAATATATAAAAGAAGATCAGTTCGGCTCTGTCAGTAAGCAGCTAGTTCTATGGAGGGTGTCAGGCTCCAGTATAGAGAAAGGTGCTTAGGTGCGAACAGAAAGATGAACAGCGCTAATTGGAAATATAATAGAAGTAGGTAGATATTTATGGTAGCTTCATATAATCAAAAGAAAGTTTTGTGTAATATTTTCAGTTATCTAATTAAATCATTATATGTCTAATGACAAACTATAAGTTCTAACATTAAAATAAGCATAGGCACCAAAAAGACTACAGCAGTTACGGCTCTGGCGCCCCATTTCCATCGATCATTATACTATTGGAACACTCAGTTGGACATTCTGGAGCAGCGTTTTCATCTATCCTACTCCAGCCATTCTTATCATCTAACATCACGCCACTGGCAGGACTACTTGCTCATTATCAGGACGTGACAACTCGCTCAAAGGCTGGTAATAATTTTCAAGCTGGATATTATCCCGTATTTCATGTATTGAGGTCATTTTACTATTATTGTGCTTAATGCACTATTGATCTAAGACTCACCATTTTTATTTTATATTTGCATTTGTCATCCTACCCATGAGGGTGCCAGGAGAGGCAGCCATCTTGGTCAGACTAAACAAGTGGCATTGGGTGGAACAGGCAATGGGGCCTATTCATCATTACTAAAAATTCTCTGGAGGTAATTAGGTTTAGAACTCGTATGGAGTTCTACCCAATTACCGGAGGAATTAATCGTTCCTCCTCTCCATAACTATCTATTCCATAAAGCTGTCATTTTTGCGATGACAGCTCTTTTGGAAATAGATACTTTTCCCTATCTACTTACCGCAGCTGTAATCAGTGATGCGCATGCGCCGTTACATCCGTAACTGCCTACAGCTGCGGTAATTCTGTGTCCTGCCCCCCCCGTCCTCCACTTACCTGATCGCTGCAGCCGCCACCGGCGGCTGTTCTGAAACTGTGTTTCCCGAAAGAGCACAATAAAGTTTAGGGAAAAAAACTTTACTGTGTTCTGCCGGGAGAACACAGTGTCAGAGCAGCAGCCGGAGCCAGAGGGACCAGGGAGTGCCAGATCAAGCCGGAGGTGGACCTGCCCAGCTGAAGGCAGATAAGTATAATCTGAGAGTGGCGTAAGTATAACCTGAGAGTGGCATAGAGCAACACCACCATCAAATTCCGAAAATACATAATTTTCAGAATTTGATGAATAGCCTAATTTCCATATCACCATACTAACTATGCAAACTTAACACAGGGGATAACACTGAAATCTCCTGGTTAAGTGTGTTCATGAATACTAAAAAAAACGTAATTAAGGAAAATGTCCTTAAAACCATTATTTTAGTGTTGATGAATAGGCCCCAATGTCTGGAAGGGATGACAAAATAAGGGAGCTACAGAATATTACAGCCAGATACACGATCCTCACAGAATTATCAGATATACATTATGTACCCTACCCTGTAGAGTGCCAGATGAGACAGCCATCTTGGCTTATTGAAGCAAACCTCATCATTCAATGTTTTTTTTTTTTTTTTTAAATACTTCATATTATTATATGCAAAATTCCAATAACAATAGACCATGTAAAATAAACAAAAATAAAAAAAAATTAAACAATTTTATTAAGATGTCATCTGAATCGATAATAGTTCCCATTTCCACCAGAAATGAAATAACCTAAAGTAATATTAGAACATGAATAGATCATACCATACTTACCTACCTTTTAGAATCTCTTCCCGGGAGAAGCCCGGGTAAGAGAAGCAGCAAGGGGCCGATGGGGGCGGGGCATAACGAATTGCGTCATTAAGCCCCGCCCCCCTCATGGCAAAACTGCCGCAATTGGGTAAAATTTACATAGGGGGCAGGGCCAAATGCTGTGATTCATGCAGAATCACATCTTAAACCCCGCCCCCTTCACGGAGACCCGCGATCGCCTTGGGTATTCTCCTCATTCTGCCCACTTCACTAGGAAGTGGGCAGAATGCGGGAGAAATGCCTACCCTTCCGGGGGTGCGGGGGGATACCCGAAAAATCGGGAGCCTCCCGTCAAAACCAGGAGGGTAGGCATGTATGGATCATACTACATTATGTAAACAAAAGTGATTGGACACCCCCTGTTTCAGCTGGTTTGGCAAGGGTCCACTAGTTGTACTGCATGGTCACATCAACTCTGAGAAGTATAGAGATGTTCTCGACACTAATTCTGTGCAACAAATGTTTTATCAGGATGACAATGCCACCTGTCATGTTTCCAGTGGGCAACGCCGGACTAGTATACAGAAAATTCAGTAACCTGGATGGACTGGCCAGCTCAGAGTCCAGATCTTAACCTCATTGAGAACCTCTGGGATGAATTGGAGTGACGGGTGCGGTCTAGGCCAACTTTACCTTCAGTGTCTCAACCTTGGTCACTGTACTTAGGGCAGAATGGCAAAACATACCGCCTGCTATTGCCAAGGAACTTGTGGACAGTTTGCCACGAAGGGTGTCTGCAGTAATCACTGCACGTGGTGGACCTACAAAGTACTGACGTCAATAAAGTTTTGTTGATCTATTTGCTGTCAGTGTCATCATGTTTTGTCGACATAGTATATACTCAGCGTAAATCACCCCTAAATGGAATGCTAAACCTATGGATTTAAAAAAAAAAAAACAGATCACTCAGCGCCAAACGTTAGTATTCATGTCTGTGCCAAGATATTATGTTTAAAAAAACAGAAGTTTTGATACTTGGATAATGTCCAGGACTCAAATTAAGGATCTGACAGCTGCTGATTCAGGTCATCCCAATTATTTCTGTACCCTAAACACAGTATTATCTTGACACAATACATCTCCTGTGTTCTCTATAGTAAAAAAAATCAGTACTATTAGATCTACCTATATAGGCATCAGAGCATGTTTTTGCCACAAAGAAAGGCTTGGGTGTGTTTTTATTTTATCTAGGCACACAGATATCACTATAAGATTGCTGAGGAAAACTGTCATTTAAAATCTTAAATACACATTGTTCTGTATTTTTCACAAGCTATTTATTTTTTGTTTTGTACCAATGCAACACAAAAGTTGTATTTACGGTACAATGAGCTGTTCTAGACTGGCGTTCTCCCTCAGCAATCAGTGTTGATTATTCCTGGCCTCCTTAGAAACCAGACAACTGACTCCTTGTCAGTCCATGCATGCCTGCCCATTTGCCGTTGAAATAAGTACCTAACAAACAGTAGCAAAGAGTATCTCAATAATGCTGGGAATATTCTTTTTTTCTTCTAATGATTGAGCAGACTATGTGAAATTGTCATCTAGTTGCTCAAATTCTGGAGAAACCTCTTGCTTTCTACAATGAATGTAGTTCACGTACTTTGTGCTATTGGAGACCAACAGTTACAAAGCAGATAAGATGATATATTACCTACCTTTACAATAAGTGTTCCATTGTGCCTTCTGGGTTTCAGTGTGTTCAGTCGTACTGCCATGATTTAATTATAATTGCAACACTTTGGGGCGAGAGAGATTGATTGTTTTACATTACTATTGGTATTATTTTTGTTGTGATTAGAAGAATGCCTTTTTGAAATACAGCCATAGATGATTACAGTGACGGGCAGTGCATTTAGTTTTAAAAGCAACAAGGGAACTAAAGTAACACATTTTTAAAATAACTATTTTAAGAACAAAACTATGGTAGTAGAGTAGAAAGGATTTGTGCAGAGATATTCAGCTGCAATGGCACGCTCAGGAATGTTATACACACTGTATATACACAGTGCTCAGTAGCGTTTGTATAAGGGATGCAGACAGGGGCATTTCTAGAGAATAGGGGGCCGTGTGCAGTCTCCGACACGGGCCCCCTCCTCTCCGCCCGGTGGTCGGCAGCGCACTGAGCTGTACGCGACCAGCGCCGGAGTTATAGACTCTGGGCACTAGAGTGTGCCCAGAGTCTATAATGAATGCACAGGTCACCGGGAAAATGGCCGCCGCGGCCATTTTCCCTGTTCTGCGCATGCGCAAACTATGGGAAAATGGCCACCGTGGCCATTTTCCAGTCGTTTAACAGCGCCAGACCCTAGCGCCGACGTGGGACTCCGGAGAGGTAAGTAATATTATGGGTGCAGGGTGTGCGGTGCTGGGCCCCCCTGGACCCAGGGGCCCGTGTTCCCCGCACACCCTGCACCCATTATAGATACGCCCCTGGATGCAGAGTGTGGGATACACACAGGCCTGTGGGTCCATGGGGGCCCACACCGCACACCGGGCACGCATTTCTTCAATGCTTACCCCTCTGGAGTCCCTCGGCAACACTGCATGTCACCGCATGCGCAGTAGAAAAATCGCCGGGAAAATGCCCGCTGCACATTTCCCCAGGGACCCACATATGCGCAGTAAACTGTGGCACAGCACCTTATTATTATTTAATGCCTTGCTCGGCTGCCGGCTAGAGAGAGGGTACATGGGCTCCCTCCTCTCTTAATACGCCCCTGACAATACTGGTCAATAGTGCTAGAACATCCCCTAATTTTTCCACTTTTTATTGATATCTATGCAGTGTGATGTCTCAGTGTACTCTGAAATTAAAACATAGAACAAACAAACAATTGGAGATTTAAAAAAAAGTGTGGAAAAAATGCTGCAAAGTAAGAATGCTTTCAAAAATAGAAGTGTTAATAGTTTATTTTTATCAATTAACAAAATGCAAACTGAATTAACAGAACAGAATGTCACAGTGCAGCCGAACCCGGTGGTCACTTTCCGAGCCCGGCGGCGTTAGGGTCCAGGCTGGCGAAGGACAGCGAGCAGGAGATCCCCAGTGCCCACTGTTAGCTGCTCTCTCTCCCCGGCGGCTGTGAACAGGTGGCCCCGGCTCCCATAGGAACGCGCCCGCTGTCTGTTTAAAATTTAAAGGGACAGGCGCTATTCTGGTTCTGATATTGATATTCTGGTTCTGACCTTGGCTCCGCTTTTGACTTTTAAATTGTCTGACCCCTGGTACTGTTTTGCTTGTTTGGATTCTGACCTGACTTGTCGACTACACTATAGCCTCCACTCCATTCAGAGTTCACCAGCACCTGTATAAGAGAACCTAGACTGAGGGCCGCTACCTGCCTGTCGGACGCAGCTAAGTCCGTACTTCCTTGCGGGGGTCCCTGGTGAACACCGCCGGCACGTTAGACTCCGCGCCTCAGTTATAGTTCTTGTCAATCCCAATACAAGTTGCATCTGTTACCTATCCAAGAGTTGCGACAGAATACTCTGGCCTAAAAAAAAAAAAGGGTTGCTGCTGGTAACCCCTCGCCACGTGACCTATTGGAGAATTTGATCGGTCGAGTGGAAAAGCAAGAACGAGACCTGGCTCAAATCATGCAGTGCCTGCAGACGTTAATGCAACAGGTCGGCAATCTGCGATCTCCTCCTGCACAGCCAGTGTCACCTCCTATGGTGTCTGTCCCAGCTGCTGGGGTATCAGCACCATTGAAAAGTCCAAATCCCTCCAAATATGGGGGAGATACCAAAAGTTGCAGCGGTTTCCTGAACCAGTGCTCAATCCAATTCGTGATCCAAACGACAACCAAGGTGACCTACGTTATTCCTGCTTGTCCGGACAGGCTCTAAGGGCCTGATTCAGACCCGCTCGCAAGCGCATTGCACTTGCAAGCGGGTTGATGGTGGCCCAGTGCGCACGCGCGGCATGTGCACTGCGCCTGCGTGAGCCCCGGAGCGAGTGCTTTTTGCTTTTTTCACTACAAAAGGGGCGGCTGTCGATGTTGATCGACAGCTCGCCCAATTTTGTAGGCGTGGCCAGGGGGTGGCTTCACAAACGGAGGCGTTCCCATACGAACGCCTGCTGTTTGTGGGCGGCCCCACTGACATCACCACAAGGGTCTCGTCGCAAGCCTGATGATCATTATGGCCGCTAGCTATAGCTGTGGATGGTCACCCACAGCTATGCGAGCGGCCAGGAGGCCGCTACTAAAAAAAACAGCGCCCGCCCTGATTCAGAACGAGCGCTCGCTTTTTGCGAGAGCCTCTGAATCAGGCTTTAAATTTTTAGAAGCTTTCAGAAGGATGTTCGATGAGCCCGGCAGGGTATCGTCAGCTTCATCAGCTATCCTGGAATTAAAACAAGACAGCCAGACTGCGAGTCAATACACAGTGCAATTCCGAACCCTTGCCTCCGAACTGGGATGGGACAATGAAGCTTTGGTTGCGATCTTCATGCAAGGACTTTCTGAGCAAATTAAAGACAACTTAGAGTCCTGAGAGTTACCTGCATCCTTGAACGACTTAATTTCTTTATGCATCTGCATAGACCTGCGCCACAGAGAGAGAACTCGGGAGTGCAAGCAGTCTCGGCACTTCAGCTGCAAGCTTGCACCTCATTTTACTGCTCCAGTAGAACCACTTGAAGACCCTATGTAGATGGGGAAATTACGTTTGCCAGTTGCGGAGAAGGAAAGGAGATTTAAGAATAAACTGTGCTTGTACTGTGGTGAACCAGACCATCTTCTTGTTCATTGTCCTAAACGTCCGGGAAATGACAAGGCCTAACTGATCGAGGGGTGGTAAGCCTAAGTGCTCTCCAGGACACACCAACCGACAAAGATTTATCACAGTTTGCGATCGATGTGACCCTGCTGTTAGGAAAATCCACAGAGACTCTTGAGGCCTTTTTGGATTCAGCAGTCAATGGAAATTTAATCACTACTAAAAAGGTCCAGGAGTCAGGAATCCGTAGTGTGCCTTTACAAAGTCCACTCTGCGTCATTGGGGTAGATGGGAATAAACTTCCTATGGCTACCATCTGCTCCAGGACTCCAGAGATCACTATGCAAGTTGGCGCTCTTCACAAAGAGTTAATTTCTATCTACATAATTCCATTGGCTGACAGTCCGATTTTTACCATCAATCAGACCTCCACATCGGGTCATCCAGAGTTCATACATCGTCCCAGATGATTCTCTACCTGCTCCATACCAGTCCTTTAGGGACATATTCAGTAAAAATGCTGCTGAGACACTTACTTACAGCTCATCGGGAGTGGGATTGTGCCATGGAGTTATTACCAGGGTAGGTGCCTCCCCGTGGAAGAGTGTTTCCTCTGTCACTTCCGGATACCCAGGCAGCAATTTACTATATCAAAGAGAATCTCGAACACAGGTTTATCAGAGAATCCAAGTCACCCACAAGTTTCGGTCTATTCTTTGTCAAGAAAAAAGATGGAGGCTTTAGACCGTGCATCGATTACCGGGGTTTGAATGCCATTACTATCAAGGATCGGTATACCCTTCCACTAATATCTGTGCTCTTCAATCGAATAAAAGGTGCAAAGATTTTCACTAAACTAGACCTTCACGGGGCCTACAATACGATCGGGGGACGATGGCAAAACTGCCTTCAACACTCGAGATGGGCACTATGAGTATTTGGTCATGCTTTTTCGTTTAAGCAACGCACCTGCGGTTTTTCAGAAGTTCATGAACCACATCTTTCGAGATCTGTTGTACCAGTATGCAGTAGTATATCTTGATGACATTTTTATATTCTCCAAAGATTTGGCAAGTCATCGCAAGCACGTCTGTGAAGTCTTATCCCAACTTTGCGCTAATCAGCTCTACTGCAAATTAGAGAAATGCTCCTTTGACCAAACAGAGTTGAAGTTCTTGGGTTACATAACTTCAGGTTCGAGTCTCCAGATGGATCCAGAGAAAATTTTCACCATAGTCAGTTGGCCTGGTCCGACAGGGCTAAAGGCGATACAATGTTTCCTTGGTTTCTGCAACTTTTTGTTGTCAATTTATCAGAAACTATTCATCTATCGCAGCCCCTATCACTGTACTTACCAACAAGGGCCAGGACACCAGGGTTTGACCTCAGGATACAGAGGAAACATTTGTCAAATTAAAGCAGCATTTCAGCTCCCATACTGAGACAACCCAATTGTGATCAACCTTTCTTCCAAGAGGTGGAAGCCTCTACAGTTGGTGTTGGGGCAGTCTTGTCCCAGAAGGATGAAGGGGGTTAAATGGTACTCTTGTGGTTTCTTTTCCAGTAAATTTTCGACACCAGAGAAGAACTATACAGTCGGGGATAAGGAGTTACTAGCCATTAAACTGGTTTTGCAAGAGTGGAGATATCTGCTGGAGGGGGCAAAATTTCTGGTGACGGTTTACACAGATCACAAGAGCCTCACTTATCTCAAAACTGCTCATTGCCTGAATTATGGCCAGTCCAGATGGTCGCTTTTTTTTTTTTGATTGTTTCAACCTGATTATTACCGATCGTCCAGGTTGCAAAAATTTTAAAGCCTATGCTTTGTCTCGAGCATTTAATTCCGTAGAGGAAGACCTGGCTTGTTGACTACGCTGTAGCCTCCACTCCATCCAGAGTTCACTAGCACCTGTATAAGGGAACCTAGGCTGAGGGCCACAACCTGCGTGTCGGACGCTGCTAAGTCCATACCTCCTTGCGGGGGTCCCTGGTGAACACCACCCGCACATTCGACTCCATGCCTCAGTTATAGATCTCGTCATTCCCAATACGGGTTGCATCCGTTACCTATCTGAGAGTTGCGACAGAGAAATCTAAATCAAATCAATATTTGGTGTGACCACCCTTTGTCTTGAAAACAACAAAAAAAATTCTAGGTACCTTTGCAAAAAGTCAGAGATTTTGTAGAATTATAGTCAGGTGTATGATTAACCAATCATACCAAACAGGTGATGATGATCATTATTTTCATATGTAGGTTGCAACACAGTCATTAACTGAAACAGAAACAGCTGTGTAGGAGGCTTAAAACTGGGTGAGAAACAGCCAAACTCTGCTACAAAGGTGGAAAACGGTTTCATGTCACAGGTCATACACCTTGGCAAGACTGAGCACAGCAACAAAACAGAAGGTAGTTATACTGCATCAGCAAGGTCTCCACAGGCAGAGATTTCAAAGCAGACTGGGATTTCAAGTTCAAGCTCTTTTGAAAAAGCACAAAGAAATGGGCAACATTGAGAAATGTGGATGCAGTGGTCAGCCAAGGAAACTTAGGCCCTGATTCAGAGCCGGACGCTCTGACAGAGCTCTCGCTCTGAATCAGGGCCGTCCTTCCTGATTTTAGAGCAGCCTCCTGGCCGCTCGCATAGCTGTGGGTGACCACCCACAGCTATAGCGAGCGGCCAAAAAGATGGTCACGATGGTCAAGACCATCGGGCTTGCGACGAGACCTTTGTGGTAAGGTCTCGTCTACCGCAAGCCTGGAGTGCTTTTGGCTCTATCAGAGCCAAAAGCACTCCCACTGACATCACTTGTGATGTCAGTGGGGCCGGCCCCAGACGGTAGGCGTTCCCATGGGAACGCCTCCGTCTGGCTAGCCACGCCCCCGGCATGCCCACCAAAGGGGGTGTGCTGTCACTCACCATCGACAGCACGCCTCCTTTGTAGCGAGACCCATAGCGACGGCTTGCTCGTCGCTATCCGGGTCTCACGCATGCGCACGAGCATGAGCCAGGTCCATCATGCGCATGCACACTGGCCCAACATCGACCCGCTTGCGAGAGCTCAGCACTCACGAGCGGGTCTGAATCAGGCCCTTAGGCCCCGATTCAGAGCCGGATGCTCTGAACGAGCGCTCGCTCTAAATCAGGTCGCTTTTTTATTTTTTGGAGCGGCCTCCTGGCCACTCACATAGCTGTGGGTCACCACCCACAGCTATAGCGAGCGGCCGGATGATGGTCACGATGGTCTTGACGACGGGCTTGCAACGAGACCCTTGTGGTAGGGTCTCGTGGTCGCAAGCTTCTGGCTCTAATAGATCACCAGTGATGTCAGTGGGGCCTCCCACAAACGGCAGGCGTTCGCATGGGAACGCCTTCGTTTGTGAAGCCACACCCCCACCACGCCCACCAAATGGAGCGAGCTGTCAATCACCATCTACAGCTCGCCCACTTTGGTGCGAGACCCGGAGCAATGGAGCACCCGTCGCTAGCCGGGTCTCGCGTATACGCACGACGGAGCCGTCTCCGTTGTGCGCATGCCCAGTGGGCAAACATCGACCCATTTGCGACCGGATCTGAATCGGGGCCTTAGTGCATTAGATGAATGACACATCATGCTTACTTCCCTTCGAAATGGGAATATGTCCAGTAGTGCTATCAGCTCAGAACTGGTAGAAATCAGTGGGACACAGGTACACCCATCTACTGTTCGAAGAAGTCTGTCCAGAAGTGGTCTTCATGGAAGAATTGCGGCCAAAAAGCCATACCTTTGACGTGGAAACAAGGCCAGGCAACTCAACTATGCACAAAAACATAGGCCCTCATTCAGAGCCACTCGCTAGCGGCAGTACGCTCGTTCCGAGCGATGTTCGCACATCTGCGCATGCGTACGGATCGTTATACGCATGCGCGAACCAGTCAGTGCGGCCGAAATTCATGTCCTCGCAATATAGCGAATGCCTGCTATTTTGAGTGACAGAATGAGGCGTATGTGGGTGGTAACAGGGGAAGGTGCTTGAAAACGGGGAGTGGAGATCAGAACGCAGGCGTGCTTAAAGGTCAAAACGGGCGTTTTATGGGTGTGCATAATTAATACAGCAGCGTCATTGACCACGTCACTGGGTTATTTTATAGCCAGAACTGCTCGCAAGATTGTGGTAGCAAAAACCAACCACAAGAATAGCGAGCAGTTCATACGCTGGTCGATGTACTCGATTAATCTAATAAATAGCGGACATGACGTATGGTGCGAGCGGCCAGGGGGCGTTTTTAACAAATAAACGAGCGTATGTTTTGCTCGCTCGTTCAGACTTAGAGGTGTGAACAGACTGCAATTTGCGAACGGATCATTTGAATAGCCACCCCTTGTTTTTGAACGAACGACCGCAAATAGCGAACGGCTCTGAATCAGGCCCATAGTGTCACGCTTGTGTTTGTTTGTGGAACCGGGGTTGGGAAGATGTCTGAGTAGTGGGAGGTGTATATGCAAAGCTGACAGGTCTCATGAGACCTCTTGACATATGAAATAGATTCTTCCCTGACCGGGAATCGAACCCGGGTCTCGGCAGAGAGATTCCGGATCGTACCCACTAGACCACCAGGGACGTCAGTGTTGTTGATGGTATGATGTCTGTAGCAGAGAAGAGTGTGGCAGTAGGTTTACCAGGCTGAACTGGGTTGTTACTTGATATTAATAAAGGCACTCTTTTTACTTGGTTCTGTAGTCCAGGACACTTGAGTGGCAGATCTTGGCAGGAATATTTATCAGGCTTGGACTGGGCTTTCTTTGTAGTCTGGGAGCACTCTGAGATGATAGGACCAGATACAGACCAAAAACCGGAACAAATGGTAGCTGTAGGATAATCTGGCATGGAACCAGGGAAGCAGGAATGGCTGATATACCTGAGCAGACAGGTGGATGCTTAGCACAGGTGTAGCACAGATGCAGCACACTGGAACAAGATGCAGGGGCAGAATTATGGGAGCCAATGGAGGCGCCTGCCGCCGGGCTCCAGCTCTAAAGGGGGCACCTCCTCCATTGTCCACAACATATTAACCCCACTTAGGGCTGTAAATATGTACCCGGAGTGTACCATCATGGCCCTTCACGGCACCTGATAAGCCAGCATACACTAGTGGAGAGCTCCGTGTCAGACCATCAGCTGCTGTCTTAGTCTATCTATAGCCTGTCTGCATGAGAATTGCTACATTACAGTGTCAGCGGCTGTGACGGGGGGGGCACCAAATTATAACTTGCCTCCGGGCGTCTGGGATGAACTTACGCCACTGACAAAATGGAAGTACCTGTGCATTACCTGTACCTTGAGATGCTGATTACACAGGAATAGAGTAGCATAGGAAGTTAGTGCAGCAGGAACAAAGAGAATTGCACCAGCAGGATAACTACGACTGTAAAGGGAACACAGTTAAGCTTCACTCAGTAAGGACTGAGCTAGACAGGTGTATACTTGCACAGATGCAGACCAGAATCGGCAACACAGGAACAGGCTGGATATTACCTATGCAACGAGATATGTAGATTGCACATGAGTAGAATGACATAGGAGTTAGTGCAGCAAACACAATCGGAACTGCACCAGCAGGATACAAGCAAAAGCAGAAGGAGCTCAGTAATCTTCACTCAGTAGGGACTGAGCTAGATATTGGACTGGCAATGACTGTGAGTCAGAGACTGGAGTATATACCCCGGGGTTAGCCAGGATTGGATGAAAATGTCAGATGATACCAGCTGACTATTGATTGGCCGGATTGCAAGGTGATCGCAAAAGCAGTACTCCAGGGCTGGCTGGATGTGTGCTGTGGCCTAGCAGGCCGAATACAATGAAGCCTGCGTCTCACAGGGATAATAGTGGATGCACGAACTGAGCTCAGAGAGTGAGCTGGCTGGCCACAGGAGCGGTAAGTGACCCAGCGGAAGGGGTAATAAGCCAGGGATGTGACACATAGTAACTGGGGTGCAGAAAAATGGCAGCAGGTGCTTTAGACTGGCTGTAACAGAAGGCAGTTTGTTCACCAAAGGGCTGAAGCGTGGTACAATGAGTGTCTGCAGGCAACTGTAAATGCTTGTTGGAGGTTCCTTGCAGGTTTGGGGCTGCATTTCAGCAAATGGAGCTTGTGATTTGGTCAAGGTTAATGGTGTCCTCAATGCTGAGAAATACAGGCAGGTAATTATCCATCATGCAATACCATCGGGGAGGGGTCTGATTGGCTCCAAATTTACTCTGCAGCAGAACAACGACCTTAAACATGCAGCTAATGTCATTAAGAACTATGGCCCTCATTCAGAGCCGTACGCTCTGAGCAGAGCGCACGCTCTGAATGAGGGCCGGCCTCCATTTTCATGGAGCGTCCTCCTGGACGCTCGTATAGCTGTGGGTCACCACCCACAGGCTATACGAGCGTGCATTGTGATGGTCGCAATGGTCGAGACCATCGCGACCATCGAATTTGCGAGCCGGAGCCTGCGGTTGAGGTATTCAACCGCAAGCTCCGGAGTGATTTTGGCTCTATCAGAGCCAAAATCACTCCCACTGACATCACTAGTGATGTCAGTGGGCCGGCTTCTGACGGGAGGCGTTCCCGTGGGAATGCCCCCGTCAGGGAGGCACGCCCCTGGCACGCCCACCAAAGGGGGCGTGCTGTCAATCAACATTGACAGCACGCCCCCTTTGATCGGACACAACGAGCGAAGGACTTTCCTTCGCTCGTCGCGTCTGGCGCATGCGCACGACGGAGCTCCCTCCGTCGTGCGCATGCTCAGTCCATAACATCGACCCACTTGCGAGCGGACAGCCGCTCGCGAGTGGGTCTGAATCAGGCCCTATGTACAGCGTAAAGATATACAAGGAGTCCCCACAGAGCCCTCATCTCAACATCATTGAGTCTATATGGAATTACATGAAGAGACTAAATTATTTGAGCAAGCCTACATCCACAGAAGATCTATGGTTAGTTCTCCAAGATGTTTGGAACAACCTCCCTGCCGAGTTACTTCAAAAACTGTATGCAAGTGTACCTAGTAGAATCAATGCTGTTTTCAAGCACTTGCTCTTTGCGGTCTGTTGACGCCTCTATGTCTGAACGAGCAAACAAAACATGCGCTCGCTATTTTGTAAAGATGCCCCCTGGCCGCTCGCATCATACGTCATCTCCGCTATTTATTAGATTAATCGAGTACATCGAAAGGCGTATGAACTGCTCGCTATTCTTGTGGTAGCATTTTCCTACCGCAATCATGCGAGCAGTTCAGACTAAAAGACAACCAAGTGACGTGGTCGATGACACTGCTTTGTTAATTATGCACACCCTTAAAACGGCCATTTTGACCGTTTGGCACGCCTGCGTTCGGATCTCCACTCCCCGTTTTCAAGCACCTTCCCCTGTTACCACCCACAAACGCCTCATCCTGTCACTCAAATTAGCAGGCATTCGCTATTTTGCGAGCACACGATTTCCGACTGCACTGACTGGTTGGCGCATGCGCATTACAACCTATACGCATGCGCAGATGTGCGAACATGGCTCGGAGCGAACGAGCGGCCGCTTACGAGCGGCTCTGAATCAGGCAATCTGTTCATTAACTTTGCATTTTGTTAATTGATAAAGAGAAACTATTAACACTTCTATTTTTGAAAGTATTCTTACTTTGCAGCATTTTTTTCCACACCTGCCTAAAACTTTTGCACAGTACTGTATATCTCAGTCTCACAAAGGGGCTGTGACTGCTTTTGGCGTAGTCATGTGTGCAACTTTATGCTAATGCTAGTGTCAGTCATTCCCCTGGAGTATAACAATGCATCTGACTGTGCAAGGACTGTGCTATAGACACTACTTTGAGTGTCTATAGATGCTGTAATACAGCTTGGTGTCTTTAGACGCCGCCATCAAAACTTGCACCAGCCCCACGGTAGATGCAGATTTACTGTCTGAGGATGGCATCCAATGAGAGCAATTAAGTGTCTCTGTGTATGCAACCACTTCAGCAACACGCCTGTGACACTCCCATTACAAGCCCATTAGTCTGAATAGCCACCTCCCAGTGTCTGCCCAGCACATTTCCAATACATTTCTGATATAGTGCGTCTCAATTGTGACTGCGCCTCTGTGCGTCCGCACAGTGTAACTCATGCACTGCACAAGTGTTTGGGGGTTTTCCCACATGCTGTAGCAAACAAATCACTCAATTTCGGTATTGCCTGCACCCAAAGTGTCTTATACCAATACTCTGTTTTATTTGTTAGTATGGCAGTTGCCTTGCAGAAACAAACCATTTCTCCTTGTCAACCCCTATCAGACTAACAGGATTCTCCTCTCTATTAGATCAGCCATGTTGTTGTCCAGCATTAAGGGCCTCGCCCAGAGGAACCAGCACCTTTATAAATCTTGAACTCTACCCCAGAACTATACTAATTAGCTGGAATTAGACCCATGTCGTCTTTTCCACTGAGCTATGATACTCCCCAGCCTATGTTTCATGGTTCTGTTAATGACGTCTACCAGCCCACCAGTTTCAGGGCCTGATTCAGACCCGCTGAGCGCTCGCAAACAGGTCAATGTTGCCCAAGTGCGCATGAGCACGAGGGAGCTGGCTCCGTCGTGCGCATGCGCGAGACCCGAATAACGACGGCTTGGGGGCGTGCTGTCGATGGTGATTGACAGCACGCCCCCTTTGGTGGCCGGCTTTGTACAGCACGCCCCCTTTGGTGGCCGGCCTTTGGCGTGCCATCTGGGGCCGGCCCCACTGACATCACTAGTGTCAGTGGGAGTTTTGGCTCTGATAGAGCCAAAAGCACTCCGGGGCTTGCGGCAGCGAGACCCTACTGCAAGGGTCTCGTCGCAAGCCCGATGGTCGCGATGGTCTTGTCCATCGCGACCATCATTTTGTCCGCTCGCTATAGCTGTGGGTGGTCACCCACAGCTATGCGAGCGGCCAGGAGGCTGCTCCAAAAGTTAGGAGGGATGGCCCTGATTCAGAGCGAGCGCTCTGTCAGAGCGTCCGGCTCTGAATCAGGGCCTCAGTACATTAGACTCAAGTATGAACAGTCTTTTTCCATCAAAGATATCATATCTTTCATCAATTTGGACATAAAAGGAGTCCTCTGATCTGTGGTGATGATCTCTTTGATTATTACCAAGTGAGTAAACATCAGTAACATCTCTGGTATAAACAGAAAAATCTGAGATATAAATTATGTGCAGAAGAATAAGTGGTCACCCAGGAAATGCAATGTATTACCAAAGAAATACATAAAAAACTTATGTGAAAAGATGTAAGTCCCTTAGGATGCTGAGATGTTCTTCATGTTTAGCTAAAGGAGAAGAAAATTGTGGGAAAACAGCTGGTTCTTTATCTTGGGTGTGTTTTGGAGTGGGGAGCTATCCCTATTTTACCTTTCTCTGTCCTCTAATATATTGGTATCTCTTACTACACTAAATTCACTAACGTGTATTCTCGTGTTACCATCCAATAACCTTTCTTAAATATAACTATGCTACATAACACTATAAAGATACGGACAACAGTGCTGGTGTTTAAAAAATGTTGTCAATTTTATTGTTGACAATTATTACATTTGACTATAATTAATAATAATGGTGGCGGTACAAAAAGAACGCACAGGACAATCAAACAATCAACAATTCAAACAAACACATTCAGGACAATTGGCTGTCGCCTTACTCCACCTCAAGGAAACCGCACCCACTAAGCCTAAAACTATTAACATTAACTAACTCAAATTCAAAGTGACGTTTTTTCTGCCAAGCGAGGCCTAAACCAATGTGCTACCACCACAAAAGACACCCCCTAGCAAAAATAATCCAAACAACAAAAAATGCATTCCAGGAAAATAATCAAACCATCAGTACTAAGATGAACCCCATCCCCATGATACAAATGGGCATCGCAGAATTGAATAGAGACATGCTCCACAACACCACCACCATTCCCCACCATGTATCAGGCCACCGCCGTATTGACCTTCTTCCTAGCCACATCCAACTGCGCTCCAGACCCAGCACTCCTCCACACATGCCTAGGGAAAATAAAAGACCACGGTAACTTTCAAGAAGGAAGCACCTCTGTTATCAGATATAAGTTTCTAATCTAAGAGTGCAAGTCAGAGTGCTGCTCTATGTCATTACCTCCCAGATACAGCACTAAAACCAAGGCTGACCAGGCTGGTAGAGGACTCTGGCTTTCCCTTCAATCATGTCCCATTCCTGAGGTGTGTCCAGTAACGTTGGTGCAAGTCTTCATGCAGGTGCGATGGTTAATGCATGAAGAGGGGAGTGCCTCATATGACTGTACAGCTGAAACCAATGTGTTCAAAAGAGAGTCTCAGCGCATCCCTCTAAAACCCAACCACCCAATTGAATGAGTGTGAGAGAAAACACTAGAATCAGACGCTATGAGCAGCCCAAAACATGTGGGAATGCCCTAACAGCCAGATTGGCTTGACATCGATTCCACCTGAAACAATTTAAAAAGACAGGTGAACATGGAAAGAAAAACATGCAAAAGTAGCCAAACCACCAGCACACCATACCAACAAGACAGGGGGAGGGGACAAAAAAGTGGAAAAAACTTAGCCAACTGGACTTGATGCAAAAAACGAAAACCCTTGGAGTAAACTAACAATCACACTATATAATATAATTAAGAAGCCAATTGAAGCCCCCGGGGTCAAATTAAAAATTCTTCATAGACTCCCAGAGTATGTTGGCAAGTGGTTAGGCCTTCGGTGAGCTACTTTTGCAACAAACACAGATAAACTTGGATGAATGTAACTCTGGAATGCAGCAGAATTCCACAGACCAAGGGATTGAGGGCTTCATTCAGAGGCGGCCGTACGATCTACAACCGCACGGCTGCCTCGATGTTTGTCTAGTGCGCATGCGCACGAGGGAGCCGGCTCCTTCGTGCGCATGCGTGAGACCCGCTACGACCGACAGCGCCGGTCGTAGCGGGTCTCTTTCCAAAGGGGGCGAGCTGTCGATGTTGATTGACAGCTCGCCCCGTTTGGAAGGCGGGCCGGGGGGTGGAAGCCCAAACGGAGGCGTTCCCATGGGAACACCTGCCATTTGGGGGAGGCTCCACTGACATCACTAGTGATGTCAGTGGAGAGCTTCCGGCTCTGACAGAGCCAGAAGCTCTCCGGGGCTTACGACAAGTGAGACCCTACCCTAGGGTCTCGTTGTAAGCCCCGATGGTCGCAATGGTCTATGACCATCACGACCATCACCCTAGCGGTCGTTAGAGCTGTGGGTGTAAACCCACAGCCTAACGACCGAAACAGAGGCGGCCGGTCAGGATGCAAGCGGCCACCCAGTTTCTGAGCGACCGCCTGCATCCTCCGACCGCCTCTGAATGAGGGCCTGAATCTTCCTGTCGGATAAGGTCGCAGAAGCCGCAGATGTAGCAGCCACAATTGGAAAAGATTGACTACCGAACTCACCCAGCTCGAGTCCTAAAGATGCCAAACAACGCTTCAAGACATGACAAAACTTTCATTTTCTAACCGGAGACTCCTCTTTGTGCATCAACCATGCCCCAGCCTGGTCACCTCGCACCTGCATGAAGGCTTGCACCAACATTACTGGACACACCTCAGGAATGGGACATGGTTGAAGGGAAAGCCAGTGTCCTCTACCAGCCTGGTCAGTCTTAGAATGCCGTAGAAGGCATAACTCTGCGTCCAGTCATACAATCACATCCGTAACAGTGAGGGTTGGATCAGCCCTCTTGGCAACTAATTCACAGACCCGAAACGCTCCATGAAACTCCATGGCAATACCAAACAAACAGTAAGTATTCAAAAGCTGAAAAACAAATCGAAGGGACAGCATCTAGCAAATGAAGCAAGAGAGAAATATTGATGGCTCGACTCCGGGTAACCGCTGTAGGGGTTGACCTGGACCAACCTCTCAAGGCGTTTGAAACTAGGAAGGACCTAAAGGAGTCAGGCCTTTAATATAATGAAGAAAAATATGACACACCCGCTAAAATATTCCTCACTACCTCTGATAGCATGGCTAGCATGAATTGTTGCAAGCTCTTACCTGCCTGAGCCACTGAAACCCAGAAACGCTCCTATTCTAGCCAACCCACCTGATAACAATGTAATGTCCTGAGGGTAATGCTAATTCCTTCATGCAGGCCTGATGATCTGCCAAAAATAAGGAGGACACGGGTCACCTGTCAGTTCGGCCTGAGGGGCTAATTCCCTAAATCGATGCCAGTTAAACCGCGACAGCGTATTAGCAATTCCATTTTGTACCCCACTTACATGCCGGGCCACAAAATGGATGTTAAGCAGTAGGCAATGCAAAATGAGTCTCGCCAAAAAATTAACAATGGCCAGAGAAGATGAACTCTGATGGTTAATCACCTGCACAACGCCCAGATTGTCGCACCAAAAAACAATACTAGCGTTGCTCAAACAATCCCTCCCCCACAGCTCCAACGCAACCACAATTGGAAATAGTTCAAGCAACATTATGTTATTAGTAATACCATCCGCAGCCCAATTCACCGGCCAAGGTGCTGCGCACTACGAGCCATCGAAATATGCTCCAAAGCCAGTCGCACCAGCAGCATCAGTAAAGGGCTGCAACTGCGAGTTACTGCTGGATGAGGCCGGCCAGATACTAATGCCAGTGAAATTTGGAAAATAACACATTCCAAACCCGTAGGTCGTGTTTTAACTCCGCCGATAAACAAACAAACTAAGGAGGGTGGAGGATGCCCGCAATGGACCGCCCCAATTTCCTGCAGAAGATCCACCCCATGGGGATGACCCTGCAGGCAAAATGGAACAGGCCCAGCAAGGAATCGATCTCGATACCCAGGAAGGAAAGCCGCGTCTCTGGCCCTTCTGTTTTTTTGCTCGCAACAAGGACCCCAAAAAAAGCTCTCACAGCGGAGGCAATCAGCTGGGCCAGTGCGCAGGAAATCGTTGACGTACTGAGCCACCCTGATCTCCCCTGTGCTGGCAACAACACACCAATGCAGGAATGTGCTGAAACACTCAATAAAGACGCATGATATGGAACAGCCCATCTTAGCCAACAAGGATCCCATGCCAGGTCCAATGCCTGGTCGAATGACTGATATTGCACATGACACAATTCCTGAGGAAGAGCGTCATTGACCGAGGTTCCCTGCGGGTCAGGCATGTTGAATGAGCCTAAATTTACAGTTATTTTTTGAGGACCATGCCCACAAGAGAAAGAATCAGATCCACCAATGGAGGAGTATGAAAAGGACCTGCCATTCTACCCAGCTCCACTTCCTTAATGACCATTCGAGCACCACGTGTGGCAGTTCCACCGATGACTTCAAATTTCTGGAGGAGCAGTTGGAAACCTGACCCAAAAATCAGCAAACTGTCAAGATAACCCCAAAACAAATACTCAGCCTCAACCCTGTGCAGATATAACTTTTTTTTTTAAAGTAATCATTATTGGTTTTTCCATAGTTTTATCCATAGAATTAACATGAAATATACAAATATCAATATATTATCCAGCATGTTATAAAGAACAATATAAATTATATATATAATTTTACTATAGCTGGTGATATGGTGAGTGAAAGAGACAGAACAACAATTGAACCATCAACGCAGTCAAATTTATACAATGGTTCAGCCTAAATAATTGCAAAGACCATCAGTCTTTGCTTAAGACTGTACATGAACTTAAATTCAGCGAATAACATCAAGGACAAACAAACATAAAACATATAACACATAGGGAAAGAAGGGGGAGGAAAGGAAGGGATGTATATCTTAGTTAATTGAACAAAATAGAATTGGCTCCATCTATTGAAATATTATTGGAGTCCAATAAAAGTTAGTGAAATTAGTAAGAGAGAAATATATATTAGTATCATTACTGATTTAGCTAACATGAAGATAAACGAGTAAAATCCAGTCTGTGTTCTCAAATAATTTTATATGATCTTGAGTAGCTTTATCTAGAGTATTAATATATGGTTCCCATTTAACATAAAATCTTTCTACTCCCTTATTTATATCTGGCATGGTCGACCTTCTGTCATAGTATAACAATTGTAGCATTTTATTTCTGCATGAGTCGGGGAAGATCTATTGGTCCAATGTACTAAAATCACTTTTTTTGCTATGGTGGCCAGATTAACAATTAAGGGAACTTTAACAATTTTATGTGTTTCTAGATCCCATAATTGGAAGTTAGCACATAAACAAGCTAAAGGGTTAGGTGTTAGAGTAAGTGTAAATAGGTTACTAATCCTTTGAACTACCTTGTTCCAAAATGTTCTTATTTTACCACATTCCCACATGGAATGGATAAAAGTAGCATCAACCTTATGACATTTAGGACAAATGCCTGTTTCCGATTCAACCATGTGTTTGCGCTGTGCTGGGGAAATATATGCCCTATGGACTGTCCGAAGATGTACTTCCTGTAAGTACGATGATTGTAGTTTCCCCAAAGTAGGATCTATATATTTTGTTAAATCTGAAAGAGAAGACATTGATGATATGTCCGTCTTCCATGTATTATGTAAGGAAACCCACTGAGTCTCAGAGTGATTATTAATCAAATGTACATATAACATATTAATTTTGTAGGGGACACTATTCAATCTCTTTAAAAGTGTTTGTAGATTTCAGTATCCTCATCTGATATTGTAGGAATAGTAGCTATGTAATGTCTCGTTTACAAATACATATAAAAATGTTGCTTTGGTATTTGATATTTTTGCTGTAAATCAGCAAACGACATGAGATCCTCCAGGATCAAAGACCTTAGTAATGTTCGACAGGCCTTTCTCTCTCCACCGAAGATAATTACTATTATTCAGTGAAGGAGGGAAGACTGGGTTGCCCCATAAAGGGATATATGGTGAATGTAAATGATTGCTTCTTAATTTCTTATTAATAGAAATCCATGAATAAAAGGTGTCTTTAAATAGGATGTTTTGTAAAATAGAAGGAGGGATGTCTTTAATGTTGGAGTGCAGTAACACTAGGGTAGTATGGCGAGAATAATGCTAAATCTAATCGTTTATCTGTGTCATTTCCTTTTTCTAATATCCAATCATTAATATATCGAAAAAATATTGAAAGGGAATAGCTTTTAAGATCTGGGAGACCAAATCCTCCCTCGGTGCGAGTACTTGTCATTCTAGCCCATGCTATTCGTGGTCGTTTACCTTGCCATATAAAGTACAAAAAACTATTAGTAAGAATTTTAATATATCTAAGGGAAAGATTAATCGGTAGCATTTGCATCAAATAGAACAATTTTGGGAAGATGATAGACTTTACAACTGCCAATCTACCTAATAATGAAAGAGGTTAACGCTTTCCAATTATCTAATAGAGATTTAGATTTAGCTATCATAGGTGTATAATTGGAAGTATAAAGTTGTGATAAGTCTGCAGTAATATGAACCCCTAATTATTTAAGGGTGTCTGAAACGCCTGGAATAGATTGTATAAATGGTAAAGGGTCAAAATAAGTCTTTGCCCCACAAATAGGCATTACTTCAGTTTTATCCAAATTAACTTTATATCCTGAAGTAGACCCAAAGGAAGATATGATATCCATGACTACTGGGAATGTATTACAGGGATTTTCAAAGTGACATCTCCAATTGAGATTCCCTCCACTTAAGGAGATGCTCTTATTGCTATAGCTAGCAGTTCAATCGCTACAGCAAATAGGAGTGGGGAGATGGGGCAACCTTGTCTTGTTCCTCTAAATATCTCGAATGGTGAGGATACATATCCATTGCAAGAAACCTGTGAAATTGGGTTTGTATATAATGTTTTTAATATGTCAATAAAAGACAAAGGAAAGCCAAATCTGATCAATGTTGAGTAGAGATGTTTCCAAATCACAAGGTCAAATGCCTTTTCCGCATCAAATGAAACTATTATGTGAGGAACAACACATTGGGAAGATCTCAGATGTTTTACTGCAGCCAATACTCTGCTAACATTTACCACAGAATGGCACCCCATAACAAACCCAGACTGATCCGTATGTATGATTTGTGGAAGGATATGTTTCAATCTCTCTGCATAAGTTTTTGTTAATATCTTGTAATCGACATTAAGCAATGATATTAGTCTATAAGATCCCAGGAGTGACAAATCTTTACCTGGTTTGGGCAGAACTTTAATTATTGCGGAAATAAAGTAGAGTGGAGCCAATTTTGTGTTAATAATATGATTATAAAATGAGACTAAAGTGTCCCCAATTTTTGGTAAAACAATTTAAAAAAAATTTGGTCGATAATCAATCTGGGCCTGGGGCTTTGGAAGATTTCAGCTGCCGTACAACTCCATTAACTTCTTCAAGCGTAATTGGTTCTATTATAGTATTCGCTAAGTCTGACGTGATCTGCGGGAATGACAGATTATCCCACCAAGAAGGGGTTAGATCAGTAGATTCAATTGGAATATCAGTGTATGAATAAAGGCTGGCATAGAATTATTTAGGGATGAGCGGGTTCGGATTTCTGAAATCCGAACCCCCCAAGCCCCCCCGATCCGAGCCGGGAACCGAATCCGGCTCGGGTTTTCCCGCCTGACTCGGAACTGAAATCGAGGCAAAACTTCTTCATCCCGCCATCCGGATCTCGCGGGTTTTGGATTCTATAAAAGGTCCCCGCGTCTGCGCCATTTCTAACTCTGGCTGTCTACAGTGAAGAGGGAGGGTGGGAGCTAGGGCTGGCTGGGCTGTGTTGTGCTGCTGTTGTCCATAGGGGCTATGTTCACTCATTCCATAGCGGCTGACTGGGCTGTGTTGTGTGCTGCTGTTGTCCATAGGGGCTGGCTGGGCTGTGTTGTGCTGCTGTCATAGGGGCTGGTTGGGCTGTGTTGTGCAGTCAGTTGTCTATAGGGGCTGTGACCACTCTAAAGTCTATAGGGGCTGGCTGGACTGTGTTGTGCAGTATCTCATAAAGGCTGTAGTCCTAAACGGGTGCTGTAGTGTTGTCCAGGGGGTGATCTGTCCGTCAGGGGTGCTTCCCCAAAGTGCACATTTTTTTCTGTGTTTGTGAATTGTGTGTGCAGTAGCCGCACATGCATCAAGAAAGTAGCGCCAAGCGTGCATCTGTATCATAAATCAAGGGCCGGCTGGCTTGTCTGTTACAGGGTGCTGTAACCCCCAAAGTGCACTCCCAAAAAAAATGTTTCTGTATTTGTGAATTGTGTGCGCAGTAGCTGCACGTGCATCAACAAAGTAGCGCCAAGCGTGCGCCTGTGTCATAAGTAAAGGGCCGGCTGGCTCATCTCTTAAAGGGTGGTGTAACCCCCAAAGTGCACTCTAAACAAAATAAAAAAATCTTTTTTTCTGTGTTTGTGAATTGTGTGCACTGTGGTTGCACATGCATCAACAAAGGAGCAGTGTCAAGCGTGCGCCTGTGTCCCATAAATAAAGGGCCGGCTGGCTCATCTCTTAAAGGGTGGTGTAACCCCCAAAGTGCACTCCAACAAAAATAAAAAATTATTTTCAGTGTTTGTGAATTGTGTGCACTGTGGTGATGGGTGCTGTAATTTGTGCTGTGCTGGGTGAAGGATGGTGTGATTATTATTATTATTATTATTATTATTGTGGTGATCTGTGCTGTGGTGGGAGTGGGGTGCTGGCAGCACAGCGAGAGAAGAGGCCACAGCACAGTGAGGCCACACCCCTTTTCACGGGTGGGGGGCTCCACTCAAAATCTTGCCTAGGGCACTAATTTGGCTAGGGCCGGCTCTGCCATCTAGATTAGACAAAATGTTTCCTGGCACTTTAGACAGGTTTTGGAGAGGATCCCAACTTCTTTCACCTTCTTACATCTCTAAAGGACCTGTCCAAACCTCCCTAGATATTTGTTGGCCTAGAGGGACCGGATAAAGCCCATTCTATCCATAAATGGTCCCTTATCTCTCAAATACTCATTGTTGCCTTCTCTGACCTTCTGGCATGATTCAACACCAATCTTAAATTTATACTGTACATCACATTATTCTGGCCGTCACTTGTCAGATAGAAGCCAAAAGGAAGTTTAAAAATCCCACATCTATCACAGCTGTGGTTAGCTGAGTATGACACTCCTATCATATGCATTATATGACGGAAATAATAAACAATTCATATTGTTAGGACCAGGGGCTCTTGGACAACATGTTTCAGCAATGTTCCCCAGCCTTACTTTTCTTAAGAACTTTTGGCGCGATTTAAATAAAGGATAATAATAACAAAAAATAATTTGGTTAAGTGCCACATATTATATATTGGTCCAGCTATAGATAAAAAGTGCTTTGTTGGGCTGCGTGATCCAGTCTCACAACAATGTCCGTTTTGGGATTATTAGAAGGTCCTTTTGGTGTGAAAAGAGAAGAAATGTAAGCTGCGAGTGAACTGTTTGCAGGGCTGGGATTAGGGTTTAGGCACAAAACGTTGACAGTGACAATGTTGACAATGAACTTATGAACTGCTAAATACTGACAAGCATTGTAACTTTATTGTATTTCAGATTGGTACTCCTGTACCCCATTCATAGAGCTATTTATACAATTTTTATTCTTGTATTTCTTGTATGCATGCTGTTTGTGTATGCAAATGATCTATGGTAAACATATTTGTATTTTAAATGTTTAGTAATTGGTGTATTTAACTGTATTTCTGTCTCACAGCGCCACCTTATTTGTGTTGTTTACTTATTCCCAGCAGCCTCTGCTGTTGCTGCAGAAGTGAGGTGGATGTCACTGTATGATCAGTCACAAGTGCTCAGGCAGGAGTCAGCTGGAAGCCAGTGGCAGTTGGAAGGCAGTGGCAGTTGGAAGGGGAGAACGAGATGGTGGAGAACTGAGAGAGAGAGCAGATGTTAGAGAGAGGGGTCAGAAGTGGTGCTGAGGGACATAAAAGCAGAGAGAGAGAAGCCAGTGAGACATAAGAACTTATTGAGGAATAAGTGAGACAGAATGGGCAGTGACAGTGTGGCAGAGGTGATTCAAAGAGAGACAAGCAGTGGTAACTGTGACAGAGAGAGAGAGAGAGAGAGAGAGGGAGAGAGAGGCCTAAAGAGGCTGTGTGAAGAGAATGTCAAAAAATTGTGACACAGTAAACCATAAGGAAGAGATAACCTAAGTATGACTTTTCACTGGGTACTCAGATCCCTGTCAGCCATTTTCCTACCCAACTGTCAGTCGCTGCACAGTGGTCCTATTGCTAATGTCAGCATAACATGTGTCACAGACCACATTGAGACTATACAGAGAGCAGAAAAGCAATTAGCCATTTGTGGTCAGAAACCCTACGAATATTTTCTTGAAAGTATTCGTTATTACTTTGAGCAATTGGGATTTGCATCCATGCACTACTCGCTATAAAATCACAGCGCAGTAGTCGCGATGGCGAGGAACTGGTCACATTACCTTTATTTAGTAACTGAGATATGTATCACAGATACACAGCTGATCACTTTAGAGGGGACATCACTAGTCTCCAGCGTTAATATGTAATAATTATCAAAGCCAGGTTGAGAAATAAGACCTGATTCAGAGTTGAACGCTATTCTTCTAATGTTCACGCAGTTGAGCGATTATCGGTGGTTAGTGCATTGGTCCCAGCCACATGAAATGCGAATGCAATCGCGCTCGCTGTGAGAATGCACTGGCAATTGATTGACAGGAAGAAACCATTTTGTGGGTGGTTACAGGGAGTTCCGGCCAAAACACGGGCAGGTCGGGACCATTTCCTGGGCGTACACTAGCCAGCGCCTGCGATCTCGCTAGCAGAGAACAAAGCTCCAGCACCTCAGTTACCGTGCCCATTCTGAGTAACCATAGACCATAGATGTTTTGAGGATCTGCGTCCGATGCGCGGCTTGTGTACGCAGTTGCGGGCAGCTGCGAGGGCTCCAGTGGGCGTCTCAATACAAATTCTGCTGGCTGATGTATTTGCATATTTTAGCAATTGCTAAGTGGCAAAATTTGCGAGTGCGTTTGCATTAGTGTACAACTTTGAATCAGGCCTATAGGGCGCAGGCCACAGAAATGCACACAGCAGATATTACCTCAGTAAGTGTTACATGAAGACCAACTGTGCACCACTACCATTACCATTACACTACCATTACCATTACACTACCATTACCATTACACTACCATTACCATTACACTACCATTACCATTACACTACCATTACCATTACACTACCATTACCATTACACTACCATTACAGCGTGGTACTGTAGGATGAACTGATTTTTGATATCTACTGTGGCAGTGTGTAGTGTAAAATAGAAGTTTAATATTTATTAACTACAGTAACTTATTGTAGGGTAGAACGATGTATTAACTCATATCATTCATTTGGTGAAGTTTAACTTATTATTGAAGACTTATTAATTGTGAGGAGCTTGTGATGAATTAAAAAATTATTGGAAACAGTAGAGGATTAATTTACTGTAGGATTGACAAGAACCAATATTTATTAATAGATTTAATGTATTGGTCTCTTAATCGATGTCTACGTCTTTAAGCCGGAACTGATTCACGTTCAATTTTTTCCACCGATTGATAAATAAAAATCTGGTATTTTATAATTATTGATTACAATGTGTATGCAAGACATCGTTAACAATTGCGCGCTCCTGCGGATTGTTAACAATGTCTTTCATTGTCCGTTTTTGCAGGGCAACCTGACAGTATCATCAGGTTCTGGAAGTACGGGGATGAGGGAAGGTACCATCACTGAACGATATCGTTCAGTGTGTTGCTCAATGTCGTTAATGACATTGAGCCCGGTAGTGCAGAGGAAACACTTAACGATATCGCTCATGGAGGATATCGTTAAGTGTGTATGTGGCTTTACATGAATGTCAATATCATAACTTTCAATATGCATTAAAAAAATCAGATCATAACAAAACCTATTTTCTCTGAAGTCAGATATTAGCAGAATGTAGATGATGAACTTTCCTTTGATGCTTTTAAGTGTCTTATATATATATTATGTGCCAGGTCCGGATGCACAGAGCAGTGCTGGGTGCATCCACAGTACCAAGCTCTCCTTTATCTAAACTTTCACTGTAAATGGACTAAAATCCCAGCTGGGATATTTTGAAACCTTTCACCTCAGCAAAGCTAGAGGCAGCAAATATAATGGTATGATATACAATAGAACCAAGTAAAGAGCCCTTACAACACAGCTCTTGTTGTGCCACTACAAGGATTTTATAACATGTAGCTACATTGTTTCTCTCAATGGACATCAGAAGAATCTCTGCTAATGGAAGCAGACATGAGACAAAGTGCACCAAACAGATACAAGCAAGAACAGCAAATGGATCATAAATATAAGGCGCAAAAGCCAAAGTCTATTTTCAAAAGAAAATCAAGGGAGACCTGTCATTTCATTTTTATCTGCAGTAAAGCATGCGGCATTACATGTATGACCTAAATGTTTTCTATTTTTAGCTACATGTATATTTTCACTCACTTCCAACAAACTCGCATCAGGAGTAACATATCTAGATGGTGTCACACAATTAAAAATATTTACTGTTAGGGCGGCCATACACGGAAAGATTTTTTTAGACGATGTGTACGATTTCGATCGATAGTAACGAGCGATTGTACACATCGTATGTTGTTTTGGTGTACATACGATGGTGAAGGGCGTCCCCACATTCGTATAATTGGATCGCCTCTCGGACCGGAAAACCGTACGAGGGCGACCTATCTTACCACGATGTGACACACATCATATCACTTTTGGCAGATGATACGATGTCTGATTTACGAGGTGTATAAAAATCCCTAGTCGGCATTGTGAAACGAAGCATCGGATCGTATGATCGAATGAAAAATCGTACACCTTTTGAACACATCGTAGGGAAAATTTAAAGGGAAATCCTACAAGACATATTGTACGTCTTTTTATCGCACCGTGTATGGCCTGCTTTAGGATTGGTCAATTTTTACGCATTATAATATTAATATATTCACATTTGTGCTTTGAAATATATAAAATAAACATTTACATATACAGTGACAAGTAGTTTATATAATTGTTAAACATGTATCTCTCTATATATATTAGTATGCTGTCCTTTATACAGTGCATCCCGAAAGTATTCACAGCGCTTCACTTTTTCCACATTTTGTTATGTTACAGCCTTATTCCAAAATAGAATAAATTCATTTTTGTCCTCAAAATCTACACTCAATACCCCATAATGACAACGTGTAAAAAAGTTTTTTTTGAGATTTTTGAAAATGTAATAAAGAAAAACTAAGAAATCACATGTACAGCGTACAGCGTTTGCTCAATACTTTGTTGATGCACCTTTGGCAGTAATTACAGCCACAATATGATGCCACAAGCTTGGCACACCTTTGGGCAGTTTCACCTATTCCTCTTTGCAGCACCTCTCAAGCTCCATCAGATTGGATGGGAAGCGTCAGTGCACAGCCATTTTCAGATCTCTCCAGAGATGTTAAATCGGATTCAAGCCTGGGCTCTGGATGGGCCATTCAAGGACATTCACAGAGTTGTCCTGAAGCCACTCCTTTGATATCTTGGCTGTGTGCTTAGGGACGTTGTCCTGCTGAAAGATGAACCATCGCCCCAGTCTGAGGTCAATAGCGCTCTGGAGTAGGTTTTCATCCAGGATGTCTCTGTACATTGCTGCATTCATCTTTCCCTCTATCCTGACTAGTCTCCCAGTTCCTGCCACTGAAAAACATCCCCACAGCATGATGCTGCCACAACCATGCTTCACTGTAGGGATGGTATTGGCCTGGTGATGAGTGGTGCCTCCAAAAATAACGCCTGGCAGTCACGCCAAAGAGTTCAATCTTTGTCTCATCAGACCAGAGAATTTTGTTTCTCATGGTCTGAGAGTCCTTCAGGTGCACTTTGGCAAACTCCAGGCGGGCTGCCATGTGCTTTTTACTAAGGAGTGGCTTCCGTCTGGCCACTCTACCATACAGACCTGATTGGTGGATTGCTGCAGAGATTGTTATCCTTCTGGAAGGTTTTCCTCTCTCCGCAGAGGAATGCTGTAGCTCTGACAGAGTGACCATTTGGTTCTTGGTCACCTCCCTGACTAAAGCCCTTCTCCCCCAATCGCTCAGTTTAGATGGCTGGCCAACTCTAGGAAGAGACCTGGTGGTTCCGAACTTCTTCCATTTATGGATGATGGAGGCCACTGTGCTCATTGGGATCTTCAAAGCAGCAGATATTTTTCTGTACCCTTCCCCATATTTGTGCCTCGAGACAATCCTGTCTCGGGGGTCTACAGACAATTCCTTGGACTTCATGCTTGGTTTGTGCTCTGACATGCACTGTTAAATGTGGGACCTTATATAGACAGGTGTATGCCTTTCAAAATCATGTCCAATCAACTGAATTTGCCACAGGTGGACTCCAATTAAACTGTAGAAACATCTCAAGGATGACCAGTGGAAACAGGATGCATCTGAGCTAAATTTTTAGCTTCATTGCAAAGGCTGTGAATTCTTACGTACATGTGATTTCTTAGTGTTTTTTTTATTAAATTTGCAAAAATCTCAAAAAAACTTTTTACACGTTGTCATTATGGGTATTGTGTGTAGAATTTTGTGGACAAAAATGAATTTATTCCATTTTGGAATAAGGCTGTAACATAACAAAATGTGGAAAAAGTGAAGCGCTGCGAATACTTTCTGGATGCATTGTATACTGTGCTTTAGTTGCACATAAAATTTATTTTATACTTCATTTGTTGTACTTGAGTTTAAGCTCTTAGTCACTGAGGGGTTTTTAGCCTCAGTTCTATTTTGGCACATTTTGGACTGGTTACATTCCATTATCAATATCAGAAATATGTTTGAGGAGGGGTAGGGAAAATTCTTACCAGCCGTTCCTATGGGTGTCGGGATTCTGGTTGTTGGGATGCCGCTGTCGGTATTCTAAACAGCTGCATGCCGACAGCCGGGATTTCATACCCAACACCTAAATCATAAGCACAAAATCCATAGCTTGCAGAGTTGGCTGTATATGCAAATGACAACAGTATTATATGCGCTGGGTTTACGCCAGGAGATGTGGCTTCATAGTAGTAGTAGTAAGTGCTAAAAATGTCATACAAATTATAGTAACAGACTAGACAATGTCATTAAAAACTAATATAGCTACATTCACCAAGTAAAAGGAAATTTGTTCAAGATGCAAATGCAGAATTAAAGTTTTTTATTAAGTTCATTCAATACACAAATCTGTCACCTTCCTCTTTAAAGATTAAATAGAATTGCTGCGGATATTACTGCAATAAAGTGAATAGATTACAGCATCCACATTATCTTAGTATCAGGGAGGGATTCAGACACATCCAGCCAAGCAGAAGTGGATGCCGATCACTATTGTCATCAGCTCACATGTTGTACAGGTATGCAGTCGGGAAGCCGGCGGACGTAATCCCGACAGCCGGCTTCCCTACTGCTTTATCCCGGCAAGGGTTAAATGACAGGCGTTTAAATCTAGACGCCTGTCATTTTAACGACGCCGGGAGACCAGCGCTCGGCATACCGATCGAAGTGATGCTGGGCGCCGAGCGCGGAGAGCCGCGGGGGGGGGGATGGTTAGGTTTAGGGCTCCTGGGGGGGACTTAGGGTTAGGCACCTCCCCCGGGAGTTTAGGGTTAGGCTAAGGGGAGGGAGGGACTTAGGGTTAGGCATCCCCGGGGGGGACTTAGGTTTAGGCGGCAGGGAAGGGGGGGTTAGGTTTAGGCACTTAGAGGGGGGATTTGGGTTAGGCACTGGGGGGAAGGTTAGGGTTAGGCACCCCTAAGGAGGGTTAGGGTTAGGGATGGAATTAGGTTAGTGAATACTTACCTTAGGGACTATCAGGATTTTCACCCATGTCGGGCAGCCGCTGTTGGGATTCCAACCACCGTACTTGGGTCCGGCGCTAAATCATACCGATTCCGTTGTACCAAGGGTCGAGCACACACAAGTGACCTGTCTCCAGGTCACTTGTGGATGGTGAGCATGGGATGCATTTTGTGTGATCGCCCCTTATTGTACTTTAGCCCCTTCATCCCCACTCCCAGATAGAGCGTTAGCCAGGACAACCAAGCATTTTTAATACACATGCGCAGTTGAAAAAAAGTAATTTGCTGGTAGGAAAAGGCACAAATTGTGTTTGCATTAAACTCTACATGAGCCCCTTATTGTACTTGCCCGGTCCGATCCCTTTAGTTGTTCTTTTCTTAGCGCTATCCATGGCACCTGTGTTCCTTGTCTTATTCAGTGACTCTGATACTATGGCGGCTGACTCTGAGTTGCAGTCGAAGTGGTTGTACTGGGTCGTTGATGGCAACCGCGGAATCCTGTTTTACTACTTTATGCTAATGCGAGTGTTTGTTCCACTAATGGAGGGGATTGTGCGTGTGCCGCCCACTGATCTTACCATAGCCGCCGCAGCCATTTCCTTAGTATCTGCACTCGCACCAGCCCCAAGCATATGTGCAAGAGATCCGTCTGGAACAGGATTCCCATTTATTATTGTTGTGTTTTTTTTGCTTGTTTTTTTTTTCACTTTGTTATAATGGTAGATATCAACAATTATTTCAATGTTGGGAAATATTTAAATAGTGAAAAGTGAAATCTAAAATAAATATCAATATAATATATGTTGTAATAATAATAATAGTAATAGTAATAATAATAATAATAATAATAATAGTAATAGTAATAATAATTGTAATAATATATCAGAAATAGTAACAATAATATTTTAAAGTTTGATATTTTTTCCCCATTTTTCTGTAACTCTGTAATTTCAAGGTTTAAATTAGGTTTGTCTGCATGAATAGCCAAAGCTACAGTGAGTGTTAATGCCAGAAATGTGATTATTGTGTTGAATATAAAGTCATTGTAAGCGCTATAGAATGACTCAGCCTTACATCGCGGTAGCAATAATGAGCACATTTCACAATTTTTATATACAAAATTATTTGAAGAGAAACTTTCACATTTCTTCACGACACAATGACATAGGAAATGTGAATAAGAAAGTAAAAATGTTTTGCCAGTAGCTTTATTAGGAATGTAGAAATAAAATTCTAATAATAATAATAATAATGATAATAATAATAATAATAATAATAATAATAATAATAATAATAATAATCACAATAATAATAATAATAATTGAAGCTACACTGACTGTAAAATGAACACTACACTTGATTGTAGATAACTGCAGTACAATACCCATGTGCAATGGCTTTATGATTATTATTGTGTTATATTCTTCATAAAGGATGTTAAATATATAAAATAAATGCTTTTGAGCAGACTCTCAGTAAGGAGGGTGCTGGGCGACTGTGGTCCTCAATGTACATTTGGGGCCTGATTCTGAGCCACACGCTATGCTGATGTCGGACAGATCTGTTCAAGTTTTATTTAGTGCGCATGCATATGAGTCCCCCCGCGTATGTGTCCTATTTATTGTGATTTTAGGCACACTGAAAATGTATTGGGCAGACTGGGCGGGGACTGGGAGGTGTTTATTCAGATGCATGGATCAGGTCCGTCTTATAAGTGTGTTATTGGAGTGTAGTGGGTGTGTTGCTGAAGTGTTTGCTTACATAAATGTAGAACCATTCACATACTGTAGTTGGCCATATTCAGGCACCTGCCATAAGGCTGCTGGAAGTTTCGATGGGCGACTGATGGTGACGCACCAAGCAACATTTTAGCGCCATCGGACGTTGACAGTGGGCGTCAGACGTGACATTCAGATGTGAACTGAATTCCTTCTATGCACCTGGCTCTGGCAGCTTAGTCTTTGCAGATTCTCCCATGAAATGTCCTCTCCCCCCCTGACAATGGCTGTTTCCTCTGTGTTACTGGAAGCCTTGGGCAATTCAAATGTGGTGTATATCCATGTCTGGCATCACTTCTCTTGGCCATCATTCGCTGCTGTGGAATCGTTATGAAATACCGCCAGCCGCATGTCCAGTGGTCCGATTCCCGGCAGCGGCAGCCCGACACTGGAACAGATCTCGGCAGCGGCAGGCCGACAGCGCTGGAAATCCCGATTGTCCCTAGGTAAGTATTAACTAACCTAACCTACTCCACTAACCCTAACCCTCCCTTAGGGGTGCCTAACCCTAACCTCCCCCCCAAGTGCCTAACCCTCTAAGTGCCTAAATCTAACCCCCCCCTTCCCCGCTGCCTAAACCTAAGTCCCCCTGGGGGGGTGCCTAACCCTAACCTCCCCCCCGGGGGTGCCTAAACCTCCCTTCCCCTAGCCTAACCCTAATCTCCCGGGGATGTGCCTAACCCTAAGTCCCCCCCGGGAGCCCTAAACCTAACCCTCCCCCCCTGCAGCTGTCTGCTCGCGGCGCCCAGCATCCCTTCGATCGGGATGCCAGGGGCGCCGGTCTCCCAGCGTCTGGGAATGAGCGGCGTCTACATCTAGACGCCGGGCATTTCACCCTCGGCGGGATATGACAGTCGGAAAGCTGGCTGTCGGTATAAGGTCAGCCGGCTTCCCGATTGCATTCCGTTTACATTGCTCTTATCAATAGTTTTGACCTAGATATTCACCTGCTTTTTTGTAGCTTCTGTCCATTTGCATACAACTCAACCTAACTGATTGCTCTTGCCATTTCATTATTAGCTAGTTTAAAATATTGGTCAGCTAATATAGCTGTATGCATAAGACCTGGGGGCAACCGAGTACTACCTATGCAGAATTGGGCGCAAATGTGACATATATCTGCAAATAACAGGAGCAGATGCGCCAGGAGTACGACAGGAGGTGTGGCTTCACTGTTAGTACAAAAGATGGGCAAAGACACAGAACATGGTTCTGTAGGAAATTCTGGCTTTTTGAATTGTCAGCTAGTATTTGCGCTACCAGTAGCAAAGACACGGAGTTTAGCACAGAGAAGGACCCCTGCAAGGAGGCTTGAGATCCACTAACCCAGTACACAGATCATGGCCTTCTAGAGTGATAGGATAGGTAATTAACTGTTGAGAGAAGTCTGTAAGCCAGGGTCTGGAACACTTGAGGTCATGGATAAACCACAGGGATAATGCAATGCAGAGGCATGAACAGAGCCAAAGTCAGAACACTGGGAGGTCAAGGATAAACCACAGGGATAGTACAGAGAGGAGTCTGAAACAAGTCAGGTCATACTGTATACTGGAGTATACACAATCAGAAGTCACAAGGTAGCTGGCTGGAGTAAGGTTGTGAGCCTAATAATCTGTCAGTTTGCAGCAGCTAGAGTGAAGGTTATATAGGAAACCTTGTGATGTCAGTGATCACATGACTGTAAGAATACAGCCACAAAAGAGCCGTGCACCCACCCCTGTAGGAGAGGAGATGGCGCCGGCAGCACATTCTGTGTGGAGCCCGCGGAGGCCACACGTAGACCAGTAGTGTATAGACCTGGCAAGCACATTTAACATGCCTGCTGTATGTTGTGACAGTACACAAGCCATACACATTAAAGTGTATATAATCAGAACCCAGGTCCCATGGAGCCTGTTAAAAGCCAATCATAGAAGATGCAAATTTAAAATTGTAACTGATTGTTAAAGTCCACACAAATAATAAATATATCAGCAGCTTTCCTCTTCCCAAGCAGAGTAGGAATCATGGTTTATTTTTGTATACAGTATGTATATGTGTTCAGTACATTGTAATCATGGAATTAGATCACAGCTGAGTGAATCTTATACACATTGGGTGAATCAGACATGCAGGGCCGGCTCTAGCGGTGTTCGACCAGTGCAGTCTAAAAGGGGCGCCACCAATAGAGGGCGCACCCCTCCCCAACATCCCGATTTCACTGTCCCGCTGTTCCACCTGTGGACCGAAGTGGGAGGTTGGGGACCCCCACCGCCGCAGCTGTGCGGCGGTGCCAGACCCCGAAGTCTGAATGAATGCTGTGCGCATGCGTGCGGCATCCATTCAGTGACGGGAGAGGGCTGGGGGAAGCCCAGTTAATGAGGCTTTCCCCCCCAGCCTGACGTTGTTTGGAGGTGTGCCATGCGGGCACGCCCCCAAAAAACATCACATAGGAGGCGTGGCCTATGTGCCACGTGCGATCTAGGGGCGCACTAGAGGGAGCCGGAACAGGTTACTCCGACCCCTGGAGCCGGCCCTGCAGACATGGCCAGAGGCTGTAATAATCATAGCTCACAACTTGCACCAGGAGTCGAGTACCCACAAGTCATGTCCCTCCAATTTGGCACATTTACACCTGTTTGGGCTCCATCTTGGGACACATTTCACGTTGACACTTCCTTACTTTACTTTGGCCTTGTCTACATGCACCATCTAACCCCCATTCTGCGCTCCTCGGCGCAGGCTCCTGGGAATGGGAAATGCAGCTGAGCCGCCAGGCCAAAGGACGCACATCGCAATCTGATGCACATGCTGCTTCAATAAGAGCAACTTGCAGGGAAAAAAGCTGCAACGTGCATTTACCTCCATCCTTTCTGTATAGAAGCATCGCTAGACTAGTTATTTATTTTGCATCATACTTAGTTACCATATAATAAGTCACAGCCTACTTAAGCCCAATTTGTTATGTACGTTTTTCTTTATTTTACACATGTCCCAAATCCTCACATGCCCATTTTATTATATTCATTCCGGAAATATATAAAACATCCACTATTTGTGCAGGCTACACATTGCCTGCTATATAAGTTAGTGTATTCATTATCAAAGCACTGACTAGGGCAGAAAAGATTATTTGACACTATTGCTGGTCTGATTGCCCACCCCTCTAATTTAAAAAGCTTGGAAAGATCCAATATCAAAATGATTGCATTGACTGTCAGTTACTTAGGGACATGTTTATCACAATCTGTATCTCAGATTCAAATGGGATGTGATAAACGCGCCAAAAAATTTTGTTTGAATACATCGTGAGGATGCATCAAATGTCGCATACAGGGACAGAACTTGTGAAAAAGCTCTGTCCATGGAAATCTCTTCCCCGCACCGTCTCAGGGTATTTTTCAAAAATAAAAATAATAAAGCAAAAAGCCAAAAAAAAAAAAAACATAATTTGTTACCTCTCGCTAATGTCGCTGCCGCGTTGTATGTCGCGGATGACCTCCACTTCCTCAGGCAGTGATCTAAGCTAATGCGCTCCTAACCTGGGCTGGTTGTTGCTATTGCTGGGGGAGCGAATAGTGTGGGGTTCCGGGCCGGCAACAGAAATCATGGGGCCCTGTACACACATTTTTTAGGGGCCCTCCCATCCCCGGTTCCTTGGCAGGTACAGGTCAGGGGTTTGTATATGTATATGTGTTTTCTCTGCAGTCCTCTCCCTAGGACAGCAGTCGGTATTCAGTTTTCATGAGGGAGATCACATGGTTCGGAAGAAGCCTGTTTGCGAAGGAATATAACCAAAGTGACTGTCATATAGCAGAGGTTTGACCAGAGAAAGGGTGACAGGGAGAGACATAAGGTACACACGGGACGATCGTCAGTGATAACGATATCGCTGAATGATCTCCTTTTAAAATTCCCGGTGTGCTGGATGAACAATATCGTTCATCCACACACCAAAAAACCCACCTACGACCAACGATCGCGGACCCCTGTGAAGAGATAACGATATCGTCCAGATTGCCCTGCATGCATGGATGATGGATGATATCGTTATCGTCCATGTGAGAACACGCATTGTTGGTCGTGGGTAAGTTGGTTGGTACATGAAAATGAACGATATAACAATATGAATAATATCGTTATCGTTCATTTTTCTCGTACTGTATGTATGCACCTATAGGGTGATGGGGAGAAGCATTGGATGACAGGAAAAGGGAAACAGGAAGAGAGACAGAGAGAGAGAGATAGCGAGAGAGAGAGAGAATTTTTTTTTAAAATATATATATATTGATTCACTAGCTTTTCTGCAGAGACGCTATCTACAGTAGGGAACTTCTCCTGGCTGATGCAGCAGGGCAAAGCCAGAGCCCGCATGCCTGGCTGCATCTAGGAAGTGGAACACTGTTTTTTGCGCCAGGGCCGGTCACTAGAATGTGATGTCAGGCCCCCGGCAATGGCAGTGTGAGAGAGTAGGTAAGAGGAGGGGACGGAGCAGACGGGAGGGGAAAAGAGGGGAGGAGGGTGGTCAGACTGCCTCCTCATTCTGTGTTACGCCCCACAGCAGTGTACTAGTGATGGGAAATCTAGTTCATTTTGGTGATTAGGTCATTATGATCTAGTTCACTCAAAAGAGTGGTTCAAAGGATCAGTTAATTTAGGTCATTGCATCACTGGCTCTGATATACTGCTGATAGAAGTGATTGGAAACAGAACTAGTCTATTACACATACCGTACAGCATTTCTACTAGATGAGTCTTGTTCAAATGATCAGATATGTTTAATATGTCTGATCTTTTAATATAAAAAAAAACAATCACCTATACAGCAATGTAGTAGTGACATGTTTAGCTCTGCAATGTTAATTATTTTTGAGAAAGACCCAAATTAAGAATATTGTGACGTGTCACTTTTTCTTGCTTTTAAAACACAGTAATTGGGAAGAAAAAACAGTAATTGGAAAGAAACCCATACCTTTACTCCATCTTATTTTTTAATTGCACCCATTAATGTCACTGAATGCACACCTGGGCTAGATTAAACAAGAGGTGGATGGGACTATAGCTCCAGGCCTCCACATAAACCTAGGCCCATCATCATTACAGCATTATGATACCCAGCTGCCTCGCTGGCACACAGTTTGCTATAAATCACAAGTATTCTAATTGCATTTCTGTTTTACTCTCAAAAATATAAAAATTTTATATTTTTCAGTATTTAGAGAGATAATGGGTCTGATAGTGTAGGGGTTGTATATGCCAGCTTCTGTCATTTATCTACAGTAGTGGAATTAATTCTGGACACGTTTAATAAAATAATGTTTTATTTGATGTTTATGCAGAAAATTCATATTCTGCTATACCAAATCAATACTTTAATGTTTTTATTTTAATCTATGATGTTTCTACTTAATATTTTAACATGATTTGTCAGAGAGAGAGAGGAAACAGAGAAGGGGATGGAGAGATAGAGTGGGAGAAAGAAAATAGAGAGAGAGAGAGAAGGTTTTGAAATACACTTACCAGCCACTGTCAGTGGTGAAGATGCAGGCAGTCACCAGTCACAGCAGGCAGCAAGCTGACAGGATCCGGGAGCAGGTCCCACACAGCATCCATGCTGGCTCATGTGCTTTGTTCAGCACTCAATTCATCCAGACTGTGGCAGCCTTTACAATCAATCCTCAAAGCTAGTTGCAGCTCTGGTCAAAGTGTGAATAACGACTAAAATGGCTCTGAATACCTCGAAACGTGTTGACTGGTCACCTGGGAAGAGAGACAAAGCCATGACGCTTCGTGAGGAAGGGTATACCTATAAAGAAATTGCAAAGAGGTTGGGCGGTGGGGCAATGAAGTTAGGTGTAAGGAAACTCTGCATAAGGGTTGCGAGCAGTGGATCGACGAAATCGGCCGCAACAACTGGGCGAAAGCCCACGCTTCCAAAACAAGATGAGCGCAGAACCCTGCAGGACCGCCGAAGGTCTGCAAAAGCCATCAACAACATAATGAAAACATCTGGTGTCCAAGTTTGTGACCGAACCATACAAAAAAAACTTTGTGATAATGGTTTGTGAGCTAGGACCCCGAGAATGAGGCCGTATCTAAACCAGAAACAGAGGCAGAAATGTATAGATTGGGCTCTGGCACACAATGAGTGGAGAGAAGAAGACTGGGACAAGATTATTTGGAGCGATGAGACCAAAATCAGCATCTTCGGGAGTGATGGAGTGAAATTTGTTCGGCGTCGGCCTGGGGAAGATCTTTTGCCCAAGTGCACCACGGCAGCTATGAAGCACCCAGTGAGTGTGATGGTGTGGGGCAGCATGGACAACCATTGTGTGGGACATTTGGCTGTCTTTGATGGCAATATCAATGCCAAAAAGTATCAAGAAGCAGTGCTGGAGGTGAATGTTGCCCACAATCGAGGATTTGTTTGAACTTGACCCACGGAAGTGTATCTTTCAGCAGGATGGAGCGCCATGCCACACCGCCAACAGTTCCATGAAGTGGTTCGGTGATCACCAAATCACTGTCTTGCCTTGGCCAGGAAATAGTCTGGATTTAAATCTTTTGGTCAAGGCTTAAAGTGATGGTATCACGAAAAACTCCAAGTAACAAGAGAGAACTGATCGAAGCCATAATCCAGGCCTGGTACCACATGATTTCACCTGAAGATCTGGGACGTCTGGGTCACTCGATGCCTCGACTAATCAAAGCTGTTCTTAAAAACAGAGGATATCCAATGAAATATTAATTTTGTGTATTGCTGAAATTGCATATTTTTTTCCATAATAAAAGCATACCTGTAAAACTGTGGTTTTACTGAATTTTTCACTGGAAATTTGACAAATGACAACTTAAAAATAAATAGTAATGATTATACTCACATATACTTCTATTGGAATATAAATTATAAGTGATTATAATGTAAAAATAATGACTAAACGCAAAATTTTCAAAATTTCCTAAAAGTGTCCAGAATTAATTCCACTAGTGTAGCACTTTCTATAATATGACAGAAGCTGACTGGTTGCTATGGGCAACTTTTCCATTTGATCACATCTCCCCCTATGTCTTGTGGAATAAAGAAAACTACAGTATATAGCATGCAGCACTCAGCACTGCGTCTTGAGCTGATGGGGAATGTATCAGTGCCACCTGTGGTAGTTTAGCAGTACTGACTCATGATGAATGTATGAGAGAGCTGATGGGGAATGTACCATGTGACTTACATGAGTCACTGACCTAATTGAACTAGTGAACTAGATGCCAGGAGAATGATTCATGAATCATCATGACAATCAGTTCAATCAGATGCACATAACCCTCACAAAGTCACATAGCAGTGCCACCTGTGGTCGTTTAGCAGTACTGACTCATGCCTAATGGAGCTGCTGTGCTCTCTCTGTCACTGTGTCTAACTCCTCCCACTTGTTTTAGCTCCTGATGAACTGATCTTTGCCAGAGCTGTGAACTGAGTGAACTAGTTCATTTTGAAGGTCAGTTCATTGGAACTGATCATTCGTGAACTACCCATCACTACAGTGTACTATAATGAGTCAGTTTGACTCATTTTTAGTACTGCTGTCAGTGCCACTGCACCGCCGGACGTTCTGCCACTGATGCAGTGCAATCTTAGGGCCTGGTACGGCTGTGCCCCTAGTCCCCCACTGTTGCCATGGCTAAAGCCGCAATCAGCACCAGGCTTTAATAGACTGGACTGGTCACAATATAATAATGACACCTGCAGCACTGTGTCCCGTTGTCATAATGTGGAGGGGCAGAATTCCCTAGGAGGGTGGCTGAGAGTGTACTTTTTTTTTATCAGAGTTACCATCATGTACTGAGCTTAGAATATCAATAAAGACCCACTGATAACAAGAAAAGAGCAAAAACAGGGAAAGGTTTTATATATTTTTATTAGTCTCTTTTTTATTTTGCACCATTACATGTCCTTATTGAAGCTGGCCAGTACATGGTGTCCTTGTTGCTTACTAATGCTTCTGTCCATTAGCTTGGCCATGCACTTTGTTTGATGAATTACAGCACTGCAGTGAGCAAGGTTGCACTGAACAGTGAACTCCTGAACTACCTACAAAATACCTGCAGTGAGCAATACGTGTTATTTAATGACATACTGTACCATGACATTGTAATGAAAAACTCTACCGTTTAGCATGAACAATATTTAACATCAGGAGTTGTACAGTGTAAGTCATATATTTCATAATAATGTTGACAAGTACTACAGTTGGGTTGCTAAAATGCAATACTAAAATGAACCACAAGGTGGTGCTTATGACACGTCGTATTGTATTTCTTTAATTGTATTGTAGTTTACAGACACTGAGGACATCTACACCCATTTGTCTAAATAGGTTAAAAAGTCCAATGTACAGTAGCATATGGAGCTTATTATATTTAAATGTAATAGGTGCGGTTCATGCATTGTATAACTAATGCAATTTACTACTTATGTCTATGTACTACTCAGGCCCCTCCACCAAGGCCATGCCACCCCTCTAGGCTTCACTGTTGGTGCAACAATACTCTTTACACACGAAGGCTTCAGTGCTACATGGGAATGATTTCTTCATTTACTCTGTCTTGGTGCTGACTTCTGCCTTAGTGCTGATGGATAGGATGACCTGGGGGATGATAATGGGGGGATGGTCAGTCTAAAAGTAGATGTATGGCAATGGCATGATAATATAATAATAACACTTGCTTTAGACCCCTGTTTGAATCCAATTATCACTTAGAATAGTGAATAGGGGGTCTATTTACTAAGCAGTGATAAGAGACAGGGGGCCTGATGCAGACCCGCATCAGGGTCGATGTTGCCCAAGTGCGCATGCGCGAGACCCGGCTAGCGACGGGGAAGCCGTCGCTCCGGGTCTCGCACCAAAGGGGGCGTGCTGTCGATGGTGAGTGACAGCATGCCCCCTTTGGTGGGCGTGCTGGGGGCGTGGCTGCCCAGACGGAGGCGTTCCCATGGGAACGTCTACCGTCTGGGTCCGGCCCCACTGACATCACTAGTGATGTCAGTGGGAGTGTTTTTGGCTCTGATAGAGCCAAAAGCACTCCAGGGCTTGCGGCCAAAGAGACCCTACCACAAGGGTCTCGTCGCAAGCCCGATGGTCGCGATGGTCTTGACCATCGCGACCATCTTTTTGGCCGCTCGCATAAGCTGTGGGTGGTCACCGACAGCTATGCGAGCGGCCAGGAGGCAGCTCCAATATTAGGAAGGACGGCCCTGATTCAGAGCGAGCGCTCTTGTCAGAGCGTCCGGCTCTGAATCAGGCCCAGAGTGAAAAGTGATAAGTCTGTGATAAGGTGCCAGCCAATCAGCTCCCAACTGTCATCTCACAGACTGTGTTTGAAAAATGACAGTTGGGAGCTGATTGGCTGGCACCTTATCACAGACTTATCACTTTTCACTCTGTCTCTTATCACTGCTTAGTAAATAGACCCCTTATTCACTTTGAGGCTGATTATGACAAAGTGTCTGTATTTGCCGCTGGCAGCCATGGAAGAAAGATTTACCAACTCATGCTAATGTAAGATCCCATAGAGCTAATGCGAGGGTTCGTGAGTCAGCAGGTGGAAAACCAACTGATTTCCTGACAATTGATGCTGCCTTCATCATTAATACCGGCACTTGCCCCAGCCGGAATGGGATTGAAATGCCGGCGGCTGTTTAACCGCCGGTTCAAATCCCGACAGCGCTAGCCTGACACAGAGGAAATCCTAACAGCGGAGGTAAGTAATCTAACCCTCCCCTCTCCCCCCCAACCCTAACCCTCCTTTAAGGGTGCCTAACCCTAACCTCCCCCCTAGTGCCTAACCCTAATCTTCCCCCATTAGTGCCTAAACCTAACCCCCCCTTTCCCTAGCCTAACCCTCCCTGGGAAAGGGGTGCCTAACCCTAACTCCCCCCTGGGGGGTCCCTAAACCTTATCCCCCCAACCCCGGCTACATCGCTACTTACCTCCAGCACTGGACGATCGGTCCGGCGTCCTGTCGGGGTCCCGGAATCGGGATTAACATAGGTGTCGGTATTTCGATGCCTATGTTAAATCCCCTGCTGGGATTGTAGTGTCGGGGTCTCATAACTACATCCCGCCCCAGCCCCATGCTATGTGCAAGAGATCCATCAGACACAGGGTCCCCTTCCCTGTATGTATAGATTATAGGCACACGCCCACGACACTCCCACAAGTCAGGGCTTACAGTGATGCCACCCCCAGAATGCCCTATTTCATGGAAAGACAGGCCCGGGCAAGTTCTGTCAGACTCACAACATGACAGACATCTGTATAAATAAATTAGCATCTGTGCATGTGCTGTAGGCTGAAACTCGCTGATGGCGCCTGTGCACAGAGATTCATGTGTCTCAAGCACCACAACATTAGATAGTAAGCTTAATCAGGATATATAACCACACTTACTCACGGCCACAAGTACAATAATTTGCGCCTAATTGAATCTACCCCTTAGGGAATATATCAGCCAGCTTGGATTTGTTTGTTTAATTTTCCGTCATTTTTGGACCCACGAGGAAGCACTACAGGTACTTTGCGTTTTCAGCATCCAAACTGCAGGATAATAATTCCTGCATCCCGCATCTGAAAACCATATCTGATGTGTTATGATTTGCAAAGTGCATAATAAACTGCAGTTTAGTTGTGGTATCCCATTATGGGGCATATCCATTATGTTAATTATCGGCCCCCAATAATTAACATTCCTACTCACAGCGAGTGCTGGAGCAATTCATCGTTGCTCCGGCGCAGAGACAGCTGAGTCAAGCCCTGAAAATATTGTATTTTCGAAGCTGGATGAATGTGGCCCCCATAGAGTAGTATGGGAAGAGCGATTCATAGAAGCATGGAAGCTCAGCTTTCCGTTTCACTTCTAAAAATCTTTTCACCAGCTCAGGGCGGCGTAATCTGCCTCCTGAGGGGAGAAGAGCAAGGAAAACAGCAGCTGTCTCCCCGCCTCCTCCCTGCTCTCCCTGCCCCCTTCAGCTGCTGCAGCCAATCAGAGGAGCATATGCCAGGGCACCTCCTCCTTGCTGCCCTAGTGCTCTGCCCAGTGCCCCCTTGATTGTCCCCTAACCCAGCTGCCGCTATAGTAAGGTGACCCAACATATACATATGCTGGGTCACCGCCTCCATGCTGCCCGCTGCCCCAGTGTATCCTCTCACTCTGCCCCTACCCCCGCTATACTGTCGAAGCTGAATAATTGGCTGAGACAAGTTCAGTTTAAAATTTAATCGCAGCGACGCCATCTTGCGAATGGCCGCAAGACTCCATTTTGGAAATGAGATCGCAAGATGCCATTTTGCGAATGGCCGCCTAAGCGCCATTTTAGATAAACTTACCCTTTAGTACATGTGGCGATATTACTATTAGCAACATGCGATTGCATCTTTCATCATTTCTCATACACACATTAATACTCACAATTGCGCTGTTAACTAGTCGCATATTAGCGAATGCATAGGACTTTGTATGAAACCGCTGTATTATTAGCTTTATGCGCATGCATCTGCCCCAAGTTAACTAGCGTCCTTATATCAAACCCTGAATACCCACACATTACATATTCACACATAAGGTTCAATAAGCTTTAAAGTGTATGATTTAAGTTGGTTCAGTTAGTTTAAATGCTGAGAAATAAAGGTATTTGATAACTAAGGTATTATACATTCTAAACAAGTCGTGTTTGGTTTTGTACTGATGCGTATTCTTTTTACAGTATTCCGGTGTTATCGGTGGGGAGGTCGCATCATGCTAACTCAAGTTATGGATCGCAGAGTCTACAAGCAACAAAATGTATATTTCAGGAACAACTGTTAGGATGTTACAGGGGGCGTGAAGAGAAAGATCCCCAGCTGTTAGAGGCAGGGAGAGTCTATTTGAACCAGCCTGTTAAATGTGCTGTAACAGATGCTTCTCCCCTGGGAACCAATGACATCAGCAACAAACTTCCCTATTGTCATGTTTATTCTGGGGGGGTATAAATATGTGTGCCCAAACGCTATTTTTTTGTCTTCGTGCTGAATGCTGTATGACTAGGGGTCTCTTGCTGATGCCTATCTCCGTGTCCGGAAGCGCTGCGTATGTATACTATACTTGGGTCTGTATTATTTCCTTTTGCACCTAAATTGTGTATGGATCAATTGCGTGTAACTGTCTGAACTTTTACCTGAATAACACTTGTGCTTTGGAACCACATGTTCTAAGTCTGGATTCTCTATTTACTGTATGACTGCGTATGCAAATTAGCGTTATTCTTAGAGGTTTATAGAAAGGATTTTAGAAGGTATAGGCAGGGGTATATAGAGGTTCTGATCCAGTATCGTTAGTTGGGGGCTCGTAGTGAAGTCACTTACCTGCTCACACGGTACATATGGCCATCGATATTTCAGCAAAGGGTGGAGTGGCCACATGCAGGGTTTGCCTGCAACCGCTTTGTGCTGAAAGATCACTATCCGTCTCCGTGTGAATCAAGGAAGCTGACTAGAATCCAGGGACAAGAGAGAAAAAAGTTTGTTTTCCTCTGTTGATAGAACCTTGCGTTTAGAGGGGTGCCGCAGTATTGAGTACGCGGCTGAAATGCATTTTTGCATACGCAGTGAAAAAGTCATTATACGGTTGTGTGGTAGTCGCATTATTGTGTATGCGGCTGGTCACACAATAGCATATACGCACTTCCTGTTCTGCTGCCACGTGTTTAAACAAAGCCGTCGAGGTTTACCTTTTTCAATTGTTATCAATATCTGGGTTAACGTGTATTTTTCTGCGCAGGAAAAAAGTGTGTAACAGTGAATATTTGTTGGACAAAGTTGAGGATATCGTATGATCCTTAAGGGCTAGGTGCAAGGGTTAGTCTAGCCGCTCGGTAAGTAGCTTTACCGTTCTATACACAGTAGCAGGTGTACATGTTGTCTTTGTTGTAGAGAGGTGCGTAGGAACGGCCGACATATAAACTCCTATAGGTGTGGAAGTTGCCTTACTAAATCTTATCCGGGTGTGGAAGTTGCCTTTTTCAAATCTTATCCAGGTGTGGAAGTTGCCTTACTAAATCTTATCCAGGTGTGTGGGCGCCGCCGACTTAAATCGTCCACAGGTAAGTGAAGTATCTTGATTGTCTTTCACCAGTTTAAATCTGTATTGAAAAGCATAGGATTTTGTCTCAGAATGGGAGCCATGCAAACAGTAGAGATGGTAGACAATGTGCTGCTAATGGAGGCGCCAATCGGATCGGCCTGTCGTATCATGCATACTAAGTACGGTCCTTATGCAATAAGGTATTGTGATTTATGGTTTAATATGACGAGGAAGAGTGTTAGACTGTTTCCCAGAATTGGTAGTTTTGAAAAGGATGTATCAGATAATGTCTGGGATCACATCAGTCTGATGCGCTCCCGAGAAAAAAAGGTCAAATATTTTGAATGTTTAAAATTGTGGCAGCATGAAGGGGATGCGTGGCTTAAAAATGTGCAAACTAGCGTTGCGAACGCATTACCAGAAAATACATCTGCGATGCTAAATTGCAATACAGGCGAGCCGCAAATTGTCGTGCATGTGCGGCAAAGTAGCGTTGTGGAGAGTATTGCCAGCAGTTCACGCTCACCTCCCCCACCTTATGTGGATGGAGGTGCAAGTACAGTTACCAAAAATACCCATAAAAATGTAACAAGCAATTTGTACCCCCTCTTAAGTAACCATAAAGAAAATGTTTATGATATGGATGATGAGCCTATTGTAATGTCTGCCATTTCCCATGCTGTGCAGATGATGGATGCTGCATCACCACAATCACGAGTGGTGCCGCCATCTCCATCGGTAACAGCAAGGGAAGTGTTAACACACTCTGCACCCATAGAGGAAGTTGTTAATACCATACGTAGCAGCAGCAGATTAAACCCCCAGCCAGGTAACCAGGTCAGAGGTAGCAACGCTACCGGTCTGCATCCCATTCGGACGATAACTGTTCCGAACGGAAATGCAGATGCGAACGGTGTAGTGCCCACGAGGGAAGTAGTAATGCATTGTCCTTGGACAAGAGCGGAACTAAATTCCATCATAAATGATTTCCCCGATCCCAAAAAGGAACTAGCCAAATGTCAAAGATTTTTGAGGAATTTGGGTAGTTCTCATGAGTCAACTAATAAAGATTGGCGTGTGGTGTTAAGGGCCTGTCTGCCACGCAATACCGACGTGACAAAATTTATCACGGATTGTGTATTGGATGGTGACGTTCCCTTAACAGACCAAGTAAACCAAGGTAACATTTCCCGCATTGTGACTCAATTGGGTATATATTTTCTAGTAGTAGTTAACTGGAACAAAATTTTCACAATCAAACAAAAGGAGAGTGAGTGTTAATAAGGTAGAAGAGAGCCAATTCCCCGTAGTGCCAAATCCAGCTGTCATCATGATGCAGATCCCACCAAATGCAACCCATTTCACTGTCATTGACCTCTGTTCTGCTTTCTTCTCTGTGCCTCTCCATCCTGACTGTCAGTACCTATTTGCATTCACATACAGAGGTGTGCAATATACATGGACACGATTACCCCAAGGTTTCATAGCCAGCCCCAGTATCTTCTCCCAGGCATTGCACGACTGTTTACAATCTTTTCAACCTGCCAATGGATCTGTTCTAATTCAATATGTGGATGATTTATTGTTATGTTCTGACTCCTTTATGTCATGTTTGAATGATACTAAACTGTTGTTACTTCATCTCTCGCATACAGGACACAAGGTGGCTAAGGACAAGCTACAACCGTGCCAATCCAGAGTAAAATATTTGGGACACTGCCTAACCCAGGGGTTATGACACCTTACAACAGATAGAATCCAGGCCATACAAAACATGACACTGCCGCAGAATCAACAGCAAATTCGTACTTTCTTGGGAATGTGTGGATATTGCCAAATGTGGATCCCAGGTTTTTCTATTCTGGCCTTGCCTTTACAGGAACTAGTCTCTTCCTCAAAGCCCATTCGTGTCATACACACAGAGGAATCAGAGCAGGCTTTCCTTAATCTTAAGGATAGCCTGACAAAAGCTCCTGCATTGGGAATACCCGATTATGAAAAACCTTTTGATTTGTATTGTACGGAAGCCGATGGTTGTGCTGCAGGTGTCCTTACACAAAAACATGGTGATGCCAGTAGGCCCGTAGCATACCACAGTGCCCAATTGGACACGGTAGCAAGATCACTCCCCACCTGTTTGAGAAGTGTAGCAGCTACCCCTCTATTGGTGAGTAAAAGTGAGGACGTAGTATTGGGCCATGATATGATTGTCTACACTCCCGATGCTGTATCTGCTCTGTTGAACTCAGCTCAAACCAGACACGTCTCCTCGGCTAGGTTCACCAAATGGGAACTAGCTCTAATCGCTCCTGCAAATATTACTGTTAAACGTTGCAGTACGCTGAATCCAGCAACATACCTACCATATGTACAAAATGATGTACAAAGGGTGGAAGGAGAGGAGTTGCTGGCGGGAGGTGAGATATAATGATATGCACGATTGTATGACATATCTGAATCAGACCTTTACTGCTAGACCTGACATACATGACACACCTTTAGAAAATGTGGATGTAACTTTTTATATGGATGGGAGTTGTCATAGACAAACAGACACAGGTGAATTATGTACAGGTTATGCTGTTGTAAATGACACAGACATCATAGAAGCTAAACCTCTCGGTCCTCCTCACTCAGCCCAGGTGGCAGAGTTAGTAGCACAGACTAGAGCATGTGAACTGGCAGCAGGCAAATCTGCTAACATTTACACTGACTCGAGGTACGCATTCGGGGTGGTGCACGATTTTGGGGCTCTATGGCGTCTGAGAAATTTTATGACAGCAGCAGGCACACGAGTTGCACATTCCCGACACATAAAACATCTTTTAGAAGCAATCCAACTGCCCAAGGCAGTGGCAGTAATTAAATGCAAAGCCCACACATGTGAGGATGACCTGGTGTCACTAGGCAATATCAGAGCTGATGAAGCTGCAAAATGGGCAGCACCATTAAAAATGTTTTCTCCAACTGAAACAATTATGTCATTCCAAACTATTGATATGCTGAAATTAATTGAGATGCAAAATTTGTGTTCAATTCAGGAAAAATCCATTTGGAAGTCCAAGGGATGTGGGCAAGAGTCCTCTGGGCTCTGGAGGGACGGACATGGTAAGCCAGTAGCCCCCAAGGCATAATACCCCAGCCTGGCTGAGGCAGCACACGGTCTAACTCATCTGGGTAAACAGGGTATGTGCAAGTTGGTGAGGACATACTGGTGCACACCAGGTTTTTTTTCACAAGCAGAGAAGATAGCAATGTCCTGTCTGACCTGCTTGAGAAAGAACATAGGGAAAGCGATCCCTACCGAACCGTCCCACATTCCACCGACTGATGGACCTTTCCAGGTGATACAAATTAATTTCATCCAATTACCGCCCTGCAGGAACCTTAAGTATGTATTAGTGTGCACAGATGTATATTCTAACTGGGTTGAGGCCTACCTAGCAGCCACTAATACTGCTGCGTTTACTGCCAAGAAAATAGTCCAGGAATTTGTATGCAGGTACGGTATCACTAAAATTATTGAGAGTGACAGGGGTACTCATTTCACAGGTGATGTGTTCCAAAATATGTGTAAGCTGATGGGTATTAATAGCCGACTTCATACCCCCTACCGACCGCAAGCCAGTGCCAAGGTAGAGAGGATGAACGGAACTATTAAAAATAAATTAAGTAAAATTATGGCAGAGACTTGACTAGGATGGCCAGAAGCATTACCTTTGGTCCTACATAGCATAAGGACCACTCCTAGACCCCCTCTAAATCTGTCCCCATTTGAAATACTGTTCGGTAGACAACCTCATTTGATTATAAGTCCTCAGGAAGACTTGAAGGGTAACAACGAGGTAACTGTAAAGTATCTTATATCAATGAGTAAGCAGTTAAAGCAACAGCAGCAGAAACTGAAATTGTTGTCTAATGATATGCCTGAAACTAACTGTCATGATGTTAAACCAGGAGAATATATTATGATCAGAAATTTCTTGCATTCAGGTTTGACTGATCGGTGGGAAGGTCCATACCAGGTGCTGCTGACGAGTACTACATCTTTGAAGGTGGCCAAGAGAGATACCTGGGTCCATTCCACTCACTGCAAAAAGGTCAATCAACCGGTGGAGAAACAAGTCGGAGACAAGGCTGATAGTGTGGACCTGTCGCTCGCGAGCTTGTTCTGGGAGGATTGAAAAGGTCATTGTGAGATACCTGAACTGAGAGAAATTTTGCAGGACTTGTTGTTAAAATGGACGGGCCTGCTGTGTTCATTTTCATATTCTCTTTTAGAGTGTTCACCATCCTGGTCAGTTCGGGGATATCCAGTGTCTGTGATGGGGGACCGATTGAGGAAACGGGAGCTGATGGCAGTGCTGATGGAGTGGAGACAGGAGGAGTGCAATGCCAATCAGGGGAGTGTCTGACCAATCTTAGTACTGTTATTGTTAAGAGAGCTGTCATTCCGGATACTCGGGGAAGGTGTGGAGGTTTATCGTCTGAAGATTCTTGTATTTGTGAGCTTTGTGGGTCCCTAGTTGATGAGAACTGTATCCAATGGTGCCAACCTAAATATAATCCGTACTGGGGTGGGTATCCTCTAGAGGATTATCATAGCATGGTAGGCAAAGTGTTAAATCAAACTGATTGCTGGGTGTGTTCACATGTGCCACAGGGACAGCATAATGTAGGGTTGGTGCCATTTCCGCTGAATAGCACGGAAATTTTAGAATTACAAAAAGGGAAAACCTTGGATGGAAAATTTCTCTCATCCAAACCACCTCATTTCAAACTCTATCAATTCCAAGTAGATAGATCACTTTTGTGTTTAAACATAACCAACCCCAATAAACCCGGAGGTTGGGAAGTGATGGGGAATAATCAGACGATGACCTTCTCACAAAGAGCTGATAATGAGTCCATAAACTATGATCTGTTACGCTCAATTAAATCAAGTGGGAAACATTTTAGGTACCGGTATACATTGAGTTCCACCAAAGAAATTATTGGTAAGGTACCAGATGGTTATTGTGCTAAAATAATACAACCAGAAACTTGCATATACCAGATGGAAGAGCCTGAGATAGGATTGTTTGCAAGGGAAATGTGTTTAATGATAATGATGCATACCATTCCTTATGTTCTCCCCGATAATGTGTATTTTATATGTGGAAGAAAGGCATATAAATGGCTCTCCCCGAGTTCTGAAGGTTTGTGTTACCTGGGAAGAGTAGTCCCAGAAGTTATGACCATCACACATGTTGAAATGCTGGGAATACATAAAAACACACCATCACCATATCTTCACACACAATATGAACACAGAGGCAAAAGAAATATGATACCTGGTGATATACATAAAGCCACTCAGTTAATCAGTGAGACAACTGGCTTTCAAATTCTGGTCGCGTTGGACCCCACTAGGATCGCTCGGGGTACATTAAATTTTAGATATATCCAGGAACTTGCTAAATTAATAGATAATATCACCGAGATGTATGATGACACAGTCAGGTATACAGGGAGAGAATTGCAAAGAACTGTTGCAACACAGGCTAGTGTTGAATTATTTAACTGCTGTTATTGGAGGGTATTGCGTAATGTTAGCCACCCAATTTGGAGTAAAATGTTGCACTTATGTCACCAATGATACCAGCAACCCTAAGGAGGTGATAGACCGGAAGATGGATGAGATCCTGCAGCTAAAATGGGAATTTCGTAAGAACCATAACGCTTCAGTGGCTGAAGCAGGGAAAAAGATAGAAGGATGGGTGTCATGGCTGAACCCAGTGAAATGGTTCTCAGGTCTAGGGGAATGGGTCCAGGAAGTGATCGCCAGCATAGGCAAATTCTTGATCCTTATACTGAGTGTCATCATAATAATTGGCATATGCGTCTGGTGTGTTCCTATTCTGTTGAAGTGTGGAAAATGTAAAAACAGAGTGAAACGAAAGAATGAAACTATGATGGTGGTCAGAAATGACAATATGTATACCGAGGTAGATACAGAACTGCATTACAACCCTGAGCTAGGAAATACCATCATTTAATGTATTATATTTAGACATGCATAGAATGTATTATTGAAATGTTATTTTTAAAAACACCTCAGATAATGTAAAGTCTCAATTCCCCTTCAAGACTGCTTTTATAAGACTGGTGCATCCCCACACCTTTCACAAGATCTTCCAAGATCCGCGGTGTGCGTATAATAGTAGTTTTATGTCCCCACTCAGAGACACATTATTGATGGATTAAGAACCACCTTGTGCCATCCCATACTAACACTAAATAATATGTAAATGTAAGCCTAAATTAAATTCAAATAGTAGATTGTGATAGCATGTTGTTTGCTATCAAAGGGTGGACTGTCGAAGCTGAATAATTGGCTGAGACAAATTCAGTTTAAAATTTAATCACAGCGATGCCATCTTGCGAATGGTCGCAAGACTCCATTTTGGAAATGAGATCGCAAGACGCCATTTTGCGAATGGCCGCCTAAGCGCCATTTTAGATAAACTTACCCTTTGGTACATGTGGCGATATTACTATTAGCAACATGCGATTGCATCTTTCATCATTTCTCATACACACATTAATACTCACAATTGCACTGTTAACTAGTCGCATATTAGCGAATGCATAGGACTTTGTATGAAACCGCTGTATTATTAGCTTTATGCGCATGCATCTGCCCCAAGTTAACTAGCGTCCTTATATCAAACCCTGAATACCCACACATTACATATTCACACATAAGGTTCAATAAGCTTTAAGGTGTATGGTTTAAGTTGGTTCAGCTAGTTTAAATGCTGAGAAATAAAGGTATTTGATAACTAAGGTATTATACATTCTAAACAAGTCGTGTTTGGTTTTGTACTGATGCGTATTCTTTTTACAGTATTCCGGTGTTATCGGTCGGGAGGTCGCATCATGCTAACTCAAGTTATGGATCGCAGAGTCTACAAGCAACAAAATGTATATTTCAGGAACAACTGTTAGGATGTTACAGGGGGCGTGAAGAGAAAGATCCCCAGCTGTTAGAGGCAGGGAGAGTCTATTTGAACCAGCCTGTTAAATGTGTTGTAACAGATGCTTCTCCCCTGGGAACCAATGACATCAGCAACAAACTTCCCTATTGTCCTGTTTATTTTGGGGGGGTATAAATATGTGAATGCTGTATGACTAGGGGTCTCTTGCTGATGCCTATCTCCGTGTCCGGAAGCGCTGCGTATGTATACTGTACTTGGGTCTGTATTATTTCTTTTGCACCTAAATTGTGTATGGATCAATTGCGTGTAACTGTCTGAACTTTTCCCTGAATAACACTTGTGCTTTGGAACCACATGTTCTAAGTGTGGAGTCTCTATTTACTGTATGACTGCGTACGCAAATTAGCGTTATTCTTAGAGGATTATAGAAAGGATTTTAGAAGGTATAGGCAGGGGTATATAGAGGTTCTGATCCAGTATCGTTAATACTAAGGTGACCCAACATATGCATATGCCGGGTCACCTCCGCGCTGCACACTGCCCCAGTGTGCCTTTTCCCCCGCCATCATTCGTAAGGTGACCCAGCACATACCGGTTCACTTCACACTGCTGCCTCCAAGGCCAGCTCCCACCCCCGCTGCCGCGCTGTGTACAGTATAGATTAGTGAAGTGACACGGCATATGTCGAGTCACTTCACACTGCTGGCCGCCCGGTGCTCCCGCTGCCGTCCACTTTGCCCCCACCACCGCCGCTATTTATTAACACCTCCTCCTGGATGTCCCAGCCAGTGCCCCATCTCCCTGCCCATACCTACCCGACACACACCGCAAGGATGACTCAGCGCATGCGCAGAAGAAGGGAACAGAAGCGACAGGACCTGACAAAAAGGAGAAGACCAGACCATTGCAGTGGGATTTACCACATCGCTTCTCCAAACAGGTAAGTGTACATGGATTGCTACTTATCTAAGCTATAGATCGCATTGAACTGATGCGATCTATAGTGATAAGTAACAATTCAACAACGCACATATACATGAATAGACTCCTATGTATCAAGCAGTGAGAAGCGTGGAGAAGTGGGACAGTGGAGAAGTTACCCATAGCTGATTGGTTGCTATGGGTAACTTCTCCACGCTTCTCACTGCTTGATGTATAATCCCCATAGTCTTGGTTTGGTCTGGAGAGAGCGGTGAAAGTTATTCAGTGATGTTCTGATTGGGCTTAATCTAAGTTGTGACACTTGGAGATGGCGAATCTGGAGCAGTGTTATTGGGCATATGCTTTGATATGGTCTCTTATTGTGTGGACTATTAATTTGGATTTTAATAAATAAATTATGTTTTAAACTAAAAGTGAAGTTACTATTTTCTAGCTCCCCAGCTTGGACATTTAAGAAAGTGTACCTTGGAAACAAGCTCATGAGGATTACCCTACAGAGTTATTAGATAAGTACTTATTAAAGTAACATGAAGTTATGTATGCATATGGAACTTATATTTTCCCCTATCCCCCATCTTATGTTTTTAATGTTGTTGTGTCATTTAAATCTCTGGATGGTGAGAATTTGGATGGGAGAGGAGCTACCACTTATTATACTGAAGTTATAAATCTGGAGGAGAGAACACGTCATCCTACAGAGAGGCAGCTTACCTAGCCCGCATTGTATCTCACAATCCCTCTGGGGTTTTTGGGGTCTATTCATGTAGCAGTGAAAAGCCCTTTATCAGTGATAATAGGGTTTTCATTGGTTCTTGGTGCATCATGATATTCACCATGGCACCACCCTTCTCCCTCACTGAGGGAGCGGAGGATCACCCTCCCAGCACTGTGGTGACTACCCTGAAACTGTCCTTACAGGCTATAACTGTCACAACTTGGCCACACGCCCCTTGTTGTCTGCCTGTGTTTCCAGGGGGCATGGTCTAATGCTTTATCACAAGGGGCCGTTACACAAGGTAAGAAGATATTATTAAGGAAAGTTGTCACAGAGGGCAGGAGGGACAGAATTTGGTCTTATTGTAGCCACCGTTATATATTTAGAGACTTGAGTCTAACTAGGCCTATGATTAGAACATGACTTGGTCGGCTTTAAACATCTAAATCCAATCTTGGTGGTTTTCGCAATCTCTTCACATTATTTTAGTATCACTTAAATGTATTATAGGGCTTTTGGAGCAGTTTTCATAAAAAACGACTCCAAGCCCTTAAATGCACATTCTTTTAGTAAGCAGATCGCATTTCCCATACTTTTAATGGCAAATGTGATCTGCCCAAATTTACTAAAATAAAATTGTAAAATAATAACGGGGAGAGCCTTGTGATAATAACGCCTCGAGGAGATGGCGTTATTAGGGATTCCCACATGTTTTACCGACTCTGGGCTCTGCTCTGACAGGTAGAGCAGAGCCGGGAGCCGGCGCTTGTCTGTCTAAAGCTGGGTACACACCTATACAATCATCGGGCCGTTCATCCAATATTGAGAGAATGGCCGTTGGATTGTATAAGTGTGTACGCTGTCCCGATGCAGGAGCGTTAGCCGATAAACGGCTTTTAATGCTCCTGCAACAGTCGGGATCTGGAGGTCACATCTTATGTACTGTTTAATATTTATCAGTTCGACCTCCCGATCCCATAGAAGCCTGTACACACTGTGCTATATCTGCACAGTGTGTACGCGGCTGACAGGGGGTCACACTGGGGACAGACTGCATGGCTGATCGGGACAGTTTTACCCGATCAGTGTACCCAGCTTAAGTAGACCAGGAAAAGATTAGAACCGCACAGAGTAGAAGTAAGTATTGAGTTGCTGCCCTTATTTTGACCTTAGGGTAATGATTATACATATATAGCCTTTAATTAAAATGGTTAGGAGGTGCTCATGGAGTAGTATGTAAACTACAAAAGCTTGGGATGGGAAGAATTCCCACCCAAGGCCACACCTAATGTTTTTGCTATCTCTCTGATGGGTTTGTTTTGATTTTTCAGCCTAATGATGGCTTGCTTCACTGATAGTGACAGCTCTTTGGATCTCATATTGACAGTCGACAGCAACTGATTCCAAATGCAAATGTCACACCTAGAATCAACGCCAGACCTTTTACCTGCTTAATTGATAATGAAATAACGAGGGAATAGCCCAAACCTGTCCATGAAATAGCTTTTGAGTTGATAGTCCCATTACTTTTGGCCCCTTAAAAAGTGGAAGGCACATATAGAAACCGTTGTAATTCCTACACCGTTCACCTGATTTGGATGTAATTACCCTCAAATTAAATATGAAAGTCTGCAGTTAAAGCACATCTTCTTTGTTTCATTTCAAAGCCATTGTGGTGGTGAATAGAGGCCAAAATATGAAAATTCTGTTAATGTCCCAATATTTATGCACCTGACTGTATATTTTTACAGTCTACAATATCAAGCTAGGTGGCGATAGTGAGCAATGGATTCTGTGTGGGGCTGGAGGGATACATCCACACAGAGAACAAAAAGGAGGTGTGACCACACCTAAGGTCTGGCTTGTGTACAGAGCCCAGGTGATGCAGACCAGTCAGGCTGCATGTGTAGTCAGTCTAAGGAGGACTGAGGCAGCCAAGGAGCCCAGTGTGCCAAGCCAGGCCAGAGGGAGCCAAGGAGGCCGTGTCCAGACTTGCAGACAGGTAGGAAGAACCAAAACCTTTTGACTGTGTATGTGAAATTGCAGCATCCAAGCTACAGGTAAGGAGGCCAGTGTCCATACTGTACTTGCATATGGCGCAGAGAGGACCACAAGAGAAACTTTGTTGCCACTAAGTCCAGGGCCGGTTCTAGACATTGTGGAGCTCAGTGCGAAGGTTCCCAGTTGCGCCCCGCCCAAAAAAAAAGGAAAAAGAAAGAACTTTTTTTAGATGGAATTCCTCTGCGTGCGCGCTTCCGGAAAGGGGGCGTGTCCTTGCAGAACACCCCCAATTCATCACACTATGGGGCGTGCCCAGCACTTACAAAGGTGCTGGGCTTCCCCCAAACTCTCCCCACATGGCGAATAATTGCCATGTGCAGTAATGCGCCTTACACAGTATGTCTTACACAGTAATGTCCTTTATTACACATTATGCCACATGCAGTAATGCCCTGTATAACACATTGGGGTAGATGTACGAAGCCTAGAAGCGGTATCAGCGCACGTTATGTGCACTGATACTGCTTCTCCCCGATGTATGATCGGGGGTCTGGGCGGTAAATGACAGGGGCGCTATGCGCCCCTGTCATTATCGGTGCTGCTATCTAAAAGATAGCAGCGCCGAGCGGCAGGGCCATGTACGAACGGTCATACCGCATGTCGTTATCGACAGCTACAGCCTGGTGCTAGATTATCCCCACAGCAGGGACAGCGCTGTCCCTGCTGGGGCTGCTGCCGGCTCCAGGGCTGCACGCGGGCATCTCGCGATACTTGCGAGATCCCGCGCATGGTCAGTGGAGCCGGCTGGGACAGAGACAGCGCATCAGCACTAGGCTGATGCACTGCTGTCTCTAGCGGGTAGCGCCGGAGGGGGGAGTTAACGCTCCCCCTCTCCGGCCGATGAGATGTTCTTACATCTCATTGGTAGTGCTTTCTGCTTTGCCTCGGTAAAGAGGCGAAGCGGGAAGCGTTATAGCGGCACGTTAAGTGCCGCTATCATACATCTACCCCATTATGCTATATGCAGTAATAACCTATATAACACATTATGCCACATGCAGTAATGCCCTGCATAATACATTATGCCACACAGAGTAATGCCCTCTATAATACATTGTGCCACACACAGTAATTCCCTTTATAATTCATTGTCCCCAATTCAAATTACGCCACACAGTAGTCCCTTTTGATGAGGCAATACCATTTATTAAATTAATAAAGGGGGCTACTATTTATTTCCTTTATTACAGAGGCAAGTACAAAATGCACTAGCATCCATGTACATGCTGGTGCTTGTAGTTCTACAAACGCGAGCATGCAGGTACTGTTATGTGCTATCAGTGTATGTTAGAACTTAGTAGTGTAACAAGAGTTTGCACTATATTTTCACAATATTACTCTGGTAGCCAGCAGCTAGGGGTACCAGGAGGGTCCTAGTTATTGGATCAGTACTACATAATTGCAAGACCCAATCATCACACAGGACCAGGCCCAATGCTGAGTAAGCTGAACTGAGAAACACTGCAAATGCAGGACGAGACCTTGCAGTTTATATTAATACGCTTTGATCTTCGCTTTGACCTTTAATAACGCACTGTTTACAAACCACACAGTGCATGTAAACCTGCGATTTGGCAAATTTCCCTTAATGTCTATGTTATGCCACACACCATTTCTGCTTCTCTCCGCTAGTAAATTTTATCTTTAGATGTAATATTCTTTTTTGAGGCAAGTTCATAAAAAAATATTTGCTCATTATACAATTTATTATACTAGCAACATATGACAGAACGCGAAAGCATTGATCCACAAAGTGAGCACAATGTAGATAAGCACTTTTGTATTGGGGATGAATTTTGGGTAGTAGTTCAACTATGTTCCCATTATTAACAAAGGAGTGTGACAATGTAAGCCGTTTGGTAAGGGTCAGGCACTGCAGGCAACACAGGGTTAAGGGTTACTCACAAGAGTAGGAAGGTCCAGAGGAGGAGAAAGGGAGGCAACCTTGGAAGAACAAAAGCCGAAGCATGAGAGTGTTTTCCCTCTTTGCAAAAAATATTTCCCTCCCTCTCCAACTAGTTGGCCATCCGGGAAACGCAATGGCAAACATAATCAAGGTACAATGTTAACCATGTGATAGGAGGATGATATCCTCTGGGGCCATGCAGTGATTGGGCCCATTTACTGAATGGGCCTGTTTCATGACGGGCAGAGGACACCTATTTTGGGTTATGACACCTGTGCCGGTTTAAGTAGTGGTACTGCTGGTAATCTCACGGCCCCCAATGATAATGATGAATCGTGAACGCTCCGCCCAAGTTGATTGATGGTGGGGCATTGGCCTAGATTCGTATGGTTGTTCCTCTAGCGAGGAGTTTCTGACTTCACGACCAGTGGGATTTGAAGAACCCAATCCACCAAGTTAGGTAGCAACTCGGTACCTACCGGAGGAGGGGGTGGGTAGGATTACCCACTCCAATGTCCAAATTGCAATAGAATGCTTTCAATTGTTTTTCCTAGGCCACCAATTTTATGGAAGTGTTAAATAAAATTGGACCTTCTTCCCTCCTGCTATGGTGTATAGTGTCTGTATTTTCTTGGGTTAAGATGTTGATATTGGCACGTGGTAGGAGTGAGTGGGGGGCGCTGTTTGTTGGTGTAACCAGGGAGTTGTTTAAGGAAAAATACTTATCTTTCGATGTGTAAGATAGTGTTTTTCCTTATATCATTGACACTTTTACTTGCTGTCCTTCTTAAATCCAGAAAAATGCAGAAAAATAAGGAGGAGTTCTTGTACAGGTGTTGGCTCCAGTACAATCACAAAGGTGGTATTAGGAACAAGCACATACCCCGAAACGCGTTGGTCCTGGAGGCTTCAGAGGATAGGTACCCTGCTCTGACATTGGGAAATAGAGGTATGTGCTTGTTCCTAATACCACCTTTGTGATTGTACTGGAGCCGGCATCTGTACAAGAACTCCCCCTCCCCCCTTATTTTCTGCAGATACCTCTCACCATTGTCTGAAGCTTTTTGTTTGGGCAATATTTTGCCTTTTTTAACTATACAATTTTTGGTACTTTTTTACACTTTTTAACGTGATGTTTTACAGAGATGTATGAATTAATAAATACACATGAATTTATTTTTAACTGATTTGAGGTTCTAGAAATTTTTTTGCTACATGTGGAACCTAAAAGATACCTTGATGAGATTAACCTCGCACCACACAGTGTGAGTATTGGACGCATACATTGATACTGTATCCCATTGTGGACTCCCTCTGTGTATATTAGAAATCTATTGGATGAAAGAAACCTTTCTATGTTTTCCACCACATCATTTACATGTAAGCCAGGTGTGTGATCTGTGACATCAAGAGGACAAAATTGGGCTACACATGAGCCTTTTTCCTTAAAGATACCATTACGAGCATTGACTCGCACTTCACGTGTGTAAGTGAGGTGCGTTATATACCTCCATTAGTGGGAATATTTTAGCCTTTCCCCCTGTTAGATACCGGTAAGAGCATTGACTCGCACCCCACACATAAAAGTGAGGTGCTTCTTATACCCCCCTTCAAGTGGGAATTACTTGAACACCCATCTTCTTCCAGTGGAAATATACATATATATTTCCAATACATCTATTTCCTAAGGTTAGTAAAGTCCTCATAGATTCACTTTTAAATATAGAAAGCCGTTGTTACTGAAGGAAACTACACAATTTTTTTCTTGTATTTCATTTCATATGTAAATGAACAGTCCTGGATGGATGACCTATAAGAACGACAGCAAGTAAAAGTGTCAACGATATAAGGAAAAACACTATATTACACATGGAAAGATAACTATATTTCCTTACACATCTCCCTGGTTACACCAACAGACAGCGCCCCCCACTCGCTCCTACCACGTGCTAATTTGAGTTCCCCTATAAAACCAGTGGGATAGGTGTGAGTTGTTTGCAACGCCATTCTCCTTTACCTACGTATTTGTGCCGTAAGATGTTGATATGTGAAAGGCATTATAAGGGTTTAGCGAATGACCTAGGCACAAGGTAACCCATCATACTTAAGCAGCTTAATAAGATGACTGCATTAACCATATTATTAGGACAATGGGTTGTTATGGCGCTTCCAAAACAGGACACAAGGGGGCAATGTTTCTCTTCTCTGCGTTTTATCTTCAACATTTCCTTTATGTGTTATAAAATTACACCTTGTAATGGGGTATAGAGATATCAGTTTGGCTTAATTCCCAGGATTAAACTATGATATTAAAGTTTCTCTTCACAAATAATACCTAAGAAAAATCAACAAGACAGACGGCTAAACTATTAATATTCTGTCATGTGCTGTAGATAATCTACTAAAGCAACCACAAAATGTACACATTACACACAAACAAAATATGTAACAGGTAAAATATTTACATTATATTAAAATACTGTTTTTAAGACATACTAAATGGCAGGATAGTGATTTTATCCAATTAATATTTAGAATGTTTTATATTAGTGTATTAAATATACATTTGGTGCCAATTTTATGATTTTCTTATGACCATAGTTTTAGATAAAAAAAAAATGTTTTATTATTTTTAAATGCTGCCAATACATGCCTGAGGTTTTATATCAATACATTTTAACTGCTGTAGAATACTGTAGTGATTTTACTCTACAAATAGACATCACAATTTTATACATGGTAAGAATACACACCATCATATTTATTATGTGGCAAACCGCTAGAAAATGTGCAGGATTATGTAGATGTGGCAATATGCAGAGGCGGGAACCCTAGTTATCATCATCATGGAGCAGCAGAAGGTGGGAGGAGCCTCAGCACCAGAGTCAGAGAACAGCCAACACTGGGCCTGATTCAGCAATAGGCGCAGATTCTAGTATTCACCCAGATTCTCGATTATCGGCAATCTGCGCATGCGCCGGACTCGTGTGCATGTGCAGAATGGGTCTTGCGAGATCACACGCAGGCCCCCCTATGCCTCTGCCAGATTGACAGGCAGAGGCGTCTGCTGGGCGATGCGGGAGGCGGACACGGCCTGCGTTTCTGGAAATGGGGACGTGTTGCCCCAGTTTTCCCGGGAGTGATGAGGCCAGGGTCAGCATCCATGGATGCAGGCTTCCTGGCCTCACAAGCCGGCCAGCCCGCATAAGCTGAGGCATACTCAGCTGGCCGGTGCCGCACAATATCGATGGTCGCGATGGTGGTCCCAGGCTGCAATCTCGGTCGCAGAGCTGGGATCGCAGATGCGAAAGGAGGCATCTCTTCATTTCAGATGCCTCCTGCAGCGTTAGACTTTTAGCGGGATGGAATTGCAAAACCCCTTATGAGTGACTTTGCAACTTGGTCCACTGCTGAGTCGGCCCCTCTGTCTGTGTGATAAGAGCTTGATTGGCCCTGGAGTCCCTCTCAAACCAGAAGGTAGTGAAAACGTTTAGGCCGTCCCATACAAATCTCCAGGATTTAGAACCTTTAAAATGAATGACCTACGCAGTGTCAGGGCTGCACAAATCATGAGCAGAGTCATCCTTCCGAAAACAAAATCTCATTCCTTCTATCAGCCGACAGCTCCTCCCACTTCTACAGGTCAGATTCAAAAGTCAGTGCCCCCGCTGTTTCCCTACATCCCCCATTCTTGTAAGTACCTCATCAGAGGGTATACAGTCAGTATGTTGAAACTCTCTATGTCACATTCATAATGTCGACACCAGAATGTTTGGTGGGTTAAGGTGCATACACACACAACGATTTTTTTAACGATTATCATTCATGATAAAGTTTTTCGTTCAATCGTTGAAAAAATTGTTCACTTTCTAAGTTAAAACGATGAATGATTATCGTTCACGCGCGTTCATGTTTGTAGGTTGTAGTTTGTAGTTCAGTCAGACTGACCAACTGAATGATTTTCATTAAGGGAATATGCAAAAATCGTTTGTAGTTCAAAAAAATCGTTCATTACACTTTAAAAAAATCTGACAGATAATCTGACAGAAAATCGTTCATAAAATCATTGGTAACAAAATCGTTGTGTGTGTATGCAGCTATAGAAATTGTTGACATTATGGCCATGTCGACCTTTCACCCATGTCGACATACTGAATGTTGACACACTGATTGTCGACATGTTGTCTATCGACATCACATTTTTACCATGTTGACATAATATACATATATACATAATATACCAAAACCCATCAGAGTCATAAGATCAACCAGCCCAAACTTGAAATAAATAGGGGACTGGGCCAGTCAAAATAATACCCCCCCATAAAAGAAAGCAGTCTATCATGTAGTATTCAAGTCTCATTGCTGGTCCTTTGCAGAGTGCTGGGGGAACATTTTTCCATTTTCTTGTATAGATTAACCCCTCCCTCTTCATGCACCTGTGAAGGGCCATTACGTTGTTTTGAGGGAATAGGTATGAAGTCCCGGTGGCCGGTTCATATCCCGACGCCGGCAGCCCAAAGGGAGAAAATCCTGACAGGTCAGGTAAGTACTCTATCCCTACCCCTCTCCCCCTTACCCCTTTCCCCCTAACACTTTCTTAGTGGTGCCTAACTCTAACCTCCACCCCTAGTGCCTAACCCTAACCTCCCCACAGGGGTGCCTAACCCTAACCTCTCCCCCCCCCCCAAACCTAACCCTAACCTCACTACGCTCCCTAAACCTAACCCTCCCCCCTGCGGCTAACGCTAAGGACGCCTCGGACTTGCCTGCCGTCCTTCTGTGTTCAGGCATCAGGATTAACATAGGCACCTGTTTCATAACTACATCCCGTTTTGAGCAACCACCATTTTATATGACTAATCTCTGGCTATGGCAGACGCCCCAATAAGACAAACTCTTTCCTGTAATGGTCTTACAGCTCTGTCTGACAGGCTGACAACCTTCTCTAAACATAGAAAGATCAACCGAACCACTTAAAGATCAATATCAATTTTACTCAGTCACTTGTATACTGAAGAGGGGCTACCCACTATAGATGAATATCAAGTAAAAAGGGACAAAGATAGTGATACGGTGCACTGGTCACACAAATAAATAAAATATAACTTTTATTAGACTTCATATAAAATTATGACATTTAATTTGAACATACATTACCCATAAAAATGGTGAAATATGAAAAATAGAGAGTAAATATATAATAAGCGTCAGGGACTGTGTCATAGGCTAAAAGGAGGATAAATAATTTAATTTTTTTTGGTGGGTGCGCAGCAATATGTCTGTGTTCTATTATGCATTAACTGTGTATTCTAGTTGCATTACACAATGTTTGCTGCACTTTGCAACTGTTTCAGAGCAATGTATTAAAATTATACAGTGTTGCAATTTGCCTAATGTAGCTCATTGGATTCACTATGGCCCTCATTCAGAGCCGTACGCTCTGAGCAGAGCGCACGCTCTGAATGAGGGCCGGGCTCCATTTTCATGGAGCGTCCTCCTGGACGCTCGTATAGCTGTGGGTCACCACCCACAGGCTATACGAGCGTGCTTTGTGATGGCCGCGATGGTCGAGACCATCGCGACCATCGAAATTGCGAGCTGGAGCCTGCGGTTGAGGTTTTCAACCGCAAGCTCCGGAGTGATTTTGGCTCTATCAGAGCCAAAATCACTCCCACTGACATCACTAGTGATGTCAGTGGGCCGGCTTCTGACGGGAGGCGTTCCCGTGGGAACGCCCCCGTCAGGGAGGCACGCCCCCGGCACGCCCACCAAAGGGGGCGTGCTGTCAATCAACATTGACAGCACGCCCCCTTTGATCGGACACAACGAGCGAAGGACTTTCCTTCGCTCATCGCGTCTGGCGCATGCGCACGACGGAGCTCCCTCCGTCGTGCGCATGCTCAGTGCATAACATCGACCCACTTGCGAGCGGACAGCCGCTCGCGAGTGGGTCTGAATCAGGCCCTATATCCCTTCAAAGGTAACATCCTGCTACTGGTCTGAACAGTATTATACACACCTTCAGTTATTTATTCTCTGTATTTAGAGGCTGCTCACTTTGGGCTAATCACATGCCTGCAGCCAATATTATTTGTAACTTCTCTATCTTTTATTCAGCTCAATCAGGGTGAGATATATACCCGCAGTAGTAATAATTACACTAAATATTTGGTATCTCAGGGCTGATTGCACACAGTAAAACCTCTGCCTGTATAGCTGTAGCTGCTAATTATTAGCTTATTTAAAAGCCCACAGCAACTACTATATACATTCTGACACTTACTTTATATTTTCCAATATTTTATTTTTTCTCTCCGTTTTTAATATGTCACCATTTTTATGGGTAATGTGTGTTCAAAGCAAATGTCATAATTTCATGTGAAATCTAATAAAAGTTATATTTTATTTGTGTGACCAGTGCACTATATCACTATCTTCTATTAACTATTAACCTTCTCTAAACATACAGCCTTGTCTCTATCTGTCTATGGGCAGAATGCATTACACTGGAAAATGTGGTGAAACCACTGAAAATGCTGTTTTTGGAGGTGTGACCGCAGTCACCATATGTACTAAGCTCTGGAAAGCAAAGAATACCTGAGCTTGTTATCCATAAGCATGCTTGGCTTTGAACACCATTAGAAATGCAGCAATGTTATATATTTGTCAAACAATATAACACAATTTCACCATAGATTAAGCAAACATACATCATAATATGTACAATAATCACTTTCCAAATATCTTATACGCTAGACATGGGTATTTCAAAACCTGCTTTTGCATATATAAATGAGTCTTTTTTCATTCATCTGGTGAGTGCCGATTATTTCCTCTGTATACGCTAGAAAGGGTATACTCAAATAAAGTAAACTACAGATGAGTACTCTGTTTTATCACAGAGGAAGGTTTCTCGCAGTCAATGTACCACCCTATCTGCCCTTTAACCACTTAACTGATATTTTTTCTTTCTAAAAACTACTCAGGGTTTTTTTTTGTAAGTGAATTAGGTGAAGAATATGAATTTCAACTTAACCAAAATGATTTCATTTAAAAAAAAAAAAAAAAAATTTTTTTAAATATTTGTAAAAAAAATAATTTGTTTTTTTCAAACATTGAACATCGGGTCACCACCAACGGAACATCGGGAACATTGTGACAATCTCGACTTCCCTATTCCCAGCGGTTTCAGGCAAAAGGTACACTGTAGGGGCCGAGTGGGGGTTAATTTACTTTTTCTGCAGCCGCTGGGTGGGGGGTCCTGCTGTGCTGATTGCTCAGCATGGCAGACACTGGGGGAGGGTGCAGGCAAGTGGAAGGTCACTCTGAGAGCAGCAGCTGCAGGAGAAATAATTTTCCTGCAGCCTCCTACATTGTGCATCTGCCTGGTGGCATTATGGTAACCAGATCAGATAACGATCAGATAACACGCAGCCTGGTGTAGTCGGAAAAATAAGACCATGCCAGGCAAGTGGTAAAAAGTATTAAATCCTTACAGTTTTGCTATAGAGAACTAATTATCACATCACCATATACGATCTGTATATTCAATCATACAGTATAACATCCCTTAGATACACCTAGAACATGTCACACTAGTTCCTTTACATTTACAGTCAATATATCAATACAAATACAACAATATAGTTACCTCAAACTCTTAAGTACCTAATATACATAAAATGTGTGTGTGTGTATATATATATATATATATATATATATATAATCCAAATAGGCAGAGCACTCACCATTGCAAAGATAGAAAAATCATTTATTTGTCACATACCACCAATGTCATAAAATAGGCTAGATCCGATGTTTCGGTCCCATATGGGATCTTTGTCAAGGTAGAGAAAGCACCACACAATGTTCAAGCCATCAGATAAGGTGCAACAATACCATACAAACAACAGGGTTTCAATATCAGAGTCAAATAGGAGTGCCCGCCCACGAGGCCATGCCCACTACAGAGGAAGTGGTACCAAGCCTCACTGCTAATACACCAACCAGAACAGAGAACAAAGTCACGTCAGCGGGGTCACGTGGGTCAGACACCCACTACGTGACCAGCCGCACAACATCGTCATCTAACTACAGCCAAAAGCATCAAGCGTCTCCCGGCAACACACCAGCGCCGGCATCAGAGACAGCCTAAATCATCACATACGTAATGCATAAGGGCGTGTGTAGCAAAACAGCATGTCCCCTGTGAAAACAATCACATGGTATCTGTGAATGTCAGGCAGCCAAGCCAATCACGCTATCAGGCTGCAGTCTGAGAACCAATGGGGGCAGAGCATGGATAGCCCTTAATGCAAAATAGTAAACAGAAAAACAAGTTATTTCATGTCCAACATATGGCCAGATCAATACACTGTAACCAGCAAAAGGTACATATCCATGCATCACACCACATATATACAGGGCTCTCACCGTAAGCATGCCAGTGTTTGTACTGTACTACACCTACATAAAAGGAATAAAGAAATAAAAAGCCAGCAACCCCAAAAGAAACAAAAATAACATAACCACATGACAAAAAACATTAAATGAAATATGCTCATTTAGACCCCGAGGGGCTACAGTATCCAAATCATAAATCCACTTTGCGGCGTTTGACTGCCAATTCCCTATAACCACCCCTTGTCAAAGGTGGTTGCCAGTCAATGCCCATGCATCTCATGGAAGCTAGTGAGTGCCAATTAGTAAAAAAAAATGTTGCCACGGGTTTGTTACCCCCATGGTCATTGCTTGTCGGACCGAACTCCGCTGATTAGCCATCCATTCACGGAAAGGTCTCATTTTGAGGCCAATATACCTCATATACCAGGGAGCAAGGGCAGATTAGCACATACATTACAGACTCAATTGTACATGTGAGTCTGTATCTGATTTTAATCGACCTCCCTGTGGGGGGATGTATAAATGTACTGCCAACGTTCATACTCCTACAGGTTGTGCAATGAATGCACCGAAAGCACCCTGTACGCATTTCCTTGACATTAGATGGCGAATTCCATAATGTTGGTCTCATCAGGAGTTGCCTCAGGCTTGCCCCTTTCCGTAGGGATAACAGGGGCGTTTTATCTTTTAATGGCAGAGATGTATCAGTTGTTACGATCAGCCAATTCTTATGGATAGCCTTTTGAACACTGGTGGCATGAGTGTCATATAGAGTGGAGAAGATAATGCGATTCTTCAGTTTGTCTTGGCCAGTCCATTTAACAGAGGCATGATGACATTTCTTCCTTGCTTTCACAAGTCAAGACTGAACAACTTTATGAGAATATCCTGGTTGTAAAAAACGTAGTTCTATCTTGTGTAACTGAAGTTCAGCTACTGTATATCTCAGCTTCACTATTATTTCTCAACACACGTAGGAATTGTAACACAGGAAAACTAGATTTAAGATGTTCAGGATGAAAACTAGTAGCAAGCAAAAGTGTGTTGCGGTCCGTCGTTTTGCGAAGCAGTGGTAGCAATCTTTGTATCAATCCTGAAAACAGTCAATCAAGAAAGTCCACACATTCATTGTTGACTGTATATGTGAACTTAATAGGAGTGGGTAGGTCATTGAGCTCACTTATCATTGACACGAAACGGTCATGATCACCAGACCAAATCATATATACAGTAAATCATCTATAAAATGTTTTTAATACATATTTTTTCCATCTGACTTTACCACATACAAAAGATTGACATATAATCCTACGAATAAAATTAAATGCAAAGTGGATAACATTATAGATGATGCTGTTCTCCATCGATGGTTAGATAAAACACTAGCTAAAAGCCTAAAAGTCCAATTTCCGGTGTGTCCAATTTTGTACACACTGTCCAAGGTGCATATAACCTTGGTAAAACCTCCAGGATGCCCAATAATTTTGGCTCAGAAATCTATTCTTCAACCGTTAGCACAATATCTGAATGGCTTTTTGCAGGTTTTTGCTGATCAGATACCTACTTACATCAAAGACACAGGTGATTTTATCTGCAAGCTGAAGGATGTGGGTGAGATCCCTGTGTCTATGCTATTTGCTACCATCATTGTTGGGTCTCTCTAAACTGTCATCCTGAATGATGACGGTGTAGAGGCAGTAAGGAAAGCTCTCATGCATGTCCAAAATGTAACATCAATGCCTCCAGATGAGTTTCTGCTAGATCTTCTTAGATGTGTTTTGGAATATAATTATTTTCAGTATAAGGATGGGTTTTATATGCAGGTCTCAGGGACTGCTATGGGGTTGAATGTGGCCCCTATGTATGCTAACATTTACATGCACTTCTTTGAGCAGACCTACATTCTCCCCAGGTACGGAAAAATATTATGTATTTAAAATGTTTTATAGATGATTTACTTCTGATTTGGTCTGGTGATTTTGACAGTTTTGTGTCATTGATGAGTTAGCTCAATGACTTACTCACACCTTTTAAGTTCACATATACAGTCAACAATGAACGTGTGGACTTTCTTGATTGACTGTTTTCAGGACTGATACAAAGATTGCTACCACTTTGTTTCGCAAAATGACGGACCGCAACACACTTATGCTTACTACTAGTTTTCACCCTGAACATCTTAAAACTAGTCTTCCTGTGTCACAATTCCTACGTGTGTTGAGAAATAACAGTAAAGCTGATATAGCTGAACTTCAGTTACACGAGATGGAACTACGTTTTTTACAACCAGGATATTCTCATAAAGTTGTTCAGTCTTGACTTGTGAAAGCAAGGAAGAAATGTCATCATGCCTCTGTTAAATGGACTGGCCAAGACAAACTGAAGAATCGCATTATCTTCTCCAGTCTATATGACACTCATGCCACCAGTGTTCAAAAGGCTATCCATAAGAATTGGCTGATCGTAACAACTGCCATTAAAAGATAAAACGCCCCTGTTATCCCTACGGAAAGGGGCAAGCCTGAGGCAACTCCTGATGAGACCAACATTATGTAAATCGCCATCTAATGTCAAAGAAATACATACAGGGTGCTTTTGGTGCATTAATTGCACAACCTGTAGGAGTATGAACGTTGGCAGTACATTTATACATCCCCACACAGGGAGGTTGATTAAAATCAGACACAGACTCACATGTACAAGTGGGTTTGTAATGTATATGCTAATCTGCCCTTGCTCCCTGGTATATATTGGCCTCACAACGAGACCTTTCCATGAATGGATGGCTAATCACCGGAGTTCGGTCCGACAAGCATTGACCACGGGGGTCAGTAACAAACCCGTAGCAAAACATTTTTTTAGTAATTGGCACTCACTAGCTTCCTTGAGATGCATGGTCATTGACTGGCAACCACCTTTGATAAGGGGTGGTGATAGGGAATTGGCACTCAAATGCCACAAAGCGAAGTGGATTTATGATTTGGATACTGTAGCCCCTTGGGGTCTAAATGAGCATATTTCATTTAATGTTTTTTGTCATGTGGTTATGTTATTTTTGGGGTTGCTGGCTTTTTATTTCTTTATTCCTATATGTATGTGTAGTATAGTACAAACACTGGCATGCTTACGGTGAGAGCCCTGTATATATGTGATGTGATGCATGGATATGTACCTTTTGCTGGTTACAGTGTATTGATCTGGCCATATGTTGGACATGAAATAACTTGTTTTTCTGTTTACTATTTGCATTAAGGGCTATCCATGCTCTGCCTCCATTGGTTCTCAGACTGCAGCCTGATAGCGTGATTGGCTTGGCTGCCTGACATTCACAGATACCATGTGATTGTTTTCACAGGGGACATGCTGTTTTGCTACACACGCCCTTATGCATCGCGTATGCGATGATTTATGCTGTCTCTGATGCCGGCGTTGGTGTGTTCCCGGGAGACGCTTGATGCTTTTGGCTGTAGCTAGATGACGATGTTGCGCAGCTGGTCACTTAGTGGGTGTCTGCCCCTCGTGACCCCACTGATGTGACTTTGGGCCTGATTCAGAACCGCTTGCAAGCGCATAGCGCTCGCAAGTGGGTCGATGGCCAGGCAGCGCGCACGCGTGACCACCGGAGCGAGTGAGAAATTCACTCGCTCTGGGGCTCGTTACAAACGGGGTGGCTGTCGATGTTGATCGACAGCTCGCCCCGTTTTGTAGACAGGTCGGGGGGTGGCTTGCCAAAAGGAGGCGTTCCTGAAGGAACGCCTGCCATTTGGGGGCGGCCCTACTGACATCACGAGTGATGTCAGTAGTGAGCTTCCGGCTCTATTAGAGCCGGAAGCTCACTGGGGCTTGCGGCAAATGAGACCCTACCACAAGGGTATCGTCGCAAGCCCGATGGTCGGGACCATCGCGATCATCATCTGGCCGCTGCTACAGCGAGCGGCCAGAAGGCTGGTCAAAAAGAAAAAAACGCCCTTCAGACCTGCAAGCTGCCTCCGGCAGCGAGCGGGTCTGAATCAGGGCCTTTGTTCTCTGTTCGGGTTGGTGTATTAGCAGCGAGGCTTGATACCACTTCCTCTTTAGAGGGCGTGGTCTCACAGGTGGGCGCTCTAGCGTGGTCTGAGTAGTGACATCCTAATTACATGGTAAGTATTGACTCTGTTATTTAAACCCTGTTGTTTGTATGGTATTGCTGCACCTTATCTGATGGCTTGAACATTGTGTGGCGCTTTCTCACATGGAACCAAATGGAACCAAAACGTCGGATCTAGCCTATTTTATGACATTTGTGGTATGTGACAAATAAATGATCTTTCTATCTTTGCAATGGTGAGTGCCCTGCCTATTTGGATTTTTTCATATATATATATAATATATATATATGGACCTCAAGATTTCTGTTGGTTACATTGATGCTGCACCCCAAATGGATGTGAGTGCGGACTTTATTGAAAAACTATATATATATACTAAAGTGGGCCAAAAAAGTATTTGGACAGCCACCGATTGTGCAAGTTGTTGCACTTTAAAAGATGAGAGAGGTCTGTGATTTCCATCATAGGTACACTTCAGCTGTGAGAGACAGAATCAGAACAAAAAATTCCAGAAATCACATGGTATGATTTTTAAACTATTTATTTGTATATTCTTTCTGAAAAAAAATATTTGGACAATCAAAAAGTTTAACTCAATACTTTGTAAAGTAACCTCGGTTGGCAATTACAGAGTTCAAACGTTTCCTGTAGTTCTTGACCAGGTTTGCACACACTGCTGCAGGTATTTTGGCCCACTCTTCAATGCAGATCTTCTCTAGATGTGTCATGTTTTGGGGCTGTCGCCGGGCAACACGGACTTTCAACTCCCTCCACAGATTTTCTATTGGGCTGAGGTCTGGAGACTGGCTAGGCCACTCCAGGACTTTGAAATGCTTCTTACGGAGCCACTCCTTAGTTGCCCGGGCGGTGTGTTTTGGGGTCATTGTCATGCTGGAAGACCCAGCCATGTTGCATCTTCAATGCTCTTACTGAGGGAAGGAGGTTTTTCCCCAAAATGTCACGATACGTGGCCCCATTCATCCTCTCCGTAATACGGATCAGTCGTCCTGTCCCCTTTGCAGAAAAGCATCCCCAAAGCATGATGTTTCCACCCCCATGCTTCACAGTGGGTATGGTGTGTTTGGGATGCCACTTATCATTCTTCTCCCTCCAAACACAGCGTTTGGAGTTTATACCAAAAAGTTCTATTTTGGTCTCATCTGACCACACAACATTCTCCCAATCCTCCTCTGGCTCATCCAGATGGTAACGGGCAAACTTTAGACGGGCCTGGACATGTGCTGGCTTAAGGAGGGGGACCTTTCTGGCGCTGCAGGATTTGAATCCATGACGACGTAGTGTGTTACTAATGGTAACCTTTGTGACTGTGGTCCCAGCTCTCTTGAGGTCATTGACCAGATCTCCCCGTGTAGTTCTGGGCTGATCCCTCACCGTTCACAAGATCACTGATACCCCACGAGGTGAGATCTTGCATGGAGCCCCTGGTCAAGGGAGATTGTCAGTGATCTTGTATTTCTTCCATTTTTTAATCATTGCACCAACAGTTGATCTCTTCTCACCAAGCTGCTTGCCTATTGTCGAGTAGCTCATCCCAGCCTTGTGCAGGTCTACAATTTTGTCCCTGGTGTTCTTAGACAGCTCTCTGGTCTTGGCTATGGTGGAGAGGTTGCAGTCTGACTGTTTGAGGGTGTGGACAGGTGTCTTTTATACAGTTAACCAGTTCAAACAGGTGCCATTAATACAGGTAACGAGTGGAGGATAGATGAGCTTCCTAAAGAAGAAGTAACAGGTCTGTGTAAGCCAGAATTCTTGCTGTTTGGTAGGTGTCCAAATATTTATTTTCCGCAAATTGTTTAAAAATCATACAATGTGATTTCCGGATTTTTTTGTTCTGATTCTATCTCTCACAGTTGAAGTGTACCTATGATGGAAATTACAGACCTTTCTCATCTTTTAAAGTGCAACAACTTGCACAATCGGTGGCTGTCCAAATACTTTTTTGCCCCACTGTGTATATACATATATATATATATATATATATATATATATATATATTTGCTGAATATATATATTTATATGCATATATAACCGATATTGAAGTTGGTACACTTATGTGATGCTGAATATGGTGCAGAGGAATTCCTTTTATTCTCTGAGCTTCTGGCATGGAGTGTATTAGTAAAAGTTATATTAGAGATTTCTACCTCATACTGTATACCATTATTCCACTGATATTTGGTCTTAACTGGACTTTGGGCCTGTTTCAGCAAGGAATGCAGTTGCTAATATGCACGCAATCGGCCGATTGTTGAGTTCTGTGCATTCGTGCATCACAGTGTGCGGGCTTGAACTAGCCTTTGCAGTGACTATTCAGACCCATTGCAGAGTGATTGACAGGAAGAGCCATTTATCAGTGGCAGTGGCGTAACTAGGGTATTTGGAGCCCAGGGCAAATTTGAAAAGGGAGCCCCCCCCCCTCAACACTCCGGACGTGGTCACTTAAAAATGGGGCGTGTCAACATGACACACCCCTTTATTTTCATGCTGAACATTCCTATCCATATGCACCTTAACCCCAGTAGTACCCCTTATACAGTACCCCCAGTATGCAGTTGTGGTCCCTCTTATGCAGGCCCATAGTAGTGCCCCTTATACAGTATCCCCAGTAGTGGTCCCCCTTATACAGCCCCCAATTAGTTCCCCTTACTCAGTGCCCCCAGTAGTGGTCCCCCCAAATGCAGTGCCCTATGTAGTGTTCCCCCTTATGCAGTGCCCCCAGTAGCAGTCCCCACAATGCAGTGCACCCAGTAGTGGTATCCCCTTATGCAGTGCCCTTTATATAGTGCCCCCAGCAGTAGTCCCCCCCATGCAGGTTTCCCAGTAGTGGTCCCCCTTATGCAGGCACCCAGTAGTGATCCCCCCTATCTAGTGCCCCCTGTAGTGGTCCCCGCAGTGCCCCTAGCAGTAAGCCCCTTATATAGTGCCCCCAGCAGTAGTCCCCCCCCTCCCATGCAGTGCCCCCAGTAGTGGTCCCCCTGATGCAGGCTCCTAATAGTGACCCCCCTATCCAGTGGTCCCTGTAGTGGTCCTTCCTGTTATTGCCCCCAGTTGTGGTCCCCCCAGTGCAGTGCCCCTAGTAGTAGGCCCCTTTTATAATGCCCCCAGTAGCCGTTCCCCCCCAAGTAGTGGTCCCCAGTTGAGGTTCCCCCTCCCGATTAAGTGCCCCCTGTAATAGCCCCCCCCCAGTAGAGGTCCTCCCAATAATGGTGCCCCCAGTAATAGCCTCCCCCAGTAGAGGTCCTAATAATGGTGCCCCCAGTAATAGCCCCCCCAGTAGAGGTCCTCCTAATAATGGTGCCCCCAGTAATAGCCCCCCCCAGTAGAGGTCCTCCCAATAATGGTGCCCCCAGTAATAGCCCCCCCCAGTAGAGGTCCTCCTCATAATGGTGCCCCCAGTAGTAGCCACCCCCCCATTGTGCCCCCACCCCAGTAGAGGTCCCCCCAGTGGTAGCCACCCCTGTTGTGCCCCCAGTAGTGCTGACAGGTTTTTAAAAATATATATATAAAAACTTACCTGAATCCACGCTGCTGCTGCTCCTCCAGTCCGCGATGCCGCTCCCGCCCGCCAGTCCTCCGCGCTGGCGGCGATGCGTGTGTTATGCACAGCCTGAGCCCGCCTCCTGGTGCTATTGGGCAAGCGCTCAGGTGGAGGGAACGGGCTCAGGTGTGCAGCACAGGACCGGCGCTGGAAGCCTAGCGCCGGTCCTGTGTAAATGTGTAGCGCTGACCGCACTCACTGCCAGGTCCCACGGCGCCCAGGGCACGCACCCTGCCCGACCCCCCCTAGTTACGCCACTGGTCAGTGGTAAAGGGGTGGTGGTCGGCCGAACCCAGGCGTGCCAGTGCGTTTGAACGACGTTGCAGGGGCATGCAGAAATTATCCACTGTGATGCCATATGCTTCCTGAGGCCTGATAGCGTGCGTGGAAGTTAGCAATTTCCGAGTAAGGTCTGAGATTGTGCAAGTGTGTGTGAGGCTGTGATGGTACTCGATTGTACCAATGTATTTGCAGTCTTGCTAAACATTACAAATGTGTGTAAGGTAAAGTGGGTGTCCTTGTGTAGTACAGCGGCGTACTATCGCAGTTGAAGTGAGTGCGTAATCGCTATTGCATTCGCAGTTGCGTTCCGTAGTGAATCAGGCCCTTTGTACACGCTTTTTCAGATTTAGATGTTGAACTAATATATGCTAATTCCTAACGGTCTGTTCTTGCTTAACTTTCTCTCTACAGTGTGCAGTTATAGGGACTGGTGATAATATTTATACATCAGTCACTAAGTCACTATTTCTCTACTGAGCTCTCTCAGTTGAAGCATGAAGCTGAGCTGTCACATACATCATACTTTATGCTCATCTGACCAGATGCTGTATAGACACCTTCTGCATTGCGTTTGCTATCCAAGAGCAGTATCCGTAGATGCTGCCAAGGATCACCATTGCATGGTCACGATGGTTGCTCCTTTGGCCAGGCTGCATGAGCCAAAGCTCACCTCAGCCACAGGGGGTGGGGGGGTGGGTACTGTTTACCCGGGCCTGGGCTTCCTGAGGGGCCCAGGTCCGGCGCTGACCCTCCCTCCCTTCTCTCACTCTCACAGGAGCCCAGCACACAACATGTGCTGAGCTGCAGTGGGAGACTGTTCGTGGCTGCTCAGTAGCAGCCACAGCAGTCTCCTTTGCCTGTGGGGGGGCAGCGATCACGCTGATCACGCCCCCCTGGCTTTGCTCCAGGCTGAGGGGCTTACAGCGCCCACCTCTCTGGCGCGCTGCAAAAGTGTTTGTTTCGGGGGGGCTCAAGGGGGCATGGTCAAGCATCCCGCGTTTAGGCCACGCCCCTCTGTACCAGGGCCCGCCAGGGCTCTCTACGGCTTGCTCAGCCTGGCCAGGGCCTGGTCACTTGCAGGGCCAGGAAATCTGCATCCACCAATGTAGACGCTAGCCTCATCCCTCCTGCACCCCCATTTCCGGCAACAGTGGCCAGCCATGCCCCTGCTCCAGCCCCCCAAAATCGCAGCATGTCAATCATGCTAAGGGGGACTGTGAGCGAGATTGGAGGTCCCACTCTGCACACGCACAGGCAGGTCCTGCACCTGCGCAGACCCCTAAATATCGGAGTTAGTGTAGGGATGGACATCATTACGCAGCCAATGAGAGTCAGGCAGGCTCTCATTGGCTGCTGCACCCACAGCCGGAGCCAGGCTGGAGCTCACTCATCGGCTCCGCCTTCCAGCTCCCACAGTGGGTGATCAGAGAGACATTATGACATCTCTCCCTTAGTGCTGAGTGGGAGGGCAGAGGGGCAGATGGCAGCGGACGCAGGAGCGGGGATTCAGGTAAGTGTTGTGGGTTTCTTGTGTGTCTTTGTTCTGTATATGTAAGGGGCACTGCATAGGGGGGCCACTACTGGGGCACTGTATAAGAGGCACTACTGGGGCCACTGCATAGGGGGACTACTACTGGGGGCACTGTATAGGGGGGAATACTACTGGGGGCTCTGTATAAGGGGCACTACTGAGGGCACTGCATAGGGAGGACTACTACTGGGGGCACTGTATAAGGGGCACTACTGGAGGCATTGCATAGGGGGGACTACTACTGGGGGCACTGCATAGGGTGGACTACTACTGGGGGCACTGTATAAGGGGCACTACTGGGAACACTGCATAGGGGGACCACTACTGGGGGCACAGTATAAGGGGCACTGCATAGAGGGGACTACTACTGGGGGCACTGTATAGGTGGCACTACTGGGGGCACTGCATAAGGGGCACTACTGGGGCACTGTATAAGGGGCACTACTGGGGGCACTATGTATAAGGGGCATTGCGTAGGGGACACCACTACTGGGGGCAGTGCATAAAGGGCACTTCTGGGGGCACTGCAAAGGGGGACTACTACTGGGGGGACTGCATAGAGGGGACTACTACTGTTGGCACTGTATAAAGGGCACTACTGGGGGTACAGCATACGGGGGACCACTACTGGGAGCACTGCATAGGGTACACCACTACTGTACTGTAAATGTAGAATTGTGTTGCTAATTGTTACTTGTGTTTTGTTTATATTTTAGTTACTGTATTGTAATGTAATGATCTGTGTACCCTTTACTGTATGTACGGTGCTGCGGACCACTTGTGGTGCCCTATAAATAAAATTTAATAATAATAATACTGGGGGCACTGCAGGGGGGGACACTACTGGGGGCACTGTATAAGGGGCACTACTGGGGGCACTGCATAGGGTTAATGAATACAATTAACATTGAGCTATTCCATGTTATCTCTTCCTAATTGCTATTTCTTCCTATTAGAAATTCTTATTGTAGTAGCTAGAGTTTTGCTACTTATACATTGTTCTTATAGGAATGTGTATTACATGCTGAATATATCGGGAAGAAAATAAATGACCTATTAGCACTTATTATTAAGTATAGATCCAGTTGGCATCTTGGATAGGGATGATGGATTAGGGGTAGAGCCATTGGGTAGGAGCATACGAATTATGAGTTCTCAACCTGGGTCATTAGATTTATGATATTTAGTTCTAAATTTATAATTATAGAAAAAATATATATTTTTAAGTTATTAAACCTGATCGAAATAAGATAAACATCGTTCCTGTATTTAATAATATTATATTACACTTGATTATTGCCTAGAAGGTGGGGCTATGGTGGATCACACATTATGATCCATTTTATACCTATATATTATATACATCTCATCTTGAGCTTAACATTGCAGCGTTTTGGGGTTTGTGATTTAAATAGGAATATGTACTAGTTTTCATTATTACTATTATTAGGCTATAGAAGCTCTTTCAACATGATTGTGAGAAAGATACAGATGCTCTCAATGAGAGGTGCAAGCGGGAAGCAGTCGGGAAGCCGACGGACAGAATCCCGACTGTTTAATCCCGGCAAGGGTTAAATGACAGGCGTCGAAATCCCGACGCCTGTCATTTTACCCTTGCCGGGAGCCCAATGCCCGGCATCCCGATCGAGGGTAAGCCGGGCGCCGGGCGCAGACAGCCGCAGGGGGGGTTAGGTTAGGGGCTCCCGGGGGGGGACTTAGGGTTAGGCACCCCCCCTGGAGTGTTAGGCTTAGGCTAGGGGAAGGGGGGTTAGGGTTAGGCAACCCCCGGGGGGAGGTTAGGGTTAGGCACCCCCCCAGGAGACTTAGGTTTAGGCAGCGGGGAAGGGGGGGTTAGGTTTAGGTACTTAGAGGGGGGATTAGGGTAAGGCACTGGGGGGGAGGTTAGGGTCAGGCACCCCTAAGGGAGGGTTAGGGGGGGGAAAGTTTAGGGTTACTTACCTTAATCACCATTCGGAATTTTCACCCATGTCATGCTGCCGCTGTTGGGATTTGAACCACCTATCCCATGTAAGTGACAAAACAGTCAAACAAATGGTCGAACAAATAGGTCATGGGTTCTAGACCCAAATGAAAAATAGTAAAAAATTGTTATTTATGATTTTGTATTTATAGAAACATATTGTACTTTGGGTGGAGGATTTCCACATATACATATGTTATGCTTTTGTGTATTTTCATATATTTATAGATTTTGTGGTATTTAACAAGATATGCTGCGGTTATCCGCTTTATACACTGAGCAAGGGATCGTAGAGCTAAGCATTGTGATATTAAATAAACTTATATGTCTGTTTGTGATTTTGATTTAGATACATTTATTGTGTTTCATTAAGCAAATTATTAGGATGTTGTAGGAGGTGGATTCTAACAGATGCGAAGGCTAAGGAAATGATTGCACCAATGAGATGATTGTTTGCTGCTTTAAAAAGGGTCCCTATGAAGCTATATACCATTCTTTGAACAAGCCTCCATTGATGGTGCACTGAACGTGTCAGGGGTTTTTCTGTGGACCCTTGGATCAAATCTGTGACACCGACTCGTTTGCCGCTGTTGCCGGGATCTCCGGAGATACGGACATACAGTACATTGCCCTGCCGGATGTGATTTGCTAAAGTGAGGTTGAGGTTGAGACATTTTCATTGCTTTCCAAAGGACACTCTAAACCTCAGGTATACATTGGAATAAATCTCCTGTTGGAGTGATTACATCTCCCTCCCCCCTCTCTTTCTCCCTCGATCAACTCATAGGGAGCTTGTGGATCTCCCAAAGTGGAGACCTACTTACCGTCGGCACAGGTCCCTTGGTACGGATAATATGGAGATATGTACCAGGCATCTGAATTTAAACTGATTGCGGCTACAGTCTATATAGACTGAGAGACTCTCTCTATATATTTAAAGAGAAGGACTTTTGAAGTTTTTCAAAATCATTATGAGCTTTGTGTGGGCACAGTGAATTACAACCGATTTAAAGTATATTATTCACCTCCTACAACTATATTAGACTCATCGGATCCAGAGTATAAAACTGTTTTTCAAGTATATTAATTGATTTTTTGCAAAATCCATTTGTATCTTATGGAAATCTTTTTTATGTGATATTTTAGTATCGTGTTTGTTGACCGGTCAATTAATTATATTACATTATATATGTGGTAATAAATATGTTTATAATTTTGGATATATGATTGTTCCTGTACTAGCTCATACTTTTTAATTTAGTGCAATGGTGTTTTATTGCTTTTACTGTGTTAACACCTAGTTTCTGGGTGTATATTTGTGTGCAACCACAAGCACACCGGCTCTCTGCTGCTTGTTTGATATATTTTCAAAAATTATTTTTTTTAGTAGACCATCAGCGCCAGGTTCTTTTTTCTAATTGCTACTACACCCTTGTGGCATGTGGTCACGCCCTTTGGCACACTCACATACTTGGGGGGGGTCTCCATTTTTTTACTTGCCCTGGGCTCCAAATACCCTAGTTACACCACTGGGCAAGGATACATATAGAGATACACATATATACAAGCAAGAATACATATAGACATACACATATATACACGCAGGGTTACATATAAAGACACACACATATACAGACAGGGTTACATATGGAGACACACATACATACAGGCAGACCTGCCCCCTTGCTGAGGTCAGAGGAACATGTGCTGGGCTCCCCCAATCAGGGCTCAGCAAAAGCTCCTCTGAAGCTTGGGGCTCACCGTAGAAGGAGCTGCTGCTCTTTCACTGAAGTATCCACCACCATCGCCTGGCTCTTCAAAAAATCAGGAGAACTGCATGGACAGCTTAAAATAACTGTCCGGCAACGGCGGGTGTGCCCCTTAGTGATCCATTGGGACAGCAGCACCAGAGTTGGGTCAGAACAGCTCCAGCAAGGGGAGCCTCCTGAGAGAGGGGGACCTGGGGGTACTTAACCCTGTACCAAACCCTTAATCCAGCTCTGGGGGGACCAAACACCCCGTGTCTCCCTGCTATAGTGTTACCTGTATAAGTGATTGATTCATGACAGTGAATATTATTATTGTCACCAAATTACAAGATATTGTGGCCGGGTTGAAATGTTAGTGATGATACAATTCAGCAACAGCTGGCATTCAATGAATAATCAGTACCTTTCAATACACAATCAGTTCCATCATTACCAAATCTATAAGCAATATCCCCTGGCAATGCACTGTGGGCCTGATTCAGACCCGATCACAAGCGCTGAGCGCTCGCAACCAGGTCGATGGTGGCCCAGAGCGCATGCGCACGACGGAGCCGGCTCCGTCGTGCGCATGCGCGAGACCTGGACAGCAACGGGCAAACCGTCGCTCCGGGTCTCGCTCCGAAGGGGGCGTGCTGTCGATGTTGAGTGACAGCACGCCCCCTTTGGTGGGCGGGCCGGGGGTGGCTGCCCAAACGGCGGCGTACCCATGTGAACGCCTACCGTTTGGGGCCGGCCCCACTGACATCACAAGTGATGTCAGTGGAGAGATTCCGGCTATGTTAGAGCCGAAATCTCTCTGGGGCTTGCGGCAACGAGACCCTACCACAAGGGTCTCGTCGCAAGCCTGACGGTCGCGATGGTCTTGACCATCACGACCATCTTCCTGGCCGCTCGCTATAACTGTGGGTGGTCACCCACAGCTATGCGAGCGGCCAGGAGGCCGTTCTAAAAAAAAAAAAAATCAGGGCCTGTATTAGTTGTACTTGCTCACTACGAGTGTTTTTAATCATATAATAATATCCACAACATTTTTTTTATTTTTTTTTTAAATCACAAATTATTATAATCCTAACTCAGCATAAAGTTCTAATGATATATGTAAGCCAAGCTCCTCAAAGGAATCTAGCGTGCCAAATATAGTGATCTTTAACCTTCAGCAGCAGTAACAGTGTATGTGTTTGGTACTCAGCCTAACTATATCATTTATAATATAAAGTGCAGATGTCCTCATTGGTTTATCCTTCCACAGACTTACTGTAAACAGTCCTGTCCGCTAGATCGTACTATATTTGTACATCTTGGTGTAAAGCAATGTTATGCAGCCACTTGTTAATTCATAAAGGTTACATTCTGCACTGTATTTTTTTTTTCTTGCTTAAGAGGGGGCAGATAGCAGCAAATTAGTCTACTCCCCCCCAGCTGCAAACAGGAAATGTTTTGTGGTTCGTGCAGTGAGGTCTATATGGATACAGGCATTTTTTGATCTGCCCTGACCACAATCTTATGTTCTTGCTAAAAACTTATTTAGTCTATTGTTCGCCAGGAGCAATTGTTTCCTCTTTCTTTTTGCCTACTTGTTTTGCAAGACCAGGAAATAGCATAAAAGAAGGAAAAAAAAGAAAAATAATCTGTTTTTTTTTTTCTGGAGACGTTACATACTCCTAACAGTGATTTGATTTAGCCGAACTGAAATATTGGTCCTTGGAGAACAGTTTATTTAAGCCTCAAACTCTGTTTCTCACAGAGATGGTTGCAGATTGTATTTCTCACACAGTGCAACATAAGTCTCTGTGCCATCAACTCTCTGGGCTGCGCAGGGCAAGCTGAAATATTCCTTTAGGAAGTTTCCTGCCATTGTCTCCATCCACTTTCTCTCCTATTAGTGATTTACGCAGGATCTCAAGACTTGACAAGAGGGGCGTACAATGTGCTGCAGATTATCTGTCTACATCTATCTCCTGACAGGCAAGTACAATCTTATACTTCCCCAGCTTACTGTACCTTCTAAAACATTTTGCGTAATATTATTCAGAAAAAAAAAATGTTTCATGTGTAAGAACTCCACAGAGCAGAGGCTCTCCAATTTGTGTGGAACTACAGGTTCCAGCATGTCATGTCAGTGCATGCTGGGACCTGTTGTATTGTAACAGCTGGAGAGCCACAAGCAGTCTGAGCCAATCATAGAGTTATATTGATGTTTATAATAAGGAATATATCAACATGTAATACTGGTTATATATATATCTTAAACTGTAATAGATACAGTATCTATCTATCTATATATTATCTATCTATCTCATATCTATCTATCTATCTCATATCTATCTATCTATCTATCTATCTATCTATCTATCTATCTATCTAGTAACCTGTGAAAATCCTGCCTTGCAATCGCAGGAAGCCTAGAACCCCAGGTTATTTGAGGTAATGTGTACATTGCCATTGTGTAATTAGAATAGTCATGTACATTAAGGCTGATATCCTATTAGCAACGCTAAAGTAGCACTGCTAATGGATCGTCGCAGGACGGTCCAATTAGCCCTGCAGTGCTGCCCGACGCCAGCACTTGTCATGGATTTTTTTCGGGACCTGCACGAAAACTGCATTTTTTTCGCCGCAATGATGCAAACACACAGGTGAACTTATCACGTATCCTATGTGTTTTGGGCCGAAATATCCAATTTTTTCAGATGACTGGGAGAAAAAAAAAAAAAACGTTGAGAAACGTGGATTATCGTCGATCACGGCTAATTGCACCGGCCTAAGATTTGATTACTCATGCTTACAAATTATTTCAATAACCTTATATTCTTTAAAATTACATCTGTGAAATTACATTTGTTGAACCTATTGGATGTTCCATTTCTTTCATTATCATGTTTGGAATATTAACATCTTCTTATTTTGGCTTCATTTCAGGCGCTATAACTGTTTTTGAAATGTTGCCATAGATGATAAGCTGGCATTTACGTAATATGTTATCAGAAAGTGATAAGGATGTTAATGGGACATTGTTTCCTATGAAGTGACCAAAGACTTTGATTTACAGGACGATATAATTCATGCAGCTATTTTTGTATGCTGGAGATTTCAAAATCTCTTCTGTATATATAAACTTTATACAGCAGCAGCAGTTCTGATGTTTCTATAGCTTACCGCACATAGGCTTGTTATCACTGTGACTGTGAGATAGTAACTGCTTGCTGTTCTGTGGAACATCATTGTGCGTCCACTTAGAAGTGGTTTTGTCTTATTAAATTTTCGTGCCAAACAGCTCCCCATGGCTCCCCACGTCCTGTGCAACTCGACTGCATTGAGCATATTATTCGCTCAACAAATGCATGTTAAGGTGGGTACACACCAGAAAGATATATGTTTGTTCATACACACTGAACAACCATCACTGCGGTCCAGCTGGGCGGGGGTCCTGTCGCAATCCCCTCCCAGGCAGCCTCTGCGGGAAGTGTACGGGCGCTATCTGCAGATACATCTGCCATCGGCTGTACAGCACAACGAACTCGATATGTCTGTGGTGAACGACATCTTTCACAAACATAAAGCTTGTACACACTGGCCGACGTGCGCGCGATATATATTGGCTATTATGTCCGCCAGTGTGTATCCATCATAATTTGCACAAATACACAACTGGAAACAATCAAACTTCTGTACTGGACTGCACTGATCAACTTTATGTGAGATCAATGCAGCACTGGAAGTCACTCACCCGTCTGCATCTCAAGATGCGACCGCACATACAGTGCATCCGGAAAGTATTCACAACGCTTCACTTTTTCCACATTTTGTTATGTTACAGCCTTATTCCAAAATGGAATAAATTAATTTTTGTCCTCAAAATTCTACACACAATACCCCATAATGACAACATGTAAACAGTTTTTTTGCGATTTTTGCAAATTTAATTAAAAAAAAAACCTAAGAAATCACATGTACATAAGTATTCACCAGGGCCGGCTCTAGGGGTGTTCGACCTGAGTGGTCGAACAGGGGGCCACCCATAGAGGGCCCACCCTTCCCCAGCATCCCGATTTCAGTAGGACAGTACTGTCCCGCTGTTCCACCCATGGGCCGAAGTGGCGGTTGGGGACCCCCCCTGCCGCAGTTGTGCGGCGGTACCGGGACCCTGGAGTCTGAATGGATGCTGCGCGCATGCGCGTGACATCCATTCAGTGCCATGAGAGGGCTGGGGGAAGGCCAGCTAGTGAGGCTCCCCCCAGCCTGATGTTATTTGGAGGCATGCCATGCGGGCACGACCCTCAGATAACGTCACGTAAGGAGGCGTGGCCTATGGTAACTAGGCCACGCCCCCAATTTCGCAGAGCACTCGGCCGGCACAGGGCACTATTAGCCCTGGAGCCGGCCCTGGTATTCACAACCTTTGCTCAATACTTTGTTGATGCACCTTTGGCAGCAATTACAGCCTCAAGTCTTTTTGAATATGATGCCACAAGCTTGGCACACCTATCTTTGGGCAGTTTCGCCCATTCATCTTTGCAGCACCTCTCAAGCTCCATCTGGTTGGATGGGAAGCGTCGGTGCACAGCCATTTTCAGATCTCTCCAGAGATGTTCATTTGGATTCAATTATGTGCTCTGGCTGGGTCACTCAAGGACATTCACAGAGTTGTCCTGAAGCCACTCCTTTGATATCTTGGCTGTGTGCTTAGGGTCGTTGTCCTGCTGAAAGATGAACCGTTGCCCCAGTCTGAGGTCAAGAGCGCTCTGGAGCAGGTTTTCATCCAGGATGTCTCTGTGCATTTCTGCATTCATCATTCACTTTATCCTGACTAGTCTCCCAGTTCTGCCTGTCACGATCAGGGTTTCGCCGCGTGGAGGTTGCGGTTCTTGCCGGTGGGGGCGCTGTGGCACGGTCCTTCCAGTGAGGGAGCTGGCACATGGAGACTGGCATTGTGTGTGTGCGGGGGTCTGTCAGCGTTGGGCCATCCTGGCAAGGGTAAGTCTAGCAGTGTCTCAGCATCACAGGTACATGGGAGCGGCCATCTTGCCTCAGGTCATGTGACATAGTGGGCCTATCCTGATGCGTCAGGTGATCTCTCCAGCCACTCACGCTCTGCTGCTGGGTACTTAAGGGGGTTTGGAGCTCCCTGTAGTTGCCAGTGCAACAGTGTGTTTCAGCATCAGCTATGAGAGAGTTCCTGCGCTCCTGACCTTAGTCTTGTGCTCCGGTGCTTGCCCTAACTCCTTGTTGGCCCCTGGCTCCCTGCAAACCTGCACTATGCTACCCTGCCTTGCTTCCTGCTGTGAATCAAGTCCTGCTCCTTCTACCTACCGCATACATGTCTACCCTCACGGTTTTCGCGGGAGGCTCCCGATTTTTCGGGTAACCCCCTGCACCCCCGGAAGGGTAGGCATTTCTCCCGCATTCTACCCACTTCCTAGTGAAGTGGGCAGAATTAGGAGAATACCCGCGGCAATCGCGGGTCTCCATCAAGGAGGCGGGGCTTAAGCTGTGATTCTGCATGAATCACAGCATTTGGCCCCGCCCCCTATGTAAATTGTGCCCAATCACGGCAATTTTACCGCGAGGGGCGGGGCTTAATGATGCGACTCATCAAGCCCCGCCCCTGTCGGCCCCCTGCTGCATCTCTTACCCGGGCTTCTCCCGGGAAGAGAATGTTAAAGGTAGGCAACCCTGACCTACCGACTCCTCCCTGAACCTGAAGTTCCCAAACCTACCCATTCCTTCCTGAACCTGTTGTTCCCAATTACCTACTCCAGCCTGCACCTGAGTTTTCAGCAACTATTACAGCATTTCCGGATTACCCTGCGCAGTCAACTCTCAGCATGTTTGGATTTCCCTTCAGCCATTATCACAGCATTTTCAGATTACCCTGCTTAGCCATCATCTCAGCATTACCTGCTTTCCCTTTCAGCAACTATTACAGCATTTCTGGATAACCTTGTTCAGCCATCGTTTCAGCATTACTTGATTTCCCCTTCAGCTAATATCACAGTATTCCCGGATTCCATACCCTGCTATTACCACTGACCTACTGGACTTTTCCTTCAGCTCCACAATTACCTCAGTAATCAAGGCTTTATTTTAGTTCTGTCACTGATCTGGACATTCATTCATTGCTTCACTGTTGTTCCTTCGGTCACAGATGTTAATCAGTATTGTTCTTGTGCTTGTCTACTAGTGCTTACATTAAACAACCCACCTTTCAGTTTAAATCTGTTGCAGTGTCTGCTCCTGTTTCCACCCCGGGTCCACAACAAACACAGATCCCAGCACTGCTGCTGAAAAACATCCCCACAGCATGATGGTGCCACCACCATGCTTCACTGTAGGGATGGTATTGGCCTGGTGATGAGCGGTGCCTGGTTCCTCCAAACATAACGCCTGGCATTCACGCCAAAAAGTTCAGTCTTTGTGGTAAATTTGCTAAAGTGAGAGTTTTTAGAAGTGAGTTTTAGAAAAGATGTTGCCCATAGCAACCAATCAGATTCTAGCTATTATCTTCTTGAAGCTGCTAGTTAAATGTTAAATAGAATCTGATTGGTTGCTATGGGCAACATCTCTTCTAAAATTCACTTCTAAAAACTCTCACTTTAGTAAATTTACACCTTTGTATCTCAGTCCTTCAGGTGCATTGTCTGACACTCCTGCAGGTGCATTTTGGCAAACTCCAGGCGGGCTGCCATGTGACTTTTACTAAGGAGTGGCTTCTGTCTGGCCACTCTACCATACAGGCCTGTTTGGTGGATTGCTGCAGAGATGGTTGTTCTTCTGGAAGCTTCTCTCCTCTCCACAGAGGAATGCTGTAGCTCTGACAGAGTGACCATGGGGTTCTTGGTCACCTCCCTGACTAGGGCCCTTCTCCCCCGATTGCTCAGTTTAGACGTCCGGCCAACTCTAGGAAGAGTACTGGTGGTTCCAAACTTCTTCCATTTACGGATGATGGAGGCCACTGTGCTCATTGGGACCTTCAAAGCAGCATATATTTTTCTGTACCCTTCCCCAGATTTGTGCCTCGAGACAATCCTGTCTCGGAGGTCTACAGACAATTCTTTTGTCTTCATGCTTCGTTTGTGCTCTGACATGCACTGTCAAGTGTGGGACCTTATATAGACAGGTGTTTGCCTTTCAAAATCATGTCCAATCAACTGAATTTACCACAGGTGGACTCCAATTAAGCTGTAGGAACATCTCAAGGATGATCAGTGGAGACAGGATGCACCTGAGCTCAATTTTGAGCTTCATGGCAAAGGCTGTGAATACTTATGTACATGTGATTTCTTACTGTTTTTTTTTTTTTATTAAATTTGCAAAAGTCTCAAAAAAACTGTTTTACACGTTGTCATTATGGGGTATTGTGTGTTGAATTTTGAGGACAAAAATTAATTTATTCCATTTTGGAATAAGGCTGTAACATAACAAAATGTGGAAAAAGTGAAGCGTTGTGAATACTTTCCGGATGCACTGTATGTGTATGCCAGATTTGCTACTAGTCGTCGGAAGCAGTGGCGCCTGTCAGCGGCAGTCTCTCTACAACCCAGCACACAGCAGCGTTCAGTTCTGCATCAGCCCCTGTACAGTTTAGTATGTGCAATATGGAGTGTACCTAGCAAAAGGCAGGCTTGGCGTACTCCTGTGCTCCTTATAAACCTGCTGATAAGTATTTTTAGGACAAAATGATGATGATTTTGGTGATGACAAGATATAGGGCTCTATTTACTACAATCCGCATATTGAATGCGGATTGTAGTGTGATATTACCGAGTGAATTCGCATTGCGAATTCAGGTAATATCACAGGGATTTACTATAAATCCCTTGCAGGGACAGAGCTTGCGATAAAGCTCTGTCCCTGCGGATCCCATCCGCACTCTAGTCGCGGTATTTTCGGAAAAAATACCGCGACTAAGAGCCCGCGCATGCGCTGACCGACCACCGCTACTACCCCCCCACCGACGCTAAGCCCCGCCCCCCAGTGCTAAGCCCGCCCCCCGCGATCGCGGACCCCCGCGATACCCCCCCTCCCCCCCCGCGACCCCCCCTCCCTTCATTACACTTACCTGCATCCTCCTGGCCTCCGGTGGTCTTCTCCGGGCTTCCCGATCAGGTGATCTCCCATACTGCACTGGGGCCCGATCACCTGATGACCGGGCCCCAGTGCACTGTGGGAGACCAGCTGACCGGAGAGGAGCCATCACCGGAGGCCCGATCACCGGTCCCTGGAGTCAGGTAAGTGAAAAAAAAAATGTTTAATTTTTTTTTTCTTTTTTTTACAGCAATCAGCTTGCGGTCTACTTAGACCACATAGCTGATTACTGGTACCGGCTCCCGTCTCTGCTCTCCCCGTTAGAGCAGAGTGGGAGCCCGGTAACCGGGGGAGACCCTGGATAACGCCACCTCCAGGTGGCGTTATTATCACAGGGCTTCCCCCGGTATTTTTTTACAATTTATTTTTAGTAACTTGCACACAGATCACATTTCCCATTACAATTATGGGAAATGCGATCTGCTTTACTAAAAATAAGTGATACTAGGGGTTGGAGTAGAATTTTACTAATTCTACTCCAATTGCCCTGTAATAACTACAGGTGAAACTAAAATAATGTGAAAAGGGTGTGAAAACACCCTTTTTCACTTTATTTTAGTAAAAATAATGTTAATAAATAGAGCCCATAGAGTGGAGAATTAGCAACCAATCTGATTCTAGCTATCATATATCCAGTGCATTCTATAATATGATACATAGAAGCTGATTGGTCACTATAGGCAACTTCTCCACCAGTCCTCTTTAAAAGGTTTGCTACATCTCCCCCAGAGTGTTTTTGCAGAGACAGGTTCAAAATGGGAAATGTAGGTGTCCATCTATGCATTGTTTAGGTGGACAAATAATTATAAAATATATATATATATATATATATATATATATATATGTACTGTAGGGTAGCATATATTTCCTGTTTACCAAGGACCGCAACGAAGCTGTGATATAAAGTTGCTAAATACAATTGTGATTACACTATAATAACCAGATATGAAAAAAAGTATTATAAATTTGTACCCTTTTTAAAAATAAATCTATTTTTCTTGTATGCTGGCACAATAAGTATATAAAGCGTGAGTAATTACTTACAGTACCATAGAACTGTCTCACACTTATATCCAGTTGTCCTGTAGGGCAGCTGATCTGTGCCTCCTAATATTCCATGTTTGGAATGGAGATGGGGACACGGCTGTCTTGCAGGGGTTTGGTGTGTAAGCATGTCAGTGTAAGCTTAGCCCCGGGAAATGGGCCCAGATACATTTGGTTGTCCCTACTCACTTTCCTCCTTTCACAGTATACAGATAGCTACACAACAGGCATGGCTCCTGTAAGACCCTGGCCTGGCCAGAGAAGTACGCAATGCAGATTTTTACGCAGATCATGCGATTGTTTGCCATTGTGCATGCATGTAAGTCATAATGCGACCGCACAGAGGATCCATTTGCAAAGTGAGTGACGGGTAGTCAGCATTTCGGGGAGGTAACGGGGGGGGGGGACTAAGCAAACATAGGCATGTCTGGCCGTTTACACGCCGCTTCATGAGTGTGCATAAATTACCCTTTGCGATCTTCTCTGCAGCATGAGAGCTCTCTGCGTGTCATGAGAGCGGCAGTGTTTGTGGCCGGTCAAACTTGCCGCCCAGCTGCATGGCTGCCCGATCTGCATCGATGTCACCAATGTAAACGCTGTTGTACGTTTTCGGACAGATATGAGCGGGCAGCAGTGGACGTCCCTATGCTCGGATGCGCTTTGGAAGGCATTAGCTTATTTAAGCAACTGTGATCCGTGAGAGAATGCAGCTGCGAATGGCTTCGTGTACGATTCTGAATCAGGCCCCCTGTTAACAAAGTATGTAGGAAATATGGCAGGGGGAAAGAGTAACCATAAGTGCAGGAGATATGGCAACAGAAACTGAGCAACCTGAGATGGACTGTAAGTGTAACTATGTATACATAGCACTGATGTATGCTGAGCCATGGCTTCACCTGCATGTTAGGTGCCTTGTAGAGGAAATTAGCTCGGAGTCAGACAGTCTGGGGTTTGATACATGTGCGAGCGAGATAATGACAGACAAGTGTTGGGCAGATTTGTGGGGACAAAGAGCGAGAGAGAGAGTAAGTGAGATAGAGAGAGAGAGAGCGTTGGTGAGCAGCCGTTGCTTACTGTTCCCTGTCTTTGCCCGATGATACATTACTAAACAGGAGAATTCTCTTGTGCAGCTAGACGTCTGTACAGTTAACAAGGAAGTTATTATTGAAAGTACAAAAACCAAACCCTGCATTTTATGACACTTTTTATTACTAAATTGCCGTTGTGCAACATTTTGAAGACCTAATGTAGACATGCGTAGCAACGGTTTGGTGTATAACAGGTGCAGGTGGGCTGTAATCTCTTCATATGCAGCATTTCTATAGAGTTTTGAACAGGAGCACAGGTCAGATTTTTGTAAGCAATGTTTCTCTGCGCAGTAGTGTGATTCTATCCACTGACAATTGCAATGATATCTTTATAAACTATCCCATTTTTTTTAGGCTCACAATTCAATGATCCATGCACTGATTCTGCAGAAACACATCGCCATTAAGAACATCCAAAATCACCCAGTAATGAATGCAGAAGTCTGTTTTCGGGTCTGTGTGTCATTTTGGATCATTTGTGGAAAAACACACTTGACCTGCACGGTTAATGTCTCTGCCATTGGGGAGCTAAAATGACAAAAATAGACTGGAAACACGTAAAGAATGTGTTTGTAAGAGATGCATCTGGTACAATTTCTCTAGAAAACATGTCTGTATAGTTTCTGGATTTAAACTGTCAATGATAACAACCTGTTTACTGCACTGTCACATGCGTGATACTTTCCACAGAACAATTTTTAAATTGATCCAAAGATTGTGGAAGGACTTCCATAGTAAGCTATATTGCTTCTCTAGAAAATGTTTAGGCTCCGACGCAGTGCTGAACGCAAGTCAGCGTTGCATACGCATCTTGATCTTTTTTCGCACTGCGCATGCCCCAAAGCCAAGCATGCTCAAGTACAGGCGATACGGAGTGGGGCACAGCTCAGTCTCATCTCCACCAGAGGCAGAAGGGCCATAACTGGGTGACAACAGGACGTTCTCACATAGGCTGTTTAGTGAGGGCATGTCAAAAACATTGCGAGATATGCAGAGTGGCATGTACACGTATTTACGCTTGTTTTCAGATAGATTTTTTGCACCAAGTATAGGTTTGTCCAGAGAGATCCATGAAACTCTGTATACGGGTGACTATACACATTCAGACCCGAGCACACAGTGCGGGAGGAGTTACAGTATGACCGACTTGTGTTCAACTTATGCATGGGCGGGGCCTAATGACTTGAATAGTTTGGCCCCGCCCTCATCACCGGCCAGCTGCATCTCCTCTCCAGGCTTTTCCCAGAGAGGACACTACAGAGGTAGGCAAGTACTGTATGGCTTCATCTCATCATCACTTCCAAAACTTGAAATTAGTGAAAAAGTGGAAATCTCTTGGAGCAAAGGCCAGACTACAGGGTGGATGATTTACAACCTCCCTCCCAAAACTGTGACAAGCAATGGGCGTCTCGGTTGATCTTTGTTATGCACTTTTTCACATCACCATACACCTGTATTATTTGGCGATACATTTCGTTAGGAGGGATTTTGTTTCATAGGATTCATTTGAACCCTTACTGTAACCCTCCGCCTAACCCTAACCACGCCGGTCCCACAGTCTAACCCTAATCCTCCTCTCCCACAGCCAAACCCTAACCTACCCCCTAATGCCTAACCCTAACTCTTATATTTACCATTGGGATCTGTGACTGTTGGGGTGCCACTGTCGGTATTGTGCCCATCGGCATCCTGACTACATCCCCCTTAGTGCATGTGTTACAGATCACAACAGAACTAACCGCATATAAGCAACAGCATTTTAATATACTAACAAAGTTAATGTAAGAAATTTGGAAAATGGTATTTAATAGAGATAAGCGGTTCGGTTTCACTCAGTTATGTTCGGATCTCAAAAACGGCAGCATCATATCTCAAAACCGAACCTCTCATCTCTAGCATTTAAGAAGGATATCCTGTATCTTTGCAAATACTTGGTAGGCAGCGACGCTAAGGAATGCTTATCATCACTATGCTCTCATCAACACCAGTAACCTCTATCTCTGATTCATTTTCTTCATAAAAGAAATATAGGTTTTACAAGTCCAACCACAAACATAAGCAGCTTCATAAATGAGGATATAAATACATGTTTTAGACAGAGAGCCAGTCGGACTCATTTCCTCTGCTCAAGTGTGATAAATATATAGATGACATATACTGTAACTCTGTTTCTGTATTTTATAGCACATTTTAGTATTAAATATGAACACAAATTTATTTATAACTAGCTATTGCCCGTGGCTTCGCCCACGATGAAATCGCATCTGCCAACAATTTTTTTATGTGAGGTGTTCTAGTTGTATTGCTTTACATAGGGGCCCTGTCGCAGGAGTGGCCCACGTGACCAGCAGCGCTATACAGACTGGTGGCAGCAGCACCTTCACCCACCATTTACACCAATGTCACTGCGTGCCCTGTGCACAGACTGCTATGTAGCCTCTCCTGTTCACCCACCACTCACACCTATGTCACTGTGTGCCCTGTGCACAGACTGCTATGTAGCCTATCTTATTCACCCACCACTCACACCAATGTCACTGTGTGCCCTGTGCACAGACTGCTATGTAACCTGTCCTATTCACCTACCACTCACACCAATGTCACTGTGTGCCCTGTGCACAGACTGCTATGTAGCCTATCCTATTCACCCACCACTCACACCAATGTCACTGTGTGCCCTGTGCACAGACTGCTATGTAGCTTATTCTATTCACCCACCACTCACACCAATGTCACTGTGTGCCCTGTGCACAGACTGCTATGTAACCTGTCCTATTCACCCACCACTCACACCAATGTCACTGTGTGCCCTGTGCACAGACTGCTATGTAGCTTATCCTATTCACCCACCACTCACACCAATGTCACTGTGTGCCCTGTGCACAGACTGCTATGTAGCTTATCCTATTTACCAACCACTCCCACCAATGTCACTGTGTGCCCTGTGCACAGACTGCTATGTAGCTTATCCTATTCACCCAACACTCACACCAATGTCACTGTGTGCCCTGTGCACAGACTGCTATGTAGCCTATCCTATTCACCCACCTCTCACACCAATGTCACTGTGTGCTCTGTGCACAGACTGCTATGTAGCCTATCCTATTCACCCACCACTCACACCAATGTCAGTGTGCCCTGTGCACAGACTGCTATGTAGCCTATCCTATTCACCCACCACTCACACCAATGTCACTGTGTGCCCTGTGCACAGACTGCTATGTAACCTGTCCTATTAACCTACCACTCACACCAATGTCACTGTGTGCCCTGTGCACAGACTGCTATGTAGCCTATCCTATTCACCCACCACTCACACCAATGTCACTGTGTGCCCTGTGCACAGACTGCTATGTAACCTGTCCTATTAACCTACCACTCACACCAATGTCACTGTGTGCCCTGTGCACAGACTGCTATGTAGCCTATCCTATTCACCCACCACTCACACCAATGTCACTGTGTGCCCTGTGCACAGACTGCTATGTAGCCTATCCTATTCACCCACCACTCACACCAATGTCACTGTGTGCCCTGTGCACAGACTGCTATGTAACCTGTCCTATTCACCCACCACTCACACCAATGTCACTGTGTGCCCTGTGCACAAACTGCTAAGTAGCTTATCCTATTCACCCACCACTCACACCAATGTCACTGTATGCCCTGTGCACAGACTGCTATGTAGCTTATCCTATTCACCCACCACTCCCAGCAATGTCACTGTGTGCCCTGTGCACAGACTGCTATGTAGCTTATCCTATTCACCCAACACTCACACCAATGTCACTGTGTGCCCTGTGCACAGACTGCTATGTAACCTGTCCTATTCACCCACCTCTCACACCAATGTCACTGTGTGCTCTGTGCACAGACTGCTATGTAGCCTATCCTATTCACCCACCTCTCACACCAATGTCACTGTGTGCTCTGTGCACAGACTGCTATGTAGCCTATCCTATTCACCCACCACTCACACCAATGTCACTGTGTGCCCTGTGCACAGACTGCTATGTAGCCTATCCTATTCACCCACCACTCACACCAATGTCACTGTGTGCCCTGTGCACAGACTGCTATGTAGCTTATTCTATTCACCCACCACTCACACCAATGTCACTGTGTGCCCTGTGCACAGACTGCTATGTAACCTGTCCTATTCACCCACCACTCACACCAATGTCACTGTGTGCCCTGTGCACAGACTGCTATGTAGCTTATCCTATTCACCCACCACTCACACCAATGTCACTGTGTGCCCTGTGCACAGACTGCTATGTAGCCTATCCTATTCACCCACCTCTCACACCAATGTCACTGTGTGCTCTGTGCACAGACTGCTATGTAACCTATCCTATTCACCCACCACTCACACCAATGTCACTGTGTGCCCTGTGCACAGATTGCTATGTAGCCTATCCTATTCACCCACCACTCACACCAATGTCACTGTGTGCCCTGTGCACAGACTGCTATGTAACCTGTCCTATTAACCTACCACTCACACCAATGTCACTGTGTGCCCTGTGCACAGACTGCTATGTAGCCTATCCTATTCACCCACCACTCACACCAATGTCACTTTGTGCCCTGTGCACAGACTGCTATGTAGCCTATCCTATTCACCCACCACTCACACCAATGTCACTGTGTGCCCTGTGCACAGACTGCTATGTAACCTGTCCTATTCACCCACCACTCACATCAATGTCACTGTGTGCCCTGTGCACAGACTGCTATGTAGCTTATCCTATTCACCCAACACTCACACCAATGTCACTGTGTGCCCTGTGCACAGACTGCTATGTAACCTGTCCTATTCACCCACCTCTCACACCAATGTCACTGTGTGCTCTGTGCACAGACTGCTATGTAGCCTATCCTATTCACCCACCTCTCACACCAATGTCACTGTGTGCTCTGTGCACAGACTGCTATGTAGCCTATCATATTCACCCACCACTCACACCAATGTCACTGTGTGCCCTGTGCACAGACTGCTATGTAGCCTATCCTATTCACCCACCACTCACACCAATGTCACTGTGTGCCCTGTGCACAGACTGCTATGTAGCTTATTCTATTCACCCACCACTCACACCAATGTCACTGTGTGCCCTGTGCACAGACTGCTATGTAACCTGTCCTATTCACCCACCACTCACACCAATGTCACTGTGTGCCCTGTGCACAGACTGCTATGTAGCTTATCCTATTCAGCCACCACTCACACCAATGTCACTGTGTGCCCTGTGCACAGACTGCTATGTAGCCTATCCTATTCACCCACCACTCATACCAATGACACTGTGTGCCCTGTGCACAAACTGCTATGTAACCTGTCCTATTCACCCACCTCTCACACCAATGTCACTGTGTGCTCTGTGCACAGACTGCTATGTAGCCTATCCTATTCACCCACCACTCACACCAATGTCACTGTGTGCCCTGTGCACAGACTGCTATGTAGCTTATCCTATTCACCCACCACTCACACCAATGTCACTGTGTGCCCTGTGCACAGACTGCTATGTAGCCTATCCTATTCACCCTCCACTCACACCAATGTCACTGTGTGCCCTGTGCACAGACTGCTATGTAGCCTATCCTATTCACCCACCACTCACACCAATGTCACTGTATGCCCTGTGCACAGACTGCTATGTAGCCACTTCTATTCACCCACCACTCACACCAATGTCACTGTGTGCCCTGTGCACAGACTGCTATATAGCCTTATCCTATTCACCCACCACTCACACCAATGTCACTGTGTGCCCTGTGCACAGACTGCTATGTAACCTATCCTATTCACCTACCACTCACACCAATGTCACTGTGTGCCCTGTGCACAGACGGCTATGTAGCCTATCCTTTTCAAGTAAGCGCGGGCCCCAAGCACCTCTCCCCCCACCCCTTACCGGCCACGCTCATGGTGCCACACCTATCTCTTGCATTTATGATGTCAATACATTTTGTTTTTGTTATTGCTCAGCTTTAACTTGGCGGATCGAGGTGAAACAAAATGAAACAAAATGATGCAGTTATGAAAATCGGTTCAGTAGTTTCTGCACCAACTTGGAACAAACCGACAGACACAACATTCTTATAATATTAGTATAAATTTAAAAAATACATACATATGGGATCACTCATCTAGACACCTAGGGCCAAAAGTAATAGGGTGAGAGTTTAGCAGTAATATTCTCATACTTTTTCAACTCAGCCAATGTAATAGAGTCCAAGAACATACTTTACTGCTAAACTCACATTGTCTAAACTCTCACCCTATTACATTTGACCCATATTATGCAGATCTGAAAACAAGAATAGAAAATAGATACCCAGCAATTATACTTACTATGAGGAGCACAGCTTAACAGTTCAGTGAGGGTAATACACAGTGTGGTGAAAGACAGGTAATTTTTTAGTTAATATTAGACACATTTTGCAGGAAGAACCCAAGACTTTCAGATTATAGATCCAATAGCTGTACGTAGTTGTCTTCCTCGCTCACTTCCTGTACCAGGCATACAGTAATGCCATTCGGTTCAGAGCTGATAAGAGTCATGGACCAATATGTGATATTGCATAAGAAAAGCACACAGGGACATACTAGTGGAACTGATGTTTAATTAAAAAAATTATTTTATTTATATAGCACTTTTCTCTAATAGGACTCAAGGCTACATTTGAATAATGGAATAAGATGGGGAAAAGGAGGGTTAGATTGAGGTAGAAGAGGCATGAGCAATTCCAGACAGTGAAGCCTTTGGCAATAAACGCTTATAAAACCAGACTTATCAAAATCTTAATTTAAATATTCTTTTGACTTACTCGTATAGTACTTAGTCATGACATTAGGGTTAACCTGAAATCTGACCCTCAATTTCCACACACGCACGCACGCACGCACACGCGGAGCATAGCACTGCGATTGTGTCATCACGGCCCTGCTCTGCTATACAGAACAGTGATTCCAAGCATTGTAAAGGGGGTGGCGGGCCATGGTGTAACAATTAACAGCGCATCGCGTCATCAAGCCACACAGACCCCTCACTTCACTTGGGTAGTTGGCTGCAGTGAACGGCTTGTGGGAGACTTGCCTGCTCTTCCCGGAGAGCCATCCGATATTTAGGGCTCCCACGGACGTTCTTGGAGAGTAGGTAAATATGAGCAGGACTGGCTAAATTTTTAGGGCGGGATGTCCAAACGGGGGGAAATGCGGTAAAACCCCCGAAAATGCAGTTTTCGGGGGTTTTACCGCATGTCCCAGTTGGTAACACCACCTTCAGATGCTACTACTGGGAGGGATGCAATCGGGTCCCTCCCACCACCCCCTGCAGCCGGTGTCCTTCTGTTCATACACAGAAGGACGCCAGAGGGATTTCTGGGAGTTAAATCCAGAAATTCCTCTAGCCAGGGTCATCGCAAAGGACAGCTCTTACCGGGGAGCTGTCTTTTGCGATATTCTAGGTACATATCGCGGTAATCAACTGCAGTGGCGGGATATACCACATTACGGATGCATGCTTAGTACATTCCGCCCTTAATTTTAAATCTAGTGCAAGTTTTGAGGTATTGAGGTCTACTAGTATGATATTGGCCCTGGGGCGGCTCATGCCTTAAAGCAGCATTTTTTAATGAATTCAAGTTATTGGTCCAGTCACTGCATCTTTGTACTCAGTGGCTGTGTGATAATATGCTAAAGGCGCAGGTGGCACCTTGTGTAAATAGACGGCTCCTGCCCAGAGGCGGAATTAGACCTCATGGGGCCCTAAGCAAGACACCGAATTGCGGTCCCCCTTCCTCAAACAATCCATAACACAATATTTTAATTTCTGATTTATTCCCTTTACATTATTTGTCGTCTTTCCTCTTTATACTAAGCTTTTTAAAATGTTCCCAATTGACCAAGCCCTAGCTTAGCAGTTGTAGAGGATTAGGTGGTGTTCACTGTAGGATTTTTTTAGGGCAGGGAAGCTGAACACAGAGGAGGACACATCTGTGCGCACCAAAGCAGAACTGTTACTACACATTTTGGTGCCCTGTGTACATAAAGATCATTGGTGCCCCCATCCACAATTGAAGAGTGCGCATCAAAGCCATGCGCCGAAAACAAACAGGTGTGGTCTTGCTGGGAAAGGCCTGACCGCACAATAGTACCACCAATTGAAATTATGCCACACATTAGTGCCCCTTAGTCACATTACACCACACAGTAGTGTCCATTCACGTAATGCCCCTAACGGCGGCAACACGTCTCCGTTTTGGGAAATGGAGGCTGTCGCACTCCCCTCCCCGCCCACAAACACCAGCAGACTGTAAATCACTGACTGTCTGCTGACGCTCTGCGTACGATCACGCAGGACCTGTGCACTGCTGAATGACAAAGTGTGAAAGCTACAAAGTGTTCCCAAGTGGCATTTTTAAGAAGCTATTCACTTTTAAATCATAATCTATAATGAAAGAACAACAACACGGCTTTTTGCTGCTAGAGTTACCAATAACAAAGGCAGACAAAATCCAATACAAATTCTCTTTGCAATGATATCCTCATTACACAACCTCCCAGTGATTGCATGCTGAACAATAAAGATTATTACCCAGCAAGAAGGATGGGTCACATCTTACATAGCTCTTGGTAAGACCCGCTCCCCGCACACACTACACTACCGCTAACCCTGCTCCCGCTGCCTGCACACACTGCACTACCCCTAACCCTACTCACGCTCCCTGCACACACTACACTACCGCTAACCCTGCTCCCTGCACACACTACACTACCCCTAACCATACTCCTGCTCCCTGCACACACTACACTACCCCTAACCATGCTCCCTGCACACACTACACTACCCCTAACCCTACTCACGCTCCCTGCACACACTAAACTACCCCTAACCCTGCTCCCTGCACACACTACACTACCCCTACTCCCTGCACACACTACACTACCCCTAACCCTGCTCCCTGCACACACTACACTACCCCTAACCTTACTCACGCTCCCTGCACACACTACACTACCCTAACCCTGCTCCCTGCACACACTACACTACCCCTAACCCTACTCCCGCTCCCTCCATCCACACACACTGCACCTACCACCAGGAGCGTAACTAGAACTTTGTGGACCCCATAGCAAAATTCTTAAGGGGCCCCCAACTCAGGTCTCAATCAGAGTGTATACATATATATAAATGTATATACAGTACGTGTATATATATATGTATATACGAATATATATATTAGCTCCCCTCACCCTGTAGCACCTCACTCTCCTCACCCTGTAGCACCTCTCACTCCCCTCACCTTATAGCACCTCTCACTCCCCTCACCTCACCTCATAGCACCTCTTGCTCTCCTCACCTTGTAGCACCTCACACCCCTGACCCTGTAGCACAAATATATATATATTAGCCCCCCCTTCCCTGTAGCACATCTCACTCCCCTCACCCTGTAACACCTCACTCCCCTCACCTCATAGCACCACTCACTCCCCTCACCTCATAGCACCTCTCACCTCCCTCACCCTGTAGCACCTGTCACTCCACCTGTAGCATCTTACTGACTCCCCTCAATCACCCGAGGGAGGGGAGTTCAATGTATTATGCGGGACAGTATGGCCGGCACTGGGGGCATCAGCAGTGCTGCAGTGGGGCTCGGGACGGAGTGTGTCCTTCTGTGACTGACCGTGCAGCAGCGGGGGCGCGGAGACTCGGGCCGCACTGAGGGAGGGAGGGGGGCCCGGGGGACAGGGTTGTAATCACCGCGTTAGGCTGTCAGCATACTCTCCAGCGGCATCTCCTTCCTGCGCTGCTTCCTGTTGCGGCTCTGGGCGGCTCTTCACAGTAGTACAGGACTCCCGGTGAGACTCGAAGGCAGTGTGCCGGCATAAGTACAGAGGGCGTAGCAGGGCTGGATTAAATAAACTTTATATTGAAAAGTGCAATTTGCTTGCTGGAACTCGGGCCCCCCCTAGCAGCGGACCCCATAGCAACTGCACCCCCTGCACCCCCCGTAGTTATGCCACTGCCTACCACTAACCCTACTCCCACTCCCTGCACACACTACACTACCCCTAACCTACAACCCCGCCCTCCACACACTACACTACCACTAACCCTACTCCCCCTCCCTCCACACACTACACTACCCCTACTCCCACTCCTTGCACACACTACACTACCCCTAACCCTACTCCCCCTCCCTGCACACACTACCCCTAACCATACTCCCCCTCCCTCCACACACTACACTACCCCTAACCTACACCCCCTCCCCGCACACACTACACAAGAGCCAGGTTTCAGTAATAGCTATGGATCATAGATGGATCCAAGTTTCTTTCAGACAGAGCTACTGTAGCTGTCCAGAGTGCACAGGAAAAGGTGAGAAATACATCAAACAGGGATATATGTGCAAGAGGACAGTTCCAATTAGTGTAGGCTAGGCTGTGAGGGACAGAGCATACAAGGTTACAGACAGGGAAAGTAAAGGAAGGCTAGAGCTGCCCCCCCATGCAACCGCACCCCCCCCCCACCTTTACCCCCTCCTCGCGGCTGAACCAAGCACCCCCCACAGCCAAGTCTACAGTGCTACAGTAGTGGGGGGGGGGGTCAGCCGCGAGGGGGGGGCGTGGAGGGGTCGGCTGCGAAGGGAGTGACAGTGACACAGGACTCTGTCTTGCATGGGACTTACTGTACCTTCTATTTCTGTCTCTGGACAAGCACCTTACCTTCTTCTAGCTTCTTGGCTCCTCTCATATCCTCTGCACATATCACCGGCTTCCAAAGGGCTGCACCGCCTGCAGCCCCAAGGAGCCGGGTAGGGCTGGCGGAAAGGCAGATAAGCGGCTCCCTACTGGAAGCTGCTCTCTGCTAAAAGCAGCCCGCCCCAGACTGGCAGTCCCAGGGGGAGGTGACCCCTCCCCCTGAGACTGCCTGTTGTTTATTTGACTTACAGGTAGCGCATCCAATAGGAAGTCACTGCCAGTCACAGTGTAGCCAGTGCAGTTACGGACTGCTCTAACTACACTGAGGTGGTGGATTTTACTGGGGGTACTGATGGGAGGGGGCTGCAACCCTTCTGCCCTTAGGGGCCATATAAATAAATGATCATAATAATATTAATGATAATAATAATAATAAAATCTGCCACTGCACATCACCACTGTTGAAAAAGGTTGAAAATCACTGGTGTATACAAAAACAGTTCTCTGTTCATTTGACCACTGATCCCAATAACAAGTGTGACCCTAACCCTCAGTCACCACCTGTCAGAGACATTATCCCCCTTTAAAAGTTGCCCTTCTGTAGACACAATGTAGTGTAAACTAAAACTTTATAATTTGTTTACCATAGAAAAATGACATCTCTTTGACAATGAGAGAGAAGGTCTGAATCAGAGGTGGATGCAGAAGCGCACGCAGCGACAAATGCCGCTACATAGTCTGCGACTTTATGCAAATGCCGCTATATAGTCTGCGACTTTATGCAAATGCTGCTACATACTCTGTGACTTTATGCAAATACTGCTACATACTCTGCGACTTTTTGCAAATACTGCTACATATGCAACTTTATGCAAATGCTGCTACATACTCTGCGTCTTTATACAAATACTGCTACATACTCTGTGACTTTATGTAAATTGCGCCACATACTCTGTGACTTTATACAAATGCCACTTCACATTCTGCCTTTATGTAAATGCCGCTACATACTCTGTGACTTTATGCAAATGCCACTACATACTCTGCCTTTATGTAAATGCCGCTACATACTCTGTGACTTTATGCAAATACCACTACATACTCTGCGACTTTATGTAAATTGCGCTACATACTCTGTGACTTTATACAAATGCCGCTTCATACTCTGCCTTTATGTAAATGCCGCTACATACTCTGTGACTTATGCAAATACCACTACATACTCTGCGACTTTATGTAAATGCAGTTACATACTCTACGTCTTTATGCAAATACTGCTACATACTCTGCGATTTTATGTAAATTGCGCTACATACTCTGCGACTTTATGTAAATTGCGCTACATACTCTGTGACTTTATACAAATGCCACTACATGCTATTTCCCTGCTGTACATCTGTATGGCCGAATGTGCAACAACCGAGACGCCCACTTTCAGCACCCGTGCACTCAGTAATACCGATTGGTGTATCCTTAGATGCCACCATTAGTCGCACCATAGAAACTTTCACCAGCCCTATGGCGGTTGCAGTTTCTTCATCTGACTATGGCCTCCTATGCAGTGGCGGTTATAGGGGTGGGCTAACAGGGCAGTCGCCCGGGGCGCCGGCCCCTAGAGGGCACCACTGAGTCCCCAGAAGGTAAAAAAAAAAATAATCCCATAATTAAAAAAAAAAACCAGCGTCGGACCCCCCGTGTTGCCGGGCGCGTTGCTGATATTTGCAGCGGCAGCCAAAGTTCACTCCAGAGCTCCGGCTCCCGCATAGAGCACTATGGGAGGAACGTCATGACGTCTCTCCCATAGATTCGTGGAGCCGGAGCTCACTCCAGAGTTCCGCTCCAGCAGAGAGCACTATGGGAGGGACGTCATGACGTCTCTCCCATAGATCCGTGGTGGAGCCATGGTCGAACCGGATGGCAGCGGACGCAGGAGCGGGGCCTAAGGTAAGTATTGTGTTTGTATTTTTTATTTTTCAGAAGGGAGGCATGGGGGCATTACTACTGGGGGCATGTCTATAAGGGTGCATTACTACTGGGGGCATGTCTATAAGGGAGCATTACTACTGGGGGCATGTCTATAAGGGGGCATTACTACTGGGGCATGTCTATAAGGGGGCATTACTACTGGGGGCATGTCTATAAGGGGGCATTACTACTGGGGGCATGTCTATAAGGGGCATTACTACTGGGGGCATGTCTATAAGGAGGCATTACTACTGGGGGCATGTCTATAAGGGGCATTACTACTGGGGACATGTCTATAGGGGGGCTTTACTACTGGGGGCATGTCTATAAGGGGCATTACTACAGGGGGCATTACTACTGGGGGCATGTCTATAAGGGGCATTACTACTGGGGCATGTCTATAGGGGGCATTACTACTGGGAGCATGTCTATAAGGGGGCATTACTACTGGGGGCATGTCTATAAGGGGCATTACTACTGGGGACATGTCTATAAGGGGCATTACTACAGGGGGCATGTCTATAAGGGGCATTGCTACTGGGGGCATATCTATAGGGGGCATTACTACTGGGAGCATTACTACTGGGAGCATGTCTATAAGGTGGCATTACTACTGAGGGCATGTCTATAGGGGGGCATTACTACTGGGAGCATGTCTATAAGGGGTCATTTCTATTGTGGCCATGTATAAAAGGGGGCATTACTACTCTGTGCATTACTACTGGGGGCATGTCTATAAGGGGGCATTACTACTGGGGACATGTCTATAAGGGGGCATTACTACTGGGGGCACTACTATAGGGGGCACTAATGGGGGCATTACAACTTTGGGCACTACTATAGGGGGCAATCCTACTGTGGGCACTACTATAGGGGGCATTATTACTGGGGCACTACTGTGGGCACTACTATAGGGGGTACTACTACTGTGGGCATTGTATTAGGGGCACTACTACTCAGTATTGTGGGCCTTGTGTATAAGAGGCACTGATTTGGGCATTGTGTAAAAGGGGCACCACTGTGTGTCATAACACGAATAAGGGACTAATGTGTGGTGTTATTTGTATTGGGGATACTGTATTATAAAGGGAATTACTGTGTGTGGCACAATGTAATATACAGGGCATTACTGCGTATGGCATAATGTGTTATACAGGGCATTACTGCATGTGGCATAATGTGTTATACAGGGCATTACTGCATGTGGCATAATGTGTTATACAGGGCATTACTGCATGTGGTATAATGTGTTATAAAGGCCATTACTGCATGTGGCATAAGGTGTTATACAGGGCATTACTGCGTGTGGCATAATGTGTTATACAGGGCATTACTGCGTGTGGCATAATGTGTTATACAGGGCATTACTGCGTGTGGCATAATGTGTTTATAAAGGGCATTACTGCATGTGGCCTAATGTATTTATAAAGGGCATTACTGTGTGTGGCATAATGTATTTATAAAGGGCATTGCTGTGTAAGGCACATTACTGCACATGGCAATTATTCGCCACGAGGGGAGAGCTTGGGGGAAGCTTCATAAGTGCTGGGCACACCCCACAGTGTGATGAATTGGGGGTGGTCCGCAAGGACACGTCCCCTTTCTGGAAGCGCGTGTGCTTTCAGCGCGCGCAGAGGAACGTCATCTACAAAAAGGGGTGTTTTTTTTTTGTTTTGTTTTTTGGGGGGGGGCGCAACTGTGAACTTTCGCCCTGAGCTCCACAATGTCTAGAACCGGCCCTGCTCCTATGCTTGCTACTGTGTGTCTGGAAACACACCATCTTGTATTGACACGCCCACAACACTCCCATAATACGCCCACCGGACTGATCAACTTTGCACAACATTTCTGATACCGTCCATCTCAATCGTAGAAGCGCCTTTGTGCGTACACTCTGTGTAACGCATGCACCATACAAGTTTTTAGACATTCGCACATGCGCAGTTGCAAAAAAAGCTCAACTACATAAACATTGGCATTGCGTGCGGATTGCGTGCTGCTCTGAATGAGATCATGAGTACCATACTATGGAGCTCCTATAATGGCTGGTCACTCCTCTTTGGTCAGATGGCCACACCCATTCCAGCAACTGGCCACTCCCTTAGTGTGGGCCTCAGTGATTGCATCTCCCTGGTAGGCACTTCATGCCGCAGCGCATAGTCTGGAAGGAATGGAGATAACTCTGAAATTTTATTTTTATATTGTTTTTGTGTGTGTCTGGTAACTCACTGATAAACTAATTAGCATCTACTACCACTTACTGTACAGATCAGCTACACATGTCACTAAACACAGCACTGTGGTCGCCATGGTGAAGTTTTTTGTGGTCATATAAAAGACCTGAGCTCAGTAATAATAATTCTCAAATCGCAACTGACACAGTTTGCACAGCTCCACATCCTGCCATTGACTCGGAGGTGAAAAGTTTAAGTTCAGTGTTTTATCTCAAATTCTTTAAGAATGACATTGAACATCCTGCTCTCTACACCAATAGCTTCGGTCAAATCTTGTTGTTTTTATTAATATGTAAAAATTGTCAAATCAAAGGGTATTAAATAAAGAGAGAGAGAGAGAGAGAGAGAGAGAGAGAGAGAGAGAGAGAGAGAGAGAGAGAGAGCTGCCTGAAGTAATTGACTAGCCACACGTTCCCAAGAATCACATAGTGAGGGTTTAACTTTAGCTATTGCATGAAGTTATTAAAGTTGTAGATATTTGTATACAGCTATTGTTCAATTAAATTATCGCACATAAAGTGTATCCTTCAAGTATATGTCTGATTTTGGAAACATCCTTGTAAAAATGTGGTGTCAGGTCACCATTCCTGTATGGTTGGGGTCCTTTCTTGGAACCCCCACCAGTACCACTGAAATAATGGGACATCCACAGCTGCTGCTCATGTATGCTGTTATTTCAAAGTGCTTCCAATTTAGTGGGATACAGCAATAAGATAGCCATTGCCCCATACTTTATAACTCTCATGGAATGCCTGGGAAATGCACACATTGTGGGGAGTTATCCTGCTCCCCCGGGAAAGTAGACCAGCTTCCCAGTTCTTGCCCACTACGGAACGCTCTGATGCATTTTGCATTGAATTGCAGCATTGTACAGCTGGGGCAGGGCTACATGATTCATGTCACCATACACCCAATCACCTTCCACCATAATATCATAATCTCTGGGATCTCTTGGGGGCACCATTTAAATGTCAGCATGTATGGATTTTCAACATTATTTCCAGTGGGATGCCTTCTGCTCCATCTAGGGGCATTTCAAAGCAGAAATTCATAATATATGCACCAATGTAAACAGTAACTGAATCTGTAAAGTTGTGACACATGATAGAGGCAGCCACATTGTACCACACTCTCATTGACTACACATACATAAACTGCAGATGTGTCCACATACATCTAACCTCCATGCGCTACAAGCTGTGGTACACATAATGCATGAGTGCTGTGTGACACGGTAGCGCCGAGCGTCTTTTTACCTTCAAATGCGTCTTATGTGCACCGTGATGCGAATGCTCCTGCTGATTACAATGATATGCAGCATGCCTATATTCTGTGTGCCACTGCGGGTGTATCTGCATGCAAAACACTACGTTACAGAGTCACGGAATATAGGCATGCCGCTTATCATTCTAATCAGCAGAATCTGCTTGTGCGAATAAGATGCATTAGGTAAAAAGTTGCATGAAAAGACGCCCAGCGCTACCAATTCATGCCATGGCATGGCACGACTTGAAGGGATGTTTAACGCGCAAGGAGGCTAGATGTATGTGGACACATCTGTATATATACATATATAAATCCAAAAATTGTCTCAGCACACACACATTAAGTGCAGCTGCTGGGGTGCTCTCATGGTAATCTACCAAGACAATCTTCAGACTATTCCACACTTTGGGTCTGATTCTGAGTAGAATGCTAAATACGCACCAGACAGTAATGCTGCATCTAGAGACACTGACAGTGGGCGGTCAGTCCTTGTACAATCTGACACATGGTTGTATACTAGTTAAGGGCTTTGTAGTGGCATTAACATAAAGTCACAGACCTGACTGCAGCAAAAGATGCAAGGATGGTCACATCACAAATCAGTCCCATTGAGTCATAAATGAGGGCTCTCACCAGTTTTCAGAAAGATTAATGCTATTAATATGTACAGGGAATGACTTGGCTGTTATTCAGCTCCAGCATGTCACGGCCTTGTCTAGTTTTCACCTTCTTGCCTGTAGACTTACCCCTGCCAACTGTCTCATGGATCTGTGTGTGTAGTTTGCCTGGGAGATCTGCTCTGGTCATGCTGGGAATGCATTCCTTTCCACAGTGATTATTCACCTGGGTCCTTTCCTGTCTGTGAACACTGCTAGTCTTAATTTGAATTGCAGGTGTGGTTCTGACTCTCAGTACTGCCAGACCACCTGACTGTATCCACCAATTCCTGCGAGACCCAGGGTATAAACATCCTCCTCTGATAGCATTCTGGGCCTGAACATCTCGTTACTTCCTGTGGTGTTAGTTTGTGCTACTTCTGAGTACAAGGGTATCCCAGGCTCCTGCTCCTACTGGTTCCTAGACCAGCTCACCCGGTAATCCTGCTTTCAGCAATACCTGGCAAATCCAGGAATCCTGCTTGCAGCAATACCTGGCAATCCAGAAATCCTGCTTACAGCAATACCTGGCAAATCCTGAAATCCTGTTTACAGCAATACCTGGCAAACCCAGAAATCCTGCTTACAGCAATACCTGGCAAATCCAGAAATCCTGCTTACAGCAATACCTGGCAAATCCAGAAGTCCTGCTTACAGCAATCCCGGAGCATCCAGAAATCCTACTAGTTCCCAGGCCAGTGCAACTCGTGTGTTTCAGCATCAGCTAATAGTGAGTTCCTGTGCTCCTGACCTTAGTCTTGTGCTCCACTGCCTGCCATACTCCTGGTTGGTCCCTGGCTCCCTGCAAACCAGCACTGTGTTACCCTGCCTTGCTTCCTGCTGTGGATCAACTCCTGCTCCTTCTACTTACTCACTCCCTCCCTGAACCTAAAATTCCCAAACCTACCCATTCCTTCCTGAACCTGTTATTCCCAATTACCCAATCCAGCCTGCACTTGAGTTCCAGCCTTTGTCACAGCATTTCTGGATTACCCTGTTTAGCCCTCGTCTCAGCATTACCTGATTTTCCTTCAGCCATTGTCACATTACTCCAGTCTGGAGTCAAAGCCCAAGTTCATCAATTCAATCCACGTTATTCCAGTCCAGAGTCAAGTTCCAAGTTCACCAGTTCAACTCAGCAAGTCTTCCTGCCGGTCCCAGTCCGGTTCCTCCAAGTTTCCTACTGGTTCCAAGTTCCTGTCATTTATCATCAAAGGCAGTTCTCACTGCCACAGAAGTCTTGCAATAGAGCTACTTATGTCATCTGTGGTTCCAGTCATGCCGGTCTCCGTTGAATCCAGCTCATCACCTAAGACAGGTAACTCACAGACACAAATTGTGACACAGCATCACTTTTTGTGCGACAACGGCATAGGCAAGCAAAGTCTCTCTGCACGCTGGCTGAGCATGGCGCCGGGAAGTGGAGCTGCTCGGCCAGGCGGTCGGTCTGGACCAGCCCATCAGGCCATTGTGCCTTCTGGCATTTGCCAAAAGTGCAAAATGGCCAGTCTGTACCTATGTATGTAATGTTCTTACTGATACTCTGTACATTATTTCATAAATCATTGATGCTATAGAAAAAGATATAAAATGAATAATTATTGCCTGTTATAGTAGATAGCTATAGAAGACATGCACAATTTGCCCATTGTCTGGAACATTGATGTCAATTTTCCAAACTTCATCTCCTTGCCTTTATTTAAATATTTATCAGAAACAATGTTTAGCAGAATATATCTAAGATGCAACTGGGGATAGTAAGTTCTGCTGTCTGCTCTCTCTCCAGGGTAGCCAAGCTCTGCAGGCATGGCCGTCTCCATCGGTGTGTCATCGTGCTGGCGTCAGTGGCTGTACATTTCCATTGTTGGCTTAACGACACAGTGATTGTAGGGCCCAGACAGATCACTCCGAAGACACAGCAGAATTGTATTTGTTTAATACCAGTTATTTATATAGCACACACATATTGCGCAGCACTTCACAGAGAGTATATAGTCCTTCACATCAGTCCCTGCCCCAGTGGAGCTTACACTCTGTGTTCCCTATGGAATTAGTATGTAATGGCGACAGCGGCATCCCGATGGTTGGTATCCCAACAGGAGTCGGGTATGTATACTTACCCATCCCCCTTCCCCCCCTAACCCTCCCTTCTTGTAGCCTAACCCTCCCCATTTCGCACCCTAACCCTTTCCGTTAGTGCCTAAACCTAACTCTCCCCCCTTCGTGCTTAAACCTTACCCTCCCCCCTTAGTGCCTAACCCTCTCCCCTACGGTTGCCTAACCCTAACCTCCCCCCCAAAAAAAACCTAACCCTAACCCCGCTATGCTCCCTAAACCTAACCCTCCACCCAGTGGCTAACGCTAAAGGCACCCCGGACTTACATTGTGCAGCTTGGCGTTCGGGCGTCGGGATTAAGATAGGCGATATTTCGATGCCTATCTTAAGTCCCTTGTCGGGATTTGGGTGTCGTATTAAGACCGTCGGCATCACAGCCGCCGATCTCATAACTACATCCGGGTCCCTATGATGTGGACGCACATACACACTAGGGTTAATTTTTGTCAAATGCAAATCAAACTACCAGCATGATTTTGGAATGTGGGAGGAAACTGGAGTACTCAGAGGAAACCCAAGCAAACACAGAGAGAACATACAAACTACACAAAGATAGTTCCTTAGTTGGAATTGAACACATGACCTCAGTGATGTGAGTCAGCAATGCTAACCACAAAGCCACCATGCTGCCCCAGAAAGCATTATTTTGTTAGTTTCAGATACACTACCTACTTTGTGGTATCTAAGTAATGCTTATACATGGTGCTGTATATCAAACCTAGGGCCAATATTATAAATCTATGATAGACTGAGTAGAGTGGCTGAAATACAGCATAGCAGAGACAAAACAAACATTAACCGATGTTTCTGCAGTTTCTCAGCAATGAAAACCACACATTACATTGCAACTAATAATGGAAGATCTAAAAGGTGGTGACAAAGATAAGTCTCATATAAGTACAACAAAACATTGGCCAAAACATTCCAGAGAGCAATAACAAAAATAAAAACAAAAAAGTAGAATAGTAAGCAAAGAATAACAAAGTGACAGTAACACTCTGAAATTATAATGTGAACATTTTAGCATTTCTAATATGTCTCTTAAACTAAAATAGAAGGCATCACAGGACATTTACAGCATTTAAGTATTTTCCTGTGGATTTCTATGGATACATATGTAGCTTAATTGGTGCTAGCCTCTGATTTTTATGGTGGTGTCACACAGGCACTTTGAATACTAGGATTAGCACTTACAGTGGTGATGTAATTCCAATTTATATTTTGAATTGTTTGTCTACTTTTACTGCCTCTAACGAATAGCTGATCAAAAACAAAATGCCCACTTACCCCTCTATAGCTCCAAGTGGAAATGTGGCTGAGATGTGTAAATTCCCTGTAGATGCTCAAAGTTGCATATGCAGGATCCAACAGATGCTCAGTCACTAAATAATGCATAATCTGTCTGCAAAGTGGATTTGCCTGTACCTGTATCAGACCCTCTTGGGGCAGATGTACTAAGATCTGAAAAGTGATAAGCTACCAACTATTCAGCTCCTAACTGTCATTTTGCACACAGCCTCTAAGATGACAGTTAGGAGCTGAGTGGCTGGTAGTTTATTACTCTCCAATTTATCACTATCCAGAGCTTAGTACATCTCCCCAATGTGCTTTATCCACCCAGGACATCTTATTTAAACAATTCTATCTCCCTATATATATATCTCTATATAATCTTACTACAGTGCAAATCAAGGTGCTGCCGTACTGAACTAGTTATGTGACCTCATACAGGTTGAGTCTCCCATATCCAAAATGCTTGGGACCAGGGGTATTTTGGATATCGGAATATTCCGTATTTTGGAATATTTGCATACCATAATATGTCTTGGGAATGGGACCCAAATCTAAACACAGAATGCATGTATGTTCTATATACACCTTATACACACAGCCTGCATGTCATTTTATACAATATACTGTATTTAATAATTTTGTGCATCAAAAAAAGTTTGTGTACATACATGAAATTCATTTATGTTTCATATACACCTTATACACACAGCCTGAAGGTTATTTTATACTGTATTTTAATAATTCTGTGCTTTAAACAAAGTTTGTGTACATTGAACCATCAGAAAGCAAAGGTTTCACTTTCTCAGTCATGCTAAAAATATTCCGTATTTCTGAATATTTGGATATGGGAGACTCAACCTGTATAAAGACTGGCCATTTGCATTACATTTTTGCATATTCGTAAATGACCATTTATGCATGAAAGAGACTTTGGGAAAATTGAAGTTGTTGGGAAAAGTTAAAAATGACATTTATGGTTTTGATTCTCACCCAAGACACATTCCTAAAAGTCAGTAAAATAAGGCAGATAAAATTCTTCAAAACTATTTGTTTTATTTGATTAAGCCAAGTGCATACTGTTTCACCAACTTTGCCAAACAAGACATGAAATAAATAAATATATTTTTTATTTCTGCTTTAATAATAAATCCACACAAAAATAGATACAGACATGGGGACATATTTATGATAGGGCTCATTTTCATTTTGTACAATTCATCAAAGGTATTACACTAATTTTATCGGCAGTAAGGAACACCAATCTGATCTGATGCAAGCGTGGAGTATAAACCTCCCGAATAACAACAAACTTCTGTGGCTGAGCGATCAGTCACCAAATTCCGTATGACAGCGATTGTTTGAGACATTTCTACTTAGCATATAGCGAGCAATCATGCAGAGAGATTTGCCGTAATATGACGCGTTTCTTTGTCTTCGCATTAGATTCCTCAGAAGGTGATGGGACTTTATAGATAATTCCTTATTTAAATCCAAAGGCACCAATCATCATTGTTCATTAATTAGTCCACATGTATGCAGGGACTGTAGGCACATTTTGTCAGTTTAAACTCTCATATCTGTAGAATTAGATAAGCAATACATAATATTTTTATTGACAATCTATTTATTATTTGAGATGCAAAGTTATTTACATTTTAAAGGGTATATGTACTAAAGTGTGTTTTTTGTTTCTTGAAGATAATAGCACCTTCAAGAAGATAATACCTAGAATTTGATTGGTTGCTATGGGCAACAACTCCACTTCTAAAAAAACGCACTTTAGTAAATGTACATAATAAAACCTGGTGGAAAAATATCCCCAAACTTCAACTAGGAGCCCATAGGCTTCTATTGAGCAACCCACAGCATCCAAGCCCCGGAATGTATAGCACTCCGGGGCTTGGTGCATATGAGAAATGTGGTCAGACCCCCAAAAGCGGCATTTTCATATAGGCCGAACAGATGTTAGATTGTTAGATCATTTCAGACATACTGGCATATATATATATATATATATATATATATATATAATCAGTCCAAGGTGCGGCACTCTCCGTAATAAAGACACGAGACAGCAGACGTGTTTCAATCAACGTTTCAGTACATTAGTACTATCTTCAGGATTACTAATGTACTGAAACGTTGATTGAAACACATCTGCTGTCTCGTGTCTTTATTACGGAGAGTGCCGCACCTTGGACTGTATACATTTGTATTTTGTAAGGGCACCCCTGCAGCTACTGGATGTTTATTATGAGTGCCGGACCGTTTACTGCTATATATTTAAATGTCCTGGCTGACTCAATGATTCATCAACACATGAACACATGCAGGTGATATGGGGCAATGACAGTGCTGCCCCCCCCCATGGGGGCGGGGCCTAATGACAGAGCGCAGCCTCGCCCCCTGTAGTAGCAAGCTGTAGCTCCTAACCAGGCTTATCCAAGGGAGTAGATGAAAAAAATAGTTTCCCCTAGTTATGGCCCTGGTTCTCTGAACCATATGCCTCTTTGTGTATGCAATGCCCCAGCAGATCAGCAGCAGACACCATTATCATTTGTCATTGGCACTTAGACCTAGCCTATGCTGGGCACAGGAGATACGGCTGGAATCAGTGTCCACAATGCATAGGCATGACTCAGCATGGTGAGTAACTCTGGCAGCCTGCTCAGGTGACCAAAATAAATAACCAGTCGGTGCTATTATTACCCACCAGAGGGGTGCAAGCTGGAATCTGCAGGCTTCCTAAGTGGGTCCCTGCAATCTTTGGAAATGTTAGTCTCCTAACACATTTCTGTACTCCCTGGTAATTTCATCAGAGGATATGATATCCTCCGACGAAATTACCAGGGAGTAAAGAAACGTGTAAGGAGACTGCTTTATCCTCTACATCAGTGGTGTCAAACTCGGGCCTTCAGCTTTTGTGGGACTACATATCCCAGCATGCCCTGCCACAGTTTTAGCATGCCCTGATAGCAAAACTGTGGCACTGCATTCTGGGATGTGTAGTTCCACTGCAGCTGGAGGGCCCAAGTTTGACACCACTGCTCTACATCAACTATTTCCAATGATTGCAGGGACCCACTTAGGAAGCCTGCAGATTCCAGCTTGCACCCCTCTGGTAGTCACAGCCTTGCTGCGCTACAGTACCTTTGGTGGACTTGGAAGTTTATTAGCGTGCAGCCACCTTTTCATCCTCCCACAGCAATTGCAGGAGTTATGGGAGCTCTGGCTGACAGGTGCTTGGCGCACACCGCTCCCCGCTGGGTAGAGACGTCGGTCTCATCGGGCTATGTGAACGGAGCCACTGGCAATCAGCACAGATACGAGAGCCAGTCAGGGCCGGATTGAGGGCCACATGGGCCTGGAGCTGAAAATTACCAAGGGCCTTTTATGAGAAGCAGAGGAGGTGTGACCAGTGCTGTGTGGGTGTGGCCAGTGCCATGTGGGCGTGTACCCCCCTATACTTTCAGCCCAAATGTCTCCCTAATATGTAAAAGAAAAAAAATGCTTCATTTTGTGTGGTAAATAGAAATACAATTTTACTACTTATGATTTATGGCTGACCTTGTGGAGAGCAGATGGCCAGTCAACATCATGTTGTCATGACAATGGGCCTATTTTTATGTGGAGGCCTGGAGCTGTAGCTCCATCCGCCCCATTGTTAATCTGGCCCTGGAGCCAGTGACAACAAGACTAGAACGGCTCCAATACTTCATCTACACATGCTGCAGTGGTAAGCAGCGCTATATCATTTAACCTACTTTTGGCAATCATTCTAACGGAATCAATGTGACCACTACAAGTGCATATTTATGGAGACATTGTTTTCTATATGACAGGAAAGTCTTTTCCCACATAATTCTACTGATTGGATGTTACAATTTTTCTCTCTCTGCAATATATTTGGAACTTTGTATCAATACATTCCATATTAGAGGATTTTTTGGGGGGATCATCTATTTGCGTCATTGGGACAATTTAAATACTACTTTCCATTAGGAACTGTTGTGTTTTTTAAGATATTGAATTCTACTGTATATCTCATTGCTTTTATATTTCTTTTTTTTATATGTAACACTGTATTGGTACAGTACCTATACATTCATACAGATTTAATAAATTATAAATTTTTACTCTATTTGTGTGCATATATATTGCCATTGATATAGCGCAGTTCCCTATATATATATTTTTTTTGTTGCTCAGGTGACCATTCACTTCTGGGCAGCTGACACACACAAATGCCCATTTCCCGTACAGCAAGAAACAGCCAAGATCCATCTGACTCAGAATCGCCCATACTTACACAAAGATTCACATACACCAAGCTTAGTCTTGCACGGGATGCAAAAAAACACTGATTCAATCTGCATTTGGAACTACGTGCAGCTCTAAATCAGGTCCATGGCATCTTACACTTTGGGGCCTATTCGGTACTGGTCCCAGTGGCTTCCGCGCATTACTGCAGAAGTCACACTTTGCTCACAGCCTGAGGAGGTGCCAGAAGAATCCGCTTACCATGAATAGGGGGAAAACGCGCAGCTCAAGGCTAATTGAATCTGCCCATGTGACTTATTGTTATAAAGTTTTAGAACAGTGATTCCCAACCTCGGTCCTCAAGGCACACTAACAGTCCTGGTTTTAGTGATATCCATGCTTAAGCACAGATGGTTCAATCAAAATAACTGAGGTACTGATTAAATCACCTGAGCTAAAGTATGGCTATCCTTAAAACCAGGACTGTTAGTGTGCCTTGAGGACCGTGGTTGGGAATGCCTGCTTTAGAAGTTAAAACAACTGTACGGTGGAGAAGAAATTTTGAAACGATAAACAACAAAGATTCTGTAATAAGTTATAGAGAGGTCTCTACTTGAAGACCAAGATAGTTTGACATACAATTAAATGAAATTAGACTTTCCTTTGTGTTTGTATGGAACTACAGTGGTAACAACAGGATACTAAATAATGTGGAGGTGTGTCTTCATTTGTAATGGTTAGGAATGAATGTATAGATAGATGTTTGCAACACATTTGAAAAAGCCTGGGAATGGGTGAAATGCGTCAGCCCTCTATGGATATATAGTGAGATCAGAAAATATGCTTTGAGCATACAGCACTGTGTGTACTTGTACAGAAAATGTATATAACAAACTACAAGTTTATAAAGGATTAGAAAAAGTAACCCTGTCGGGATACAGGGAAGTTTGTCCTTGATGAGGACTGAGGGGTGGTTATCTGCATTGTTTAGAATCAGGTGCAAAGATTGGAACAGAAGTTTGTTATAATACAGACCCTATGGATACTGAATACAAAAAAAGCATGCAATACAGATATATTACAGGCCGAATTTGTCTGTGCAGAATTATTTTATATAGTGCGGGACTCCAGATATGTGGGACAGATGTTTCCTTAATACTAACATGGAGTATTATAAATCTGTAGAAAACCAACAGCTCGCACTAAAATACTTTGTAGATGTTTCCATGTCGATCACGGTCACATATCATATGTTGCATAAAATCACCTTTGATGAAAATGTTATGTTTATTATAATGATTGTATATTTATATATGTTGATGTTATTACATAGTGGGTATTGTATTGTGAATGAGAAGGTTGCATATTCATTTCTGTTTTTATATACGTTTATAGTATGATGAAAATTCAGAAGCAAATCCTTTCCAATGAGTGTGCTATGTAGATGTCCTTGAGACTGAGAGTCCCACATACTGTAGCGTTGTTCTGTTTTGGTTTTGTTGGTGTATTTTTTATTATGATCAATTTGAATTTATCCTGGAATGCCTGTCAATTAGCTGTTCTTCTGGAGTATAAGATATCTTTTGTATCTTGACTCATTCATTGAGTCTTTGAGAGACTTTTAACCTTTTGGTCACAAAGACTTGTTAGCAAAATACATTCCAGCAGGCTGCACTGCGGGATTTATTACATGATTAAAATAGAGGGAAATTTTTTTTTCATGAGTCATTTTATTACATGGTATCACACAAATAATATACTGTGTGTATGTTTCATAACAGATAACAATACTGTATACTGTAAGGTTAGACATTGTTATGTACTGTGATATATAAAAAAATAAAAATCTTAAAGTTATTATACTAGATCTCCATCCACTACTATATATCAGGGCATTAGTGAATAAGGGCAGCACTTGTGTATTTATTCGCTTGGGGGATACTACCCATTACATGTGGGAGCGTTACACAAAGATATAAAGCTCAGGAATAATGCTTTCACTTTAGACCAGTGGTTCCCAAACTTTTTTGAATCACGGCACCTTAGAGTATCAACATCTTTTCCACGGCACCCCTGGGCCAAAAGTTTCTTATTGAGAAATACAGCGAAAATTAAATGAAGTAAATAGTGCTTATATGTCACCCTTAGGTACAGTTATGTGTTGGGTGACAGGGCTGCGATTCTTTTTGTCCACATATTTTTTGATTGGAAGCCATTAGGCAACACCAGTGCTATCACATTGACGAAAAATTATTTTATTTGGTGCTGGACCACCCAATTTGGGGACCACTGCTTTAGGGTGTGTTTTATTTCCTTTCTGGCAGATATAAAAATCACTTCCTGAAAAGCTTTAATTAGTATCCAATCAATTATCAGAAGTTTAGAATCGGTAGTGTAACAGGTGCAGGAGAAATCAAATAGACTTCTGCGATGCAATACGTGGCTTGTTCTGCTCTTCTGTTGGCCAAATTGCTGTGTGCTGACTTTATAACAGCTTTAGGAACTGCAAATATACAGAGCAGACCAGTGGCGCTATGTATTGCTAATATGGAGTATCAAAGCTATACTAGGTGTATTAATAGTTATGTCCAGGGAAATATATGCACGTCATGACGTCACATCTAGGGAGCGGGGCTGCCGGCTTTGGTAAATTGAACAGGCTGTAGCGTTTTGTTTTGTTTTTTCTTGACACACGGCATCCTAGTTCATCAGTATTTTTATCACAGCACCCCTAGATCAAAACTTTTCTATTAAGGATTTTTCTTTCTTTTCTAAATTAAGTAAATTGTGCTTACACTATCTGACATCCTTAGGATCAGTTATGTGGTGATGGACAGAGTTTTGCTTATGCTTCTCCACATATTTTATGATTGACAGCCACCAGCACTGGTTTCGCCTATCATATGGACGCTGAATAACTTGATTTGGACTGAACTTCCAACCTGTGGCATCAATGGAAGTGCCCCACGGCTCCCGAGGGTGCCACGACCCAGTTTGGGAACCAGTGGTCTAACCTATCTCCAAAAATGATTAATCAGGCGTCATTTACACATACAATGAAAGAAGGGGCTCTCAGTCTCCACGCATGGCATTTAGGGAAGATATCTGACTCCAATGGCCCTATCAGGAATCTCCTCTGTGCCGATAGATAACCTCTATGAAAGATATTAAAAAACAACTTCCTATAAATGTAAGAAGGCAAAATGGATATGGAGTATGACAAATACCTCAAGACAATGTCAAGGGAAATACGAGGGAAGACTTCTAACCATGCAGATAGCCCTGATTTAATGGACATATGATCTTTAGGCATGTGCAACAATTTATAATACATCGAAGTGGCCTTTTTACCCAAAGAGAAGTTGAGAGAGCGCTAGACAAATCAGGAAGGGAAAGGGACCTAGCAAAGAAGCTTGCATAGTGCTAGGCATGGTGTAATGCAAAAACATATGTACGTGAGACATTATATTTGTCAAGCAATTGTGACAAGTTTTTAGAGGAGGTGTCTAGTAATGCCTGCTAATTCCCTTCCCTGCTTTACTTAAATAATGCAGAAACTGCTGTTTCCGCATTCTGTATGGGGCAGAAGGACTTGATAAATAAACCCCTATAGATATTAGCAGTCATAATAGGACATTTATAAAAACTCCTGAATATTATAGCATACTTTGTTGGTTGTGCCCCTCCCCTTGGGACACTCACTAAAGCCGAACAGATATTATTCTTTAAATAGCAGTGAGGAAGCCGTGGAAGGATTGTCAGAATGCAAATCTGCACGGAACATAAACACTGCTGTCTTGTGGAGGAAAATACGTAACCTGCAGCCAAAATCTACTCACAGCTAAATTGTGACAAGCAGAAAACTGTTCTTGAAATCAATGAAGTTCTGTAAAAGTGTTGTTAGAGACACCAGACTTACGACACTACAGTATGTAAGTAACAGGCAGTATGTTTTACCTTTCTAGCTGAAATAACAATTTGTAGGTCACACAAATAGATCCGCAGTAATAACCAGGCTGGGCAGGTCTCCCTTTGCCCCCGCTTCCTAAGCTCCTTCACACCTCTAACCACATCCAGTAACTGGAAAAAGGAGAGTGTTGCCCCCCGTTTCCTGGGAGTGCCGAAGCCAGGGTCTGCGTCATTGGACGCAGATTTCCTGGCCTCTCAAGTGGGCAGGAGTTGGCCAGACTGAGTAAGCCTCGGCTTACACAGTTTGGCCAAAGCAGCAACCATAGTCGCGATGGTGATCCGAGGCAGCGTCTATGGACGCTGAGCTTGGTTCACAGCTGCCAGCAGGAAGTGTCTATGGGGTCTATTTACTAAGCTGTATTAGGAGATAAAGTAAACGGTGATAAGGTACCAGCCAATCAGCTCCTAACTGCCATGTCACACGCTGTGTTTGAAAAATGGCAGTTAGGAGCTGATTGGCTGTTACCTTATCACCGTTCACTTTATCGCCTAACACAGCTTAGTAAATAGACCCCTATATCTTACAGGCACCTCCTGCTGCATTTGCATTTATGTGGACAATATTGCACTCATGAGAGAGCAGTTTTAGCTGCTGGAAAGTGGGTGGGACCATTACACAAATTGCATCATCATGTCCCGCCCACTCAGTAAACATGTGTCTCAGGCAAATAATTGACTAAAGTGTATCCGCCCTCTTACAATTGCATACAGTGTTGTCAATCCCTCTTGCTTTCTCCCTCTTTACCTCCACGTGTCCCAGGAGCCATGGCTTTCAATCCAAACCTAATATTGCATTCACCTTGTTACCTTGTTGCACTGATTTGCAGAAAGTGATGGTGTCTAATTATCAGTATCACTAACAGAATATTTTCAATGAATGGATTGATCTGCGTTAGTCATTAGTGTAGCTGGATTTTTAATCAAATTATCGAATGAATATTCATTAAAAACATTGTTTTCCAATCACAGCTCTGCTGAAGATCGCCGAGACTTTTAACGTGGATGTGAAAAATGGTTTATCCTTCAGTGGTTCGGTGGATGACATGTTTGGATATACGGTTCAGCAATTTGAAAATGATGAGGGAAAATGGTAAATGATAGGACTATTATATTACTGTCTTCTACTATAAGATGATATGATACAGTTGTTTTTATATTCCACTTTACAGGCTGTGTTTAAAAAATGACAGTTAGGAGCTAATTGGTTGGTACTTTATCTCTCTCCACTTTATCTATTTCCAAGGCTTAGTACATCTACCCCTAAAAACTTCACTATTATGCTCACAAATGCAAAAATCTTATTATTATTATTTTTTTTTTGCTGGAGGGGATATAACAATAAATTACATTGGGTGGGGATTGCCCATTTCCAGGGTAGCGGTTGCAGGGGGAAAAAAAATTCCCTTTAGCTTAGACACGGTAGTAATCATAATTGCAAAAGGTCAGTAAATTTACAGACCATCAGTAAAAAAATAATCAAAGTTTTATCTGGCAGTAAGGAAATATATGGAGCGCAGAACAAAGCATTGAATAACATTTATTTATATAGTGCCAGCGTATAATTGTGCTTTATACTTGGGAATAAAACAGTAATTAAACTAGATTGGTTATTAACAGACAGACAGAGGAGTAAGAGAGCCCGGCTTGCAAGCTTACAATCTACAGGAAAACAGGAGTGTGATACATGAGGAGGAAATAAACAAATTATTTTAGTCTTTGGAAAAATCTGAAAAAAAGATGAGTATATATTAACAAAAGAGTATCTGCTAGTCTTCGGGAAGCTCTCCCGCACTCCCGGGAGCATAGCCCAGCTTCCTGGATCCCACAGTGCAGTGATTGCCCAGGAGCTTGATAACGCAAAACATAGTGATTTGCATCATTGTGGTCTTGTGGGAAGCAGTCGGGAAGCCGGCAGACGTAATCCCGACCACCGGCTTCCCGACTGTCTAATCCCGGCAAGGTACTAATGACAGGCGTCGAAATCCCGACGCCTGTCATTAGACCTACGCAGGGAGCCCGAAACCCGGCTTAACGATCAAAGGTAAGCCTAGCACTGAGCGCGGACAGCCGCGCGGGTGAGAGTGTTAGGTTAGGGGCTCCTGGGGGGACTTAGGGTTAGGCAACCCCCTGCGTGGTTAGGTTTAGGCTAGGGGAAGGGGGGTTAGGGTTAGGCACCCCCCGGCACACTTAGGTTTAGGCTACAGGGAAGGGGGGGTTAGGTTCAGGCACCTACAGGGGGGGATTAGGGTTAGGTACAAGTGGGAGGTTAGGGTTAGGCACCCCTAAAGGAGGGTTAGGGGGGGGGATTAGGTTAGTTTATACTTACCTTAGGGACAATCGGGATTTCCTCATCTGTCGGGCTGCCGCTGTCGGGATTAGAACCGCCGGCCATACGGCGGGAGGTAAATCATATGTATTCCGCCCTTGTTGAGGGGACTTTGAAAAATGTGGCAATTATGATTTTGAGGCACTAGTGGTTATTTTGCTTCTTTATCACTGCATTAAAGGAGCCGCAGTATTTTATGTCAGTAATGTTCATGTCGTACAATCCTATATTGCATCATGCATAACTCTTTCACATTTAGGGTGCTCATTGGGTCGCCACTGGAGGGTCAGCCCGCTCGCAGAACAGGAGATGTATATAAATGTAAAGTGAATGGGCAATCAAAATGCACAAAGATTGACTTGCCAAGTAAGTGGAAACATCACATAGCTTTTATTTGGATAAATCTGTCAATATTACAAGATGCCTGATCAACTTATATTCAATTGTATTTACTTTCTATTGGCCGATTTCTCATTTAATCTTGAAAGAGCTGTAATAATTGCTTTTAGATTTTTGCACTACACAAGCTTACACATTAAAGAAATATTAGAATTACAATCTCCATAATTTCAAACTGACTAAATGTGACTAGTGCACAGGTTCTCAAACTCAGTCCTCAGGACCCCAAAACAGTGCAGGTTTTCCAGGTCTCCTCACAGAATCACAAGTGATTGGGGATCTTTTAAAATGTGTCAGCGAGTAATGAATGCACCTGCTGGGTGTCCTTGAAAATGTGACCTGTGTGGGGTCCTGAGGACCAAGGGCCTGATTCAGACCCGCTCACGAGCACATAGCGCTCGCAAGCGGGTCGATGGTCCCCCACTGCGCATGCGCGAGCCCCAGCAAGCGATGGCAGCTCCGTCTGGGCTCACTACAAGACAAGGGGGGTGGCTGTGCAAACGGAGGCGAAGTAACGCCTGCCGTTTGGGGGCGGCCCCACTGACATCACGAGTGATGTCAGTGGTTAGCTTCCAGCTCTATTAGAGCCGGAAGCTCACTGGGGCTTGCGGCAGACGAGACCCTACCACAAGGGTCTCGTCGCAAGCCCGATGGTCGAGACCATCGCGACCATCACCTGGCCGCTCGTAAAAGCTGTGGGTGGAACTTGGACTAGTGTGATCAAAACTGCCTTATCCAATGCTTCCGTCACCATTCATAAAAAGGTAATGCCATGATTGAGGGATGCTTAGGAGTGTTGCGGCCACATTTAGATAGTTAGCTGATTTCTGGGATTGCAGCTTTCAATACACCTTTTCAATCAATATTAACTTCTAAAGCTTAGACATTATGAATTGCATTTAACATGAAAAAAAAAAGTACTGAATTGTGCAGATGGTCAATACAGAGGAATAAGGACACTTATAGGAGCAAACATTTCCAGGGAAAAAATAATTACAACCTGGTACTTTATGGAGAATTAGCCTTGTGCTGTTTATTTCTGGAGCTGCGGGAATTTGGTCTGGTCTTCAAGGGGTAATAACCTTCTGCTCATCCACTGCGTAAGGAAGCAGATGGAATTATTCACAACATTTTCAGAACTTTTATTATGCAACGGTAGGTGGCATGTTATTGATTAATATGTCTGTCATATTCTAACATAGCTGTTTGTTGTAGGATTTACAACCATAGCAAATGTGACTGAGGTGAAAGAAAACATGACAATGGGATCCACTCTGGTCACAAATCCTAAAGGTGGATTTATGGTAAGAAAAATTAGATCACTTTTATTATTCTATATTTCATGCACAAGTCACTAAATTAGAGTGAGACCTGTCCTATGGTGGCCAAATACATCGCAAAGCAGCCAGCCGAATCTTAAGGTGCCCACACACATACCGACTTTTCATCCAATTTGGCCGATTTCGACGAATCGTGACGGCAGATCATGTAAAAAATGGCCAAATCGTGAGTTTCTACACTTGATCACGATGCCGATGCGCGTCCCCGCTCGTCGTACATTGCATCTTCAGATCTGCCGTGCTGTAGGGCAGATTAGCCAATCTGGGATACAATGCACTGGCTGCACGATAGATCTTAAGTCAGATTGGACATTTTTAACTCCAAATCGTGACCACGACTGCCTGGGGAGAGTTCAGGGGAAATCGTGTACATTGGCTGATTGGGAGCAAGTCGGTATGTGTGTGGGCACCTTTACATTGTGTTTCTTATTGTGCACAGTACCTACTAGGACTTTCTTAGGCTTTTGTGGCATCAAAAAAAGCAGTTTTAGAAAACACCTCCATTTGGTTTTGTTACCATTATACATACAGCAGTACCACCGTCACACTCACAATAGTTCCAATTAGAGATGTGCACTGACCCCCGTGTTTTGGTTTTGGATCTGGATTTACCTTCGTGTTTTGGTTTTGCAAAACAACCTTGAAATGTTTTGGTTTTAGTTTTGGTTTTGGATCTGGATTTAAAAAAAGAATAATTTGATAAAAAGTTTTAAAACCCAGCTAAAATCATGTAATTTTTGCAATCCGAAACCGGAAATTTGGATTTAAATCCGAATACCGAACCGCGGGAATATCAAAGCTGCGACTCAGATCTGTCCAGGTCTCCTGTCCGGATTCACGAAATTCGAGTGGATTTGGATATACATTCGATAAAGTTTGATTACAACAAATTGGGGATGTGCGCCGACCCCCGCGTTTTGGTTTTTGGATCTGTATCTCCTTCAAGGTTTTGGATCTGGATTTGTTTTTGCAAACCACCCTCAAGTGTTTTGATTTTGGTTTTGGATCTGGATTTTTTCAATAAAAAATAGATAAAAAGTTTTAAAAACAGCTAAAATCTTGTAATTTATGCAATCCAAAACCCGAAATTCAGATTTAAAATCTGATTTCCGTACTACAAAAAGATCAGAACCGCGACACGGATTTACCCGGATCTCCTTAGGAGATTATAACCGCGACTTGTATTTAGACGGATTCACAAAATTCGGGTGGATTCAGATTTCTGGAGAACCGAACCGCACATCTCTACAACAAATATGACAAATGTGGATAACAGCGAGGAGATTTATGTGAGAACTATATACAGTTTGTAATATACAGATGGTTCCGCTGAGGGTAAGAGAACTTTTAAAAGCTAAAATCAGAACAAATTAATTCACACCCACGATCTGCCTAACCGTGACCCGTATTCCCAAAGCCACATTCTGATGCCTTTTGGGTGAGTTCATAAACTGTGATGTCCCATTCCAAAACCAGAACATTAAGCATGTTTGTGTATAATCCCTTTCAAACAGTTCTTCAAAGGCTTTTTATGTAACTTTTCTTATTGATGAACTTTTATTTTTCTCTCAAAGGCATGTGGACCTCTCTATGCGTACAAGTGTGGGAGCTTACACTATACAACTGGAATTTGTTCAAATGTCAGCTCTACGTTTCAAGTTTTAAACTCCATTGCACCAGGTGTACAAGGTACGGTTTGGTGCATTGTAAGATGCCTCCACAGTAAAAGATTAACACGGTCAATTATCTCACCTACTGTATGAACAATTTATTCCCAGAATGCGTAACCCAACTGGATCTAGTGATAGTCCTTGATGGCTCTAACAGTGTCTACCCTTGGGAGAGTGTGACTGAATTTTTACAGAAGCTTTTTAAAAAGATGTCTATACACCCAACTCAAACGCAGGTAAATATACTATTTTATATTATACGTATATTTTTGTTATGTATCCTAAAGTCAAAGACAAATACAATGATTCACTAATCTATATTTTTTGAATACCTCCCAACATTTAAGTTTTTGAAATCAGACATATCCAAAAAAAATAAAAAATAAGGGGGTTAGGAACTTCACATTAGGGGAGTGGGGGACCAGTATAACGCTTATGAAGCACAAGACTACCTCCAGCCCTTCTACACTAGATACTCTTCAATTGGAACAGCAGGCTCCTAATCCTTTATTTTAAAATTACGAACTAAACAAATTCTATTTATTATACCTCTAAAACACCATTTACCGGTAATTATTTTTTCTTTTTTCTTTTTTATTTTGTTTGAACAGTAAAATAATATTTGTTTCAATTCAAATTGAAATGAAATTAGAGTTATTGACTCGGGGTGAATTTAGTTTAGGACGGTTTAGGACGGAATTGCAAAGCTGCACGCACTCAGCTTTGCAATTCCGTTCTTGCTAATATGCAAATCCAGCAAGAGGTGTATGACACCCCCTGCTGCATTTGCGATCTCAGCACTGCAACCGAGGTTGCAGGCTAGGATCACCATCGCGATCATCGATGATGGATAGTGCCGGGCTGCTGGCCAGCTGAGAAAGCCTCAGCTTATTCAGGCTGGCCGGTTTGCGAGGCCAGGAAACTGCGGCCGTGGACACAGCCCTTGGCCTTGCCATGTATGGAAAACAGGGCAGACATGCCCCTGTTCCCGGGAACGCCGGTCATCCCCCAACCCCCACACCACCCTTTAAATGCCTCTGCCTGTCAAGCAGGCAGAGGCATAGAAGGGGCTGCGTGCGGGACCCGTTCTGCACAATCGCAGAATGGGTCTTGCGCATGCACAGATTCCTGATAATGCTGAATTAGTCCCTCAATCTCATAATTCATTCCGCCAATTAAACAGTGGGAGAGTTGATCATCTAGAATGTACTGTTCCATAGAGTATGGGACAAGAACATCCATAACTGCCATCATTTCATGCTTGATTTTTATAAGATAAATACTTGCCATAAGAAACAGAGGGCCTGATTCAGAGCCGAACGCTCTGACCAGAGCTCTCGCTCTGAATCAGGGCCCTTCTCCATGAAAATGGAGCGTCCACCTGGACGCTCGCATAGCTGTGGGTGACCACCCACAGCTTATGCGAGCGTCCATGATGATGTTCGCGATGGTCTTGACCATCTGGCTTGCGACGGAGACCCTGCGGTAGGGTCTCGCTGCCGCAAGCCCTGGAGTGATTTTGGCTATATCAGAGCCAAAATTACTCCCACTGACATCACTAGTGATGTCAGTGGGGCCGGCTTCAGATGGTAGGCGTTCCCATGGGAACGCCTCCGTCTGGCAGCCACGCCCCCGGCACGCCCACCAAATCAACATCGACAGCACGCCCCCTTTGGTGCGAGACCCGGAGTGACGGAGAGCCCGTCGTTATCCGGGTCTCGCGCATGCGCACGACGGAGCTCCCTCCGTCGTGCGCATGCGCAGTGGGGCAACATCGACCCTCTTGCGAGCGTCCTGCGTTCGCGAGCGGGTCTGAATGACCCCCAGAATTGTCTCAGATTTGCAGCACTATACTTAAATCTTGTTTGTACTTTACTTTATAGTTCATATAAAGCAAACATATTTTATCGTTTACATAATATCTCTATATAATAAGCAAAAAACCGTGTCTGTCTGTCTGTATGTCTGTTCATCTTTTTGTCATTTTTGTCATTTATGCACGGCCAGAGTTTTGGACCTACTGTAGCTCCACAAAATGTAGCGGTGTAGTTTGACCAGGATTAGGTTTTTGCCTAGGTTTGAACTTTGTTAGGGCCATACACTGTCACACAATCGCTTAAATTAGGTTCCAGGGCTGGCTCTAGTGGAAAATGGCAGTCTGCCAAAAACTTGGGAAAATGTAACAAAACTATCCTTTTCACCTCAATTTGTGCAAACTTGATGACTCATGCAAGTTCGTATTAAAACCAGAGCCTCTGTGTTTGCATGCAAGGGCATAACCAGGGCTGTACAGAGCCTCCCCGAGCCCTGGGAAGGGGACATGATCTAATCGCAGGAGGCATGGCCACACCCCTTAGGGGAAAAAAAAAGTTTTAGTGGGCTGCAAACTGGGGAGGGGGGTGCTGTGAGCACCTCAGCCCGATGTAAATCCAGGTGAAGGGGGTGATGGCCCCTCCCCACACAGGCAGAGGAGGCTGCAGTCTCCCATTGCAGCCCAGCACACAACAGCGTGTGCTGGGCTGCTGACAGATAAGAGGGAGGGGGCAGCATTGGTATCAGGCCCCCGCTGGGCCCCTCCAACAAGCCTAGGGCCACGTAACTAGTACACGCCTCCCCCCCTCTCCACGCCCCTGGGTGTAACTAGAACTTTGTGGGCCACATAGCAAGATCTTAAAAGGGACGCCACCGAAGGTAAAAAAACATTTACATTTGCCCCCAGACAGAGCCCATTCATGTTATGCCACACAGACCCCATTCAGATTATGCCACACAGAGCCCATACAGGTTATGCCACACAGTAGTACCCCTTATACACATTATACCACACAGTAGTAGTTCCCCTTATACATTATGCCACACAGTAATGCCCCTTACACGTTATACCACACAGTAATGCCCATTACTAATTATACCACATAGTTGTAGTGCCTCTTACACATTATGCCCCCCCCAGCAACTCACCTCCCCAAGTTCCTCCAGCAGCCTCTCGTCTCCTACTGTGTGCCATCAGCAGCCAGCAGGTGTGGATTTGGGGCTGGGCTGCCAGCTAATTACAGCTGGTACACTGGCAGCCTGCAGCAGACATGGACAGACAGCATCGGTGCAATTTGAATCTGGATCCAGTCGTGAGCCAATTGGAGCTCATGGCACGGCAGCACATCGGGAGCCGTCACTGCTGATTGGCTGCCAATCCAAGAGCTCTGATTGCCTTGCGACCGGCGGTGCTGTCTCTCCATGGGTGCCTGCCAGTGTGCCAGCTGATTACAAAATTGCTGACACCCGGGCCCCCCTCGATGGTCCTGACTGGAACGCCCCACCTTGTGTGTGTGACCGGATGCAGGGGTAGTGGCAGGCCACAGAGGCAAGCTCGGGCACCTCTTGCACCCACGATAGTTACGCCACTGCTTGCAAGCATGTTAGCAAACCGTGGGGTCCTTTTCAGGGTCAATAAAGTCAAATAAAGGCTGCAGGTGTACTTCTGGGTCCAGTCTTCAGTCCAGTCCAGTCTTCAACCCGGGCAATGCCGAGTATCCCAGCTAGTGTAAAATAACCAACTAGGACATAAGGTTCAAGTTGTTCAGTGTGTACATTTGTTATTTAGCTTTAGGCTTGTAGAATACTCATAGGCAATGTAAGTATCATTAATACAGCCCCTACTAAATCATGCTCGAAACTGAGCTTTTTGTCTGACCACTTTTCCCTTCCGTCCCAATAGCAAAACACAGCAATGTATAAACATAGACATAAATACATGTGTTTATTGTATCTATTCCTTGACCTGTTCGCTCTGCTCAGGGTTCACTGACCAAACCTGGCTACATCGCCACATTTTATACAGCTGCTTGTTACAATAATCCCAAAACATTTACAGTTTTATTATATTCTATATCTATATTAGTATTTTATGTGTTTTAAATGTTCATTTAAATGCTTCTCTATAAAGCAATTTACATTATATGTTGTTTTTTATTGCTTGTGCTGCATTCAGAATAAATGAATCATCATCATCATCATAATTAATAATAACTAGTATTTTGGACCCATCATTAGCCGGGTTGTTAATTATTGTACCCGGCGCTGCTGGGTTTTTTCCTCTGTTGCTCCCACCTTACCATTTCTCTCTCTAATTTCTGTTCCTCCTTTCACCCCTTGTCCCTTGTCTATCTCTTTCATCTTTGTCCTTTGTTTCCGTCTCATCCCTGTCCCTCCTGTCACCATGGGGTGCAGCAAAGGGGCAGGGGGGTCATCAGCCCCCCCTTTCCCCAGGCACTGACAGAAGAACAGTCCTGTACTAAATAGGAGGCTGTCTATGGGGTTTCACTAAAGCCGTTACTAGACTTTTTGGTGCCCTGTGCCAGAGAGAGCATTGCCCCCCCCACCCCCATTTTTTAAATAGGGACATAAGATAGTGCACCTGAAAAGGGACCATGGCCTCATGGGGAAGTGCCAGGGAAGAGATAGGCGAGGCCAGGAGATGCCGGAGATAAAAGAAAAGGAAGCTACAAGTGAGAATAATAATAAACAGGAAAATTGACAGGCCCAAACAGTGCCCCCTGCCCTGCGGTGCCCTGTGCCATGGTACAGGTCGCACCACCCTAGTGACGGCCCTGAGTTTAACTATCAAGTCCATTGGAACTCTTGACTACTAATGCTCTGAAACATATTATAAATTACATAAGTGAAGAGACCCAGACAAAAACTTGCAGATTATGAAAATAAACTGTCAGGCATAGGATGCACGCCAGTGACAACACGACCCTGAAAGCATGGGACATGAGTACTAACCCACTGAGCCACCTGATCATTGGTCCTGTGCACCCAAACACATATCGGGGGAGAAGAGAGGCTGTGTCCGGAGGTCAGACAGCCAGTGATTTCATTACTAGGTAGACACTGGAAACGTTTTCTACCTTTCAAAGATATTACATTCACCTTATCTGTTCCTATCATGGCTCATGGAATGGTTGATAACAGAGGAAAATAGCAAAATAGCAAGCAAGGGGATACATCTAATTTCAACTATAAATCTGTGTTTAGAAAATATGCTCTCTCTATATGTAATGTAATTGAATTGTTGCATGCTGCAATAGTACAATTCTTCTTTTCAGTGCTCCGGTTCATGTAATGCTAGTAATTCATTCATGTATCATATTTACAGAAATTGGAAAACAATGATACAATATGCAATCAAAAATTTTAATTGTTTTACTATATTAATGTGCCATGTGTAGGGAGCCCTAACAGTTGTCTACTTCCAGCATGGCCAATCGCCTCTCACCTGCAGTCATTGGCTGACCTGATTTTATGCCAGACCAGATTCAGTTCTATCAGAATTTGAACATATAGACGGGTCTATTCGTAGAGCAGTGAAAAGCCCATAGGGCCGTATTCAATTAGAAGCGAAAAGCTGTTTTCTACGGAAAAGTATCGTCCATTGCGGCTTTTCGCGTAGTCAGAAATTATCTCCAAATTCAATACCAGACGGAATAGCAGGAGAAAAGAAGAGCAACATTTTTATTTTGGGGTGCAAACATGGGGAAACCACTCAGAACCCTTGGGACAGTCCCCCAAAGGACAACTGTGTCAAAAAATCTGGGAAAAAATCATAACACCCCAAAAAAGTACTTCAGTTTGGGGGCGAAAAAGTACAAAGTGGGGGGACAAGCATAAAAACTAGCTAAATAGCCTTCTTAGGGGTCTGCAAGGATGGGTCAGGTTTTTTTAGGATTCCAGGTGCAGCAACAAGTGCGTTTTTCACGTTTTTTTAAATTTCACTTTACAAAATGTAAAATATGCTAGTACCCATTTAGAAGTACCCCAAATTTGACAGGACTACTTATTTTCACCAAAAAATACTGCTTAATGCCATTCTTCACCACTTTTACAAGGACGCTAATAACAAGGTTTTTAAACAACTTCGGTACCCCAAATAGTTTTATTAGGGCTATTGGAACCTTTCTACATTGATCCCCATGTTAGTGCATCTTTTTTGGGGGGATCAGACTGGTTTCCCCTATTCTGACAATACTTTCCGACTGTTCTGCATTCGCCGCTTGCCATTTTCGCCTGGTTAGTAACTGAATAGGGCGAAAAGCGGGGACGCGCACGATAAGTTTTTGCGTCCAAAACATGCGATGTAGGCAAAAAGTCGGGTAGGCTGAACTTTTTCGATGAGGTAAAACTAATTGAATACGACCCATAGATGTACACAATGGCGATTTTTACGCAGATTAAGCGATCGTTTGCCATTGAGCATGAGTGTCAGCCGCACTGCGCACACATAGCGATTGTTTTGCGATTACGCCTGTACAGAGGATCCATTCGCAGTCAGTGACAGGAAGTAATCATTTCTGGGAGGTAACCAGGGGCAGGGGTGGCTAGGCAAACGCTGGCGTGTCTGACTGTTTAAACGCAGTTTCATGGGCGTGCATATATTAACCAGTGCAATCTCCTGCGCAGCATGAGAGTTCTCCGTGTGTTCAGAGAGCTGCTGTGTTTGAAGGTTGTCAGACTTGCCATATACTGTATGCAGTATGGCTGTCCGAAGTGCGTCAATGTTACCAATGTTTACACTGTTGTAAGTTGTCGGAAGGGTATGAAAAGGCAGCAGTGGGCGTCGCTATGCTCGGCTTTGCTTGGGAAAGGCATTAGCATATATTAGCAGCTGTGATCCGTGAGAGAATGCAGCTGCGTTTGCTTTAGCGTTCATCTCCAAATCGGGCCCAGAGTGCACTACTGTGAAGGTTATGGCTGCAGCATGTACACTGCTCCCTGAACTGTATAACAAATTACCAAACTGGTCAACTGATCAGCAATAGCATGGTCGTAACTACCATAGGTGCAAGGGGTGCGGCTGCTATGGGGCCCAGAGCTAAGGGGGGCCCATTTTCCTTGTCAAAGTTACATGTGTTACATGGGTTATATGCATTTTTCACCTTTGGGTGGTACATACTGACGATATTAAACTTGAACCTCTATATACCCCTGCCTGTACCTTCTAAAATCCTACCTATAAACCTCTAAGGATGACGCTAATTTGCGTACGCAGTCATACAGTAAATAAAAGACTCCAGACTTGGAACGCGTGGTTCCGAAGCACAAAGTATTATTCAAGTAAAAAGTACAGTCAGTTACATGCTATTGATCCATACACAATTAGACACAAAGGAATTGTACAGACCCCAAGTACAGTATACATATGCAGCGCCTCTGGACCAGATCCCGGCATTCAGAAAGAAAACCTCCGTCTATCAGCATTCAGCAAGAAGACTAAAGACCCAGTGTTTGAGCACACATGTTTATACCCCCCCAGAATAGACAGGACAATTGAGAAGTTTCTTGCTTATGCCATTGGTTCCCAGGGAAGAAGCATATGTTACAGTGCATTTAACAGGCTGGTTCAAATAGACTTGCCCAGCCTCTAACAACTGAGGGTCTTTTCCCTCCCGCCTCCCCATGCTGTATGTATAAACTTGCTAATGTAGGTGTGTATTCTAGCCGGACCACCTGGAGTGAGAGCAGACGTTATTCCAGGAAGCTTATCTACACAAGTTAGTTGTCACTTGGCCATTTGCTCTATTCAGCTAATGCAATGCAATTTTGGCATACTATAAAGCCATTCCTGAAATATATATCCTTTATAATACATAAAGTAATAAAATAGACTTTTGGTGAATCGCCGTGACTTATGGCGATGGTCACAGATGCATTCGCATGATGCTAATAGTATTATCGCCACATGTACTAAAGTGTGAGCTTATCTAAAATGGAGCTTAGGCGGCCATTTCGCAAAATGGCGTCACTGCGATTCAATTTTAAACTGATCTTGTCTCAGCCAATAATCCAGTTTCGACAGTCCACACTTTGATAGCGAACAACATGCTATCACAATCTGCTATTAGAATTTTATTTAGGCTTACAGTTACATATTATTTAGTGTTATTATGGGATGGCACAAGGTGGTTCTTAATCCATCAATAATGTGTCTCTGAGTGGGGACATAAAACTACTATTATACACACACCGCGGATCTTGGAAGATCATGTGAAAGGTGTGGGGATGCACCAGTCTTATAAAAGCAGTCTTGAAGGGGAATTTAGACTTTACATTATCTGAGGTGTTTTAAAAATAACATTTCAATAATACATTCTATTAAATTATGGTGTTTTCTAGCTCAGGGTTGTAATGCAGTTCTGTATTTACCTCGGTATTCATACTGGCCACCATCATAATTTCGTTCTTTCGTTTTACTCTATTTTTACATTTTCCACACTTCAACAAAATAGGAACACACTGGACACATATGCCAATTATTATGATGACAATCAGTATAAGGATCAAGAATTTGCCTATGCTGGTGATCACTTCCTGGACCCATTCCCCTAGACTTGAGAACCATTTCACTGGGTTCAGCCATGACACCCATCCTTCTATCTTTTCCCCTACTTCAGCCACTGAAGCATTATGGTTCTTACGAAATTCCGATTTTAGCTGCAGAATTTCATCCATCTTCCAGTCTATCACCTCCATGGGGTCGCTGGTATCATTGGTGACATAGGTGCAACATTTTACTCCCAATTGGGTGGCTAACGTTACGCAATACCCTCCAGTAACAGCAGTTAAATAATTCAGCACTAGCCTGTGTTGCACCAGTTCTTTCTTGTACGCTTGCAATTATCTCCCTGTATACCTGAATGTGTCATCGTCATCGTACAGCTCGGTGATATTATCTATCAATTTAGCAAGTTCCTGAATATATCTAAAATTTAGTGTTCCCCGAGCGATCCTGGTGGGATCCAGTGCCACTAAAACTTGAAAGCCAGTTGTCTCACTAATTAACTGAGTGGCTTTAAGCACGTCACCAGGTATCATATTTCTTTTGTCTCTATGTTCATATTGCGTGTGAAGATATGGTGATGGTATGTTTTTATGTATACTAAGCATTTCAACATGTGTGAGGGTCATAACTTCTGGAAGTATTCTTCCCAAATAACATAACAATTACAATACTAAAATTGGTCAGACACTCCCCTGATTGGCATTGCACTCCTCCTGACTCCACTCCATCAGCGCTACCATCAGCTCCCATTTCCTTTATCGGTCCTCCATCACAGACACTGAGTATCCCAAACAGATCATTATGACAAAAACTCTGAAAAAAAAAAAAAAGAACTAGGATGACCACAGCAGACCACTCCATTGCTGGAAGCACTGATCTACACATTTCTTTAGCTCAGATATCTCACCGTCACCTTTTTAATCCTTCCGGCACAAGCTCGCAATCAACAGGTCCACGTTATCGGCCTTGTCTCCGCCTTGTATCTCCACCAGTTGGTTAACCTTCCTATAGTGAGTGGAATGGACCCACGTATCTTCCTCGGCCACCCTTTGAGGATGTTGTATCGTCAGATATGGACCTTTCCACCGATCAGTCAAACAACCTGAGCTAAAAAAATTTGGATCATAACAAATTCTCCAGATTTGACATCATGACAGTTTGCATTAGACATGTTAGTTAATAATACTTTCAATTTTGGTTATTCTCATTCATCTTCGTGAGACCCTGCACAGTAACCTCATTATCATATTTTCACATGAGACTGCCTGTTTGAACGGTATCTCAAAGGGGGGCAAATAAAGGAAAAGACAGTCTGGGATAATCTTAGTGTTGTTACCCATCACCTTATACATGTTCTTGGAAACGTCACCTGTAAAATAAGTCCCCCTATCATTTTTAATAATTCTAGGGATATAGTATCTGCATACAGGTTCCTGCAATTAAATCTTGTTGTTAATAGCTACTGCTCTAAATAATGCCTGGGCCACTGGGTTGGAAAGTATTCCGACCTCAGCCTGGCATGGCTGCCATTTATCCTTAGCAACCTTGTGTCTTATGAGTGGGAGATAAAGCACAACAGTTTAACATCATTTAAACATGACCTAAAATACAACAATAAATCGTCCACATTTTACATTAGAACAGATCCATTGATAAGTTGAAAAGATTGTAAAAAGTCATATAAGGCCTGGGAGAAGATACTGGGGTTACCCATGAACCCATGGGAAACTCGTGTTCTTGTGTGGTGTTCTTCACTTTGCAGTTCTTATTTACGTGTCCCACTTGGTGACAGTTAAAACATATTTTTGAACGGGTTGGATGAAAGGATTGTTGTGAGGGTTGAGCAAGAGGAAAACATGGTGGGTATGGGTAAGGAGGTGAAGGATAAGGGTATTGTGGGAGGTATGAAGTCTGTGGGCAGTGTGAGGCCTGTGGTTGTATGGTTGGTATGATATGTGGGGTAAGGATGTGTTTGCTGTGGTGTGGGATTGGTGAGGACGTGTAATTGTTCAGGTGCAGGTGTGTGTGTGTGAGTGCAGGTGTGTCGGTTGGCTGTGATGTTATTGTCATTCCTTCCAGAGCTTGGATACTGACAGCCATTAGTTTTTCGCTCTGGGTCTCTCTCTTCTTTGTGGTATTTTTATCATGTTTTATGGCAGACTCTATGAGGTTATCTATTGTGACTCTCCTCCAGCCAGGTTGTGAGGTCTGAACCCGAGTCTTTAAGTCGTCTTTCAGACCGTCCATGAGTACCGTGACTATCATTCCCCTGTGGTGAGTGCTATCTTTAATAACTTCTATCCCAGTGTACTGGGTGATAGCCTGCAGAGCCCAGTCACAATAGTCTTCTGCAGTTTCACTCTCCTTTTGCTTGATTGTGAAAATTTTGTTCCAGTTAACTACTACTGGAAAATATATACCCAATTGAGTCACAATGCGGGAAATGTTACCTTGGTTTACTCGGTCTGTTAAGGGAACGTCCCCATCCAATACACAATCCGTGATAAATTTTGTCACATCGGTATTGCGTGGTAGACAGGCCCTTAACACCACACGCCAATCTTTATTAGTTGGTTCATGAGAACTACCGAAATTTCTCAAAAATCTTTGACATTTGGCTAGTTCCTTTTTTGGATCGGGGAAATCATTTATGATGGAATTTAGTTCTGCTCTTGTCCAGGGACAATGCATTACTACTTCCCTCGTGGGCACTACACCGTTCGCATCTGCATTTCCATTCGGAACAGTTATCGTCCGAATGGGATGCAGACCGGTAGCGTTGCTACCTCTGACCTGATTACCTAGCTGGGGGTTTAATCTGCTGCTGCTACGTATGGTATTAACAACTTATTCTACGGGTGCAGAGTGTGTTAACACTTCCCTTGCTGTTACCGATGGAGATGGCGGCACCACCCATGATTGTGGTGATGCAGCATCTATCATTTGCACAGCATGGGAAATGGCAGACATTACAATAGGCTCATCATCCACATCATAAACATTTTCTTTATGGTTGCTTAAGAGAGGGTACAAATTGCTTGTTACATTTTTATGAGTATTTTTGGTAACTGTACTTGCACCTCCATCCACATAAGGTGGGGGAGGTGAGTGTGAACTGCTGGCAATACTCTCCACAACGCTACCTTGCTGCACATGAGCGCCATTTTGCGGCTCGCCCGTATTGCAATTTAATGTCGCGGATGTATTTTCTGGCAATGCGCTCGCGACGCTAGTTTGCGTCGCTTGCACATTTTTAAGCCACGCATCCCCTTCATGCTGCCACAATTTTAAACATTCACAATATTTTACCTTTTTCTCTCGGGAGCGCATCAAACTGATGTGATCCCGGACATTATCTAATACATCCTTATCAAAACTACCAATTCTGGGAAACGGTCTAACACTCTTCATCGTCATTTTAAACCATACATCACAATACCTTATTGCATAAGTACCGTACTTAGTATGCATAATACGACGGGCCGATCCAATCGGCGCCTCCATTAGCAGCACATCATTGTCTAACATCTCTACTGTTTGCACGGCTCCCATTCTGAGACAAAATCCTACGCTTTTCAATAAAGATTTAAACTGGTGAAAGACAATCAAGATACTTTCACTTACCTGTGGACGATTTAAGTCGGCGGCGCCCACACACCTGGATAAGATTTGAAAAAGGCAACTTCCACACCCGGATAAGATTTAGTAAGGCAACTTCAACACCTATGTGAGTTTATATGTCGGCTGCTCCCACGCACCTCTCTACAACAAAGACAACATGTACACCTGCTACTGTGTATAGAACGGTAAAGCTGCTTACCGAGCGGCTAGACTAACCCTTGCAGCTAGCCCTTAAGGATCATACGATACCCTTAACTTTGTCCAACAAATATTCACTGTTACACACTTTTTCCTGTGCAGAAAAATACACGTTAATCCAGATATTGATAACAATTGAAAAAGGTAAACCTCGACGGCTTTGTTTAAACACGTGGCAGTAGAACCGGAAGTACGAATACACTATTGTGCGACCAGCCGCATACACAATAATGCGACTACTACACAACTGTGTAATGACTTTTTAACTGCGTACGCAAAAGTGCGTCTTTGCTGTGCGCAAAGCTGCGACTCAGCCACGTATTCAATACTGCAGCACCCCTTTTAAATGTTAGGTTCTATCAACAAAGGAAAACAAACTTTTTCCTTTCTTGTCCCTGGATTCTAGTCAGCTTCCTTAGCTCACACGAAAACGGATAGCGATTTTTCAGCTTAAAGCGGTTGCAGGAAAACCCTGCATATGGCCACTCCACCCTTTGCTGAGATATCGATAGCTGTATGTGCCGTGTGAGTAGGTAAGTGACTTAACTCGATGAGCCCCCATATGACGATATTAAACTTGAACCTCTATATACCCCTGCCTGTACCTTCTAAAATCCTACCTATAAACCTCTAAGGATGACGCCAATTTGCGTACGCAGTCATACAGTAAATAAAAGACTCCAGACTTGGAACGTGTGGTTCCGAAGTACAAAGTATTATTCAAGTAAAAAGTACAGTCAGTTACACGCTATTGATCCATACACAGTTAGACGCAAAGGAATTGTACAGACCCCAAGTACAGTATACATATGCATGCGCTCTGGACCAGATCCCGGCATTCAGAAAGAAAACCTCCGTCTATCAGCATTCAGCAAGAAGACTAAAGACCCAGTGTTTGAGCACACATGTTTATTATACCCCCCCAGAATAGACAGGACAATAGAGAAGTTTCTTGCTTATGCCATTGGTTCCCAGGGGAGAATCATATATTACAGTGCATTTAATAGGCTGGTTCAAATAGACTCGCCCAGCCTCTAACAACTGAGGGTCTTTTCTCTCCCGCCTCCCCATGCTGCATCCTAACAGTTGTTCATAAAATATACATTTTGTTGCTTGTAGTTTCTGTGGTCCAAAAGTTGAGAAGGCATGATGCGATCTCCACACCGATAGTACCGGAATTCTGTTGAAAGAGTACGCATCAGTTCGAAACCAAAAACGGCTTTCTTAGCATGTATAAAACCTTTGTTATCAAATATCTTTATTTCTCAGCATTTAAACTAACTGAACCAACTTAAATCATATACTTTAAAGCTTATTAAACCTTATGTGTGAATATGTAATGTGTGAGTATTCGGGGTTTGATATAAAGACGTATTAATGTGTGTATGAGGAAGGGTGCACTTAACTCTCACTAAGTGAACATCTTAGCAGTGTGACATGCTGAGCCAGATAGTTCCACATGCCCACTCTGTCAGCAGTCCCCCCCCCACCTGTCCCAGGCTTCAAAAGAAAAACTCTTTATTCTCCCAGTCTCTTGTGTGAAATGCAAATAGCCCAGCTACAAGAGACAGACCTAAGATGACACTCTAGTCTTTGAAGTCATGTCATTGCAGGAAGCTTGCTAATGTAGGTGTGTATTCTAGCCGGACCACCTGGAGTGAGAGCAGACGTTATTCCAGGAAGCTTATCTACACAAGCTAGTTGTCACTTTGCCATTTGCTCTATTCAGCTAATGCAATGCAATTTTGGCATACTATAAAGCCATTTCTGAAATATATATCCTTTATAATACGTAAAGTAATGAAATAGGCTTTTGGTGAATCGCCGTGACTTATGGCGATGGTCACAGATGCATTCGCATGATGATAATAGTATTATCGCCACATGTACTAAAGTGTGAGTTTATCTAAAATGGCGCTTAGGCGGCCATTTCGCAAAATGGCGTCACTGCGATTCAATTTTAAACTGATCTTGTCTCAGCCAATAATCCAGTTTCCACAATACCTTACAAACTTTTGCTATGGGGCCTTCAAATACCTAGTTACGCCTCTGCAATGGTGTGGCCAGCATACAGTAACTCAGTATCAGATTTATCTGGTGGGTATGATTAAGTGACACCCTATCAAGTAGTTCATACTGATTTATGACATTGTAGTGGAACTTTAATGACTGTAAACTTAAATATGTTTGTTAGGTTGCAATAGTCCAGTACGGAGAAAACGTAACTCATGAATTTAACTTGAATACGTACTCATCGACAGAAAGTGTCCTAGACGCAGCAAGCAGAATAAAACAAAGAGGAGGCTCTCAGACACTGACGGCTCTTGGTATCGAGACGGCAAGGTATGTGTAGAATAATTACCATATATAGATATATAAGCTCCATAGTGAATAATAAATTATATTCGTATTTTTATGTGAAAAGGCTCTCAGGCTGTCACATGGCTAAGTTCGTCAAAATGCGGCGTTTCCTGGGGTGCAACATTTGGCACCTTCTGATGAGAGAAGAGATCATAACTTTTGTTTTGGGATTCAGGGAATGCACAGACGCTGCCTTGCTGTTTAAGCACCTGAAAAAATTACATTTCATGCCGATGGCAGCAATATTAAAACAAGCTGCAAGGGGTTGAATTCAAAACCGCCAAAACAAACTACAGGCCTGGGGGAGAGTAAGGGGGTGTGGCCAAATTCTGAGACAGATAGCAACGCCTTCTAAACTGATCTAAACGTTAGATCAGGTAAGTGTCCTACCTTCCTCATAACCATCTTCTCATAGATACAAACCAACCCTGATATATATCTGTGAAGGCAATGGGAAATTACAAGGTGATGCTGAGGAATCATCACTTCAAGGATGGGATTGTTTCAAAGATTTGCTGGATTACTGTCTAAGTTTCTGGATCCAGCAAGACCCACTTTCATTACTTTTGCCTTCTCTGTTTCTCCTCTGGTGATCTTTGCAGTCACCTTGGTTACAGCAGCAGTCGCACAACTTCCAGGGACCAGTAGCACACAGACCATCTGGTTTATTATCTACTTAGTTTTGAGAGAGACGAGTATGACCTAACCCCAGGGATCGGAAAAAAGAACCGGGCCTGTGTACGTTGCGGTCATGCCCCCTTCAAAGCAGTTGAGCACAAACAAATATGAATGTACCAAGGTCTGATCGTTGTTCACTGGGTTGTCTTATGTTTCCATCTACCGTGGCATTGTGCCCCACTTTGTCAGCATAGATATGTGTCTTAGGGGTATATGTATCAAAGCTTCATGTGAGATAATATTGTGAGATATATATCACCAACCAATCAGCTTCTAACTTACATTTTGCAGGCTGTGTTTAAGAAATGATAGCTTGGAGCTGATTGGTTGGTGATATACATTTCACAATTCTATATCACAACAAGCTTTGATACATATGTCCCTTAGTGCATTCTGTCAATGGACAGTAACTACACTATTTTGCATTCATGTGGTAGTCTGAAATTTGTTTGTGCAACCAGGACCTGTCCACTTTTGTGACATGACTCATCTTAAAGTTGTTCCCTTATGGAATGTATAAACTGTCTGAAAAGTAAAACGCATGTAAATCTAAGGTTCATCTGACACAAGAAACTTGTAATGTTCTGACCGCATCTGTCGCTGCCATTCATTCCTCCCAACAGCACTACGCAACTGGAAAATATTCCAAACTATTCTCTAACCATATTACTTCTATTCTCGTGACTGAAACACTGTAAAGTAAATATCACATAATGGATCTTTTAACTGTACAACTCAGATATCCAAATATGGAACTTAACATGGTTATGAGTTCCTTGTGAAATATGATGCTTGCTATATGGACTGTCATAATGGAATGCTAAGTCGGCTAATTGGATTTATCTAGGAATGAGTTATCCCAGACTGACGCATGACATATTAAGCTCCTTAAACAATATACAGTAGCATACATTATATCCTCTCTTTAGTCACAACCTACTGGAAACTGTAACTGATCTTACACCACGTTACAGGACTCTACTGAGAAAAGTTCCTTATTCCCTATATAAAGTGACAGACTTCTAGCAAGAAACAGAAGCATTTACCACTTTATTTAAAAGTTTCCAGAACAAATGGTAAAGCACAGTTAAAATGCTAAGTACAGATAAAATATCATTAGTGTCTTTATGGACAGATTATTCCTTTAATGAAATACAAAATGAAAAGTACAGTAGCTCAAGTATAACAGAAGTAGCAGCTCAGGACTGGCTCGTGTCAGCCAAGAATAAATAGGACCAGCTGGAAATGGGGGAATCCTGAGTTTTAAGACTGTCTTGGTGAAAGGATTTTCTAATTAAAGGAATTAAAATGTTGACTGAAAGTAGCATTAACTAATAGAAATACCTGCTACCTCCTGGGTCTCATTTAGGAACAGGAAAGGGAGAACACAATGTTCCCTGCAGATCACTGCTAACACCTAGTTTTTCTCTATTTATCAACATTATTTTTACTAAAATAATGTGAAAAAGGGTGTTTTCACACCCTTTTCATATTATTTTAGTATCACCTATAGTTATTACAGGGCAATTGGAGTAGAATTCGTAAAATTCTACTCCAGCCCCTAAGTATCACTTATTTTTAGTAAGCAGATCGCATTTCCCATAATTGTAATGGGAAATGTGATCTGACCAGAGTTACTAAAAATAAAATGTGAAAATATATCGGGGAAAGCCCTGTGATGATAACGCCACCTGGAGGTGGCGTTATCCAGGGTCTCCCCCGGTTACCGGCCTCCTGCCCTGCTCTAACGGGGAGAGCAGATTTGGGGAGTCAGTCCCAGTAATCAGCTGTGTGGTCTAAACAGACTGCAAGCTGATCTCTGCTACATAGACCGGAGGTGGCGTTATCCAGGGTCTCCCCCGGTTACCGGCCTCCTGCCCTGCTCTAACGGGGAGAGCAGATTTGGGGAGTCAGTCCCAGTAATCAGCTGTGTGGTCTAAACAGACTGCAAGCTGATCTCTGCTACATAGACCGCAAGCTGATTACTGTAAAAAAAGAAAAAAAAAATAGTAAAAAAAAAAAATTACTTACCTGACTCCAGGGACCGGTGATCGGGCCTCCGGTGATGTCTCCCCTCTGGTCAGCTGGTCTCCCATAGTGCACTGCTGCCCGGTCATCAGGTGATCGGGCCCCAGTGCAGTATGGGAGATCACCTGACCGGAGGAAAGGAGAACATCACCGGAGGCCCGGAGCATGCAGGTAAGTGCTATTAAGGGAGGGGGGGTCGCGGGGGTCGCAGTGGGGTCCGTGATTGTGGGGGTGGGGCTTAGCGCCGGGGGGCGGGGCTAAGCGCTGGGGGGGAGTAGCAGCGGTGACCGGTCGGCGCATGCGCGGGCACTTAATCACAGTATTTTTTTGCAAAAATACCGTGATAAGGCTCCGAAGGGGATTTGCAGGGACAGAGCTTTATCGCAAGCTCTGTCCCTGTAAGGGATTTGTAGTAAATCCCTGTGATATTGCCTGAATTCGCAATGCGAATTCACTCGGTAATATCACACTACAATCTGCATTCAATATGCGGATTGTAGTAAATAGAGCCCACATAGTCTTTTACGATAGTATTCCCTTTTAGCAGTGTGCACTTGGTCTTGTTCAATTCCCTACCTGAACCCAATGGCACGTTCTCATCATTTGACCCCACTAATGAAGATGAAGTAGCTACACTCTTCTCATCCTCTTACTTTACTACCTCTCCTCTTGATCCTATACCCTCACAAATCAGTAAAGCTCTGTCTCCTGTGCCCATTCCACACTTACCTAAAATCTGTAATCTCTCTTTCTCTACTGGTATCTTTCCATCACTGTTCAAGCATGCAGTGATCACTCCCATTTTCAAAAAACAAAATTCTGACCCTAACTCTCTCTCAAATTACCGTCCTATCTCCCAGCTACCTTGCCCCTCCAAGCTACTGGAGAGACTTGCCTACACTCGCCTCACACACTTTCTTAACACCCACAACTTATTGGATCCACTTCAGTCAGGCTTTCGTTCCCAACACTCCACTGAGACAGCACTGGCTAAGGTAGTAAATTATCTGGTCACTGCCAAGGCTAAAGGCCATTAATCACTTCTAATTTTTCTAGATCTCTCAGCTGCCTTTGACACTGTTGACCACTCTCTTCTCATACAAACACTACAATCCATTGGTCTTCAAGACACAGCCCTTTCTTGGTTCTCATCTTACCTATCTAATCGCTCTTTCACTGTTCGCTTTTCTGATTCTACCTCCACTTCGCTACCTCTATCAGTTGGAGTACCACAAGGTTCAGTATTAGGTCCTCTGCTTTTCTCAATATATACCACCTCTCTTGGCAAACTAATCAGCTCTTTTGGTTTTCAGTATCATCTGTACGCGGACGATACTCAAATTTACCTATCCTCCCCAGATTTGTCACCATCTGTGCTGGTCCGTGTCACTGAATGTCTCTCTGCCATTTCATCTTGGATGTCATCTCGCCACCTCAAACTTAATATATCCAAAACAGAATTAATTATATTTTCACCAGCCAATAGCAGTTACCAACCTGATATCTCTATTACTGTTGACAACTCGACAATCTACCCCACCCCACAAGCTCGCTGCCTAGGTGTGATCCTTGACTCTGAACTGTCTTTTGTTCCCCACATTCAATCTGTCTCTAAATCCTGTTACATACATCTAAGAAACATAGCCAAAATTCGACCATATCTTACGCAAGACACTGCAAAAACTCTTATACACGCACTCATAATTTCCCGCATTGACTATTGCAATAGTCTCCTTATTGGTCTTCCCAAAAACAGGCTCTCCCCACTACAATCCATTTTGAATGCTGCTGCGAGGTTGATCTTTCTCACCAAACGTTCAGTGTCTGCTGATCCACTCTGTCAGTCCCTCCATTGGCTGCCGGTCTTCTACCGTATTCAATTTAAAATACTTGCACTCACACATAAAGCTATTAACCAAACCACACCAACATACATCTCTTCACTTATCTCAAAATATCTTCCAACCCGACATCTCCGTTCTGCACAAGATCTGCGTCTCTCATCCCCGCGCATTACTTGTTCCCATGCACGGTTACAGGACTTTTTTCGGGCTGCACCCACCCTGTGGAATGCCCTCCCATGCACAATAAGACTTTCCACTAATTTCCAAACATTCAAGCGTTCTCTGAAAACTCACCTCTTTAGACAAGCTTATCAGATTCCAGGACCGCCCACCTAACCTTTTATAGCTCCCTATCTAACTCTCTTCTTATAGTAAACACCTATCACATCTTCTCTTTCTTCAATTGAACATCCTCCTAACCCTAGGCCAACTTTCCAGTGTGATTGGATTATACAGCCCACCAAGAATATCTGAAATTGGGCTGGACCAATTTGCAATAGCACCTCTCCTTGTGTATCAACACCTATTTCCCTATAGATTGTAAGCTTGCGAGTAGGGCCCTCTTACCCTTATGTATGTCATGTATGTATGTCTTTTACAACCCAGTATAATGTCAATCTTGATTCAAATTGTAAAGCGCAATGGAATTTGCTGCGCTATATAAGAAACTGTTAATAAATAAATAAAACTATACCTGGTGCAAGTAATCCTAAAAACACACAGATCTCTGTGTACGCAAATCTCCCACAAATAGAGATTAAAATGTGAGGTACTGCCGAACCAAAAAGGGGATGTTACCCCGTGGGAAGGGAATGTGGCCTTGTACCATGCCCCTGTTTCCATCACTCTGTGCCCTGCACTCCCGGGATGCTGGGCTACCCCAGGCTTTCCCCGGATTTAGTAAGGATGCCAGCGGACAGGATGCCGGTCGCCAATATCCCGATGCAGGAATCCCGAACAAGACCAAGATCCGACTCTGGCATCTCGAAGAGGATGAAGATACCGGCGTCGGCATCCTGACCACCGGCATCCCGAAGGTAAGTAGCCAGAGGATGGAGGGGTTAAGTGTTGGAACCCCGGGGGGGAGATTAGGGTTAGGCAACCCCCGCGGAGGGTTAGGGTTAGGCTACGGGGAGGGAGGGTTAGGCACCACCGGGGGGAGGTTAGGGTTAGGTACCCCACGGGGAGGGTTAGGGTTAGGGTTAGGCTACGGGGAGGGAGGGTGAGGCACCACCGTGGGGAGGTTAGGGTTAGGTACCCCACGGGGAGGGTTAGGGTTAGGCTACGGGGAGGGAGGGTTAGGGTTAGGCACCACTGTGGGGAGGTTAGGGTTAGGCACCCCTTAGGAGGTGATGGGTCTGCGTTGTCACTGAGATCGCAGTCCCGATTGCAGTGGCCGGTTCACGCACATGCACTGCGATGCATACGCATGGGAAGAAATCAATAATCAGCTGATTGCGAGCGTAATCGCAGTTGCGAACGGTAATGAATCAGGCCCACTATTTCAGCTGTGTGCAACAAAGGGTTTTAGTAAATGTCCCGCTCCCATGTTAATCATGTGGTAAAGTGGAATTACGTTGCAAGCATGCAAGAAATATCTGTTTTAGCTTCTAACAAAGACTTGCTCTTACTGTATAATACTGTACCTTTCTGTCTTTTCATTTTAATTAAAGCCTTTAATCCCCTGGCAATAAAAAGAGAAATCATGCATTTTACAAGTTTCTTTTTAACGCTTGTCAATGGGTATGGGAATCAAATTGCCCAGGTTGAAGGTTGTCTGAGGGGCTTAGCCTCCTGGAGTAGGTTAGGCCACATGAGTGTGATACAAAAGATGGAGAATAAAAAGGTCAACAGCCATTTGGTCGATACCAGAAGGTCAACATGGAAGAAGGACGACATGACAAAGTACAGAAGGTCAACAAGTACAAAAGGTCGTCAGGTTCAAAAGATCGACATAGAAATGGTCGACACGGAAATAGTTGACACGTTTGTTTTTTTTTCTAACCTTAATCTTCACCCTAACCCTAAACCTAACCCTCCCCTTGGTGCTCAACCCTAACCGTTTCTTTAGTGCCTAAACCTAACCGTCCAGTAAGTGTAGCCAGTAAGTGCAGCCTAACCTTAACCCTCCGGTAAGTGCCTAACCCTAAAAAAAACAGCGTTGACCATTTCTGTGTCAACCTTTTGAACATGTCGACCTTCTGTGCTGTCGACATTTTGTCACGTCAACCTTCTTTCATGTCGACAAAATGACTGTTGAACTTTTCATGGTGGACCTTTCAAACAGAACCCGGCCACACACCCCTGTGTCAGGAGGGCCAGTCATATGTTACGTGAACCTTCAGAGACCACGTGGAGCACACAGAGAGATAATGGAAGAAACAGTAGTGATGTGAGGCTCAGGACAAATTGATGTTGGAATCTTCTCATATCGGATATACCTCTATAACAAATCTCAAACATCCAACTATTGTTGTCTTGTATTGTATATTTCAGGGAAGAGGCTTTTAGTGAAGCAAGAGGTGCACGGAGAGGAGTAAAGAAAGTTATGGTGGTTGTAACAGACGGGGAGTCCCATGATAATTACCGACTGGAAAGTGTGAATGACAAATGTGAAGAAGAAGGCATTGAAAAGTACGCAATTGCTGTGAGTATTTTCTCCCGTCATATCAGAAATAAAGGGAAACAAACAATAAATGGATAGCACATAATACTTCTATGAACATCAAAAAGAAAATGATATCTATCTATCTATCATATCTGTGTTTGTCTGTCTGTCTAACTAATGCGGGTCATACACTGACATTTTATCTGACAGTCTGAAACCAGCAGATATCGCGGCCATACACTGTTAAATATTTCAGAGTGTACTGCCACACAATATGTGGGTTCCTCCCCTGGGAAGACATTTCCTTGCTCCTCTCCTGTGAAGGAACAGGGGAAAAGTAGGGTGGTCACCCGCAGCACTGCGTACACTGCCAGATGCGGCCGACCAATGATCGGATCAGTTGGGCATGTTGGAAGATTTCTCATGCCTTGTTATAAAGCCTCACTGTGCATACAGTACATGCTGGGCACTAGGACCCAGAGTCTGCAGGGAAGTCTGTCCTCCAACCTGTTGTGCTCCTGCACATGTAACAGCAGTCATCTTAGTACTGAGTGTAGATATTACATTGTGGGAGACAGTAGTCTGCTGCTTAGCTACATGTGAGATACCTATTTATTACTTGATAGAAAGCTGTTCCAGCATCCCTGTACCACTACCTGCAAGCAGCTTACACTCACCGGTTGGGGAGCTGTATAGGACCCCATCTCGCTCAAGCTTCGCTCCATTACCAGTGTACATGTAACAGTGAGTACGGCTATACCTGTTATCTATCAATAAACCAACACCACTGGTTAAGTAAATGTGCTGTTCATAAATTGAGTCATCCGCATGTGTATGCCTATATAACTCTGCAGTATCTCCACTTGTGTACACATAATTTCCAACATGCCTGACCGTCCAATCATCGCTACTCAGTCGCAGCCATAAGCTATACAATTATTACCCTGATCCGCCAATCATCATCAGACTTGGCCGATAATTGTAACATCACCATCCCTCTCTATAGTGTATGCTGGTATCAGGTAGAGCCGGCAGTCGCTGATAGAAGCAATTGAAGTGTGAAGCGGTGACCAGAAGCCGCCAGTGTACAGTATAAGTGATCTGCTTGTTCAAGAACGGTAACACAGTTCGACAGGTTCCCTCCAACTAAAGGGTTTCGTCACAATATACATGTGACTTTTTCAGCCAACAGTGTTCACAGTATTACATCACGACTATCAACACACTGAAAACCTAATAATGCTTTATACAGATGTGTCCTCATACACCTAGCTTCAATATGCCATGCGGTGTGAGACACCTGGCGCGAGTGAGCTTCCAATACAGTACCACACTGTCTCTCTGTCACTGATGATGCAGGCTGTAGTTCTTGTCTACCGCCTCTTGCAAGGTCATCTTGATGACAGTGCTGTGGATGCCTCAGGAGTAGGAGGGATGGTGTCTGCAGCCAGCTATCCTCAATCATCAGTTCCTCATCACCTTCCTCAAATTCAGCCTCTCATCACCATCATCAGCCCAGAAGCACCCATCACCTTTCTCTGCCCCCCAGCCCCAATCACCTTCCACTGTTCCCAGCCCCCATCTTTTTCCTCTGCCCCCAGCCCATGTCACCTTCTGCCCCCAGCCCCCATCACCTTCCTCTGTCCCTTCATCTTCCTTTATCCCCAGCCCCCAGCACCTTCCTCTGCCCCAGCCCATGTCACCTCCTGCCCACAGCCCACTTCACCTTCCTCTGCCCCCAGCCCCAATCACCTTCCACTGTTCCCAGCCCCCATCTTTTTCCTCTGACCCCAGCCCATGTCACCTTCTGCCCCCAGCCCCCATCACCTATCACCTTCCTCTGTCCCTTCATCTTCCTTTATCCCCAGCCCCCAGCACCTTCCTCTGCCCCAGCCCATGTCACCTTCTGCCCACAGCCCACTTCACCTTCCTCTGCCCCCAGCCCATGCCATGTTGCCTTCTGCCCCATCACCTTCCTCTGCCCCCTGCCCATGCCATGTCACCTTCTGCCCCATTACCTTCCTCTGCCCCAACCCGTGTCACCTTCTACCTCCAGCCCTTCACCTTCCTCTGCCCCCAACCCATGTCACCTTCTGCCCCCATCCCACTTCACCTTCCTCTGCCCCCAGCCCATGCCATGTCACCTACTGCCCCATCACCTTCCTCTGTCCTCTGCCCATGCCATGTTACCTTCTGCCCCATCACCTTCCTCTGACCCAACCTGTGTCACATTCTACCTTCAGCCCTCATCACCTTCCTCTGCTCCAGCCCATGACAACTTCTGCCCCAGCCCACTTCACCTTCCTCTGTCCCCAGTCCATGCCATGTCACCTTCTGCCCCCAGCCCATGCCATGTCACCTTCTGCCCCATCACCTTCCTCTGCCCCAACCCATGTCACCAGTGGCAAACGCAGGATTTCTGGAGGGGGGTTTCCAAATGCTTGATATTAATGAGTGTGGCCAGTCCATGAAGAGGGTAAAATTAGCACTTAACCAGCTTTAATTTGCGTCATACAAAGTGTATTGTGTGTCATAATTCCTACATATGCAGGACCAGCGATCACAGTAAGCCATTAGATGCGGCTGTAGGACCATCCTGCCTAAGTTGAATGGTTTTATTTTAGATGTGAGCACTATTCCAGCGTATTAGAGCAAGTCCGGGAGTCTGGGAGCAGCAGAATGACCTAGCGCTGCCCTGGACATATATGTACATATTGGGCTCTATAGCAGCACATCCCTAACTATGAATGTTTTCCAGATCTCCTAGTTGATGCACAGGTTATTTCTTACTAGCGAATACATGTTAAAAGATCCACAGGTAGTCCTAACTATTTCATTTGTGATACTGAGATTAACATGCAGCACTTGTAAAATTCTATTATATTACTATTTCTATTGTGGTCATGGTGTGGGATGGGGAGGGGGGTTTCCAGGCAGACGGAAACCCCCCCTGCGTTTGCCTATGCGTGTCACCTTCTACCTCCAGCCCCCATCAGCTTCCTCTGCCCCCAGTCCGTTTCACCTTCTACCTCCAGCCCCCATCACATTCCACTGCCCCCAGCCCCTATCACCTTCCTATGCCCTCTTCACCTTCTTCCATATCCAGGTCCCATCATCTTCCCTGCCCCTATTCCTCTACCATTCCCACCACACCGCAGCTTTTGCTTGACATGCGGCAACATGACCTATGACGTCATCCCGCTGCGTTGCTTAAAGGTCAGGCCCGGCCCGCATATGAGCCACCTGGAAGAGCCCAGCACTGCCCGGGCCAGGATTCAAGGGACTTGGCGCTGGGACTGGGCAGCCGCTATGGGACCCACCAGCTGGAACAGCGTACGCCGTCCGGGGACCCGTTTTGTGCCCTTCCAGTCCTCGGGCCCCCGCTGGACCTCGTGGCCCGGTATGGGTGTCCCCTTAGTCCCCACCTGTCGCTGGGCCTGGCTCCATCCACAGTTCCTGAACCTATTTTCCAGGCCTGTGTGTGTGTGTGTATATATATATATATATATATATACACACAGTCAGGTCCATAAATATTGGGACATTGACAGAATTGTCAGATTTTGGCCTCTATTCACCACCACAATGGTTTTGAAATGAAACAAACAAGATGTGCTTTAACTGCAGACTTTCAGATTTAATTTGAGGGTAAATACATCCAAATCGGGTGAACGGTGTAGGAATTACAACAGTTTCAATATGTGCCTCCCACTTTTTAAGGGGCCAAAAGTAATGGGACTATCAACTCAAAAGCTATTTCATGGACAGGTGTGGGCTATTCCCTCGTTATTTCATTATCAATTAAGCAGGTAAAAGGTCTGGAGTTGATTCTAGGTGTGACATTTGCATTTGGAATCAGTTGCTGTCAACTCTCAATATGAGATCCAAAGAGCTGTCGCTATCAGTGAAGCAAGCCATCATTAGGCTGAAAAATCAAAACAAACCCATCAGAGAGATAGCAAAAACATTAGGTGTGGCCAAATCAACTGTTTGGACCATTCTTAAAAAGAAAGAACGCACCGGAGAGCTCAGCAACACCAAAAGACCCGGAAGACCACGGAAAACAACTGTGGTGGATGACAGAAGAATTATTTCCCTGGTGAAGAAAAACCCCTTCACAACAGTTGGCCAAATCAAGAACACTCTCCAGGAGGTAGGTGTATATGTGTCAAAGTCAACAATCAAGAGAAGGCTTCACAAGAGTGAATATAGAGGGTTCACCACAAGATGCAAACCATTGGTGAGCCACAAAAACAGGAAGACCAGATTAGAGTTTGCCAAACAACATCTAAAAAAGCCATTACAGTACTGGAACAACATCCATTGACACATGAGACATAGATCAACTTGTACCAGAGTGATGGGAAGAGAAGAGAAGGAAAGGAACTGCTCATGATCCAAAACATACCACCTCATCAGTGAAGCATGGTGGTAGTGTCATGGTGTTGGCATGTATGGCTGCCAATGGAACTGGTTCCCTTGTATTTATTGATGATGTGACTGCTGACAAAAGCAGCAGAATGAATTCTGAAGTGTTTCGGGCAATATTATATGCTCATATTCAGTCAAATGCTTCAGAACTCATTGGACAGCGCTTCACAGTGCAGATGGACAAGGACCCGAAGCATACTGCAAAAGCAACCATACAGTTTTTTAAGGCTAAAAAGTGGAATGTTATGCAATGGCCAAGTCAATCCCCTGACCTGAATCTGATTGAGCATGCATTTCACTTGATGAAGACAAAACTGAAGGGAAAATGCCCCAAGAACAAGCAGGAACTGAAGACATTTGCAGTAGAGGCCTGGCAGAGCATCACCAGGGATGAAACCCAGCGTCTGGTGATGTCTATGCATTCCAGACTTCAGGCTGTAATCGCCTGCAAAGGATTTGCAACAAAGTATTAAAAAGTGAAAGTTAGATTTAGGATTGTTTAGTTTCTCCCATTACCTTTGGCCCCTTAAAAAGTGGGAGGCACATATAGAAACCGTTTAGAAACCGTTGTAATTCCTACACCGTTCACCTGATTTGGATGTAATTACCCTCAAATTAAATCTGAAAGTCTGCAGTTAAATCACATCTTGTTTGTTTCATTTCAAAGCCATTGTGGTGGTGAATAGAGGACAAAATATGAAAATTCTGTCAATGTCCCAATATTTATGGACCTGACTGTATATATAATATATATACTGTGTATACAGTATATAATTTGCTTTAGTTGTTGTCTTACAGTACTGTATGTGAACTATGCTAAAACTTTTAAATTGCAGCTGGAAGGCACAAAAGAAATTCCATGGAACGGAAAGGCCACGGCTAGTTTCCTCTAAGTCCAAGACAAAAAGTCCTCAGAAGCCTCTCACTGAAATGGCAGCACCCACCTCCTAAATACTCCACCCCTTGAGTCTAAATAATAATCAACTGCTGGGAAATTAAAACTTGATCATACATGTGGGTGCAGGGCCTCCTGTAGATCTGTGTACTGGAACGTGGCCAAAAGTGTGAAGCGTGGCCACATCCAGTAATGAATACTGTCCCCCTTTGCATATGGTGCTGTTTTACCACGCAGCACATAGTGTTGTTTTGAGGGGACGTGGTCACGCTTGCTGAATTTGGCCATACCCATCCAAATACTCAGGTCCCATTGATCTCTCAAGAGCCCTGACTGACAGAGCCAGTCACCTACTGTACCAGATCCCCAGGCAGACACGGGCCCAAGTGCTAGGACCCCCTTGAGCTGCATAGTTCTTCCCAAGAGAATATGCAGCATTTTGCACCCCACATACAGAGTTTTCTTGCCTTTCAAGTAAATTGCATCTTGTATCTTTGCAAATGATAGTACAATGCTGCTATTGATAAACCTTGCTTTCCCCCAGTGCCATCCACACTGACACAGCTTCCCTAGAGCATTTACGTACTGTATCGTTGAATATTTACAACAGATTTTGCAACACGTTTTAATGGTTTATTTTTCTCATTGCAATTTATAATCCTTTTAGATTCTTGGAAGCTACAGTAGAGGAAATATAAGCACAGAGAAACTGGTCAAGGAGATACTGTCCATCGCCAGTGAGCCAAAAGAAAAACATTTCTTTAACGTCTCAGAAGAACTGGCTCTTTCAACTATTGTCGAATCGTTGGGAGAAAGGATATTTGCTCTCGAAGGTATAATACGGAAATAATGTACAAAAAACACACTACCGCTGCTATTCTACAGCAAGGTGGTAAACGGTTAGATTGATACCTTACTGAATATTATAATGTCATCCTTCTCTAAACATGGCCACTATATCACTATTGTACATACATACAGTAGCTTATTTTGTCTGATTGCCGGTCTTCAGTTTTGTATAGCGATTAGGTACATAATAAGGTTGTATTGTTTCCCCAGTACCATATCAAATTCATGTCATGTCAGAACTGTACTCATACTGTACTGGCCTAATTGTATAAACCAGAGAGGAAAAAGGACTCTTGTTATTTGGGGGGCACTCTTAGAAAAATACTGATATTAAAAACTTAGCTTTTATTCTAGTTCTAGAAATAAAACAATGTTGGGACATATACAAACAAAATAGGTAAACGCAATTAATATACTATATAAGCAGGCGAAATATCAGTAATAATTCTCAATAAATTTAGCAGCAATCGCATTAGTCAAAATATAGCACAGCAGTCACAGCACAGCAGTCACAATCTATTGTCAGATCCTAATGTGTTACGGACTCTGGGCCTGATTCAGTAAGGATCCCTATTTCGTACGCAGCTGGGAATTCGCACGGAACGCAGCTGCGAATGCATGCTAATGCCTGCCATTGCTCATCCGACATAGAGACGCCCACTGCTGCATTCTCTCATCCGTATTACCTCGCACTCCTGCGTATACATTGGTACCATTGACGCACACCGGCCCGTCACGCACAATTACACCATGTCTGACCAGCCGCAGACACTGCAAGTCTCGTCGCACACAGTGACTACTAAAGCTGCGTATGCAATCGCAGTGGCTAATTTATGCACGCCCAGGAAACGGCGTTCAAATGAGCAGACACGCCTGTGTTTTTCCAGCCACTGCCTTCATCACCACACCCAATCGCTCACAGCCTGTCACTCACTCTGCGATGGATTACTCAGTGCGTTCGTAATCGCATGAGCAGTGTTTAACATTCGATCTGCATACGTAATTGTAATTGCGTACGCTGCTGAATCAGGCCTTCTATATAGATTCTGCATATTTTGTCTACACACAGTGTATTCCATCAGCACATATTTTCACCCTCCATATAAATTAGAGATGTGTGGGTTCGGCTTCATTCGGTTCTTATCGACAAATTATCGCAAGTTCGAATTTGTTCGGATTTCTCTTATTGGCTATCCAAAACACGTGACAGCCGGATAGCCAATATGATGCAGATTTTGAGATCCGAGTAAAACCAAACCGCACATCTCTATAAATATATAAATATTGTCACCCAACAGAACACAACATAAAGCACTATTATAAATCCTGGTCTGGAATTCAGTTTCGTAGTAATTTTAAACTCAAATTGCACTGACAAATAGAACCCAAACAGAGTTAACGCAAAATAAAATATTATAAATTACTCAAAGATGTTTTGTCTGTATATCACAATTTTAACCACAATGTTTCATATGTGACCAGGGCCGTTGAGAGACTGGCCGGGCCCGGGTAATGGAAGGGGCGTGGCCTAATTGCGGGAGGTGTAGCCACGCCCCCTTGAAAAAAATAATGATCAGTTTTGCAGCGCTGCGCGCCGGGGAGGGGGGCGCTGTAAGACCCCCAGCCCGGCGCTAAGCGGGGGGTGGCGCGATCAGTGTGATTGCTCCCCTCCACAGCCATAGGAGACTGCTCCGGCTGCTGCAGCAGCCGCGAGCAGTCTCACACATCAGCCCAGCACAAGCTGTGTGCTGGGCTGCTGTGAGGGAGGGGGGGCGACGCAGGACCCAGGCCCTGCCGGGCCCACCTAGAAAGCCGGGCCCGGATAAACTGTACCCGCTGTCCCACCCTCTTGGCGCCATGTATGTGACCGTGAGGATACATTGTAGTCAACGGATGTAGTCAATATACCGACTACTGGGAAGCCGCCCAACTAAATCCCGGCGTCGGAATCCCGATTTGGGACTAAAGATAGGCGTCAAAATCCCGATGCCTATCTTTAGCCTGACGACAGAATTCCGACGGACAACTTCCCGAATGAAGGTAAGCCGGCTACTGTTAGCTCTTAGCTGCGGGTGGGGGAATAGGATTAGGCACCCCCGGGGTGATTTAGGGTTAGGCACCCCCCCAGAGAGGGTTAGGCTGTGTAGAGGGGGGTTAGGGTTAGGCACCACTGGGGGGAGCTTAGGGTTAGGCACCCCCCCCGGGAGGGTTAGGTATAGGGTGCGGGAAGGGGGGTTGAGGTTTAGTCACCCCCGGGGGGCATAGGGTTAGGCACCACCCTTGGAGTTTAGGGTTAGGCACCACCAAGGAAGCTTAGCTTACTTACCTTAGCCATCGGGATTCTTCATGTTTGAGCTTCAGCCGCCAGGATTTCATACCCAACCCGTAGTCAACAATCTGTTATATCTTTGTCTAGTGTTTGGAGTGATACATCCCCTTAAATAATCAGATTGCAATAGCAGATCAGAATTAATTAAACATAGACATAGAAACATAGAATTTGACGGCAGCTAAGAACCACTTTGCCCATCTAGTCATATTGTTACCTTAAACCTTATTGATCCTTACTTCTTCTGAAGGATATCCTTATGTCTATCCCATGCATGTTTAAATTGCTCTACTGTCTTAGCCTCTACCACCTCTGATGGGTGGCTATTCCACTTGTCCACTACCCTTTCTGTGAAGTAATTTTTCCTCAAATTTCCCCTGAACCTACCACCCTCCAGTTTCAGAACATGTGCTCTTGTTCTAATACTTCTCTTTCTTAGAAGAATGTCTCCTTCCTTTACCTTGTTAAAACCCTTTATATATTTGAACGTTTATATTATGTCCCCCCTTTCCCTTCTCTGCTCGAAACTATACATATTCAGATCTTTTAGTCTTTCCTGGTATGTTTTGTGGTGTAGACCTTGCACCATTTTGGTTGCCTTTCTTTGTACAGTCTCTAATGTATTAATATCCTTCTGGAGATATGGCCTCCAGAACTGAACACAGTATTCGAGATGAGAACGTACCAATGACCTATACAGTGGTATTATCACTTCTTTCTTTCTGCTACTGATTCCTCTCCCTATGCAACCAAGCATCTGACTTTATTGCTTTGTTACAATGTTTGCTTGCCTTTAAGTCAGCTGAAATAGTGACTCCTAGAACCCTTTCCTCTTCACTAGTTTCCAGTATAGTGCCATTAATATTATATTTAGCCTTTGGATTTTTGAGACCCAAGTGCATGATCTTGCATTTTTGGGATTAAACTGTAGTTGCCACGTTCTTGAACATTTCTCTAGTCTACCTAGATCATCAATCATTTGTTTTACCCCTCCTGGTGTGTCTACCCTGTTGCATACCTTTGTGTCATCTGCAAAAAGGCATATTTTCCCTTCAATACCATTTGCAGTGTCACAAATAAAGTTATTAAAAAGTACTGGTCTAAGTACAGATCCCTGAGGTACTCCACTGGTAACATTTCCCTCTTGAGACTGCACTCCGTTTACTACAAATCTCTGTTTCCTATCCTGCAGCTATGATCTTATCCATTCAAATGTCTTTGTATCCAATCCCATGCTTTTCAGTTTATTTAACAGTCTGCGATGTGGAACAGTATCAAAAGCCTTACTGCAGTCTAGATAAGCTATATCTATGGCCCCCCCTTTATCTATTTCCTTAGTCACCCAGTCAAAAAAGTCAATAAGATTTGTTTGACATGATCTCCCCCCAGTAAATCCATGCTGTTTGGGGACCTGCAAATTGCTGGATTTGAGATAATCTGCAACTCTTTCTTTTAAGAGTGTTTCCCTCAATTTCCCTCCTACTGATGTAAGGCTCACTGGTCGGTAGTTGCTTGCCTCTTCCTTGCTTCCACTTTTGCGCAGTGGGACAACGTTTGCTTTTTTCCAGTCCTCTGGAATTACTCCAGTAGCTAGTGACTGGTTAAATAATTCTGTTAATGGTGTAACCAGCACCCCTTTAAGCCCATTTAGTATCCTTGGATGTATCCCATCTGGCTGCATTGATTTATCCACTTACAGTTTTGAGAGTTCTGTTAGGATCTTCTCCTCTGTAAATGTGCTTGTTCCTACCTCATTTTTCTGATTACACCTGCAACTTAACTGTGGCCCCTTTCCCTCTCTCTCAGTAGTGAATACTGAACAAAAATAATTATTAAGATGATCAGTTATATTACATTGTCTCCCTCAACAAGACTCCCTCTTTCTGTCTTTAGTCTTTTTATTCCACCTTTTGTTTTTCTCCTTTCGCTTATTTACTTAAAAAAAGTTTTGCCCCCTTTACCCACTGACTGTGCCATTTTCTCCTCAACTTTTGCCTTTGCACATCTGATTACTTTCTTAGCCTCCTTCTATTTTACAAGATACATCTCTTTGTCTTCATTATATTGCATTCACAATACTCTTTCCCAAACCACACTGGCTTCCTTTTCCTTGTGGTTTTCCTAACCCTTTTGATACAAAGGTCTGTTGCCTTTAATAGTGCACTTTTTACATTTTCTCACCTCTTCTGCACTCCTTTCAAGTTCCTCCACTCTGCCAAAGATTTGCTTACACATAACTGACTAATAGCTTTCTATTGCTATATTCTTTATTCTGAACCATACTGCTTGATGATCACTGGATCCCAGGTTTTCACCCACTTTTAGATCAGATATTCTGGGGTCTATTTACTAAGCAGTGTTAGGAGACAGAGTGAAAAGTGATAAGAAAGTGATAAGGTGCCAGCCAATCAGCTCCCAACTGTCATTTTTCAAACACAGCCTGTGAGATGACAGTTGGGAGCTGATTGGCTGGCACCTTATCACTTTCTTATCACTTTTCACTCTGTCTCCTAACACTGCTTAGTAAACAGACCCCTAAGTCTCCATTTGTAAGTATCAAGTCTAATATTAGGTCTTTCCGAGTGGGCTTCCTCACCAATTGCTGGAGGTTAGATGTTACCTATCTTGGATAGATTTTAAATAACAGGTTAAAACTTATTTACAGACATATTACGTTAGAATCCAGGCAATATGATTATAATAAATCAGCAGGTAATTAAGAAACAAGCAGTAAACAAGTATAGCTATAGATCCCTAGTATAGTGTGGTTCAGACGGCTGCTGCTTGCTGTTTGCCATGCATTATACAACATGTGAGAGTGCCTGTCATATTTATTTATTTATTACCAGTTAGTTATATAGCGCACACATATTCCGTAGCGCTTTATAGAGAATATTTGGCCATTCACATCAGTCCCTCACCTAGAGATATGAAAGAGTACAGTGGGCATCTGCTGTTGCAGTCTGATCCTGGTTGACCCTGTTGAAAACAGTGCAGGGACCCTCAGGACCAGTAGTACAATGAAAGTGCCCTGAATCTGAATAAAAGTTTGATATAGTACAAATAAAAAGGTATCACTTACACGCTGCAGTGGTGCATGCTGCTTCTTCCCATGTGCCAGGCATTATATAGACAGGGCCGCAACTAGGTGGGGGCTAGAGGTGCACGTGCACCGAGAGGGAATTGCGGTGGGGGGTGAAAAAGCAGACTCTGCCACCTGAAAATGGCCGCCGCCGAAGAGGAGACTAATGCTAGAGGTCCTTACTGGACCTCTAGTGTCTGTCTCTTTCTTGGCGGTGGCCATTTTTGGATGGCCGTTTTCAGCAGATTCCATGCGGACTAGCCGTCCGCATGGACTCTGCTGAAGACGGCCATCCAAAAATGGCCACCGCCAAGGAAGAGACAGATGCTAGAGGTCCTACTGGACCTCTAGTGTCTGTTAGCAGAGCGCAATGCACACAACGTTCCCGGAAGTGCCGGGAACGCTGGCGCTGCAGGGAGAGGATGCTGAGAGCTGCATCTTCTCCCTTCAAACCCCCCTGGCAACGAGCATAAACCCCCATGGCAACGAGCATGGAACCCCATGGCAATGAGCAGGTAATTTTAGAGTAGGGATGTGCGCCGGACCATTTTTGCCGGATTTGGATTTGGATTTGGTTCTAATTCGTCGTCCGGCTTTGGATTTGGATTTGCCAAACTGCGGTGACTGGCTTTGGATTTGGATTTGGATTTGGATTTTTTTACAAAAATTGACAAAAAAAGCTAAAATCACATAAATTGGTCTTTTTTTTCTTCCTAGAGTATTATTAACCTCAATAACATTAATTTCCAGTCAATTTAGACCATATCACAGCTTATAATATTGTTTTCAACATTATTGGCCAAAGGTTGCAGTGAGCTGACTGGTTACTAAGCGACAAAGCAGCGGCACAACGACACAGACACCACAGTATAAAGCACATCTATGACACATTGCCACACAGCAGTGGCAGAAATGAAAAGTAGTGCACCCACCCAGTGGGGTACGGCCAGCAGAGTCACAGTACTTGTTTACAAAGTGGGCTACGGCCCTAGGAGTCACAGTGCACAATCTTATTAGCATTACACCGCACATAGGGCCTGATTCACATTACACCATAAAGTAGTGTCTCTTATTTATGTTACGACACACAGTAGTGCCCCTTTTACACAATGCCCACAGTAGTGACCCTTTTACACAATGCCCACAGTAGCGGTGTCCCTTACACAATGTCCCCCAGCAGTGGTGCCCCCTATGCAGTCCCCTTAGTAGTACCGTCCACTATGCAGTGCCCCCAGTTGAATGCTCCCCAGTAGTATGCCCCCCATTAGCAGGCCCCCCCAGTAGTATGTCCCCCATTAGCAGGCCCCCCCAGTAGTATGCCCCCCATTAGCATGCCACCCAGTAGTATGCCCCCCCAGTAGTATGGCTCCCCCAGTAGTAGGCTGCCCCAGTAGCAGGCCCCCCCAGTAGTAGGCTGCTCCAGTAGTAGCCCCCCCTGTAGTATGGGCCCCCCCCTGTAGTATGGCCCCCCCTGTAGTAGGCCCCCCCAGTAGTATGGCCCCCCCCAGTAGCAGGCCCCTCAGTAGTATGGCCCCCCCAGTAGCAGACCCCCCCAGTAGTATAGCCCCCCCCAGTAGCAGGCCCCTCTGTAGTATGGCCCCCCCAGTAGTATAGCCCTGCCCAGTAGCAGACCCCCCCCAGTAGTGCAGACCCCCCCAGTAGTATAGCCCCCCCCAGTAGCAGGCCCCTCTGTAGTATGGCCCCCCAATAGTGCAGATCCCCCCCAGTAGTATGGCCCCCCCAGTAGCAGACCCCCCCCCAGTAGTATAGCCCCCCCCAGTAGCAGGCCCCTCTGTAGTATGGCCCCCCCAGTAGTATTGCCTCCCCCAGTAGCAGACCCCCCCCAGTAGTGCAGACCCCCCCCCAGTAGTATAGCCCCCCCAGTAGCAGGCCCCTCTGTAGTATGGCCCCCCCAGTAGTATAGCCCCCCCCCAGTAGCAGACCCCCCCAGTAGTGCAGACCCCCCCCCCCAGTAGCGCCCCCGGACCTTTGACAAGTAAAATAATAAAAAAAATAAAACTTACCTGTATCCCCGCTCCCGCGCCGTCCGCTCTGTCACACGCTGAGGAGGGAGACGGAAGACGGAGCTCATGTGTGAGCTCCAGCCGGCTCCCTCCGTGCAGCAGCCAATGAGAGTCTGTGTGACTCTCATTGGCTGCTGTAACAAACACACAGCTGCCGCTGGCGGCTGTGTGTCTGTGTCTGTGTAGGGCAGAGCGCTATCACTGCGCTCTGCCCTACACGCGAGGAGACCTGATGTCGGATTCTCTAGTGAGAATCCGACATCAGGCGGCCGCCGTTCGGCCCCGAACGGGGATCCGAGTCAGGCGGTGAACACCCGAACAGGGTTCGGGTGGACTCGGATCCCCAATGTTCGGAGCGGTTCAGATTCCACAGAATCCGAACCGCTCATCTCTATTTTAGAGTAATTAGAAGCATTACTGTGGGGCATAAAATGGTGTCGGGCAAATATGTAAGTGGCACTTTGGTAATAGGCATTACAGTGTGTGGCATAATGTGTAATGGGCGTTATGGTGTATGGAATAATGTAAGTCACTATACCAGGGACGTCTGAGTAATGCACTGCCTTATGGAGGAGCAAGGACAAAATCCAGGTATGGGAAGGGAGAGGGGTGCAAAATTGCTGCCTTGCACCGGGTGACAGATATCCTAGTTTCGGCCCTGATATGGAGAGTGAGCAGTACAACACTCCTAAAAAAAAATAAAAAAATAGATGACTGTCTCCTTCCCTTGCGGTGGGTGGACCCTGGTGCCTGTATGTATTGCAGGGTTAGATAGCCCACGGTAGGTCCGTGACACAGCGCATACTGTAGAAACAGAAAGTTACCAGCTGACTTCCACATTTGCTCACATACATTAACAGGTTTTCATTCCAACCAGCCTGATTGGACAGATATCTGACAGATAATTGTATAGTGGATATCCAGCTTTAGGCGTATATTTAAAGTGCGGGGCTTTAGAAGTTTTCCATGTCCTGAGAGTTGACTGAAGCAGAGTTAAGCTACAACCCAGGTAATAAAATGATTCATATTCACAAAAGTGACACGTTATAGACATCCCTGCTGTCCCCCTCACCCCACTTAGTGATTGAGGAGATCCGTTTTTAAAAAATATATTATTTAAGGAGAATAGGTGAAGCTAATGAAGGGTATTAGCAGGCTGGTGTGTTAAGTCTTTCCACCACATGTATTTCCAGGCAGATCACAACCGTCATGCAGAGCACGTTTATAGGGGCTTTGCTAAATCCAGTATAAATGCATGTGGTGAGCGAGCTCTTCTTTAAGCAGAAGTTAGACATTTACAGAAATAGAAATGTCTTGCACCCCACACGTTTTGTGGTTTGTAAATCTCCTTTACTGGTTTCAGTTTGTGTCATGATGTAGCTGAATTTCAATTTGTGGGGCAGATGTATGAAGCTCTGGAAAGTGATAAAGTGGAGAGTGTTAAACTACCAGCCACTCCGCTCCTAACTGACATGTTACAGGCTGTGTTTGAAAAATGACAGTTAGAAGCTGAGTGGTTGGTAGTTTATCACTCTGCAATTTATCACTTTCCAGAGCTTAGTACATCCGCCCCAGTGTCATTAAAAATCAAAAAACTATATTATTAGTTTCGATTTTTAAAGAAAAAGTAGCACTGACATCAGTATAGAACAAGAAATATGAGATATCAGTACCATGGGAAACCTGCACTTTCCACAGATGTTTTCTACTCTGGGCCGAATTCAATTAGTTTCGCCTCGGCTAAAAAGTTCCGCCTACCCGACTTTTCGCCGCCTTCACCTGTATTGGAGGCGAAAACTTTTCGTGCGCGCTCATGATTTACTCCGTATTCAATTCCCAGACAGGCGAAAAGAGGACCAGGCGAATGTGAAGTTCTAATCAGGCGAAAAGTGCAAGATGAATTGGGGGAATCACTCTGTACCCCAGAAAAAGATGGGCTGACTTCAGAAATCATTATGGTAGTATAGTATTAGCCCTAACTGAACTTAATACTTAAGTATTGTCCCCCACTTTTTTAATTTTTGCCCCAAATTTCTAAGGCCTTTTTTTGGGGTGTTCCGGGATTTTTTTTTTGCCATTTTTGGGGTGAATTGTCCTTTGGGGGGGGGGTGTACCAAGGGTTCTGGTTGGTTTCCAAACTTCTGCGCCCCAAAATATAGATTTTGCACTTTTTTTCTCCTGCTATTCTGTGGAGAAAAAGTTTTGCCTATTTCAGTGCATTGACTTTTCGCATAGGTGAAAACGGACTGTAATTGAATACGGAGATAAATTTTCAGACGAAATTATCTGCAAAAAAAGTGGCTTTTCGCCTCTAATTAAATATGGCTTTCTGTTGGAAAATGTACTTTCTGACTGGAGATTATGGAGCCTATGTACTAAGACTTGGAAAGAAATAACGTACCGAGCAATCAGGTCCTAACTGTCACTTTACAAGTTGTGTTTGAAGAATGACAGTTGGGAGCTGATTGGCTGGTACTTTATCTCCATCCACTTTATCTCTCTACAAGGCTTAGTACATAGACCTCTATATACCAGAATCTTCTGCTTCCAGGGTGACAGAGAACCAAATATAATTATCCATAATGATCCTACAGAGCCTTCCCTAGGAATAGGATTTTATGCAAATGTCTAGGGGCATCCTAAACCTAGAGCCAGCAGCAGATTGGGGTACCGAAACGGCAGTGGCTGCTATCGTGTGGTGCTGTCACTGATTCTATAATGGTATGCCCGGCTCTAGACTGCTCCCACGACTCCTCCCTTGAGATCTGGCAGGGGGTAAGGAGGAACTTTTGCCGCCACTTCAGCTACTGCTGGTGTCTGTGTGCCCTGATAGGAAGCTCCGCCTATCACTCTGCTCTGCAGCTCAGCAGCGCCTTCAATGCTGCTACTGCCGCTGCTGGCCTTCACCTGCAGGGAGGTCAGACTGTTCTTCTACCACCACTGAACGCACCGCTGCAAGCTTGCTTCAACTGCGCTGGCTTCACTCTGCAGAGCTCTTGGCCATCGCTTTTGCAAACAGGACTGCTCAATTGCCTACGGCAGCTTAGGCAACTCAGAGGTGAGCACGGGAGACTGGGGACAGCCCAGCATCTCGGAGAGGGCTAGTTGCCATCGCATGATTTGATGTTGAAAGCCCAGCAACTATTCGATGCTGGGCTACTGATATCCATCACTACAATAAACTCAGCAACATGAATTAAGGACTCTCTGTGTGACCTAACAGTCACTTTCACATCACCTGTGTACCCTCTGTGATCACCCCAATAGTCTATATCAATACTGTTGATCATACGGTTGGGAAAGTCTCTCCTGTATTTATACATTTTTATTTGTTTTTTTCTGAACAATATTTATATATCCAATAAAAGTAATTTTGTAATAATTTCAATGAAGTGTTCCTCCCCAAAACGACATTTGTCTTCTTTGTTTTTGAAATGATAAATGATAACCAAAATAATTGTTGCGAATATATAATCAATATGCTATAGTAGAACACGGCCCATCATTCATGGTAGCCTACTTCTCCCAAGATGTACAAAGATGTTTTCTATGTGTGTGTGTTAGCAACTTAGCTGCGCTATTACTGTTTGGTGAGACTGTCGGCCAGACCGCAGTTTTTTGTCCACGCAGTTGTGACTCTGCACTGCAGGTGGTCTGTCCGCACTCGGCAGGGGTGCTTTGTTGTCCATAAAGAAGGGGTGCTGTCTGTGTTGTTCATCCAGGGGATACTGCCTCGCTAAGGGGTGCTCTTCCCCAGTGTAAAAAAAAGAAAAGTGCTTTTTTTGTGCATGTCTGCGTTAGCAACTTAGCTGCACTATTATTGTTTGGTGACACTGCTGGCCAGACTAGGAGTTTATTGTCCACGCATTGTGACACTATAAGTGTGTTATTCTTATTCATAAAAAATATTGTGACACTGTAAGTGGTAGCGCAGTATAATATTCAACTTTTCACTTCTTTCCTCAATCGTGAGTAAACAATGAGTCTACACGTCGACTGCAAGACCACAACAAAGTGCTAAATAACTTGCCTTATATATAAAACATAATGACATCACTGTAAGTGGCAGCGCAGTGTGTTATTCTTTTCTTATTCCTAAAAAATCTTGTGACACTGTAAGTGGCAGCGCAGTGTGTAATTATTTTCTTATTAATAAATAATCTTGTGACACTGCAAGTGGTATCGCAGTGTGTAATTCTTATTCATAAATAATCTTATGACTCTAAGTTGCAGTGCAGTGTGTTGTTATTTTCTAATTCATAAAAAATCTTGTGACACTAAGTGGTAGCAGTGTGTAATTCTTTTCTTATTAATAAATAATGTTGCGAAACTGCAAGTGGTATCGCATTTTGTTATTCTTATTCATAAATAATCTTGTGACACTAAGTTGCAGCGCAATGTGTTATTCTTTTCTTTTTCATAAAAAATCTTGTGACGCTGTAGGTCATTGATACTGCAGTGAAATATTTAAAATTGGTACAAATTGACGTGTGTGCTGTACCCCACTTCATTTGCGTTTGTTGATATGGAGCACGATCAGTCAAGAGGAGAGCAGGAACCACATACTAGTGCTGCCAGTGCCACCAGTCATGATGATACTAGTTCATCTACATCATCTACTAAAGCCGATGCCCAAGGGCATACAGGGCTTAAGTCAGGGCATCTAAAATCAAGAACAAATCTTTTTCAGTGGTAAAGAAAAAAACATCAAAGGGAAATTTAGCTGCAGAAAGATAAAATTGGCAATATGCCTTTCTCCACGTGAAGTGGCAAGGAAAGGCTAAGGCCTTGCCCTTTATTTATGACTGGTGGTTCTGCCTCTTATGATGACGTAAGCACAAGTGAACATGCTGACCATAGAAAACGAGGATGCTTCTGTGGAAGTGTACCAGGATGAGCAGGATATTTGTGTTGCTGACGCTAATAAGGACATTGTTGATGAGGATGTTGTTTGTGTAAATCAGGCACTAGTGGAAGAAACAGTTATTGCCCATTATAAGGAAAAGCCCATTGTCATGCCTGGGCACAAGACAAAAAAATCCACTTCTTATGTGTGGAATTATTTCTACCCAAATCCGGACAACAATTGTCATCTGTACCCTTTGTAAAGCCAGAGTAAGTAGAGGTACAGAAGGAACCTGAACCATCTAGGAATCTCCTTCCTGTTATGACTTCTGCAGCACATCCATCCAAAAAGTTTTTGTGTTGACTCATCTGCATCACCAGTGGATATTTTGGGAAAGTTTAGCTTCACTTCAGATTCTCCAGCAAGATGCACTTGCTGGAGAAACTGAAGGAGAAGCCATCACTGCATCACGTGCCACTTGAGCTGACCGTTTGCTTCAGATCTGTGTCCATTGGGAAGAAAGACACAATGTATGACTTAAACCTTATGTCTTAAATCTTGCGTTTACTTTGTTCGGCTTGACCACATATCTGTGGTTAAGTGGACAGTGGGTACAATGGCATTTTGGAGGCCACTAATTAAGTTTTTTTAAATGTCCCTGTACAGGTTGGGAATTGCTTTTCTAGTAAAGTGGAATTTTAATGGGATTTGGTAGCGGGGACACAGGACCTCAATTAACTGTCTAAAACACACTGCATTGTTGGCAGATATTGGACGCACATCTAATACCAGCATAGATGTTATGGCATCAGTGATCCACTATGCAACTGGATGACTGCTGTCATACTTGCTGCCCCTTGCAAAGGATTGTTTAACAGCCAGTTGTTTTTTAAAGTACTACTAGTAGTCTTCCTGGTCCCCTTCTGGGATGAATATCCACTCCCAGCAGCAGCAGAAGGTATAGCGCTCAATGATTCTTCTGGGGCAAGGACTGATGTGAATGATTTAAATATTTTTTGTAAATGCCTTCCCTCCTCCCTCATAAATTTGCTTCAAAATAAAAAAAAAATATTCAATTTATTACTAATAAAATCGTCCTTTCCCTGTTTTCAACTACATACATACTCCAACTCACTCAGGCCTCCTGAATAATAAAAACATTTGTTTCCTGATGTGCCATGTTAGAAGTTGAACTGCCGCTGCTGTTGCAATCTTTGACATGCGGTTGCTGAATGTCAAAAAATGTCCATAAATGTTTATGGCCACAGGCAGCATCTCCTGCATGCCCCTTTAAATTTTAAAAAATATCCTGAACCACCAAGTTGATTTTGTGGGCAAAACATGGGACATATTGTTAACCCATGCTCTCCCTCCTCCCTCATAGATTTGCTTCGGAATCAAAAAATTAAATTACATTTACTACCAATCAACCCTTCCTGTCCCTCCCTTCAACTACATACATACTCCAACTCCCTAAGGCCTCTTGATTAATGAAAACATATATTTCCTTATGTGCCATGTTGGAAGTTGAACTGCCACATGTTTGTGCCACCCACTGCTGCTGCTTAGCTTAGCCAGCCAGCTAGCTTGGGGCAAATTTTGGGCCTAAACTAGATGAAAACAATAGTGTGAGCTGTGAGGTGGTCAAACCTGACTGGAAACGAGTGGAAATTAATGTTATTGAGGTTAATAATACTGTAGGAAAACATTATGTGATTTTAGCAGTTCTTATCCATTTTTTTAAAAAAATACAGATCCCAAAAAAAACCCAAGGAGGGGTATTCAATATGAAATGTAAACTTCGCTGTCGAAGTTTACGTTGCATATCGGAGATTTTCCTGGGATAAAGTATCGGGCGCGGGCAATTTTTTTTAAGCCTGCACCCCTAAACCCCAATTCTGCACTTTTTTTCGCCACCTATTCAGTGGTGAAAAGTTATCCCCGTTTTTTTTCAAAGACTTTTCGAACCTGCGAAAAGTCTTTGAAATTGAATACAGTGTAAAACCAAAACCTGCGATAATGACGTCATCGGTGCGAAAACATCGCAAAAACTAAGTTTTCGCTCCATATTGAATACCCCTAAAGTGGTGGTTTTGGCAAAACCAAATCCAGATCCAAAACCAAAACACAGGGGTCGGAGCACATCCCTACTATATACAGGATATTGTTCCACTCACTTTCCCCCACCCCTTGGGATCTATTCATGTAAAATATGATCTGGCTACCAAAAAATATCACTATCGCACCTCATCAATATCATATTTAGTGATGTTTTGTAGCCATTCATGCACACTTACCTGTCCAGCAATGGCCCCTCTGTGATCCCTGGAAGCAGTGCAAAGACATCATGAGATAGCGAATCTGTATGCAGCAGAGGAACGGAAAGCTGAGCTCTCTGCTCTTCTATAAATCGCACTCACCATACAAAAGTGCATACATGAAGCGGGGGGCGCTTCTCCACAGTAACACATGAACTGACGAAAGCAGTGTACAGTAAAGCTGGGCAGACTGAGCATGTGCAGGAGGTGCATTCCGCATGTGCAGGTCTCCATCCGCGTGTCGCCACTGTATTCTGGGAGTGCCAAGGTCTGCGTCGGAAGACACAGATCTCCTGGACTCGCCTACGCAGTTAATGCAATCATTCTAAGTTGCCTTTGGCTTTCTCAGATGGTCAATGATGCAACCGATGGTCACAACGGTGATCTGATGCCACGTCTCCCGATGCAGCACTGTGCGACGGATGTTGGCGTCTAATGATGCATCAAGCAGCATGTCAGCGTAAACGGAAGCTGAAAGTGGGCCTCTCAGTCCTTGCACATTCGGATGCTCGGATGTATGCCAGGAAAGGGCTTGTAGTGGCATTTACATAAAATCATAGGCAGCGACCGCCAATAGACAAAGACATGGACTCGGGTGAGTCTGACTCAGTCAGGCCATAAATGTACTGTAATGTAAAGAGATGCAAAACCTGGTACAGAAGCATTATGTGACCTCTCAGAGAGATACACAATCACATTTGCTTACTTAATCGGTAACAGCTGAAAAGCTTTATAAATGAATGGGTGTGTTCCTTGTTACTGGATTCTATCTATTCATGAGGATACAAAGTTCTACACCCTTACACAACATAAAATATGTTATTTTAAACAAAATTGTACAAACGTCTTTCCTGAGCGCACGTTACTTTAAGGTCCTGAATGATGTTTAGGGAGGAAGATTAAACAATGTTTTACTTTATGCAGGTCTCAGGGGATTGGTTTAATTTCTTATGTATGGCTCAGAGCAGGAAGAGAGTAGGTGAAGGTCCTGGGAACTTATATTTCACAGGGTAAATGAATGCTAAGCTGTGACTGTACAATGTGTGGTCACTGACATACTGTATATACAGAAGGTTATAACTCATTTCATTGTCTTAAAACTTGTTCTCAATAAGGGACAAAGGGCCTGATTCACTACGGATCGCCATTCTGCTTATACGCATGCAACGCAGTTGCTAATATCAGCGGTGATATGTAAATGTTTGCATTCGCATTGTGATCGCAGTCTAATATTAGGACGCCCACTTCCCTTTACCCACATCCGTATACTTTGCCAACATAGCGAAACAGTCGGTAACATCGAGTAACATCGGACCCAGACACACAGATAAGACAGGTCAGACCTCACTCAGGAATTGCTTACTTCAGCGCATGCTATGAGGCCTCAGGCTGAGTATGGTATCGCAGTGGCTAATTTATGCATGCCCATGCAACGCTGTTGAAACGCACTGGCACGCCTGCGTTCGCCCAACCACCCCCCCTGTCACCACCCACAAACGGCACTTCCTGTCAATCACTCTGCCATGGGTCTGCGTATTCTGTGCGCTCGATGTCCCAATCGCAGTGGCTAGTTCGCGCACGAGCACTGCAATGCATGTGCAGTACGCATCTATCGGACTATTGTATTCGTATAAGCAACTGAGTTCCTTGCTGAATCAGGCCCAAAGGTAGTATTTATTTATATATGAGACTCACATTTGTATATATCAATAGATGACCCCTCAGCCCTGCGCTATTTACCATTTCATGACTGTGGGGCCTATTCATCAACACTAAAATAACGTTTTTAAGGACATTTTCCTTAATTAACGTTATTTTAGTATTCACGAAGAGACTTAACACAGGAGATATTACTGATATCTCCTGGTTAAGTCCCTCTGCGTTAATTTCCACACTCCCCATACATTAGTATGCGGATATGGAAATCATCAAATTCCGAAAATTATGTATTTTCGGAATTTGATGAAGTTACTATTCGCCACTGTGAGGTGGCGAATAGCAGGTAAAACTTACCTGTGTCAGCGTGTGCAGGTCCCCCGGCGTTTCCCTCCAGCGCTCTGGTCCGTCCTCCGGCTTCGGTGGCTGGTCTGACACGTGTTCTCCCAGCAGAACACAATAAAGTTTAGAAGAAAAAAAAGCTTTTTTTTTTTTTTCTAAACTGTACTGTGGTCAGCTGGGAGAACACGTGTCAGACCAGCCACCAAAGCCGGAGGCGCTGCAGTGGGCAGGTAAGTGCGGGGACGGGGGGAGGTTTTCGGAGGGGGGGTTGGGGAGGACACACACAAAATTACTGCAGCTGTAGGTAGTGCTACGCATGCGCTGGTTTTACAGATGTAACAGGGCATGCGCAGCACAGATTCCAGCTATGGTAAGTTAGAGTAGAGAGGGAAAACTATCTATATCCCGAAAAGCTGTGTCATCGCAAAAATGACAGCTTTTCGGAATAGATAGTTATAGAGAGGAGGAATGATGAATCCTCCGGTAATTATATAGAACTCTATGCGAGTTCTAAACCTAATTACCTCCAGAGAAAGTTTAGGTATGATGAATAGGCCCCATAATTAGGTAGTATACCTTTTAGTTTAACAATCAGCCCAGATCCCAATGTAGAGCATAGCATATGCCCCTTTGCAGAGCGATTCTGGTGTGTTTTTGCACTGCGTATGCTTCTAAAATGAGCGCACGCTAGTGAAGGCAATGCAGAGTGTACAATATTTTAATTGCATCTACACATACGACGGATGAAGCATAACTTGGTTGCAGTGGGAGAGTTCTCACATACAGTAGGGGTCTATTTACTAAGCAGTGTTAGGAGACAGAGTGAAAAGTGATAAGGTGCCAGCCAATCAGCTCCTAACTGTCATTTTTCAAACACAGTCTGTGAGATGGCAGTTAGGAGCTGTAAATAGACCCCTTAGGCACAGTTCCATGAGATGAAGGGGGGACTACTCAGAGCTGAAAGTAAATAAGTAAATATGCCTGAGCCCTGGCGTGTCACTTGCACCTAGTATAAGGAGGAGCAAGCCCGCACCAATGATGATGACTAGTAACAATCCCAGCTTACACATAGGGAGCAGGCGCATACAGGGAAATATACACATTTATTCATGCTTGCCTACTTTTGAAAAGCTTTTCAGGAAGATTGTGAAAGAGACACCTATGAGCATGTTGGTAAAGTGGACTGTACTACATTTGAGAGGTGTGCTATAAAATTGACTTAAAGCCACATGTAAATGAGCCCCAAAGCAATTACAGTAGTAAGATCTATTTGTTTGATGATACTTATCAGAAAACGCATGTAACCATAGGGATCACTGTGCCTAATAACCAAGGCAGGGAAATTATACTAATGAACCCATCTGAATGTATATATCTCTGTGTTTTTATATATAACAAGCTTCATATTTGGGGTAAGGTGCAATGAGGGAGGTTGCTAGACTCTTCAGGGAGTCCGGGAGATAGCCACTATTTCAGGGAGTCTCCCTGACAATCAGGGAGAGTTGGCCAGTATGCACTCATTACCAAGCAGATAGTTGGGGAGCAACAAACAGCTGATTTCCCTCCAACTCTACATGAACCCTTTAATGTCTGCTTTGCTAAAGTATGCTGTTATTTCGGCACCTGTAACCACATGCTTAAGTCATGGGGCAAAGGGACTGCCAGAGAGGAAGCCCACAGGCTGTATGGTTACAGGTGCTTCAATACTGGTTTAGTAGGGCATACATTATATGCATTACTAAATATTTCCCAGTGCTACCAGCCTACACCTGGTCTGATCTCAGATATACTGTATTAGAAGACATCCAAATAACTTGTGGGCCATTAAATACACTTGTACTAGTTAACTTAACTCCACATATCATAAATACATTACAGCAAATTCTGCACAATTCCTCACCTGAGCCCTCCCAGATTGCAGAAAGTAAAGCTGGGTACACACTATCATATATCACAGTGATGTCACAATATAGAATTGTTACAACCTCTACACCTGCTATAACGTAATTATTATATTAGAGAGGAGTGCGCTCCAGCACTATCTCCTGCTCGTTTACTGTGAAGCCAGACAGCCACCGTTATCAAGATGACTGCTGCAACCTCTACTGAGCATGTGCGACCCGTCATCTTAGATGTCTTCATGGATGTGTGACTGTGATGTATAGTGGCAGCGTGCAGTACATGTTCCACACAGGGGCGTAACTATAATGGGTGCAGGGTGTGCGGGGAACACGGGCCCCGCACCGCACACCCTGCACCCATAATATTACTTACCTCTCCGGAGTCCCACGTCGGCGCGGGCGTCCGGCGCTGTAAAACAACTGGAAAATGGCCGAAGCGGCCATTTTCCCATCGTAAGCGCAGTACAGGGAAAATGGCCGCCGCGGTGACCTGTGCATACACTATAGATTCAGGGCACACTCCAGTGTCCAGAGTCTATAACTCCGGTGCTGGCCGTGCACAGCTCAGTGCGCTGCCAGCCCCCGAGCGCAGAGGAGGGTGCCCGTGTCGGAGACTGCACACTGGCCCCCTCCTCTCTAGAAACGACCAGGGTTCCACAGGTACTCTTAGCAGCATTACAGCTACCTCTGTCTCTGGTAGCATTACCGCATTCTCTGTTCTATATACTGTTACTGCTGTTACCGCTGCCTTCCAATTGAAGGGGCTGCGTGCGACTATGCAGTACCCATTTTGAACACTCGCAGAATTGGTCCTGCGCACGCACAGATTCCTGATAATCGGGAATCGGCGATCAGGACCTCTGGCCCTGATTCAGACCCGGACGCAAGTGGCCGTTCGCACGTTCGGCGTACATGCCGAAAAATTTAAATTCAAGCGCTCGCTCGTAATTTCGTACGCAGCTAATCTTCCGCCCCATAGTCTCCCAACCCCTCCTCTAGCTAACGAGCGAGCCAAATTGTGACCGTACATCTCCAATTTTGCTTGCAGGGAAAGCTCGCACAAGTACAAACCGGAAGTGGGCCTGTCAGATTTCGATTACCTGCTCGTTCATTCTGCATACCTACTTCAATCGTATCATGCCAATCAATATATCAATTAGCTTAATTGCTCTCACATGTTTGCAAATCGTTTTTTTTTCTCTTTCAATAAACTTTACTCTTGTCCGTGTTTTTTTTTTCTAGCAGAATACGTACGGTTTAAACAATGGTTTACTTTATCCAAAATACATGTTTGATCCAAGTTTCCTATTGTTTTCCGTGTTTTGTCTTACGCATATTTTACTTGTTTCATTTCTTTATTTAAATTAGCTAACGCATGTCACTGCATTAAGCCTATCATAACTCACATTAGATTTTTTAGCCTGTAGAACACATGACTCATACACTAACCAATAGAATGGTTCCTGTTAATTTTCCAACTACATTAGCCAATCAAAATTATTATCTGGTCTTTATTAAAACTGTTTTTTTAAAAATACACCATTGCCATCATGAGAGCTTCTGCGTTCACCAGGCGGGAGCTTCTGGTACTTACGGAGGTTATGGACCGGTGGATAACCAGCCAGCCTCCCCCCATCAGCAATAGAGAGAAGCGTTCCGCCTATGCGGAGGTTCGCCGCCGCCTGCGCTCCTTCGGCTCACGCCGACAGATTGGCCAGCTGCAGCGCAGGTGGTCCGATCTGCAACGCCGCACGCCACGCTTGCTGGCATGTTTTAGACAGCGTATAGCTGAAAGTAAGTATATTTTTGGGGGGTTTCCTGTTTGTTTTTGCGGCCCTATCTGCGTGTGCATGTTTTCATTCTTGCCCTGTTTGTTTATTTAGTACATATCTGCGTGTGCATGTTTTCATTCTTGGCCTGTTTGTTTTTTTAGTACATATCTGCGTGTGCATGTTTTCATTCTTGCCCTGTTTCTTTCTTTAGTACATATCTGCGCGTGCATGTTTTCCATTTTGCCCTTTTTTTTTTTTTTTTACGATTTTCTAAAGGGAAAAAATTAAACAAAAGTTAAATTGTTATCCATCATTTAGGGGCAGAGCGCAGACTACGCCGTCATCGCCAGCGACGTCGGCCTCGTCCCCTATCCCCAACTCCCAGCCAATCCTCCTCTCCCCAACCTTCCCATAATTCACCCTCCACCCCAGCCTGGCCAGACCCGGACGCCCCTCCCTCTCGGATAATTCCCATCCCTCAAAATTCCCCCTCCCCTCAACCCCCCTCTCTCTTTTCATCACCCTCCCCTCCACCCACTCTTTTACACCCCCTCACCACCTTCCGAAATAACCCCTCCTACATCCGACCTGCATTGGCCTACCTCCGAGGAGGACGATGGTGGGGCTACAGGTCCAGGCGTCATTGTGAACGGTATGTTTCCCTTTTAAACTATGTTTTTTTTTATATTTTTGGATTTTGGGGGATGTTATCCTTTGCCTGTGCATTTTTCAATTTTTAGGTATTTCTAATGTTTGTTATATATATCTTTGTTTAAAAATGTCTATGATGTTTTCCCCTTACACATATCACACATGTCCAAACACTCATACTTGTCTCTCTTGTTTACGGTACCAACAAATGTCGTTTTTGGGCGTACTTCTCCATTTTTTATAATTTTATATTTATGAGTAATTTTTTAAAATTTACTTTGTCAAAGAATTTTGGTTTTGATTTGTAAAATTTTATAAAATTGTCACTTTTTTAAAAGTCAAATTTGCTTTTGAAGTTGTTTTGAACCAAAAATTGAGGTTTCATTTTATTAAGCACCACAATTTTTTAACCCACAGAGGACCAGAGGCGGCTGACGGAGTTAGCAGCTTGTGTGCAGAGGCTGAGGGGCCATGTTATAGGCCTGCTGGTGATCATCGATCAGATGTCGGGTATCCTGCGCCACTAATTTTTTATTTTTACCCAGATTTTTTTATGTTTTAAAAAAAAAATAAAAAAATTTTGGTTTAAAGTCTCATTCCTTCTCTGTAAATATTAGATTGTTTAACCTTACATAAGTCGACTATTGCAGCAAGTTTTTTAAAGTAATGTAACTTAGATTGTAGAAAGCAGAATTATGTAAGCTGGCACATTAAACACCTAACAATACCAATAGGTTTGTAGAATTACCAGCATTTGTTGGTAAAATTATTTGGTGGGTAAGGTAAATATTAAATGAAACCTGCTTAGCCCGAGATTAGAAAACATACTGATTCACCATAATACCTTTTGGTGTTTGTTTTTAGCCACAAAGCCTGGTAAAATACTGAACAATTTTATTCATTACAGGATTAGCCATTAAGCAAGTTTCCCTTTTATGAACCAGGTTACACTTGCATGTAATTTAGAAATGAAATGTTTGTTTAAACTTAACAAAAAATGTATTAGTCACAAATAAGAAACACAAAGTGATTTTTCAAAATCAAATACACACAGTGAAAACACTCTCAAAAATACAGCCTACACCCAAAAAAAAACATTACAACAACAATCAAGAACTGTTTTACGAAGTAGCATGCCAAAATGATTCCACAAATGAGGCAACGACAAATTTGTTCCAGAAGTTATATCCAATGTGTCCACATGAAGTCAATTTTTAGGATCAGGTAGTAGTCATCGTTTTTCCGAAAAATATTATGGAATAAAACACAAAAAGATAAAAAAAATGTTAAAATTTATAATTAAAGTATTACATGTCTACATTGTGTCAAATAACTTCATTTGGGACAATAATTACCTAAAAAAAATGGGCCACCACATCGTGTATGGCCCCCCCACATACTGACCTCCGACCAACCTCGGGGGGCCATCCTCAGGCAAGGCATCCTCTGGCTGCATTGGGACACCACTCCTTATGGCGATGTTGTGAAATATCCCACACAGGACCACAATTTTCGAAACCATATCCGGCAAATACATGAGCTCGCCACCAGAGCGGTGGAGGCATCTGAATCGGCCTTTTAAAAGGCCGATACAGCGCTCCACCACTTGCCTGGTGGCTGTAAGTGTGGAATTAAAAACACTTTGTGGGCCTGGTGTGGGAGCCAAATAAGGAGTGAGCAGCCAGGGCATGCAGGGGTAGCCACTGTCTCCTGTGAAAAAGAAGTTACAAAATCAGGATCACTGTGTATCAAGCTTTGCATTGGTATCTAAGAAAGGTCTCCACTTACCCAGAAGCCACTCATCACCAGCTTGTAGGTTGTTTAATTTATGCCAAATCACTGATTGCCGGATGACGAATGAGTCATGTGCACTCCCGGGTAATTTTGCATTCAGGGACAGGATCTGGAGGGAGGCATCACATACCACCATTACATTCAGTGAGTGATAGTGTTTTCGGTTCCTAAAAATTGCTTCCAGCCGTGCTGGAGGCTGAAGTGGTATGTGAGTCCCATCCACAACCCCTATGGTTGGTAAAAATTGGCCTTCGCCACACTAAGGGAAGCCATATCCAAAGGCATTTTAATAAAATGATGGAGGTGCTTGAAAAGGGCCTCCATCACTGCCCTCAGGATCCTTGAAAAGGAGGATTGGGAGATTCCCACAACTATTCCCACCGTGGTTTGAAAGGATCCTGAGGCACAGAAATGTAACACCGACATTAATTGCGTAAGTGGTGGTATTGCTGTAGGACTATCAATTTGCCACTCAAGATCACTCTCTATTAATGAGAGTGTCTATGATGATTTGTGGCGGAAGACGGTAGCGCCTTAACACCTCATCATCTGGCATTCCAAAAAGGGTGACACGTGTTCGATATATCTGGGGCCTTGCATGCCTACGATGCCTACGCCTGGGACGAGATTGAGGTTGGTCGGCTGCCGGCAGCATGGCCAAAATAATACGACCAACATCAACCTGAAATGGTAAGTAATGTAGTTAATGTATGTTGAAATTAAACTTTAAAAAAAAATACTTATCTTTCCGTTAAAATCCAAAGATGCTTACATGCCGGGGTATTGTCATGATTTCAACATAAAAAAATTTGTTTCGAATTTTGGGTGGTCATTTTCTATTCTTCAGAATTTTGAAAATGGGCCAAAATATAGGGGGGGGAGCACACATTTCGAAAAAATGAAAACCTACATTGAGAGGACTTACAAAATTTGCAAATAAAAATACCCCCAAAAAATTGGACCGCTAAATAGTTCGCATTTTTACAAGGGGGAAGAAGCAAACAAAAGTGCGCTAAATAGTTTGCATTTTTACAAGGGGGAAGAAGCAAACAAAAGTGCGCTAAATAGTTTGCATTTTTACAAGGGGGAAGAAGCAAACAAAAGTGCGCTAAATAGTTTGCATTTTTACAAGGGGGAAGAAGCAAACAAAAGTGTGCTAAATAGTTCGCATTTTTACAAGGGGGAAGAAGCAAACAAAAGTGCGCTAAATAGTTTGCATTTTTACAAGGGGGAAGAAGCAAACAAAAGTGCGCTAAATAGTTCGCATTTTTAACATCCCATAAAACCCCAAAAAAAACCTTACTGAGTCCAAAATATGCGAAGAACAATACATGAACATTTTAAAATCCAGTTATAATCAAAACTTACCAATACACGATAAATAAGTCACAGTCTAAAAAACGTCGTTGGGGCACAGCCAAAAAAAAACTACAAAAAAATATACATAATATTTTAAGAAAAAAAACATCTATTTTGTAGATCCATAATTTAAACAAGGATGACGGGAAAAAACTTACTCCAAAAATAAACCACCAATAAAATAACCACACCAAAAAATGCGAACGGAAAATTTGATTAAAAAAACGCCTCGAACCAACTCCAAAAATCTGCCTCCAAACACTACTCCCTCCAACAATACACTCCGAACCACACAACCTCCAACAAACAACACCCGCCACCTCGAGTCGCCAAAAGCCATAAATAGTGTTTAGTTTCCCGCTCAAATTAAGGACGGATCATAGGAACACACAATCAATGATGCGGTCGAATAATAAGGACGCATGTATAAATACGTCACGGAAAAACACAAACGGTCTGGTGTAGTTCAAGTTTTAACAAGCAAAATGGCTACAGACCAGCCAAACAATGGCCAAGAGGCGGCCGGTAAGTATTTCTCTCATTTCTATTCAAGGATTATTTAGAACCAGAATATAGTGAAAGATTGACATCTAAATTTTAATTAATTTAATGTAAATAGGTGTTGAGGATGACATGGAAGAGGCTGCTGGGCCCAGTATTCCGGCCAAAGCTGGCAAAAAGAAAAGGCAGCCACAATTCACAAGAAAGGAGATGGAGGTTTTGATTCAGAAGTGTGTGGACATCCTGCCACAGGCAGACAGGAATATGGGTGTAAGCCAGAAGTGGAGAATGTGGGAGGAGATAGCCAGTGCTGTCAATAGGGTGGGTGATTTTGTCCGTCTAGCCCGGGATGTCAAACGCAGGTAAGTAAAAGAAAAAGTGGATACAGGGCCAAATAATGCAGGAATAATGCCAACTTTTTCACCCACAGATGGCAAGACTTCAAATATCGGCTGAAGCAAAAACTGGCTGACAGGGCTAGGCATGCAAGGGGGACAGGTGGGGGTCCCACCCCTGTGTCATTGGAGCTGACTGATTTGGAAGAGCTGGCACAGGGGTGTGTGCAGGCTGTGGAGGTGTTTGGCGTGTCCAACATGGATACGGACATGCCAGACTTTGCGGCTCCTCATGTTGTCCCAGGTAAATGTTGTGATGTAACCAACTCTGAAATGTTTTTGAGACAATATGTAGATTCTAATGTGACTCTTTTCTCTTTTTTCTCACAGAGACACAGGCGGATGAGTCTGCTCCAGAGGGGAGCCTTGGCCGCAGAATTTCTGCTGGCTCTGCAGGGAAGGAACCAGTACATCCGGCTGAGGACCCTGCAGAAGCCAGTCCAGGGCAATCCCCCTCGCAGGCAGTGGCACTCCTCACAGAAACCATACGGAGATTCTGCAGAGGATGGACGCCAGTCTGCTACGGGTGGCTGAGGCCCTGGAGCAAAATGCTGCGGCCAACGTGACCATTGGTCAGGCCCTGGCTGAAAATACCAGGGCCAACATCAGAATAGCCAATGCCCTGGAGCAGCTAGTTCGCCAGCACATGGTGGAGCCGACCTCCCTTCCTGCCGGAACATCTGGATCCTCCACCTCTGGCCCAACAACAGCCATTCCTCCAAATGTGCCTAGCCCTGTGCCTAGTCCAGAGGCCACAACATCTGCCTCTGGACAGGCCAGCCAGAGGACATCCCAGACCCGGTCTGGCGCCCACCCTACCCAAGCCAAACGGGGAAAAAAACGATGACAGCACTGGCTACTTTTCCCACACTCCTTCTGTGCTTGCCCCATATTCCTTTAGGGCCAAAACTTCCCTCTCCTTTCTTGTGAATTGTTTTTAATGTGTTTTTTTAATTTTGCCAAAACTGGCAATATTTTTTGCATAATTCTTTCCGTTATTATTGGCTAACAATGACCAAAAACTTTAATTTCCAAATGCACATGAAATCTTTAAAAATGTGTTGATGAAATAAAAAAATTTACAAATGTTCTCCATTGTATTGTGACATTATTTGAAAAATGGTTTAGAGTTAATCCTGGCCCACAAGCCAAAAACGAAAAAAAAACAAAAAAACAAAGGGTGAAAAAAAAAAGGGTTCTTTAAGGAACACTTTGAAATTAAAAAAATTATGCAAATTCTCCAGGCCAAAGCAAAATGGTAAAATACACACAAACATGATGACATTATTGTTACAATATCACAAAACCAAAAAAAAATTGTAAAGAACATTCCTAAAAATGTACGCTAATTGATTGTGTAATCCTGAAATTAACAGCTGAGATTTTCACCTGCGTACGGTTTTGTGCTAACCCAAAAAACTCTTTTCAAAACACATTACAAGCTGGTTTTCAATTCAAAGTTGATTGTTTTTCTGGCAAGCCGTGATAAATCGATGAAACATCGAGAAGGCCCGGACCGGAGGACAAGCCCATCGACATTGTGGTCGAGTAATCCACACCCCAAGCTGTGCGAGCAGTTTGAACGGAAAGAGGATCAGCCAGTGACGTATGACTTGGTACGAACACATTTGCCGTTCGCATGAGCTAATTTATGTACTCCCCAAAAACACCTCGCCACGCCTGCGTTTTCCCATCTCCACCCCCGTCAACGCCCAAAAACGGCCTGTTCTGTCAATCACATTTCACATGTCACTTCCTGTTCGTAATCTGACGAACGAGACTAAAAAAGGTCGCAATCTGCCGTACGCACATGCGCAGTGTTACACCGGCGCATGCGCGGTTTCACAACATCGGAACGCAACGAGCGTACTGATGCTAACGAACAGCTCTGAATGAGGGCCTCTGTCTGTAGACAGTTGTGCAAAGAGAAAAATGACACAGTCAGTCTATAATCTCCAATATTGTGATTTTCTACCTTAATTCATATATTTTATGTTTATGTTGCTTTGAGATTGTAAAACCAATTCACAATTTTGCACATTGACAGGACACAACCAGAGAACTATTAGTGCAGTGTTTTATTTTCTCCTGTTGGAGAAGGATCCTTCTTATGTCAAGTAGACAGTGAGTTTATTTACACACAACAGGCAGCCATGAATGTCCCTCAGAGGTCATGTCTGCTCCCTCCCGCTCTCCTCTCCTTCCCACCCTCTTCCCTTCTAAACAGATGTATGATATGAAAGAAAACTATTCCAGTTAGTTCCCTTCATCTGAGTTATAAGAGCCAATAAACAACCTTTTGCGCACATTTAAGGAGAACAGAGCTTATCTGGAAAATTAGCAAAGACAATGGTGCTGCTGTAAATAAGGGTTCTATGTGCTAAGCCTTGGAGAGAGATAAAGTCGATGGAGCTAAAGTACCAACCAATCAGCTCCTATCTGTCACTTTACTGGTTGGCACTTTATCTCCGTCGACTTTATCTCTCTCCAAGGCTTATGCTGGGTATACATTGCCAGATAAAATAGATAAAATGCCTGTCAGACAGACATTTTATCTGGCAGCCTGTAGATATTGCGGGCATTCTGTGTGAGACATCTCACAGTGTATTGGCCCCTATATCTGCGCTCCGCTCTCGGGGGAGGAGACATTTACCCGTTCCTTCCATGTGAAGGAACAGGGGAAATGTCTGTCGGCCGCGGCTGGTCATACATTGCCCGATGCAGCCATCTTTTTAACTTGCATATATTGCATAGGACAGGCATGCTGGACGATCCGGCATGCCCGACCGACCGATAGTTAACCCTCGGTCGGCCACACACGCACTACAATTTGCGGACACCGGGTGGATTGGCCCAATAATTGTAGAGTGTATGCCCGGCATTAGTATATAGATCCCTCAGCTCTTTAATTTGCTGCTTGCAGAATGTACTTTAAGCCATTTTTCAATCTTTATATTGGGATTCTTTTTTTGCAGTTGTTAGAATCTTGAAAAGGGGGCTGCCAGTTGCGGAACTGCTGGAGACAATGGAGTTAGTTGCCGCCGGGCGCCAGCCCTGAAGGGGGCACCTCCTCCATTGTCACCTGGCTGTTCCGTCTTCTACCTGCTGCTACAACAGAGGAGCCGCTGAGCGCCGATCAGCATTGGCGGCGCTCCTCCTCCTCCTTGACTGGACTCTGTGGTCTCTGGTCGTGGACGTCGCGTAGCATGTGACCGCCCGCGACCCTGAGCCTGCCCACCTGAGGAGCCTGAGCCAGGACTCGGAGACTGCACGGCGTCGGGGGATGTCAGTCCCTTTGGGCAGTGTAATTGGAACTCACCGTGCCATGGACAGGAACCAGCGCAGCCACGGTGGCTGTCACTCACTGTGGGGGCGAGTGGGCGGGAGAGCATCCAGAGCCAGCCCAGCAGATAAGCAGCGGTACCACTGTGTCAGTAAAAAACATAGTAAGTCAAGTGCAAGCCAAGCCCTATGAGGGTGGGGTGGGGTCAGTTGTAGGGGTGAGAAATTTAATATATTTTATCACTCTGCCATGTAAGGGGGGGTTGATACATTTAAAGATCATATATTTATCACTCTGTCATGTGTTAGGGGGGTGGTGATAAGATCATATATTTTATCACTCTGCCATGTTACATTATTTAACATGACAGAGTGATAAAATATATGCTCTTTAAATATATCAGCCCCCACACCTAACATGGCAGAGTGATAACTATATGATTATTAAATATATCACCCCCCCCTAACATGACAGAGTAATAAAATATATGTTCAGCCCCCTCTTCCATCATGACAATATATAGATACACATCCACCAGTGCTACATATATATATTTTTTTTCCTTATTTCCATCGCACTGGAGGTGCATCTAATCTATCATAAAGACATTGGGGCATATGTATCAAAGCTTGAAGTGAGATAAAATTGTGAAATATATATCACCAACCAATCAGCTCCAAACTCTCATTTCTTAAGCACAGCCTGCAACTTGTAAGCTGATTGGTTGGTGATATATATCTCACAATTTTATCTCACTTCAAGCTTTGATACATATGCCCCATTATCATAATATATTTACACTATCTTGTTCTTTAAATATATCATGACAGAGTCCTATAATTAAAGAGCAATAATGTCTTCATGATAGATCAGATACACCCAGGAGCAGAACTGTGGGAGACAATGGAGGCGCCTGCCGCCGGGCTCACGCTCTGAAGGGGCACCTCCTCCATTGTCCACAACATATTCACCCCACTTAGGGCTGTAACTATGTACCCAGAGAGTACCCTCACGGCCGCCCAATACATGGCACCCCTTCCCGGCACCTGAGAAGCCACCCAGAGCCGGCCCTAGGCATAGGCATTATAAGCAAATGCCTAGAGGCGACTCAGAATGCTAGGGGCACTCCAGGGCTGAGTTCTACGGCTGCCTCTGCCTGTCTGTCCTCCGGCTCCTCCCCCCGCCGCCGCCTGCCGCTGCTCCCAGTCCCACCTAGTGACCTACCCACTCTCTCCCCCCCAGCACGCTGCCACGATCGGAGCACTCCGATCAGGCAGCACAGCGGATGGCCAGGCCGGTCATGTGACCGGGATCTGCATCTGCCCGGCCCTTAGTCAGAATGAGCTTCTGCATAGAAGCTCATTCTGACAGTCTACAGGAGCAGCTAAGATGGCCACGGGAGGGCCCTGCCGCTGCCACACCTCCCATGGGCCTTTGCGGAGCAGAGCCATGAGTGACAACTCACGGCTCTGTCTCCGCCTCCAGATTAGCCGCCGGAGCCGGTACCGTCGCGTCGCCTATTGAACTATCATGAAGTATGGCAGCAGGGTGAGTGAGCCTCAGGTATGCGAGGTCTATCTCAGGCTGGGTGACAGGAGGAGAGGGGCAGGCAACCGCTGGGCAGAGAAGAGGGGTGCTACTGAATCTGACACTGAGAGGGGCTGTGTCATGTCACTGTGCATATGTATAGATATATCTATCTATACATACATATACTGTGTGTGTGTGTGTGTGTGTGTATATATATATATATATATATATATATAATCTATATCATACAGTATATCTATATAAATATATATATATATATATATATATATATATACACACACACACAGTATAATCCAATGGTTTGGCACTCCAATAATGTGGTAATGTAGCCCCCGTGCCCTCTGCATAAATGGATGTACAACGAAAAAAAGGCAGCGGCACTGAGGGTCTTAAACAAATATAATATATATTATATTCTATTTGTTTAAGACCCTCAGTGCCACTGCCTTTTTTTCTATATATATATATATATATATATATATATACATACACAAACACACCGGTATAAAAACTCTCAGGTAAAAAAAAAACTAGGCAAGCTGCACGTATGAAATCAACGACGTTTCGGGGCCCTTTATTGCCCCATCATCAAGGTCAAAACATACACAAGCATGAAGCACTCACTTATACCCTCACCGCAACACGTGAAGTCCGCACTATCCAGCGTCCAGGACCAGGTCGCATACCAATGACATCATCCGACACATCCAAGCCCCGGTGAGCACGTAGGTGCCACCAGACATTGGAGGGAGGAGGCGCCATCAGATGACGCACCCTCGTCACCATGACAACAGACAGCCCTAGACATATAAATATCAAAAGTGATCACTTTTTTTATAGTATATGTCTAGAGCTGTCCGTCGGTGATTTCATACCTGCGTCTTGACTGTTTTTTTTATTGCCTCCAATCTGTACATATTGTGAACAGTTGCTAGTCCTAATGGAGGACACCAGGGACATTATTGTATATTTTTTGGGAGTGCCGCCACACGTGGACTTGTGTTATATATATATATATATATATATATATATATACACATAAATATACACACACACGCACGCGCGCGCGACCGGCACAAAAATAAACCGAAACAGCTATAGTGTGCATTTTTCTTAATTTGCAAGTCCTGGAGTGCCTCATTGGTTTGGATATATGTATATATATGAGCGGTCCGGATTCCAATGAATCCGAACCACTCAGAACACTGGGGATCCGAGACCAGACTCGGATCCCACTTCAAGGCTGTACGTCATCCTCCCAGGATTGGATTCTCACAGGACTTTGATTCTATATAAAGCACTGCAGCCGACCTCTGCGCCATTTCACCGTGATGCACGCTGCTGTTTGCTGCACTGTATACTCTGTTGTATTGGCTCAGGCAGTGCTGTGACCACAGCTGGCTGTACTCTAAAGTTACTGTGTATAGAGGGTGCACTGCACGCTTCTGTGTGCTGCGCTATACGCTGCTGTTTTGGCTGAGCTGAGACTCTGGATTCACAAGTGTCTGTGCTATATATAAACGTGTATATATGTAACTATATACGTGTGTGTATATCATCATATGTATACATAATTAAGTGTGTGTATGTGTATATATATATATATATATATATATCTATCCTCAAATAGAAGCACATAATTTATTTTTCTTTTGTGTGTATATTGTTTTAAGGTTTGATAACTCCTTTTGATTTCTTTGGGTGCTCTGGTATATTTGCACAAGGAAAATTAAAATTGTTCAAAGGCTGTACATGTCAATATGTGTTTTTTTTTGTTTCCGCGTATAAACGCAAAGATTTTTTATAGGATTATCTGCTAGGGGGCACCAGCCAAAATTTTGCCTAGGGCACCAAATTGGCTAGGGCCGGCTCTGAAGCCACCATACACTAGTGGAGAGCTTCATATCAGACCATCAGCTGCTGCCTTCGTCTATCTATAGCCTGTCTGCATGCGAATTGCTACATTACAGTGTCAGTGGCTGTGACAGGGGGGGGCACCAAATTATAACTTGCCTCCGGGCGTCTGGGAAGAATTTACGCCACTGGGGGCTGCCATGGTCTCTATGGAAGATATTTTTATTATGTAAATAGGACACGCTCTGAGAAGTGTAAGGTTTCATTCTTCTCATGAGTGCTCCTATACTTTGTTTATTTTTTCAGTGAGAAAATGCAGAAGCTGAAATATCTTTTTTTTATTGTAAGGCTGTTGCTTAATTTTCCCCAATAGTTAGCAGACTTCTAAGACTTTAAAAATAAGCTCTGCCTGCCAGTAACATACACAACATGCAGCCCCAGGTGAAGGTGTCTCCTCCCCCTGGGACTGTCAGTCAGGACTGCTATTAGCAGAGAGAGGGCCTGATTCAGACCCGCTCGCAAGCGCATTGCGCACTCAAGCGGGTCGATGGTGGCCCAGTACTCACGCTTGAGCCCAGGAGCGAGAGCGCAAAAAGCGCTCGCTCCGTGACTCACTGCAAAAGGGCGGCTGTCGATGTTGATCGACAGCTCGTCCCATTTTGTAGGCGTGGCTTCACAAACGGAGGCATTCCCAAGCGAACACCTGCCGTTTGTGGGCATCCCCACTGACATCACCAGCGATGTCAGAGAGAGAGCTTCCAGCTCTATTTGAGCCAGAAGCTCTCTGGGGCTTGCGGCCACGAGACCCTACCACAAGGGTCTCGTCGCAAGCCCGATGGTCGCGATGGTGTTGGCCATCGCGACCATCATCATGGCCGCTCGCAATAGCTGTGGGTGGTAACCCACAGCAATGCGAGCGGCCAAGAGGCCGCAACTAAAAAAACCTGCAAGCGCCTCTACCGTGTGCGGCATAATGTGTAAGGGACATTACTTTATGCAGCATAATGTCTAAGGGGCATTACTGTCTGCGGCATAATGTGTAAGAGGCATTACCGTGTGCGGCATAATGTGTAAGGGGCATTACAGTGTGCGGCATAATGTTTTTAAGAGGCATTACCGTGTGCGGCATAATGTGTAAGGGGCATTACCGTGTGCGGCATAATGTGTATGGCGCATTACCTTGTGCGGCATAATGTGTAAGGGGCTTTACCGTGTGTGGCATAATGTGTATGGGGCATTACCTTGTGCGGCATAATGTGTAAGGGGCAGTACCGCTTGCGGCATAATGTGTAAGGGGCATTACCTTGTGCGGCATAATGTGTAAGGGGCATTACTGTCTGCGGCATAATGTGTAAGGGGCATTACCGTGTGTGGCATAATGTGTAAGGGACATTACTTTATGCAGCATAATGTGTAAGGGACATTACTGTCTGCAGCGTAATGTGTAAGGGGCATTACTTTATGCAGCATAATGTGTAAGGGGCATTACCGTGTGCGGCATAATGTGCAAGGGGCATTACCGTGTGCGGCATAATGTGTAAGGTGCATTACCGTATGCAGCATAATGTGTAAGGGGCATTACCATGTGCAGCATAATGGGTAAGGGGCATTACCGTATGCAGCATAATGTGTAAGGGGCATTACCATGTGCGGCATAATGTGTAAGGGGCATTACCGTGTGCGGCATAATGGGTAAACACCTTTTCTTCTGCATGGTTTTTTTTTTTTTTAGGATTGGGGAGGGTGGCGCCAAAGGTCTAGAACCGGACCTGCCCGGCTACTAAGGGCTGCAGCCAACACAGGGCCTGATTCAGCAAGGAATGCAAAGGACAGTGGGCCTCATTCAGAGTCGGTCGTAGGATGCAAGCGGTCGTTCAGAAACAGGGCGGCCGCTTGCATCCTGAACGGCCGCCTCCATGTCGGTCGTTAGGCTGTGGGTTAACACCCACAGCTCTAACGACCGCTAAGGGAGATGGTCGGGGCTTACGACGAGACCCTAGGGTAGGGTCTCGTCAACCTTAAGCCCCAGGGAGCTTCCTGCTGTGTTTCAGCAGGAAGCTCCCCACTGACATGACTGATTATGTCAGTGGGGACGCCCCCAAACGGCTAGCATTCCGGCGGGAACGCCTCCGTTTGGGTAGGCACGCCCCCTGCCCGCCCAGCAAACGGAGCGAGCTATCACTTAACATCGACAGCTCGCTCCGTCTGCTTCGAGCCCGCTAACGACTGATCACCCATCGTTAGCGGGGGCTCGCGCATGCGCACAACGGACCCGGCTCCGTTGTGCGCATGCCCCGTGGACCAACATCGAGTCGGTTGCGAGCGCTCAGCGCTCGCGACTGACTCTGAATAAGGTCTAGAATGCACGCTCCCAGCTGCTGTGAGAATATGCTAATCAATGCATATGCACGGAGACAGCAGCACACGATGCAGACGCCCGGCCCTATAGTAAACCACCCATCTCCCCAGTGGCGTATCTATAATGGGTGCAATATGTGCAGGGCACAAAGGCCCCCGGGTCCAGGGGGGGCCCGCACCACACACACTGTACCCATTTTTTATTTAACTTATCTGTATGTGGTCCGCGTCGGGTCTCAGCGCTGCACAGAACACCGGAAAATGGCCACCACGGCCATTTTCCCGGTGTTCTGCGCATGTGCAGTAGACTCCGGGCACACTCTAGTGCCCGGAGGCTACTAAGACTCTGGTGGCTGGCCAGCCACGTCAGTCGGCTGCCAGCCACCAGGGAGAGAGGAGGGAGCCCCGCACGGTGAGTGCACACGGGCCCCCTCCTCTCTTAAGACGCCCCTGCATCTCCCTTTACTCATAGCCTGAACAGTACGCAAGATAGTGTAAATATTAGTAACATCGAGAACCATCGACCACATTTGCATAATAGTAATTGACCAGACCTCGCGCAGGATATTGGCAACTTCCTTTGTGCACGGAGTCTCATCACTGCTTCCGTCGCCGCACTGACTTAATTATGGATGCCCCTAAAAAGGCGTCCCAACGCACAGGCACGCCTGCGTTCGCCCGACCACCCCCATCACCACCCACAAACGTCACTTCCTGTCAATATCGGAAGGGGTCTGCGTACATGCTGCATGTAGTCTGCGTATGCTTACCCGATCGCACTGTCTAGTTCGCGCACATGCAGTGCGATGCATGCGCAGTACAAAAACATTGTCCAAGTGCGTGCGTTCTCTCCTTTGCGTTGCTTGCTGAATCAGCCCCACAGCCCCTAGTAGCTGGTGTTATGCGCATGCTTCTGTCCCGGTGCCTGTCAGGTCTATTACGCAGGCGCCGGGACCCTGCTTGGAGGTGAGTGTCTCCTCAGTCCCTCTCTCCCTCTGGTCAGCGGCAGCCCCCCTCGTCCAAGAGGGTAGGAGCCGCCGCTGGTTTTTGACTATGCCCAGTTCAGGCCTTTACTACCTAAGTAACAGTAAATACCCACACTACAGTTACTGTATCAAGACTTTGGGGCATATTTATCAATTATCAGGTTTTAGACCCAATAATTATAATTTCTTATCGCTGCAATAAGAAATTATAGATCACCAGGATGTACCAAAACTCACAACCAACCACAGGGACTCCAATAGAAGCCCATCCCTGCATTGTGTAAAATTACAGTGATCGCTTTTGCAATCACTTTACTTTCCATTTTGGAACACTACCTACCCTGCGTCCTACCTCACATGTGCTGACAGTGCATGTGCGAGCGGGGAGTGAGCTGTCGGGCTCACAGGGCTGGGGGCGTGATGTGGCCAAAGGGGGCGGGGCCCGGCACATGACGCGACATTGGGGGCGGAGCATGGGGGCGTGACAGCACGATCGCGTCATCGTGGCTCCGCCCCTCTTCACAATGCTGTGATTAATTGCATTGTGCAGCCGGGGGCGGAGCCACGATGACACGATTCAGCGCGAATCGCGCCACCGGCCCCCCCTGCTGCCGGGGTTTGTACTGAAAAGCGCGGGGGGTGCGGGCATATCGCCGGGGGCTGGGAGGATTGAATGCCTTCCCGGGAGGTCGGGAGCGGCACCCGATTTTCGGGAGGCTCCCGACCAAATCGGGAGGGTAGGCAAGTATGCTGGGGAGGGATTTAGAGGATCCCTCTCCTGGACTCTTTTGTGATCTGTAGGCCATAGACTACCACACCAAACGTCATCTGAAGAGTGTGTTTGCTGAAGAGGACCTGCTGCAGAATGCTCCGCATTCCAGAACGTGGTAAATCCAATGCCATAGCTGCCCTATGGGGGATGGTTTGCAGTCAGGAATAGAGGGACTGCAGCAGATATCAGATATATGTACCCAAGGGTGTGTCCTTGTGTGCTAGGGAATTTAGGCTGAATGATAAATATTCTTTGTATACATAGCTGTTTATATTAGCTGGCGACACATGTATCAGGCGTGATTACACACATGAACAGACCGTCATGCATATGTATTCTCTCCGTAAGGGGAATTCTTTCTTGCATATAGCTCATACCTGTCCAGCATAGTCCTATTTATAATGGGTGCAGGGTGTGCGGTGTACACCAGCCTCTAAGTCCAGGGGGTCCCACAGAGCACACCAAGCACCCAGAGCATACCTACCTGCTGCCAGGAAGCAGGTCCTCCCACCTACATGGCACCATCTTCCCAGTGACATCTTCAAAAACATTGCACAACACAGTGATAGCAAAAATTCTAGTACTGTACCAGAGCCTTTGCTATATTGTGCGCACGCGTCATCTTCCTGAATGTCATTGGTAAGATGGCGCAGCGTTAGAGGCAGTGGAGTATCCATAATGGGTGCAGTGTGTGTGGGGCACACGGGCCTCCGGGTCCAGGGGGGTCCCGCACCGCACACACTGCACCCATATTTTTTTTAAACTTACCTGTCCAAGGTCCCGCGTCGGGTGTCACTGCTGCTCAGAACATCGGAAAAATGGCCGCCGCAGCCATTTTCCGGTATTCTGCACATGCACATTAGACTCCGGGTACACTCTAGTGCCCGGAGTCTACAAATGCTCTGGTGGCTGGCCAGCCGCGTTAATCGGCTGCAAGCCACCAGAGAGAGAGGAGGGGGCCCCGCACGAGGAGTGCACACGGGCCCCCTCCTCTCTTAAAATGACCCTTGGTTAGAGGGGTTATGGGCAGCACAGACGGTGTAATGGTTAGCATTACAGCCTCACAATACTGAGGTCATAGGTTCATATCCCACTACGGCCCTACCTGTGTGGAGTTTGTATATTCTCCCTGTGCTTGCGTGATTGTGCTCTGGTTTCCTCCCACACTCCAAAAATATACTGGTATGTTAATTGGCCCCCAATAAAAATTAACCCTAGTGTGTCTGTGTGTGAGCATGTGGTAGGGAATATAGATTGTAAGCTCCATTGGGGCAGGGACTGATGTGAATGACCAGATATTCTCTGTAAAGGTAGGGGGATATGTGTGTGCTATATAAATAACTGACAATAATAATAATAATAATAATAATAATAATAATAATATGCCCCTGCTGTCCAGACTTAAGCTGGCCATACACTAGACCAACTTGCATCCAACCATCCAACTAGTTGATTGGTTGGAATGAAAATCTGGTAAGGTATGAAAGCAAATGACAATCAGCAATTTGCTCCCAAATGCCGGAAAATGGACAAAAACTGTTGTTTGAACAAATTGTTCAGATCAAACATTTAACAAACTTGTCTGACGACCATTTTCATCTGTTTTCTGGCATTTAGGAGCAAATTGCTGATCATCATTTACTACCATACGTTACCAGATTTTCATTCCAACCAATCAGCTAGTTGGATGAAAGTTGGTCTAGTGTGTGGCCAGCTTCATGTTTAAGATAGTGTTTCCCAAATCCAGTCCTCCAGAAACCCCAAAACTACATATTTTGTTAAGACTCCTCCCAGAAAATCAAGTTAAATAATTAGTACCACCTGTGGAGCTTTTACATTGTGTCAGTCAATAATGAACACACCTGTGCTCCAGAATAGAGAAAACGTGCACTGTTAAGATGGGTATACACTATACGATGTGTGTATCCAGCGACTGTGCAATGCGATGTAATGATACATTGCGTGCGCTGTACACACTGCACGATCCGGTTTTACAACAGCGGGATATATCATTGCATGCTGCTTGTAATAGCACAGTGTTGTTAAGTGCATTGTCCCTTCTGCTGTGCAGAACAGCAGATGGGAAGATACCATGAACGACCATCGTGAACAACGGATCGGACGTACAAACGGAATCATTATGTAATACCGACAGTGTAAGACCGATGGATCAAAACCCTGACTGGTAAGTACCCTAACGCTCCCCTCTCACAACCTTAACCCTCCCTTAGTGGTGCCTAACTCTAACCTCCCCCCTTTGGCGCGTAATCCTAACCCCCCCTCTACCACAAAGATTCAGTTCAGCTGTCACTACTCAGTTACTCCCAAATGCAGTTGCAACCTGTCAAATCAGTTATTGGAAACCAAACAATCTCCTGCAAACTTTTATCAAAATAAAAACTACGCCTATTTGACAATTTTATTATTTAAGAAAATATAGAAAGAAATGTATTAAATGGAATTGAATATGACAAAGTCACAACTCAGTATGTTTGCCTGCAAAGGATTTGCAACAAAATATTAAAAAGTGAAAGTTAGATTTAGGATATTTTAGTTTGTACCATTACTTTTGACCCCTTAAAAAGTGGGAGGCACATATAGAAACCGTTGTAATTCCTACACCATTCACCTGATTTGGATGTAATTACCCTCAAATTAAATCTGAAAGTCTGCAGTTAAAGCACATCTTGTTTGTTTCATTTCAAAGCCATTGTGGTGGTGAATAGAGGCCAAAATATGAAAATTCTGTCAATGTCCCAATATTTATGCACCTGAACTGTATGTATATCATATCTTTGTATTCATGCGCACAGTGAAATCACAAAATCTACGTTACTCAAACTTGCTTCAATGAGTACAGAAAACATACAATCAGTAAATTAATATCTAAATTATTTAAAATGTTTAAGGACGTATTAACAATGATCTTTTGCTTTTCAGCTACAACTGAGCAGCAGGCATCATCCTTTGAAATGGAGATGGCTCAGACCGGATTCAGTGCTCACTATTCTAAGGTACATATAAGCCTTCTAAAATATGGGCTATTTTTAGATATACCTCTCCTTGCTCCATCCGTTCTCTCTGCCACAGCCAACAACCCTCCCTGCCACTTTCACACCCCAACAGTGTCGGACTGGAGCATGAATGGCCCACCGGAGAATGCAGTGGTAGGGGCCCATGCTTAAGGGGTGTGGTTATCCATCAGAGGGGGTGTGGCCAGTCACCCAAAATGCTTGGCTAATCAATAGGTGTAGATTCTATTGAAGGGAACCAATCACCCATATTGATCAGTGATAACTTACCATCTAATAGAGTAACAATATATAATTTGAGGTCTGGAACCTGACACCTTGAAGAGGGGGTGGGCCCTTAGGCAGTGGGGCCCTCCGGGGATTTCCCCTGTACCCCTGTGGGCCAGTCCAAGCCTGCACCCCAAACATAACTACTTGGCCACTGTTCTTCCTCTTCTTCTTCTCTCTGGCTCCTGACAGCGTCATGACTCATGGCGGTGGAGGAAGCCAAGAGCCCGAAGCCTACAGGGAAGGTCTGCTGTGCCATCCCCTCGGCATTGCGTATGTGATGGTGACACTGGTCGGACCATCCTTGATATGGCCTTGATACATCTAGAAATACACATAGTTGCTGTCCCCTTTAGATGGTACAGCCCCAAAGGGAGTGCTTAGTGCCTTCTACTCCTCATATAGTTATGTTGGACGATAGTGTAATCTCATAGCTAGCAGTGTGATACCAGCGACTAATTGTTTCTTTGTCTTGACTGCGGGGACAGCCAGAAGGTACATCCTGCGCACATAGCTCATCCAACTCAGGCTGAGGAGATGGCTTGGGGCATATAAGACAAGGGGAGAATATGTTACAAGGGGATAATGGGGAGGGCATATGCCACATATACTGTTCCCACTCCTCCTTTGTCATCTATAAGGGAAGGGGCAGCCACTACTCATTTACATACTAAATTAATAAAATGACCCCATCTCTGACATCATATGTACAGCCATGGCCAAAAGTTTTGAGAATGACACAGGTATAGGTTTTCAAAAACTCTGCTGCTTCAGTTTGTATGATGGCAATTTGCATATACTCCAGAATGTCATGAAGAGTGATCAGATGAATTGCAATTAATTGCAAAGTCTCTTTTTGCCATGACAAGGAACTTAGGGCCTGATTCAGACCCACTCGCTAGGATGCGTTCGCACGCAGCAAATCCCGCGATCGCTAGTAAGACATTAGCACGCCCACTATGTCTTGCCGTGCAATCGTGGTATGTATTTATTTAGATGCCCACCAGCCTATCACAAGTTGCCCACTTTCCCTTAGTAAGATACGTCATCTCCAGGAAGTGTATGGAACAATCGGTAACATCGAGTAACATACATAGCACTTGTGGCTGACCATACCCTACCGCAGGCACTGCTGTGTGTAATTCAGCCATGTGACGTGTATGCTGACGCTGCATATTAGTTATGCACACCCCTGAAACGGCGTTCAGATGCACAGACACACCTGCATTTTCACCACCACACCCCCATTTCCAACGACCACCCCTGTCACCACCCACAAACGGCACGACCTGCCACTCGTTCTAGCGGGGCATCTGTGTACAGGGTGCGAACACTTCGCGATTGTATGGACTGGTTCGCGCACGCGCACTGCGACTTATACGCATGCGCTGATTGCAAACATCGGCAGGCTACCTGCAAATGCATCCTAGTGAGCGGGTCTGAATCAGGCCCTTAATCCCAAAAACAACATTTCCAATGCATTTCATCCCTGCTACAAAAGGACCAGCTGACATCATGTCAGTGATTCTCTTGTTAACACAGGTGAGAGTGGTGACAAGGACAAGGATGGAGATCACTCTGTCATGCTGATTGAGTTACAATAACACACTGGAAGCTTTAAAAGGAGGGTGGACCCGGAAATCATTGTTCTTCCTTTGTTAACCATGGTTACCTGCAAGAAAACACGTGCAGTCATCATTGCTTTGCACAAAAAGGGCTTCACAAGCAAGGATATTGCTGCTAATAAGATTGCCCCTAAATCAACCATTTATCGGATCATCAAGAACTTCAAGGAGAGAGGTTCAATAATTGTGAAGAAGGCTTCGGGGTGCCCCAGAACGTCCAGCAAGCTCCAGGACTGTCTCCTAAAGTTGATTCAGCTGCAGGATCAGGGCACCACCAGTGCAAATCTTGCTCAGGAATGGCAGCAGGCAGGTGTGAGTGCATCTTCACGCACATTGAGGCGAAGACTTTTCTAGGATGGCCTGGTGTCAAGAAGGGCAGCATGAAGCCACTTCTCTACAGGAAAAACATCAGGGATAAACTGATGTTCTGCAAAAGGTACAGGGATTGGACTACTGAGGACTGGGGTAAAGTTATTTTCTCTAACGAATCCACTTTCAGATTGTTTGGGGCATTTGGAAAAACACTTGGCCGGTGAAGGAGAGGTGAGCGCTACCATCAGTCCTGTGTCATGTCAACAGTAAAGCATCCTGAGACCATTCATTTGTGGGGTTGCTTCTCAGTCAAGGGAGTGGGCTCACTCACAATTTTGCCTAAGAACACAGCCATGAATAAAGAATGGTACCAAAACATCCTCCAAGAGCAACTTCTCCCAACCATCCAAGAACAGTTTGGTGATGAACAATGCCTTTTCCAGCATGATGGGGCACCTTGCCATAAGGCAAAAGAGATAACTAAGTGGCTCGGTGAACAAAACATTGACATTTTGGGTCCATTGCCAGGAAACTCCCCAGACCTTAATCCCATTGAGAACTTGTGGTAAATTCCCAAGAGGCAGGTAGACAAACAAAAATCCACAATTTCTGACAAACTCCAAGCACTGATTAGGCAAGAATGGGCGGCCGTCAGTCAGTATGTGGCCCAGAAGTTGGTTGACAGCATGCCAGGGTGAATTGCAGAGGTCTTTAAAAAGAAGGGTCAACACTGCAAATATTGACTCTTTGCATAAACTTAATGTAATTGTCAATAAAAGCCTTTGACACTTATGAAATGCTTGTAATTTTACTTCAGTATACCATAGTAACATCTGACAAAAAGGTCTAAAAACACTGAAGCAGCAAACGTTGTGAAAACCAATACTTGGGTCATTCTCAAAACTTTTGGCCATGGCTGTATGTGCCCAAACTCACACTTAAGCTCGATGTGTGATGACTTGTAGTCATTCAGAATGTTGACATTAATTTAATCAACACCATAATGGCAACATTCACAATATCGACACTGCATAATGTCGACCTGTTCATTATGTCTACATTATAAATGTTGACAATTGACAGACATAATGTGAACACTCCTCTTTTAGCCTTACCCTAACTCTAACCCTAATTGCAGCCTAACCCTAATTTCAGCCTAACCCTAACTTCATAATGTTGACATTTTGTCAGTGACGACATTGTGAAAGTCGGCATGTTAAATGTCGACATTAAGAACATGTCAATATTCCGACACGTTTTCGACATTCTGAACTTGTCGACATTATAGTGTCCACATACTGAATGGTGACATTCTGACTACATCCCCTTAAACTTGAGAGTGTATAAAATAATTGCCTATATGTTCATGTGCGCCCAAAGAGTGATGTTACTGGTTGGGCACATTGGTGGTGAAGAAAAATTCTGGGCACAACGCTTTATGTGGTAGGAATTCAAGTACAGGTGATAAATTGGAAAGTGCTGAAATATCGTTATCGTTCAGTCTTCCAAAAAATCGCTGTGTGTGTAGTGTGTACGCACCTTTAGTGCTTATACTTCCTTGTGGTGATATGTTACAGATCGCATTCACAATGACAGCTCAATGTTTCCATAAACTCCTCTAGGAAAAGAAGACGTGAAGAAGACGGGCATTCTCTCATACCATTGCTTTAGAAATATCCGTTGTATAGTTTACAATATGCAGATAGACCTAATGAATGTGCTGTAATAAAGGCATGCAGTCGGGATGCCGACAGTCTAAATGCCGACCGTCGGCATCCCAACTGTCTAATCCCGGCAAGTGTCTAATGACAGTCGTTGAAACCCCGACGTTTGTCATTAGTCCTATGCCAGGAGCCCGACACCCGGCTTACCGACCGAAGGTAAGCCGGGCGCGGACATGCCGCGGGGGGTGGGGGAGGGTTAGGGGCTCCCGGGAGGGATGTAGGGTTAGACACCCCCCTGGGAGGTTAGGGTTAGGCTAGGGGAAGGGGGGGTTAGGGTTAGGCACCCCCGGGAGGAGGTTAGGGATAGGCACCCCCCCGGGAGACTTAGGGTTAGGCTGCGGGGAAGGGAGGGGTTAGGTCTAGGCACTTAGTGGGGGGTTAGGGTTAGGCACTTAGGGGTGAGGTTAGGGTTAGGCACCCCTAAGGGAGGGTTAGGGTTAGGGGGGGGTTAGGTTAGTAAATACAAAAAATACCTGTCGGGATCTACACTGCCGGGCTTCCGCTGTCGGGATTTGAACCGCCGGCCATGCGGCCGGATTTATGCTGATTCTGTAATGAAGCACTGCCTCATAATATACTGTATATCCCCTTTTCTTAGGACTGGGTGATGCTTGGTGCAGTTGGAGCCTATGACTGGAACGGGACAGTGGTCATGATTAAGTCTGATGCTGTTGTCACACCTCAAAATAATTCATTTAAGACAAGAAGTCACGAAGGAAATGAACCTCTGGCAGCTTACCTTGGTCGGTAAACCTAAAAACAAAGTTATCATTGTTGTGTTTGTTATACTTTTATTTATCATTACTTCAATATAAGTTGTAACTTCAGGCAATGAATATGGTCAAATACATTAATCGCAATAACATCAAAGGTGTGTTCTTTCTAGGCAAAGTGGCCCTGGGACAGTGGTGTCACTGAGGATGGTGTCTCCCAGGTGCACCCACTCACCCTGATACCCCGTCTATGCACTCATCTGCGCGCACTCTTGGCCTCATGCCTGCAAAGCCATTGACATTTTGGGGCATGACACCCTCAATCTCATGGTGGCGGCTTGCCCAGTGTATCCGCACATCATCTATCACCACTGTTTGGTGACTCGATTGGTGTCATCAGCTCGGATGGCGTCACCACTTGCAGCCCGCAACCCCCTAGTGACGACCACTGCCCTGGTATGCTGCACAAGATTAAGCAATCTGTATTAAGTCTAAATCCATGCAGAAATTGCTAGTTCAACATGGTTTACGCATCATTTTGTATTGCTGCAATTTAAGAAAAGCCTAAAGTAGGAACTATCAGATATATCTCTTGTGTTAGGAAAACTAACGTTGCAGACGCCAGGCCCCATTATTCTCTCTGGGCCAATTTACCAAGCTCTGAAATATTTCACTTTTGGGAGCTTGGCCCCAATAACTAATGCTACCTGAAAATGACGTTAGCCGTTCTGCCCTTATGCGGTGACTCTATGACAAGCTCCTCTCTTCTATACAGTAGAGTACGTATTTACATTATACTGTGTACAAATATGGGAAATTCAAATTGTGCATGTATAACTAATACTATGAATCTGAACTCTAGACTTGATATAAAAATAACTACTGTGACTTCAGTTGGGCTTATCTTGAGATAAGTGCAACTCATTGTACATAGGTAAGATTTATTTTTGCAACAGGATTTTTACATGTGCCTTCAGGATGTGTGAAACGGTAAATACTGTAAGAACGGGGCCGGATTAAGTTCTGTGAGGGCAAAAAAATGTATGGGGGCCCCTATCAATTATATATACGTGGCATAAGTGGTACATTGACAAACAGCGATAAGCTAAGCTTAGTACTGTTTGTTAAAAACTGAAAGGAGGACATAAAGGGGTTATGTCTCGTTGTTAAATGGGGCCCATGGGCTTCACATGACAAAAAAAACACATACACACACAGGAAAAAACACACATATAAACACCCAGGTGAAGGATCCTGGGCAAGGTGAAGGGGGCTGAGAGCTGGGAAAGGTGAAGGATATGCTGGACACGGTGAAGGGGGCTGAGGGCTGGGAAAGGTAATGGATGCTGGGGAAGGTGAAGGATGCTGAGGGCTGGGGAAGGTGAAGGGGGCTGGGGAAGGTGATTGGACTAAGGGCTGAGGAAGTTGAAGGTGGTTGTGGGCTAAAGCTGGCCACACACTAGACCAACTTACATCCAACCAGCCAACTTGTTGATTGGTTGGAATGAAAATCTGGTAACGTATGGGAGTAAATGATGATCAGCAATTAGCTCCTAAATGCCAGAAAACTGATGAAAATGGTCGTCAGACAAGTTTGTTAAATGTTTGATCTAAACAATTTGTTCAAACAGTTTTTGTCAATTTTCCGGCATTTGGGAGGAAATTGCTGATTGTTATTTGCTTTCATACCTTACCAGATTTTCATTCCAACCAATCAACTAGTTGGATGGTTGGACAGAAAATCTTTAGGTGTGTACCCAGCCTAAGTGATATTGCTGTTAAACTGAACATCTCAGTGGGTACTGTGCACAATATCGTTCTTCAGGGTACAAGAAAAAGTGTTTATGCTGGGTACCAAAGCAACTCATAGAAGTTCACAAAACCAATAGGATGGGATTGTCTCTTGTGCACTTTGGGGGGTGATTCAGCAATGGACGGCATGGCAAAGCTGCACGCAGTCTATAGATACAGGATGTATGCACGCAGGCAGCTTTGCAATTCCGTCCTTGCAAATATGCAAATGCAGCAGGATGTGTATGACACCCCCTGCTGCATTTGAGATCCCAGCACTGTGACCGAGGTAATCAGGAATCTGCGTACAATGGAGAATCAGCCACTTGATGCGGTGCCATGAGGAGGGAGTGCAGTTACTGCAGCGTATTATTACAGACGATGAAACGTGGCACTGGAGATGAATCAAGCATCTATGACATGGAAACGAGCATTGTCCCCACCTTCAAAGAAGGTCATGGTGACCATGCTTTGGGACCACCAGGGCATGCTTCTTGTTGATTTCTTCACCAAGAGAGATGCTGTCCGCTATTGTGACACATTGAGTCTGTTGCAGAGGGCCAGGGCCATTCAGTGCCGGAGAGGGCTGGGGGAAGCACAGCTAGTGACAAAGTGCTGGGCTCTCCCCCAGCTTGACTTTACACGGGAGGCATGCCGTGCAGGCACACACCCAAATAACATCACATAGGGGGCGTGGCTTGTAGCAATTAGACCATGCCCCCATTTTGCCGCTCTTGACATCCTTCCAGCACAGGGCGCGGCTACACTTGGAGCCGGCCCTGCAGAGGACAATTCATCAAAAACAACCTGGGTTGCTGCAAACAGACATCGTATTGCTGCATGATAATGCCAGCCCACATTCAGCTAACTGCATGTGTGAGTTGTTACGCCGCATCCATTGGGAGGGGGTTGGATACGGGATGTTGGTGCTTGGGATCCCAGTGGTCCAAATTTTGATGCTGGCATCCCGACACCTGTCAGTAGGTATCATAACCCTTCTCCTACCCTAACCCTCCCTCACCGCAGCCTAAACCTAACCCTCCCCCCCTTAGTGCCTAACCCTCCCCCTAGTGCCTAACCTTAACCCCTCCCCCCAACCCTGCTATTACCTTTGGGATGCCGGTGTTCGAGATGTCAGCTCCAGGATTCTGACAGGTGTCAGAAGACCCCTTTGCCTGGATTGTGACCTGATCCCATTGGACCAGGTACTGGACCATCCTTCCTACAGCCCTGACCTGGCACTGAGTGATTTCCATCTCTATGAAAAATTGAAGAAGCACCTGGGTGCAAATAAAATTCAGCAAGCCGTCATGTCCTGGCTTCAGGCACCTGACACTGATTTCTGCTATGCCGTGATAGATGCTTTGGTGTACCATTGGAACAAATACTAACAGTAGACAAGTACAGGGACTATGTGGAAAAATTCAGAATTAGATGACTCCACAGGATCTTAACATTTTTCTTTTTCAAAGTAGTGTTGTTCACATTCAATATATTTTTTACAGTGTTTCAACAACGATTCAAAGACGTGCGGTAGACTGTTTTGTGACATTACTTCTAGTGTTGCAGCTGTGGCATTTTTCACTTCATCATCTGTTGAGAACTTCTTTTCACGCAGTAATTTTTTCAGGTTTGGGATGTCCAGAAGTCACAGGGCATAAAGTCTGGGCTAGTTGGAGGGTGTTCCAATGCTGTCCCATTAATTTCAGTCAGTACTGTCAATGCAACAGCAGCAACATGTGGTCGGGCATTGTCTTGGAGCATAAACCACTGTTTCTTCAGCAAATGTCTTTTCTTCCTCTTGGCTCCACGCAATTGGGTTTTCAGGACGTTTGCATAGTAGTCACCATTAATTGTCTGTCCACGGGGAACCCAGTGCTGTAGGATCATACTGTGTGCATCAAAGAACAGCAGAAGCATGACTTTTCACACGCCTAAGGAATCACACAGAATTTTTGGGGCAGAGGTGAATTCGAGTGTTTCCATACACTGAACTGTTGTTTGGACTCCGGTTCATAATGACGAATCCATTTGTCACACATTAAAATTGATGTCAGGAAATCGGGTATCCTCTCCGACATTCGAACAGTGTTCTTGAATGAGTCAACTCGTTGTTGCATTTGCTCTTCTGTGAGATTTCTGGGTACCTACCAGGCACACACACGTGATGCATTTTCAGTTCCTTTGTCACAATTTGCTGGACATCTGTAACCACGGTGGATGGTCTCCTAGAAAAAGCTTAGTCAGTCACTCGTGTATTACCCTATTTAAAGTGCGTCCACCACCGAAATACTGCAGCACGGCTAATTGTTTCTCCACCCTCCACCGTATGCTTGCCGTAACATTTCATAAGTTTAATTTCCGCATTTTCCAAGTTTAACACAAATTTCAGTCACACATCTCTGACGTACTATCACAGACACGTCTTCCTCATCCTCCATGACGAAACCCACGAAGATCTTCCACTCGCTGTGATCAAACAAAGACGACTACGGCAGTCCAATCGCAGGTTCAGACACATCAATGTATGGGACAGAAAAACAAAGGCAGTCTCATTACTTTTCAATCAGCCCTCGTACTGTATATGTACGAGTTGAATCAATGTATGCAATTAGATGTCTTATTACCTTATTTATTGAACCACTCTCGTACAGTCCCATGCACTATTCACCATTAAGCAAAGAAACATCAGTTCAATTTCCCGATCCCATTGTCCTAAAATTAGAATGACTAGTATTCTTGAGTGAAATATATGAGAAATAGTAGACAGGTAAAATAAACAGGTGCTTTCTGAGCACCACGCTGGCCCTTCCAGTTCCCACCACACGGAGGCCTACGAGTTGCCTACTTTTGATCTAAACATTGCCAACATTTAATACTTCAATATCTGTTTTACGGAAAGAAGATGTTGTCCCATACACTGTAAAAATCTGAGTAATGAAAGGACAATATCACGGACTGCTTTTTGAGGCAGCACGTCTACGAAACACAACGAATGCTTCTACAATGCAGGAAACAGGTGCTATGTTTTCTCCCATGGGATGCTGTGTGCACATTCCTGTTTTGTCTATACAGTACATTGCACACAACAATTGAAGCTTTAGGATTTCTGATGACAACATCAAATGCAGCTTCAGACAGTGACAGGATGCACTCTACATTGCTGGTCACTGTGGGGTCTTCCTAAAAGTGTCTGTGTCTAGACCAAAACAATTTAAAGGAACAACATTTTCGGGAGCTCCCTAGTAATTCAGGAAACCTTACGTCATAGATGGACAATGATCTACAGTATACTCCATATCTGACTGAGCAACACTTTCCTGATCTCAGTTACACACTGGCCTAAGTAGTAGGGTCAGCTTTCAACTGAAGACCTAAAATGTGGATCATCAAGTCTGTCAATCCTTCCTTATGCTCAAACATAAGGTGTACAGTACTCATCACTTACACATAATGGAGGCAGCCATTTTGTGGGTGTGACTAATATTTAAAAGACTTCAGCCAAGCAATCCGTAGACACTTGTGATGTTCCTAGTTAATCGATAGGCTGAATATTGGTCCAGCAAACACTGTGACTGAGGATACAGGTAAACGTTTATCATGCTAATATTGGGTAGGCACAATGCTGCACTATATCATGTTCCTCACTATGTTTCACTCAAAAACAGTTAAAGTAACCTCTAAATGTACATACGTTCTTGATCTAAAATCCAGTCATATTAATTGGGAATTTGGCCTCTTTATATCTTATAGGTTATACTGTAAGTTCTGCATTTATAAATGGAGAGGAAATCTACATTGCTGGGCAACCACGATACAACCACACCGGCCAAGTTATCATCTACAAAATGAACGGAAAGAAAATTAATATACTTACAACATTAAATGGGGAGCAGGTAAGTGTCTTCCTGAACAGCCAATTAACTGATTGTAGCATTGTTCTCGTATTTAACATATCTCCTACGCACACTTGAGGCAACCATTCTGTGCGCTGATTTCTTAATTCCAACAATGTATCTGTTAATTAACCAGGAACTTGTAAATTGTAACCTGACTGACATAATCTACACCAAGTTATTTGCATTAGATTTACCTAATCTGACTGTTTTCTTTACATTAATGCATTGTTTCTTTTCTTCAGATTGGCTCTTATTTTGGCAGCGTGCTTACCACAATGGATGTGGATGGTGATTCCGTTAGTGACATCCTTCTGGTTGGTGCGCCAATGTTTATGGGAACAGAAAAACATGAACAAGGAAAGGTTTACGTTTATAGGATATATGAGGTATAAAATAGTGGATTGCTGCGTTTTCTTTTTAGGTCTAGTGCGGGTAGGAATCAGGCACCAGTCTGGTAGGCTTTAGTGAGTAAGTGAATTTTGAGCGAGCGTTGGAAGCACTGAAGGCTGCACGAGTGAGAGTCTGAGACAGCGAGGTAGATAAAATTAATTAATCATTATAGTGACTTGACAAAATTTCATTAACAGCAATCTACTGTAACCATCTCAGAGCTCCTGATTGTAGTTTCAAATTGCGATCAGATTGTAGCTACACCCAGTTTATTATTAAGGTTTAAGACATGGATCTGTTCTGTTTTTGACAGATGAATGGAAGCTCACATATCATTCACACACAGGACCCCCGAACCCAGCCCCCAATTCCCCCCCCCAACCCAAAGAGATGGAAACAATGTGCAAGTTCCCATTACCAGATAGACAGGCCCATTTCATATAGGCAACAGCACTTTAGGAAGAGGTATGGCATAGCAATCTTTATAGAGGCGATGGGACAGTGCTTTTTGCAATCTCACCAGAGTGGCCATATTAAAACTGTGTGTGTGTTTTCCACTGTTTCAAATGATCCCTGAGTGGTGCCTCTATCCAGCATCTACATTGTATTCCTGAGCCTAGCTCTCAGTTCATGCAGGAGGGCAACAGGTAGCAGTATCCTCCCATGCAACAAAGTGCAACAAAGTGAGTGCCAGACATATACATACATATCTCTCTCTCTCTCTCTCTGTGTGTGTGTGTATGTATGTATGTATGTATATATATATATATATATATATACAGTCAGGTCCATAAATATTGGGACATTGACAGAAATTTCATATTTTGGCCAAATCAGGTGAACGGTGTAGGAATTACAACGGTTTCTATATGTGCCTCCACTTTTTAAGGGGCCAAAAGTAATGGGACAAACTAAACAATCCTTAATCTAACTTTCACTTTTTAATACTTTGTTGCAAATCCTTTGCAGGCAATTACAGCCTGAAGTCTGGAACGCATAGACATCACCAGACGCTGGGTTTCATCCCTGGTGATGCTCTGCCAGGCCTCTACTGCAAATGTCTTCAGTTCCTGCTTGTTCTTGGGGCATTTTCCCTTCAGTTTTGTCTTCATCAAGTGAAATGCATGCTCAATCGGATTCAGGTCAGGGGATTGACTTGGCCATTGCATAACATTCCACTTTTTAGCCTTAAAAAACTCTTTGTTTGCTTTTGCAGTATGCTTCGGGTCATTGTCCATCTGCACTGTGAAGCGCCGTCCAATGAGTTCTGAAGTATTTGACTGAATATGAGCATATAATATTGCCCAAAACACTTCAGAATTCATTCTCCTGCTTTTGTCAGCAGTCACATCATCAATAAATACAAGGGAACCAGTTCCATTGGCAGCCATAAATGCCCACGCCATGACACTACCACCACCATGCTTCACTGATGAGGTGGTATGTTTTGGATCATGAGCAGTTCCTTTACTTCTCTTCTCTTCCCATCACTCTGGTACAAGTTGATCTTTGTCTCATCTGTCCATAGGATGTTGTTCCAGAACTGTAATGGCTTTTTTAGATGTTGTTTGGCAAACTCTAATCTGGTCTTCCTGTTTTTGTGGCTCACCAATGGTTTGCATCTTGTGGTGAACCCTCTATATTCACTCTTGTGAAGTCTTCTCTTGATTGTTGACTTTGACACATATACATCTACCTCCTGGAGAGTGTTCTTGATTTGGCCAACTGTTGTGAAGGAGTTTTTCTTCACCAGGGAAATAATTCTTTCGTCATCCACCACAATTGTTTTCCGTGGTCTTCCGGGTCTTTTGGTGTTGCTGAGCTCTCCGGTGCGTTCTTTCTTTTTAAGAATGTTCCAAACAGTTGATTTGGCCACACCTAATGTTTTTGCTATCTCTCTGATGGGTTTGTTTTGATTTTTCAGCCTAATGATGGCTTGCTTCACTGATAGTGACAGCTCTTTGGATCTCATATTGAGAGTTGATAGCAACTGATTCCAAATGCAAATGTCACACCTAGAATCAACTCCAGACCTTTTACCTGCTTAATTGATAATGAAATAACGAGAGAATAGCTCACACCTGTCCATGAAATAGCTTTTGAGTTGATAGTCCCATTACTTTTGGTCCCTTAAAAAGTGGGAGGCACATATTGAAACTGTTGTAATTCCTACGCCGTTCACCCGATTTGGATGTAATTACCCTCAAATTAAATCTGAAAGTCTGCAGTTAAAGCACATCTTGTTTGTTTCATTGCAAAACCATTGTGGTGGTGAATAGAGGCCAAAATCTGAAAATTCTGTCAATGTCCCAATATTTATGGACCTGACTGTATATATATAATATATTAAATCTAGAAAAAGAACCTTATTAACATAACAAGTATAAAAAAAGGAAGGCCAGATATCATTTTAAAAATTGTAACTATAAATTAGATATGTGTGGTTCGGTTTTACTCGGATTTTAAAAACGGCATCATATTGGCTATCCAGCTGTCACGTGTTTTGGATAGCCAATAAGATAAATCCGAACTTGCGCTAATGTGGCGAAAAGAACCGAGTAAATCCGAACTCGCACATCTCTACTATAAATATGGCAATAATCAGAAGCCCACATATAGTACTGTTATAATTCCAAATAGGTTATAGTGATTATGATTTCATTATCTTATTTCCACATAGGTGAGACAGTCTATCCAACAGTTAAAGCACTTCATCGTTGGAAAATAAGTCCCACTTTTTCCTTACAGAGAGTCTAATATATAGGATAGCCGATTTTATGCTCAAGTCATCAGTTCTTTGTGGGCCCAAGACTTATCATTCTCTAGCTGGTCTCATCATTCTAGTGTGCCACTACTTTATTCTGTGTCCGGATATTGTTATGTTTTAAATAAAAGCAGACAGTATTCTTCCGATAAAGCCCCATTTAATTAGCGTGACGCGTTCCTTCCTCAGAATGTTTCTTATGGTTGTTTTGAAAGTGGAGGAATACAGAATTCCGTAGTATTCGCAGTAAAGATATGCTTTCAGTTGAAGAGCAATTACTGCATTTATTAGGAAGACATTTGATAATAACAGATATTTTGTATTCACAGAATACATTTAAACATGAAATGAGTTTGGAACCTTTAAACCAAACCTGTAAAGAAGAGATGGAGAATGAGCCGTGTGGAGCTCGCTTCGGGACTGCTATAGAAGCGGTGAAGGATCTCAACCTTGATGGATACAATGATGTAGCCATTGGGGCTCCATTAGAAGGAGACCATCGGGGAGCTGTGTATATTTATCACGGGAGTGGAAAGTCAATAAGGAAAGAATTTGCTCAGGTATCTGTCACCCATTGTACTTATGTAATTAAAAAATGGTTTTATATTTCTTTTATCAATTTGAGAAATACTTCCAGTTTACCGCTGATCTTATATAGAGACACAAGCACCAGCAGCCACTGTTGGCCCTCATTTATTTAGTACAGGGGTGGGGAACCTTTTTTGTGCCGAGGGCCATTTTGATATATATGACATTATTCGCGGGCCCGGTGCAGACCGCACCCCCTCCGTGTGATGTCACACGGGGGTGGGGCCACAATCGCCGGTGATTACAGCAACGCCTGGAGCATCCTGAGGATGCTCCCGGGAGCTGTAAGGGCAGTGGTGTGACCATCTGAAGTGTTCTAAGGATGGCCCAGGTGGCACAGCTGCATAAATTCTTGCTGCCGAGTGCCATTCTAGGCACCACGCTAGCCAGATGAGGCTAGCAGAAAAAAGCTCTGAGGGCCAGATCAAACGATTTTGGGGTCCTTATATGGCCCTTGGGCCTGAGGTTCCCCATTCATGATTTAGTAAAAAGAAGAAAACAAAAAGAACAGAATGAACCTGGTCTTAGTAGAAAATTGTGGAAAACTAAAATTTACAAGCCCAATGCTTGATGCTCCTTTAATGTGTTACATGGTAACGTTAATAAAGTACATTTAGGGGCAGGGGTGTATCTATAATGGGTGCAGCGTGTGCGGCGCACACGGGCCCCTGGGTCCAGGGGGGCCCACACCACACACCCTGCACCCATATTTTTTAATACTTACCCCACTGAAGTCCCACGTGGGCTGTAGTGCTGCAGAAAACACCTTTACAATTTTCATTTTCCCAGCATTTTGCGCATGCGCAGTAGGGAGATCACCGGGAAAACAGCAGTACGCCATTTTCCCAGTGACCTGCACATGCACAGTAGACTCTGGGCACAGACTAAGAGCTGCTGCTGTGGTCAGTGCGCAGCCAGCCACCGGGGGGAGAGAGGAGGGGGACCCGGATGGGGAATACACACGGGCACCCTTCTCTCTTAATACACCGCTGTTTAGGGGGTTACTAACATTGGGAGAGATGTACTAAGCTTTGGAGAGAGATAAAGTGGAGAGAGATAAAGAGGGTCATTCAGACCCGGTCGTTAGCGCCGATGCGCTCGGACCGGGTCGATGGCCCCCCACAGAGCATGCGCACGACGGCGCCGGCACCGTCGTGCGCATGCGTGAGACCCGCTACGACCAACTGCGCCGGTCGTAGCGGGTCTCAATCCAAAGGGGGCGAGCTGTCAATGTTGATTGACAGCTCGCCCCGTTTGGAAGGCGGGCCGGGGGGGTGGCAGCCCAAACGGGGACGTTCCCATGGGAACGCCTACCGTTTGGGGGCAGCCCCACTGACATCACTAGTGATGTCAGTGGAGAGCTTCCAGCTCAGACAGAGCCGAAAGCTCTCCGGGACTTACGACAATGGAGACCCTACCCTAGGGTCTCGTCGTAAGCTCCGATGGTCGCGATGGTCTTGACCATCGCGACCATCACCTTAGGCGGTCGTAAGGCTGTGGGTGTTAACCCACAGCCTTACCACCGCAAAGGAGGACGTCTTGAAAATTCAAGACGTCCTCCCCTCATTCAGACCGACCGCACGCTCTGTGCGACCGGCTCTGAATGAGGTCCAAAGTACCAACCAATTACAGGATGTTTGAAAAAAGGCAGTTAGGAGCTGATTGGTTGTTACTTTAAGAACCCTTTGTACTAAGCCTTGGATAGAGATAAAGTGGGCAGAGATAACGTACCAACCAATCACCTCCTAATTGTCATTTTACAGTTTTTGAAAAATTACAGAATCTGTTTTTTTGGTAGTTTATCTCTCTCCAAGGCTTAGTACAATGGAGTTGTACACATTGGAAGCAGCTGTTAATCATCACACAGGAAGGCATAGCCATACCCAGCTATGCCCTGGTCATGCCTCCACTATGCCACGGCCATGCACCCAGAGCGCAAGCCACTGCTAAACGTTGGAGAAGAATCAATATTGTTAAAACAAATATACAAAGGGGCCTAGCTGTGCCTCCTCCTGCGGCCATGGGCGCCACCAGCACCGGGTCTACCAGGGCTCTCAGTGAGATTAAATCCGGAGGTTTGGATGCCAAAATCGAGTCCATTTGCAGCAAAGTTGAAGTTGCAGATAAAATCTCTGTTGCCTACAGTATTCAGTTATTCTCTACATTACACCGAAAAATAAATATACAGTATACTGCGGTGTAAAGTCTGTAGAACCGTGAATTTTACCCCTTTGGTTAAGTATGCCATTTTAAATTTTGAGTTTATTAGTTATTTGAGACTTTTTGCATACAGCAATGTTCTGATTACTGTACGTTGCATAGTTCATTACAACTATAAAACCTTTTGTATTTTATGGACAGCGCATTCCTTCAGGCGGGGACGGAAAAAAAGTAAAATTTTTTGGTCAATCTATTCATGGACAATTGGACTTAAACGGAGATGGTCTGACAGACGTAACAATCGGAGGAGCTGGAGGTGCTGCACTTTTTTGGTATGTACAGAATATATTCTTGAGCAGGGGATTATTGGAATTTGTACTAATTCCAATAGGGTTCCATGACTTTGAAAACCCATGTTGAAAGGGGGGGTTATGTGGTGGCACAATGAAGTTATAACTATTTACAAAAAGTCATATCATGACTGGACCCTTTAAATAAATTGACCTTTGCTTTCACCACAAGCTGTCGTGAAGAAGAATTTACTGTAACACCACTCTGATTGTTAAATGCACTTCATTTTGGAATTTTTTTTTGTATGTGTAAAAAAGATAAATGTGTTTGAAAGTCATAAAACTAATTGACATAATACAGTAGAGTCAATACTCCGAGTAAACTTTGAATGCATAGGGCTTTGTACAATGTGCAGACATTGTTTTACAGTATGTGTAGGAAAACTTCAACTAGAGCTAATTTTGCTGCTTTGAAGTGTAGTTGATCCCTGTGTCTTAGTGTCTCTGCCCCCTGTGCTAAATGTATTGTATTATTCCAAGCCTAACTGTAACTCTGTATTGTGTGTTTAACAATAAATACTCTGATAAGCTAAACTTAAGTATATAATTGATACATTTTGACACAGGTACTGGTTGGAAAGCTATTCAGTAAATACTTCACAATTTGGCTGACCATTGTACTGAAACACGTAGCTATGACATACTCTACCTTGAATTAGTACTTTCGAGACTGCGGGTGTTGAAGCAATAAATGAGTTTAGCGCTTTCCCTAGGTCTCGCGATGTTGCAGAAGTTGAAGTGATATTACAGTTTGACCCGAACACCATTAATATTGAAAAGAAAAATTGCAAACTGAACAACAAAGAAACAGTGTGCGTTGCTGCAAAGTTTTGTTTTGAGATATATATAAAATCTGATGGAAACAAAGAGCAAAGGTTTGGTAAGTTAGAGGGGCTGAAAGCTAATTGAATTTCTGATGTGCTAAAATTAATGACATTTTGTTTTTACACTTTTGTGTTTATCTCCACAGATTTGGTGTACAAAATTACACTCGATTCACATAGATTTATATCCCGAAGTCTTTTCAATGAAACCCATGGGCGGATTGTACAAGGCATTATCAATCAAAGTGGGAAATGTGTGGACTACACCTTCTATATGGTGGCAAGTAATAATGTTCTCTCCTCACTATGCTTCCCTTTGTTCTATATAATTAGACATAGTTTCCACTCCTATTTTTCAATAATCCAATCAAACATAAAACCTACAATATGAAATATGCAATGTATGCAAATAGCATGAATGCACACATGAAAACAACACTATCTAACGGGGTGTATGCAGTGCCCCCAGTAGTAGTCCTCCTATAAAGTGCCCCCAGTAGTAGTCCTCCTATAAAGTGCCCCCAGTAGTAGTCCCCCTATAAAGTGCCCCCAGTAGTAGTCCCCCATACAGTGCCCCCAGTAGTAGTCCTCCTATAAAGTGCCCCCAGTAGTAGTCTCCCTATACAGTGCCCCCAGTAGTACTCCTCCTATACAGTGCCCCCAGTAGTAGTCCTCCTATAAAGTGCCCCCTGTAGTAGTCTCCCTATACAGTGCCCCCAGTAGTAGTCCCCCCTATGCAGTGCCCCCAGTAGTAGTGTCCCTATACAGTGCCCCCAGTAGTAGTCCCCCTATACAGTGCCCCCAGTAGTAGTCCTCCTATAAAGTGCCCCCAGTAGTAGTCCCCCCTATACAGTGCCCCCAGTAGTAGTCCTCCTATAAAGTGCCACCAGTAGTAGTCTCCCTATACAGTGCCCCCAGTAGTAGTCCCCCTATACAGTGCCCCCAGTAGTAGTCCTCCTATAAAGTGCCCCCTGTAGTAGTCTCCCTATACAGTGCCCCCAGTAGTAGTCCCCCCTATGCAGTGCCCCCAGTAGTAGTGTCCCTATACAGTGCCCCAGTAGTAGTCCTCCTATAAAGTGCCCCCAGTAGTAGTCGCCCTATACAGTGTCCCCAGCAGTACGCTACCTATACAGTGCCCCCAGTAGTAGTTCTCCTATACAAAAAAAAAAAGCAACTTACCTGATCCCCGTTCCTGCCAACGACTGCCGCTGTCCACTCCTCTGGGCCCGCTCTCGCTCTGCACTATGGGATGGGAGAGACGTCATGATGTGGGGGGGAGCCGGAGGGCAGAGCTCATGAGTGAGCTCCAGCCTGCTCCCTCCATGGACGCAGCAGCCAATGAGAGTCTGTCTGACTCTCATTGGCTGGCTGCTATAACAAACACGCTGGCGGCTGTGTGTTTGTAAGCTGTGTAGGGCAGACCGCTCTCAGGGCCTGATTCAGAGCCGAACGCTCTGACCAGAGCGCTCGCTCTGAATCAGGGCCCTCCTCCCTCAACTTGGAGCGGCCTCACCCTCATACCACCCACAGCTATAACGAGCGTCCATGATGATGGTCGCGACGGTCAAGACCATCGCGACCACCGGGCTTGCGACGAGACCCTGCGGTAGGGTCTCGGTGACCGCAAGCCCTGGAGTGATTTTGGCTTTATCAGAGCCAAAATCACTCCCACTGACATCACTACAGATGTCAGTGGGGCCGGACTCAGACGGTAGGCGTTCCCATGGGAACGCCTCCGTCTGGCAGCCACGCCCCCGGCACGCCCACCAAAGGGGGCGTGCTGTCACTCACCATCGACAGCACGCCCCCTTTGGTGTGAGACCCATAACGACGGCTTGGCTGTCGTTATTCGGGTCTCGCGCATGCGCACGACGGAGCTCCCTCTGTCATGCGCAATTCGGCACCATCGACCCACTTGCGAGCGTCCTGCGCTAGCAAGCGGGTCTGAATCAGCCCCTCACTGCGGTCTGCCCTACACTTGGGGCCCGGGGGACTAGCGGGTTAGTCCACCCATTGGCTGCTGGTGGCACTGCCGGAAGGCGTCCCCCCCTTTGGCCGGTGCCCCTGGCTAGTGCCATCCTGGCCAATGGGTAGATACCCCCCTGCTATCTAATCATGTACTAACATTAACACATAACATATGTTAACACATAACATATCTGAAGGTCTGAACCGTAGGTAATCTTATGATGGCAGATTTAGGTCAGAGTCCTTACCATTAATGCTGTGTTTAGGTGAGGATTCTGAGACCATGTGAGATCTAAAATAGAGACCCCCACTATCTCCTACCCATGACGCCTTGGGAAGATAACTTCGAGGCCTGAGTATTCAGTTAAGCTGATACTAGGCTGGTCACTAGATGGAACTTAAACAGAAATAAATGCATATAAAACAATGATGAAGACACAACAAATAATTTAGATTCGTTTTGTACTTGAAAAAATACAATGGGAATAATTTACACTAAAAATATAGATATATTAAAAATCACTGAGACGATTCACTATAATATTGGTAGATATATCGTATAGAGGGAATCCGTATGTTATATACTGCCGAGCCCGGCAGATGAAATACTGATGCTGGCATATGGAGATCCCGACAGGGTAAGTATAAAGGCTATCCCTAACCCTCTCCACCCCCTAACCCTCCCTTAGGGGTGCCTAAACCTAACCCTCCCTTAGGGGTGCCTAAACCTAACCCTCCCGGGGGGTGCCTAACCCTAACCTTTCCCCAGGGGTGCCTGACCCCTAACCCTCCCTTCCCCTAGCCTAACCCTAACCCTCTCGGTGGGGGGGGGCCTAACCCTAATTCCCCCCTGGAGACCCTAAACCTAACTCTCCCCCCCGCGTGGCTATCCGCTCCCGACGCCCGGCTTACCTACGATCGGTATGTCGGACAGTGGGATTTCGCCAGGAGGCTAATGAATAGGCATCGTTATTTAGATACCTATCATTAGTCCCATACTGGGATTTCACTGTCGAGAAGCCGGCGCATATAGAGAAAGAAGAAGGTTTAATCATGGCCTTTCATGGGGCATGATCACAGCTTGGGAACTGCATATACATACTGTAAAGTTTCTAATTAACCAGCAATGCACACATTGTAAATTAAAAGTATAATCTATTAATAAACCATAATGCTGTCCTGGCATAGATTTCTGACAAATCGAGTCTAAGATTGCCACCAGAGACACAAAGTGACTACACCAGTATCACAAGGCGATAAATCAGGAATCCCAGCCATGACGGGTACTCGGCATCATTGTTATTCAGAATAGAATTGAGCGAAGTACTTTTTTGAAAGATCACTGTATTCAGATTTAGGTATTTGATGTTAATTTAAACAAACCTAACCTTTACCGACATACTGTATGAAAACAACAGCAAAATATAAAAAAAATAAACTGGTTAAAATATATATATATATAATATATATATATATATCCAACTGACAGCCAGCACTCTTCATAGAGGTATAAAACACTGTGCCCAGGTGCCCTCCGTGTGTATCAAAGTACACTATATACTCATCCCAGTAGAACGGCGGCACTCACTGGACTTAATCGAAGTACACAGAAAAAAACTGCAGACACGCAGATAAGTTCCATGGTGAATGAATGAAACGTTGGAACTTATCTGCGTGTCTGCAGTTTTTTTCTGTGTATTTCGATTAAGTCCAGTGAGTGCCGCCATTCTGCTGGGATGAGTATATATATATATATATATGTATTTATATATGCATATAAATCATTATGTATTTGTGAAAGTGGTTCATAAATGCTTGTCATACAATTTTCATTTCAGTGTATATACATTAAATTCCTAAAGAGCCCAACTGTATCAGCCATAAACCTTCTGACGTATTATGTAACAGGTTTCAAACAGTCATGTAACTGGTACCAAAATGTTTCCTTATATAGTTATGACCATCAAGCTATGTCTGATCATCAGATACAGTATGAGTTCAGCGTGTACAGTGAAATAATCTAATATATGTCACGATGGTGGAGAACTAAAGGTGCCTACACACATAGCGATGTGCTCACAATCCCACGATGTGTACGATTTCCCCCTGAACTCTCCCCGGGAGCTCCCCCGCAGTCGTGGGCACGATTTGGTCTGAAAAAGCCGCCAATTGGACACACGATCTATCGTGCCTCCTAAACTAACCAGTGCATTGTGACTTGAGATTGTCAGATCTGCTCTACAGCACGGCAGATCTTACGATGCGATGTGCGACCTGTGGGGACGCGTATCGCACCGTGATTGTGAGTGGGGACTCACAATTTGGGCATATTTTACACGATCTGTCATTCCGATGCGTCGGAACCGGCCAGATCGGGTAAAGTATTGCCATGTGTGTAGGCACCTTTACTGTATTGAATCTGAATATCCGATCAGATAAAACCTGTGCTTGATGATCATCCCTTTAAAAGGAAACGTTTTGGTACTGTTATGTGACTGTTTGCAACTTCTTATGAAACTTCTTATGGAATATGTCGGATCAGAGCCACAACTAGACATTTTTGGTGGCCTGTGCCAGAGAGAGATTTTACCATGGCACTGGTCGCACTACCCTAGTTACGGCCCTGTGTCAGATATTTTTGACTAGTATAGAGGGACTCGTTAAGAATATATATTCTCTACAATAAAAAATGTATGAGAAGCACCTATGAACCCAACAGTACCACCAACAGGTCATGTTTTGTGGATTTCTTTAATCATGAGCAGATGACTTCTGTTGGGTCAGTAATTATCCCACCTGTTTCCACAGACAGAAGTCCTCAAAACATGACCTTTTGAGAGAATTTAAGGATTGAGGTTGAGAACCACTAAAATATATACAATAATTAGAATTTATTATGCAATTAACAGTGAATACAGAGACTGTTTTAACCTTACAGAATATGGTCAAGCGCTTCTAATTTGTGACCAAATCAGCTTTCTTAAACAAAATAAATTGTCTTGAATCATATGTGGTACCAGGCATATTTTTTGTATTTATTACACTTCATTTATAGCGCTTTCTGGTACCACATATGTTATAACCTTACGTTGTTCTTTTATATTTTGCAGTTGTTGTAATATGTCAATCAATGTTATGTTTTATTAAGTTACCATCAAATATCTAACCCTGATTAAAGTGAGCCCTTTTGCGGGTCCAGCTTCAAAATAGCACTTTTCTGTTTTGCAATGAGAACCCATAGTTATTGTGCCCCCAGCTATTTATTGGGCATATGTCAGATGAGTAACATTTTGATATAGCATTGGGATTACAATATACAGCCTGGTGCAGTGAGTAAAACCTCTCCTTCTCATTGTTACTCATGAAATTACAGCTTCCGTTTCACCCGCGTGTTTCTTATTGCAGGAAAAGCCAGATTTCTTGAACTCCGTGAACGTCTCTGTGGAATTTAACTTTAAAGATCCAGAAGAAGGTCCAGTCCTCAGCCGTGAGCGTCCAAACATTATTTATGCCTTCGTGAGTACACAACCAATACTGATGACTATATAATAAATATAAGTCGGCAGACATTATGAATGCTAGTGTGAGCACACATATATCAGTAGTAGATATTGGGCAGCACAGACGGTGTAATGGTTAGCATTACTGCCTCACAGCACTGAGGTTGTTGGTTCGATACCCACTACGGCCCTAACTCTGTGGAGTTTGTATATTCTCCCTGTGATCGCGTGGTTTTCCTCCGGGTACTCCGGTTTCTTCCCATACTCCAAAAATATACTGGTAGGTTAATTGGCTCCTAACAAAAATTATCCCTAGTGTGTATGTGATAGGAAACATAGGGCCTGATTCAGACCCACTCGCGAGCGGCTGTCCGCTCGCAAGTGGGTCGATGGTGTGCACTGCGCATGAGCTCCGTCGTGCGCATGCGCGAGACGCGACGAGCGAAGAACTTTCCTTCGCTCGTTGTGTCTGATCAAAGGGGGCGTGCTGTTGATGTTGATTGACAGCACGCCCCCTTTGGTGGGCGTGCCATGGGCGTGCCTGCCAGACGGAGGCGTCCCCAAGGGAACACCTACCGTCAGAAGCCGGCCCCACTGACATCACTGATAGAGCCAAAATCACTCCAGGCCTTGCGGTTGAGAAACTCAACCGCAGGCTTCGGCTCGCAGTGGCGATGGTCAAGACCATCGCGACCATCAACCTGCACGCTCGTATATGCTGTGGGTGGTGACCCACAGCTATACGAGCGTCCAGGAGGACGCTCCATAAAAATGGAGGTGGGCCCTGATTCAGAGCAAGCGCTCTGGTCAGAGCGTCCGGCTCTGAATCAGGGCCATAGAGTGTAAGCTCCACTGGGGCAGGGACTGATGTGAATGGCCGAATATTCTATGTACAGCGCTGCGGAATATGTGTGCGCTATATAAATAACTGGTAATAAATAAATAAATATGCAAGTGTTCAGACATTCCTGCAACAAATTAATGGTTATGGGAATACAAAGGTTTTCGGTATCCAAACATTTCAAAGCAAACTGGATTAAGTATGGTGTAATATATGTGGTGTATAATCTATACATTATAGAATCGCTGCTGTATGGAAATGACTCACTATGCACTTGATCCGTTTGATACTATACTATAGGACTGCACTATGGGATTGATATGATGTGTAAATTATACATTCCGAAACTGATACATAGTCATACAGTTGGTACTGTAGCAGAATGAGACCAGCCTGACCGGTGTGTGGCACCATGAACTTGTATTAACTTAAGAAGACAAAGTATTATTTTATTTTAAATAAATATTCGAACACATTAAAGCTGGGTACACACTGGGCGATATATCGGCCGTTCAGTCGAATGGTCAATATACGGCTGGTGTGTACCCCTAATATGTCTGTGAACGACGTTGTTCACAGACATTTCGCTACTGCTCTGCTGCACAGCAGATATATATATCGGCGCACCTGGATGTGTGTACAGGCAGTCAGCAGCCCGCCCGGACACTTGCTGAAGGGACCGTCGGTGACTGACAGCTCAACTGGGCGGGCAAATTCACATGTCTGGACAGTTGTCATGTCAGGGAACCAGTGGCGGGCTGGGCCGGGGGGCAGGGTGCCATGTGCCCCCCGGGCCGCAGCGTCATGCGGGCAGTTTGTGTCACTGTGACACAGACTGCACCGCGTGTGTAGCGCTGACTGGACGGAGTTCGGTCAGCGCTACACAACACAAACACACAGCCGCCAGAGCCGGCAGCTGTGTGTTTGCTTTAGCAGCTGATGAGAGTCAGACAGACTCTCATTGGCTGCTGCTCCCACTGCCAGAGCCGAACATCTTCTGGCTCCCGCAGTGGGTAATGGGAGTGACGCGTCACTCCCATGACGCGTCACTCCCATAATGCAAAGCGGCAGACGGAGGAGCTGATCTCGGCGGCGGGACCAGGAGCAGGAGCGGGTGTCAGGTAAGTGTTGTTTTTTTTTTAATATATATTATGTGTGTCTACTGCGGGGGGTCTGGCACTATAAGGAGGAGACCACTACTGGGGGCACTACAAAGGGGGGGGACTACTACTACTGGGGGTGCTACAAGGGGGGGAACTACTACTACTGGGGGCACTACAAGGGGGGGACTACTACTACTGGTGGCACTACAAGGGGGGACTACTACTACTGGGGGCACTACAAGGGGGGGACTACTACTACTGGGGGCACTACAAGGGGGGGACTACTACTACTGGGGGCACTACAAGGGGGGACTACTACTGGGGGCACTACAAGGGGGGTACTACTACTGGGGGGGACTACTACTAGGGGCACTACAAGGGGACTACTACTAAGGGCATTGCATGGGGGGAGGGGACTACTACTAGGGGTACTACATAGGGGGGAGGGGACTACCACTGGGGGCACTGCATCGAGGGACCACTGCTGGGGGCTCTATATAAGGTGGTACTGCATAGGGGGAAGACTACAACTGGGGCCACTATTTAAGGGGCACTGCATAAGGGTTACCACTACTACTGGGGGCACTATATAAGGGGCTTACTACTGGGGGCACAAGGGGCACTGCATAGGGGGATCACTACTGGGGGCACTACTCGAGGCCTGCCTAAGGGTGTCCTCTCCTGAGGGGGGAGGGCGCCGTAGCACGCACGTTCTTTCGGGCACCCTGGCTGAACGCTACTCCTCTGCCAGGGCCGCCTGCATGCATTTGCCCCCCAGGCTAAAAGTTGCCAGCCAGCCCCTGCAGGGAACACACATGGAGTTGCTGATTGTTAAGTCTGTATATGTTATCTGATTGGTCGCCTGTGTCGGCGGATCTGCCCGTTGGCGGATCCGATGGCACAGTGTGTACTCTGCTTAAGAAAGTATATATTAAAGCATCTGCCTTATTTTGTTACATACTGGTTTTACAAATCAAATATAAAGGTTTGGTAAATATTGGGGCCCGTCCCAACAAATCTTTCCGTGTCTCCTGCACTCTGGTGCACAATGAGATGAACACACTGCACAATAAGGTGCATTATGCTGGCTGTGCTTTGGCTTGTGAGCGACTATCGACAATCAGCGCATATACGTCTGAGTCGCACTGCGCAATTTTCAAGATACATTACCATAGTCGCTCGCACCAACTTCTTATCTGCAGTGTGATTGACAGACAGGGAGCATTTGGGAAAGGTAGCGTGGAGTGTCTGCAAAGAATGCAGGCATGTTAGGACCGTTTCAGGGGCGCGTCACTCCCTGCGTTGGGTCCTGTACACAAGAAATATGACTGCGGCACCTCAGTTCCCACTGCGGGACCATAGGCTCACTCAGGACTGCAATAATCGATCTGCATCCGATGCAGCATCTTTGTACGCCGGTGAGAGGCTCAATACATCTCCCGGCATCTCAGACATCTGCATATTTCCGCACAGAATCTGCGTGCACAGACGCAGCAGCGGCGACATTAGCCACCATCTGTGACTCGGGTCCAATGTTCAAGTACATGGGAAAGATGCGCATCCGGTTCTAAATTTACACGGTGGGTTTCGGAAGACCCTTTTGGCCTGATTCTGGGTCACACACAATGACAATATGGGAGTTGAGGAATTCTTTACAACTACATGTGCGCAAAAATCCCTAGAAACTCCTACGGTCATGTATTACACAGAGCGTACACACAGGCGCTGTTGCCATTGAGGGGCATGTTATCAGAGATTGTCTTGGAGAAGTGCCTGGAGTTCCTAGGTGGTGACTGGGAGGTTGTTGATTGAACAGACGCACGGAGATGGTTCGTCTTACGGCGACTGCCATTTCTCTGCAGCTAGTAACCGTAAAAAATGTATCACTGCTTTCACATACGGATGACAGCCATCATTCATTTCATGGCAAATGCAGCTGCCCATAGCCTCCTGAGAGACGCGAGAGCTCCAGTGTGTTTATGAGGAGATGCAGTCAGGAAGCCGACGGTCGAAATGCCAACTTACGGCTTCCCGACTGTCTAATCCCGGCAGGGGTCTAATGATAGGCGTCAAAATCCTGACGCCTATCATTATCCCTATGCCGGGAGCCCGACGCCCGGCACACCGAACAAAGGTAAGCTGGGCGGCGGGTGCAGACAGCTATGGAGGGGGGGGGGTTTACGTTAGGGGCTCCCAGGGGGGGGCTTAGGGTTAGGCACCCCCCCCGGGAGGGTTAGGTGTAGGCTGCAGGGAAGGGAGGGTTAGGTTTAGGCTGCAGGGAAGGGAGGGTTAGGTTTAGGCACTTACAGGGGATGTTAGAGTTAGGCACTCCTAAGGGAGGGTTAGGGTTGGGGGGGTGGGGTTTGTAATAGTAAAAATACTCACCTGTTGGGATCTTCTGTTGTCGGTCTTCCGGCGTCGCAATGCGTCCGGCGGTATTTCATACCGATCCCGTTTATGTGATATTAGTAACAAACTATGGCCCTCATTCAGAGCCACTCGCTAGCAGCAGTACGCTCGTTCCGAGCGATGTTCGCACATCGAACCAGTCAGTGCGGCTGAAAATCGTTTGTACGCAATATAGCGAGTGCCTGCTATTTTGAGTGACAGAATGAGGCGTATGTGGGTGTTAACAGGTGAAGGTGCTTGAAAACGGGGAGTGGAGATCAGAACGCAGGCGTGCTTAAAGGTCAAAACGGGCGTTTTATGGGTGTGCATAATTAATCCAGCAGCGTCATTGACCACGTCACTTGGTTTTTTTTAACTCAGAACTGCTCGCATAATAGCGGTTGAAAAAACCAACCACAAGAATAGCGAGCAGTTCATATCCTGTTCGATGTACTCGATTAATCTAATAAATAGCGGACATGACGTATGGTGCGAGCGGCCAGGGGGCGTTTTTAACAAATAAACGAGCGTATGTTTTGCTCGCTCGTTCAGACTTAGAGGTGTGAACAGACTGCAATGTGCGAACGGTTCATTTGAATAGCCACCCCTTGTTTTTGAACGAACGAACGCAAATAGCGAGTGGCTCTGAATGAGGGCCTATGTGCATTCTTTCTTATTGATGCACTATATAACTAATGACTGCACAGGGCTTCTGATTTAGAAAGCACATAACAGGCCATGCTGGTGCTTTCATGCTCACACAGACAGGAAATAAACAGTCCACTCCTGAGCCAAAGTAGCATATTTGGGTCAAGGAAGGGCTACCATTGCTAGCCATATTGCTCTGCTGGTGATCATCACTTAGATGGATGTTTGTATATTGTTTATATGGGACTTCTGTTGGTACAGCAATAATATTGCCTCATATAACCATCCACCCAAATATTCCATACCCAGGGACGCAGTGCATTTAGTCAATGTAATTGACCAGTGCAACCTCTGTTCAATACACAACAGCATGACTGTGTGGTCATACAGAAAATTGTGCTGTCAAATACATGTGACTATATAAGTAAAGTCCACACATACATATTGTTTAATCCTTCCACCAATCAGATGTAATTCTCTCTTTACAGACATTGCAAAAACTGTTTAAACCTTTATCGAAGAAACTTTTAAGGCTAATATTTATTTACAAAGTGCTTTGTAAGTGGCTCAGCGTACAGGCCATTGAAGCCATTTATAAGCTCCTTCTGCCCCATTGTTAATCTGGCCTTGACTAATATACTGTAATTATGTTTAAAGATATACTAGCTACACCAGTACTTGGAGTGTACGAGTACTTCTAAATTTGCACTGTCCTCAAGTTTCTCACAGATGAGCCACATACAGTACATTATCTCTAGAATGGCTGGAATACAAGTATACACAGTCACTGCAAGGAATCTTACTAAAAGCAAATCATAGCCTTCCTAAATACCACGTTATATCATATATAGTTAGGATTAGGGAGACTATATTATTATATATATATTTTTGTTTATAATACTTACTATATGCTCATCCCCATTCAATTAAACCTGTATTTCACCTAAGCAGGTAGATAGTGCAAACATTACATCATTTACAATCATAACGGATAAGATGCAAAATAATTTGCATATATGCAAATGCACGCTATACAGCATTTGGACTGAAAATGGGATGGGGCAGGAATGGCAGTAATGAGTATAGAAATGAGGAGTTACCTTTAATGTATGATACATTTGTTAATAAATTGACTCTCTAAAAGCCTCTGGGCCTGATTCAGAGCCGGACGCTCTGAAAGAGCGCTCGCTCTGAATCAGGGCTTTTTTTTTGGTGCGGCCTCCGGGCTGCTCGCATAGCTGTGGGTGACCACCCACAGCTATTGCGAGTGGCCAGGTAATGGTCGCAATGGTCTCGACCATCGGGGCTTGCAATGAGACCCTTGCGGTAGGGTCTCGTTCCCGCAAACCCCAGTGAGCTTCTGGCTCTTAATAGAGCCGGAAGCTCACCACTGACATCACTCGTGATGTCAGTGGGGCCGCCCCCAAACGGCAGGCGTTTCGTCGGGAACGCCTCCGTTTGGCCAGCCACCCCCCCTGCCCGCCTCCAAAACGGTGCGTGCTGTCAATCAAAATCGACAGCCGCCCTCTTTTGGTGTGAGACCCAAAGCGACGGAGCGTCCGTCACCAGCCGGGTCTTGCGCATGCGCACGTCGGAGCCGGCTCCGGCGTGCGCATGCACAGTGGCCAAACATCGACCCGCTCGTGAGCGCATAGCGCTCGCGAGCGGGTCTGAAACAGGCCCACTGTTTCAAGCAAAATACATGCTTGCAGATTGTGGAGAAACTTATTACTACTCTTTATATATATGGCGCCACAAGTGTTCCGCAGCACCTTACGTATTGCATGAACAAATAAGTGAACAAGAAACCAATGACTTATAGTACAATACAATACAATACAATGCAGGACAAGGTTTAATATACATTGCTGCACTGGCGATTATAACACTCAAATAAGCAACAGGGCGTAAGTGTTAGGTGCCCTAGTGGGGAGTGAGGAGTAGATGAAAGTATAAGTAAGGAGAAGCACAGGAGAGTAGAGGGCCTTGTTTGTGAGAGCTTACATTCTAATGGGGAGGGGCGGACAAATAGACATGACAAAGATGGGGTAGACAGAGAGCAAGGAACATATAGCAGGGAGTTAGGATGAGAATTGGAAGGCTTTCATGAAGTAGTTGGTATTGAGAGCCCATTTGAAGATATGTAGAGTGGGCTGATGAGGAGAGGGAGAGTTTCAGAGGTAGGGAGCAGCACAGGCAAAATCTTAGAGGCAGGAGTGGGAGGAAGTAATCAGTTATTAGAAGAGAAGGTGTGCATTTGTTGAGCGAAGAGGGCAGATGGGAGTGTGAAGGGAGATGAGGTCAGAGATGTAAATGGGAGAAGAATAGGTGAGGGCTTTGTAAGTGAGTGCAAGAACTTTTAATTGGGTTCTGAAGGGGAAGGGGAGCCAGTGGAGGACTTGATGGAGAGGGAAGGTAGATGTAGAATGTTTGAAGAGGAAGAGGAGTGGAGCAGCAGCATTGAGGACAGATTGGAGTGGAGAGAGGGGTGAGTCAGGGAGGCCAGATAGAAGGATACAGTAGTCCAAACTGGAGATAACCAGTGAGTGGATGAGGGTTTTAGTAGCATCCTGGGTGAGAAAGGGCCTGATCTTGGAAATATTTTTGAGATGGAAACGGGAACGGCAGGACTGTGAGAGGTGCTGAATGCATGGTTAGAAGGAGAGGGAGGAGTCGAGGATAAGGCCAAGACGGCACACTTTGGGGTAAGAAGAGATAGTTGTGCCGTCAAGAAATTGTGGGAAGTGAGGATATGCAGGAGGGTGGGAAGATGGTCAGATCAGTTTTAGACGTATTAAGTTTCAGAAAGAGCTGGGACATCCAGGAAGAGATAGCAGAGAAACAGTTGAAGATACAAGTGAGGAGAGAGACTGTGCAAATTTAGAAGTGTTGTCTTATAACGGCACACTTCGAGCACTGACGCTACGTCGAAATTTTTCATACCAGACCTTCTAAATTTCCAATTCGACCACTGAGCAGCACCATTGAAATGAAGTTGCATTTTAACATTGTCGGCTGGCTGGTGCCAGGAACTGTGGCATAGACGTTTGCAGTGTCAACTTAATGATTGTTGAACTCCAAACTGCATACCCTGACGTAAGTGACTGAACTATATAGACATTCTTTTCTCCAGCTGGATAGGATTTCTGTTTGATTACGTCAATGTGTAACCCAAATAAGGGACCCTTACATTTTCAACCATGGCAGTCATAGTTGTTACCTGGCTGTTTTTTGTTATTATTATTTTTTGTTAAGGTAAAGTTTTATTTCTATTTATTATTACTGCAATGTTTTACATAGCAAAGCATTTTTACTATGTACTTTCTTATTTTATAGATTCCTTTCACTATGGATTGCGGTGCTCAGAAAAGATGTATAACTGATCTTATTCTGGATGCTCAATTAAGTATGGGTGAGAAAAGGTACCGTACCTCTTTCTTTAGGTTACTCATTGGTGATTAAAATTCTCTTAAAGGAGGCCTGTCAGTGGAATGCTTAATCAAATATGACCATGTACAGTTCAGTAGTAAATGTACCAATTAGAAAAAGAGATACAAATGTAACTCTACAACAGGGCGCAATATCTTATTAGGAATGGATGCATAACTCAATTAAATCACTATACAAAATTGGTGAAAAATGTCACACTATGACCCGTATTCAATTTTAGGCAAAAAGTCCAGACTTTTCACCTGCTGGACTTTTCGCCTCCTTCGCCTGTTTTCCAGGTGGAAAAGTGTCGCGCGCGTGCCCAATATTCCCCGTATTCAATTTAAAAGGACGCGAAAACAGGATCCGGCGAGACTTGGATCGGAAAAAAAAAAATAGGGAATTTTCAGGAAATCCTCCTTGGACTTCCCTAAAGATTTGCAGACGTGGGGGATCACTATGGGTACCCCAGTTTTTGCATGCAGAAGGGAAGTCGGGTTTTTAAATAGCCGCGACAGGTGCATAAATGGGGCTTTGAAGAAGGTGATGTAGAAGAGCATTTAGCAAATTTGTTGGGAAAAAATAATAATGTCCATCAAATTTGGGGTATAAGAAAATTGTGCAAGCATATTTTTAAGTCCCTAAAATGATTTTTAAAAATTCTTCAAAAATGCACCTGCCGCTATTACCCGCAATGAAGAAAACACCTGCCGCATACTTTGGAACCCCTCTGGAATCTATTTCAGTACTTTAGGATGTGTTCCCACTTTTTTTTTTTAACCCCAACATTTTATTTATTTTTTGGGGGTGTCCCGATTTTTTTTTTTTTGTAACATTGCCAAGGGTGCAGGCTATATTTTTTAAGCCTGCACCTCTAAACCCCAATTCTGCACTTTTTTTCACCAGTTAAAGGCTGGCGAAAAATTATCCCCGTTTTTTTACATTGACTTTTCGCACCGGCAAAAAGTCAATGTAATTGAATACGGGGATAATTAAAATAGACGAAAATGACTTTTCGCCTCAAATTGAATACTGCCCTATGGGTGCGCGTTTATAAATACATTAGTTAGCTAGAAGACACAAAGCTATATCTATAAAGATATTTTATTTATCATTAAAAAAGACAACAAGGGGTATATTTACTAAAGTGAGGGTTTTTAGAAGTGGAGATGTTGCCCATAGCAGCCAATCGAATTCTACTTAATATTTAACTAGCACCTTCTAGAAGATAATAGCTAGAATCTGATTGGTTGCTATGGGCAACATCTCCACTTCTAAAACCTCTCACTTAATTTACCCCCAAGTGTCTATTATTAAACATGTAAAATTATATATCAAACTAACTGATCATAAACTGGTGAACCAGTATAAAATACACATGTGCAAATTTCAGTGTCACGAAAGCTCAAGTTATGACAAAAATCATAAAATTACATATATCTCTCTTCGACTGTCCAGGGGCATTCTCACCTCCTTTTCCCGGGATATTGGAGGAGTATGAGTATCAATATTCTGAGATAATTTAATCTCATAATTTGTACTTTCAGTAACATTGAAATTTGCACATGTGTATTTTATACTGGTTCACCAGTTTATGATCAATTAGTTTGATATATAATTGTAGGTATTTAATAATAGACACTGGTCTTTTTTAATGATAAATACAATCTTCTTATACATAGATCATTGTGTCTTCTAGCTAACTACTGTATTTAAAAACGCGCACCATTAGTGTGACATTTTTCACCAGTTTTGTACAGTAGTAAATGTATAATAACACAAAAGACTGTGATGTGAAGTGACTGTTACCACAGGTGCCCCTGTCCCTGTTCTCAAAGCCGCAGCGAGCTTTGCCGAGCCCCAGTAATGTGGGGGACGTGGCCTAATGTAAGTAAGTAGGCGTCCCTAAATGATCTATAGTATCATGCACCTCAGGGGGGGCACCTTGTACACCGCAGCCAGGTACAAATTCGGAGGGGGAGGGGCGCGATCAGTGTGATCGTTCGCCTCCCTCTCCCCCACACTGCCAGAGGAGACTCCCTGGTCCCAACGCACCCCAGCACACAGCAGCATGTGCTTGGCTGAGAAGATACTGCTGCTGGCAGGTTGGTAAGGTGGGAAGGGAGGCGGGTCCCTCCATTAAGCCCAGGTAATTAGCAGCTGGCTCCCCTACCTGTTCACTTGTTACCCTAGGCCCAGGTCTACACAGGATTCATATTGGGGGGTTCTGAGAGATAGATATATATTGTAGATAGATAGATAGATATAGCTATATATCAGATATACACACACCATACTTATCACTGATGGGGTGCGGTTTGCCAGTCTTTGAAGGGAATCGGTATGAAATACCGCCGGCAGCGCCTGGTCGACAAAAGCAGTTCCCGGCAGCGGAAGCCTGACAGCGCTGGAAATCCCGATTGTCGCTAAGGTAAGTATAAACTAACCTAACCTATCCCCTAAACCTCCTTAGGGGTGCCTAACCCTAACCTTCCCCCCAAGTGCCTAACCCTAACCTCCCCCCCAAGTGCCTAACCCTAACCCCCCTTCCCAGTTGCCTAAACCTAAGTCCCCCCCGGGGGTGCCTAACCCTAACCTCCCCCCCAAGTGCCTAACCCTAACCTCCCCCCCAAGTGCCTAACCCCCCCTTCCCAGCTGCCTAAACCTAAGTCCCCCCCGGGGGTGCCTAACCCTAACCCTCCCTCCCCCTAGCCTAACCCTAAGTCCCCCCGGGTGCCCTAAACCTAACCCTCCCCCCCGCGGCTGTCCGCTCACGGTGCCCGGCATCCCTTCGATCGGGATGCCGGGCGCTGTCTCCCGGTGTCGGGAAAATGTCAGGCGTCTACATCTAGACGCCCGGCATTTCACCCTCGCCGGGATATGACAGTCGGGAAGCCGGCTGCCGGTATTAAGGCAGCCAGTTTCCCGATTGTATACCCTTTGAAGTAGTGGGGCCTAAATGATGCGAGGAGGCGGAGAACCGATCATGGTCCACGGCAAGCGGCTCCGTCTCAGAAAACAATATTGGTTCCTCAGGGGAGTTTATGGGTACTCAGAATCCCCCCCCCCTGCATTTGCCACTGTTCTATATGGCCTTACCAAACTTCCAGGCCTCCTTCTCGTATATTCCATAACACAGACAGCAGATCTTGTCCAAGCACAATATATGGGAGTTACTCACCTTGTCACAATCTGAAGAGGAGTTTAGATTGCTTTGTAAACAAAATACTGAAGGAGTAATTTGTTATATTCAATATGTATTCACACTTATGTTTGAGATGAGATTTTGATCACAGGGAAAGTATTACACCTATGCACATCATACCTGTCAGCAAGCTTATTGAAACTCGGTACTTGGCAGACTAGATGGTAATCAATAGCCTGGAATGAGGGAAGAGTTATGGCCGACTTACGGTTGACTCTATATCGGCCCCTTTATATACTAACTACGAGGATTTTTATTTTTGAATCATTGTATTAGCAACATAATTAACAAAAGTGTTCAAGTATTTTGACTCTGTGTGTTTATTTTCTATACATGTTTTACAGCTTTAACCAGGCAATTGTGCAATATAGCAAAGACAAGTTCAATGTTATTGTGACCATAAAGAACAGTCAGGACAGCGCATATAACGCCAGAGTGATAATGAAATATTCCCCAAATATTATACTGGCTGGGAGAGAGGTAAATAATGTACATTTTTATTTCTCACTTAGAAAACATGTCATTTATAGCGCATAATACAACTACATTGAATAAAAAAAATACTATAAGAATAATTAATCGTGCAATTTTTTGCAGCCTTCTGAAAATACAGGTTAAAAAAAAAAAGTGTATTATAGTGAGGGTGGAATTTTTATCTTGCAGGCAGATGTGTTCATTTCTGTTGCTCTCCTTCATGTACTGTGCATTGTAACAAGTTTTTGCTATAATTATTTGATCAGTTCCTCAGGGCCTTAATTAGGGGTGTGCGACCGGTGCTGGGCTCTTTGGGTGGCACTGTCACTGCCCGGCTGCCATTGCTTCTGGCTAGCTGTGGCAGTTCGGCATGGAGCGTTATGCACTCAGGGGGCAGGGCCAGCACAGGGCACTCAGAAGCACTGTTACAGCACTGTCGTATGTGCCCTATATAGGAACACTGGCCCTCTTCTTTTTTGCTGTTTCATATATAGTTTATTCCTAGGTGCATTTGACTATACACATATATAACTAATGGTCATATATATATATATAAATAAATATATATATATATATATAAGGTAAGAACAATTTGAATTTATTTGGGGTCTGTGTGGGCATATTTTGTTTTGTACACAATTATAAGGTTGAGAGATTCTGCTAAAGTAGTTAGGAAAATTAACAAGCCTGCCTGGAAGGTCACTGTTTTCCGAAGATAGACTCAGGGGCGGATCCAGGGGGTGGAGCATCAGTGAGAATGCCCCGCCCCTCCTTTCCTGTAACACTTCTCTCCTGCCCCCTACTGTTGGGCGCTGTATAGCAGCGCAGCAACACATCATGTAGGGAGACAGAGGAGAATGATGCTGCTCAGCATTTTAAAGCAGGGGTGGCACTACTATAATGCAATTTAATGTTAATGGTATCATCACACCCCTGGGCGGCATGCAGGGAATTGGCCAACTCTGCCGGGCGAGCCCGACAGATTTTGGGGACGCTCCTGGACGTTCCAGGTGAGTTGGCAAGTATGGTTTAAATAGGTACTTACAAATACAGTATAGCATCTGCTCATTCCTCACAGACACTTGAGCTGGAGCCATGTTGAAGAGATGTTTCTTAAGAATTTAGCTGCACTTATTTATTTATTTATTGCTAGTTAGCAGCTCGTCAAAATGGCAGGAACATTGTCGCGGCCACGAAAAGTCCAGTTTAAGCGGTTAAACTGGTAATTTTTCGGTAATTTCTGCTTGCCAGCTCGGGGGGCTGCGAGTAGAAATGTCAGCATCGTCGAAAATTGAGTTGCTCCGTAGGGCACCATCTAGTGGCCACTGGTGCGCAACACACTTGAATTCCCCCCATAGAGGTGAGCAGCACCGTTATCCTTTTATATAATTTATTAATGGTTATTAATATAGCGAACATATTCCGAATCGCTTTACAGAGGATATTTAATCATTCACATCCAGAAGAGATTACAATCCATATTGCATAACTCATGTACCTACACGTACAGCATGTGCTAGGGTTAATTTTTATTTATCTTGTTTTCAAAATCCAATAAACCTACTAGCATGTTTTTGGTAGGTTAATTGGATTCTGTATCAGTCTGTCTCCAGGTTGTTTTACATGCTAACTGCACCCCCTGCTGTTCAAACGTATGCACTGCAACCCTCCAATGTTTCCTATTCTTATTCTTATTATTAATTTCCTGAACGTACTTATCAGCCTCATTCACTATCTGCAAACCATGAAGTCACGTATCACGTTTCATTTTGTGAAAATTCACCTATTTTCCTCACACAGCACATAACAATTCGCAGGACCACTTCCAGTACTTACCTGTTACTGTGAGCAGAATTTTCTTAATTAATTTAAACTTTTCCCTAAAATATATAGAGTTGAAACCTTGTTTATGTCTTATGTAAGTCAGTGCTGTCATTATTTACTATTTATATAATGGCATTTGTGCAGGTGCAGAAGGAGGTCCCATTAAATGCAAGTTCTGTTACCAGGTATCTGTGGCCACCTGCTAATCCACGGAGAACCCCCATATTATACAGTCTCCACCTCCTGTAACTCACCTAAATACAGCAGCACTAAGAGGGAGGGGGGTGTATACAAAGGGACCCAGACCTGCCTAAACATCATGTAACATAATCCAGTTGGGCGCAGTAGGAGGCTCAGGAGCAGGCTTGTCCTGCATTCTACAAGGTACCCCCAATTCCTCCCATCAGAAGGAGTATATTTAGCTTCCTAGCCAGTTGCTGGTATCTTTACCCACTAACCCACGTTCGTACCTCAGGCACATGATGTCACACAATGCTCTATGGCTCTGCATTTTTGTTGTTCAAATTGCGTGTTACTATACAGGATCTTATAGAACATTCTCTGGGGTCTATATAACATTGGCGGAGCATTGGGTATATTTCCTATCACTGCATATCCTGTTTTTTCTCTATGAACTGTGCTATGATTTTCCCCACTCTCATGGGCACCCGGGTAGAGATGGATTAGCAGCTGGCCGTTTTCTGTGTGGTTTGGGGGGTACAGTATTTTGTAAGAATGCTACAGAAACTTTTATTATATTCCTGAATAATGATAATATTGGATCTACCTTTCTTGATATTAGTTCTCCTGTAATAGCCAATGCATTTTTTTTTTCTTTTCACAGGATAAGCCAAAAGTAACCTGCGAGTCTGAAGAAGATTTTGTCTGTAAGGTCGGATACCCCTTTTTGAGAAAAAATGAAGAGGTACAGTAATATGCATGGAGCTCATTGTCATGTAGGTTATAACACTGTGTGTAATGTATTGATTTATCTTTTACTTTTTGGTCTGTGGTGTAATAGACGTAACTGAACTATGCAAAATGTTGGATCGCTTAATATCGCTTATTATTTCTATGAATTTTAGGATAGGGGAACACGTTGGGACACACTGGCTGCCTGAAGCATCACAAATTAGTCCTGATTCAGAGTTGTGTGCAAACCTGATGGTTTAAGTACAGTACAACTCCGATGGTGACCGATCAACACATGCACCAATCAGTGCCTGCGAGATTGCTCGCAGTGCCCCCCAAGTCACTGCATGATGGACAAGTTGCGGCTGTTTGGGTGTGGAGCAGGAACAGCAGCTGTGACCATCTTACAAAACAGGGGAGTGTTCCCTTTGTTTTGTAGGCGTGTCAATGCAAATAGCTGAATCAGGTCCAATATCCTGGGGGAGATGTATCAAACCTCGGAGAGAGATAAAGTACCAACCAGTCAGCTCCAAACTGTAATTTTACAGGCTGATTGAAAAATGACACTTAGGAGCTGATTGGATGGTGCTTTATCTCTCTCCAAGGCTTAGTACTCCCCCCGCATGTCTTTCTAGATTGAATGTTTTAAACAGTATTACAAAATCATTTCTATTCCATCACAGCGACGTGTAGATACATTATGGAAAACCTCATACAAAAAAATGTTTCAATTGTTTAAAAAATATTTTGCATGGTTCCATTATATTAAATAAGTTAACCTCATAGGAAACTATCTGATAGTTTAGAGATACTTTGAGAAATGGATTATTCTATTAAACTTTTAAATACACATCCTGTTTATAGAAATCACTGATACCATATTAATTTAATCTGGAATGGAATAAATGTGTTAATTTTCCTTTTTCTGTTTGTTTTCTTTTTAAGATTACTTTCACAGTAACATTCCAGTTCAATGTGTCACACCTATTGGATACAGTTTCCATATTCATTAACACAACAAGGTATGTATCATTATCATGATGATGTTTCTTTTGAAGTGCAGTTCATATAATTTATCAATATAGGCGCTGCTGTTAAATGTATAATAATCAGTGCTCCAAGTGTGCCGGTATACTATGGTAGGGTATATTGGCACTTCAAGCACTGAGCCCTGCTGTGCCGCCCGCTGCCCTAAGAGTTGGAAACTACAACCTACCCCGGCCCTTTCATGCCACACACGTGGGGCAATCAGATAGACGCTGGTCCCAGTCTGGGTGGCAGCAGCGGGGGAGGAGGAGCCAGTGGGGGAGGGTAACTTTTGGTACAGAGTCCCTACAACAAGAAATGTGGGGGGATAAGTCCCTACTGCCTGAGATGGACACCGAGCCCCCTCTCCCGCGAGGTAAGCTGCTGCTGCTCTGCACTTCTCCTCCTGTGTTATGCCAGGGCTTCCAGGCTGACAGGTCCGCAAGCCAATTGGAGCTCATGGACCGGTCAGCCTGGGAGCCCTGGCAGATCGCAGGAGAAGAAGTGCAGAGCAGCAGCAGCTTACCTCGAAGGGGCTTGGTGACGGTTCCCCGTATTTCCAGTTATAGGGGAAGTTACCCTCCCCACACGTTCCTCACAGCCCACTGGCTTCTCTCTCCCCACTGCTGCCACCCCCCCTCCAGTCCCTCGGGTGCTACTGCTGTTTGCTGAGTGCAGAGGAGCCGGTGCTCTACTATCGATATACTGTCTCCTGGCCTACTCTCTGCTTGCCTGCCTACTACCTACATACCTATCTACCTGCCTGCTCTCTACAACGTAGTAGAGATGGGATTGCTGCGCATGTAGCGGTCCAACAGCTCCAATTGACAGGTCCAAAATGACTTCAGAGCTGTGCCGCTGTCTCTCCTAACCCTGTCGGGCATGGCACCAAATCCACACCTGCTGGCACATGAGGGGGTGGTCTGCAGCTGTTGCCGGTTGCCCCATGATGCGGAGGTGAGAGGATGCTGGAGGGACACAGAGGGAGGTAAGAGGCTGCGGGGTAGGGGGAGCTTTACTGTGGGGCATAATGGTTTAAGGGGCATTACTGTGAGGCATAATGTGTAAGTGGCACTAATTCTGCATGGCATAATTTGTTGCGGGCATTACTGTGTGGCATCACTTGTAAAGGGCATTACTGTGTGGCATAATTTGTTTAAGGGATATTACTGTTTTTGGCATACTGTGTAAGGGGCACTGCTATTGTGTGGCATAATGTGCATAAAGGATACTACGGTGTGGTACACTACACTGATGAAAAGGGGGCACGTCTTACGGACACACTCCTTTTGAGTGACCATGCCCCCTTTTCCGGCACATAAGTATGACCTTAAATATTCCATACACCCACTTAAAAATTCCCACTTCGACCACTGATAATAATAATAGTGCTACTACTACAACTACTACTACTAATAATAATGATAATTATTATTTATTAACACGAGAAATATAGCAAAAAAAACCCACAGAATTGTTACTGAAGTACATCATGTACTTAATCCAACCTCTGTTTTAATAAGGACCTGTTATATATATTTTTACTAGAGGCTGTTCAAAGTCTGAAAAAAAAAATCCCCATCTTATTTGGCCCTCAACAGACTTTTGTAAATTGGGCAACTGGCTTGTCTAGCGCCTTGGCTTGCTGGCTAATTTTAAAATAGCCTCACAACGGCCGTCTCCAGTCAGGGCAGAACAATTATTCAACAATAGAACACTATTATTATCTTTAATTTATCTGGTACCACTTGTGTTCTGTAGCACCGTGCATAGAGGATAGAACATACAACAAAATTACATTAGATATTTAGTTACAGACATTTTCTAAATTTTCAAACATACATATTTAAAAGCCACATGTTCCGTAAATACGTACAGCAGGTAATAGGACGAAGGTCCATGCTTGTGAGAGCTCACATTCTAGAAGGTATGTGGGTGCAGGGCCACCATCAGGGGGGGGACTGCCGGGACTGGTTCCCTGGGCCTGGACGCTCGGGGAGCCTGCCCGCTCTTACCCACGCCTCCTTGCCACCCGCTACTGGCCCCTCCGCTGCCCACTACTTCTACTAGCCCACCCGTTGCCTGCTAGTAGCTCCCTACTGCCAGTTGTTGCTGAAAGTGATGACCAAAACCTCAGTCTTCATTGACCACCAGGTTATGACAAAACGGGTGTGCTCGTCATGGCTTTTTATGCAGCTAAATCCCACTTGGTGACCCGCCTTCTCTTGTAGGTCATTTTCAGTGTAAAAGCAAATTAGCCAGGACTGTCCTCCGTAGAAGATACTGTAGCGAGTTTATTACCTGAACTTTTAACAAGGTCATAATTCTTCGTCCGTTTATGATATTACCATGGGAGTTCTTACAGTCTCCAGGCCAGCAGAATATAGGTTACTTCCTGAGTTTTAATTGGACTAATGAGCTTCATCCTCTGAAAGGAGCAGGCCCAGAATTTTGCCATTATCTGGCAGTGTGAATGGACTATGCATACATCTGTCATATGGCATCTTTCTACAGCACAAGTTACCGCCCCAGCTGGACATTGCACATACAGGCTCATTTGCAGGTCACTCTGGTTGATTACAAAAACTCAAATTATCATACATTTAACATCAAACATGACTTAATATTGCACAGTATTTCATGATAAATAACACAATCCTGACATATTTATTAATTTATTGTCTCTTAGATGGTAGTTTACATCGATGTGCGAGATCACAAAGCGATGGCAGCCAAGGGCCCTAGAATAATGGTTAACCCTATGTAGCCCAGAAAATCACGTTAAATATTTATATAGCTAGAACTGCTCCCATTCACGGCTACAGGACTTTTTTTTCAGGCTGTACCCACGAAATTCCCCTCCCCCTTTCTTCATTCAACAAGACTTTAGTCTATCTCCAAACCTTCAAGCATTCCCTGAAAACTCATTTCTGCAGACAGCTTTCCAAAGCTCAATAAGTGATTCTACTAATTACTGCCCCCCTACACAGTCCACACATAACTTTACATACTGTTGGCGGGATGTACTAAGCATCGCATCCGCGATACGGTACATCCCGCCTGTCTTCGGCATCCCGCCTGTCTTCGGCAGGAATATAATAAAAGACAGGCAACACTGCGGTTGATTACAGCGGTATGTACCTAGAAATGTGATTTTTCATTGCAAAGGACAGCTCTCCCAATAGAGCTGTCCTTTGCGATATCCCCGGACAGAGGGACTTTAACACCCAGAAGTCCCTCTGGTGTCAGCAGGCCGCGGGGTGGGGATTATGGGAGGGATGCAATCGGATCCCTCTCAGGGTATGCGTCCCGGTAAGAGACCCATAGGCTTCGATTAAATAACGTACACACCGGGATGAAGCACCGGTTAATTCATATTGAAAATGCGGTAAAACCCCCGTTTTCAGGGTTTTACCGCATTTTCCCTTTAGTACATCCCAGCTTCTATGTTCTCTTTCTACACTCACACATCCATTTGACCACACACCAACGTTGCTGTGTGACTGGATGATACAGACAACCAGAAGAAGAAGAAGTGGTAGGAGAAACGCAGGCGTGCCTGTCCGTTTGAGCGCTGCTGCATGGGCGTGCATAAATTAGCCACTGTGACGGCATACACAGCTTGTGTACTCACTGCGTAAGGTCAGACCTGCTGTAATTGTGCGTGAGGGGCCGATGTTACTTGAAGTTCCCGATGTATACGCAGGACTGCAAGTTATTATGGATGTGAGATAGTGGTAGTTTGTGTCTCTGTGCTGGCTGTGCGATTGCATTCATTAGCATATTTTCGCAGCAGACCTGCGTGCATAATCGCAGCTGTGAACGCAATAGCGATCTGTAGATGAGGCCCAGAGACCCCATTAGCTGTTTGAGCGTTGCATGCTATGCCAATATTTATGCAATCAATGGGAGCAATCCAATTAGCCGCGAGGGGTGCGATTGGTCGTTGCCACGGCATTCAAATGCCGGCAACGGCTCCGCATCTCGCACCCCTCTTTCAAGCTGAACTCACACAATTTTGTATGCAGCCCTATAGGGCTGCCCATAGTTTAGAGAGAGTTCATGCTGTTCGTGCAGCCGTTGTCTCGATGACTCGCACCCCCGAGTGCATCGCTTATAATTGGATTGACCCCAATAAGTGATTTAACAAATCAAAATTTTTAAAATGAAAGGAGTCTGATACAGTTCTTTTATCCCATTGTAGTGACAGTGAAGAGAAGACTGAAACCTTACATGACAACAGAATAAACATTACGTTCCCCGTGAAATATCAATCCTGGCTGACATTCACTAGGTATTTGCACCATGTCTTTGGCTATAATTCATCATTATTTTTGAACTATTGTATTTTTCATTTGCTATAAAAGTGCACAATGTTATACTACAATATTTCACAATATGTTGATCATTTGCAAGTTGTATTTATACATTGTTTATACAGTGTATTGTATTTTATATTTTGTTGTTATTTTGTTTGCAAGTTCAACCAAAGAGTACCATGTTTCTATTGCCGCCAATGATTCAATACCTGCTTGGATTAATTCCACTGAGGCAATTGGTCCAGAAATTAATCTAAACTATGTGGTAAGTACTCTACAAATGAACTAATCAGTTTCATTTAAAGTTTCACTGGACGGGGTATGATTTCAACCCACATACCTGTGTGTGCTATATATGATATAATTTCCACCATAACAAAATATTTCTGAAGACAAACAATCTAGCAACTAATAGAAATAATCCCTAAGGGGATCTGCGCTAACAAATAATCAATTAAAAAGATTGAAATGGTCATATCTATCCTTTTAATCAATATTCATTAGCACAGATCCCCTTAGGGGTTATTTCTATTTGTTGTTTTTGGGGAGACTTAGGGCCTGATTCAGACCCGGACGCTATTTGCGGTCACTCGCTGGCTAAAAGGGGCCGGCTATTTCAATCATGTGCTTGTACTGCGTAGCGTAAAACCACCCACTACGTAATAGAGAGCGGCTGCACTATGCGCTCGCACCTGTATAAAGACGCCCCTTTGCCACTCGCAACACACGTCATCTCCCGCAGTTGTAGGATTAATCGGGAACATCGAGAGCCATCGGAGCTGCTCATGGCGCTTGTGGTAGCCTTTTCCCACCACAACATTGCGAGCAGTTCAGGCTAAAATACAACCCAGTCACATGTGTAATGACGCTACATTGCTAATTATGCACACCCATGAAATGCCGTTCTGATGGTCAGGCACGCCTGCGTTCGCACATCCACACCCCCGTTTACAAGCACCTTCCCCTGTTACCACCCACAAACTGCACAATCTGTCACTCAAAATAGTGACCCGACTAAGGGGCTACGGGCAAGCACTTTCCCATCGCAATGACTGGTTCGCGCACGAACATGGCGACTCATACACATGCGCAGATTGCGAAAAATCGCTCAATGCGAGCGAGCGCAGCATAGCGTCCGGGTCTGAATCAGGTCCTTAATACACAGTCACCCCAGGGGCTTTCCTGCAGCTTTATATTTATACAGTGTTACTACATTTTCTATTATAATTATATTTTGATAACTAGCGCCTGGTCCTTGTTTTGGACACTTCTAACCTGACGTATTAAAGATTTTAAATGCAAAATGTGGGCAATTTATACATACAATTTTAAAACATCATTAGGGAACTTGCTCTTCAAGGGTCTGATTCCGAGTCCGATGCGATATACTAATGTTCATGTGAGTTGTCGATTTATTGTGACTGCATATACATCTAAATCAGGAGTGTGGAGAGGGGTGGGAGTGGGTACAAATTACCTGTGTCTGTTGGAGGGGCCAACAGGTCCCCTTGCAGAGTGTAGTGCTGCATTGCAGCAGCGCGCATTACATTTTACATGTTTTTTTTTCGAAAGGGACAAGGTCATGTCTCCCGCCCCCTCAATATCACCCAGGCTCAATGGCCCTGTCTAAATCCCTACGAATTTACATGACACATGCATCCCATGGTGTGTGCGCAGGACCAATTGAGTATAGACTCGTATCGGGTGTTCCTGGTTGGTGACTGGGAGGTGGCTATGCAGACACACACATATAGGAGTGCCGCTGGAGTGGTTTTGTACTCTGGCACTTAAGCGGGTACTGTCCACTGGAGACCATACTCCCGATTCTGCATCTATACCAGAATGGGGCAGGTGCAAGCAGTGGCGTAACTAGGGATTTCAGAGTCCGGGGCAAGATGAAAAATGCACCCCCCCCAAAGACACAAAAATATAAGCGTGTGTGCCATAGGCGTCTCTCATCCAAACCATCATCTCCCCCTGCGTCGTCTCTCAGCACACCATTACCTCCTCACCGTGTTGTCTCTCAGCACACGATTACCTCCTCACCGCATTCTCTCAGCACACCATCATCTTCCCTCCATGTTGTCTCTCAGCACACCATCATCTTCCCTCCATGTTGTCTCTCAGCACACCATCATCTTCCCTCCATGTTGTCTCTCAGCACACCATCATCTTCCCTCCATGTTGTCTCTCAGCACACAATACCTCCCAACTGTGTTGTCTCTCAGCACACCATCAACTTCCCCCCTGTGTTGTCTCTCAGCACACTATCATCTTCCCCCTTGTGTTGTCTCTCAGCACACCATCATCTTCCTTCCATGTTGTCTCTCAGCACACAATACCTCCCAAGTGTGTTGTCTCTCAGCACACCATCATCTTCCCCCCTGTGTTGTCTCTTAGCACACTATCTCCCCCATGTTGTCTCTCAGCACACCATCATCTACCCCTTAATTCTATGTTTCTGTGCATCTCTCCCCCTCCCCCTCCTTCGTTCTATGTTTCTTTGTGTGTGTCTGTCCGCCCCCCGCCATTCATTCTATGTCTCTGTGTGTCGTCGGGGCCCATTTATTATTGTGGCTTAATCCCTGAAAACACCCGTCAGGAGATTAAGAGCAAATATTAGCTGCTGCGATCCCTCCATTACTGCAGGCAGCCACATCCTCCATAGGTTTCTATGGGGGATGTGATGCTGCCAGATTTACCAACATCCAGAAAGCGATGAATTCTGGATATTGGCCCCAGCAGCTAACGCCATCTGAAGATGCATAGGGTCCGGGGAGCTGATCTTCTGGCGGCAGCTCCACTGCCTTCAAAGCAGAGGTACAGCGCAGCATGACATCATCATGTCACGCATTCTGCACCGCAATAAACAAAAAAACTTTATTGCAGTGCAATGACGTTTTCTTTGTCTATTGCGACGCAGCGCACATAAAAGGCAAGCCGCGGCTCGAAGAGGAGCAGCTGCCAGAAAGGTCACACTAGAAGGTAAGTGATTGGGGCTGGAGAGACAGAAGGGGGCTATTTATGCAGAGCCTCTTGTCACAGCTATTGGGCGGCGGTGAGATCGGGGGGGAGCTATGATAATGTGCTTAGTGGCAGCCTGACTCCTAAATTTGCCACTAAAGCTGATACTAGCATTAGCATAAAGTTGTAGACGCGACTACTGCAAAAGATGCAAACAGCTCAGAAGCAGGCCCAAGGTGAGCAATTAAAGCATACAGAATTAGGAGTTGAATATATCTCACTTTTCCCTTACTAAGAGTAAATAAATTAGATTAGTGGACCTCAGGTGAGAGTTTACCTATAGTTTTTTGACAGTTACTAACAAAGTTCGCCAGTTTTACATAAAGCTTTATGAGTATTCCGGTTGGACTCTTTCACCCTCCCCTGTGTAATACTTTAATGCGGCCGTATTACTTCTATGCCATCCTTAGGATGCCTCTATAATAGATAAGAGGTTGGCATAACCTATGTTGAATTTGTCAATAAACCTCTTAATACATTCCTGCCTATAAACCTCTAAGACAAAACCTGCCTATACCTTCTGAAACCACAAGATGTCGTTAATTAGCGCTGTGTTTGATTATACCATTAATGAAATACTGAGACAGTTGAATAGCGGTCTAACGCGCTAAAGATTATTATTCAGGTAAAAGTACAGATGTTATAACGCTATGATCTAATAATGAGCGCAAATAAATTGTACAAACATTAGGTCATAAGGTACAGTTAAAATACATGAAACTGTTATTAAAGATCAAAATACAATGAGCAATATGAGACAGAGAGACAGAGAGAGAGAAAGAGAGAGAAAAAGAGACACATCAAAATACAATGAGAGAGATATCAATGTCTGCTGGGAGCACATGTTCAAGATGGCCGGTGATGGTGTGTGTGTTTGTGTTTGTGTGTGAGGGGGGGGGGGGTTTAGGAATGCTTCCTGCCCTATTGTCCAAACCGCATGGTCTACAAACAAACTCCATTATGAAGCTACCTCATTGAAATCTCCCATAATGCCATAGTTAATTAATTATGCAAGCTGGATATCATATGCCAACACATCAGGCAAACACTGCACCATTTAATATTCCAACATGTACAACACAAGCTGATTCCAATATACAACAATACCATCCTACAACAGACCTCATCCAGTACCCACTAGACCGTGGGGAGGGGGAAGGGCTGAAGCACATGCTCTTCCTTTGTTTGCAAGCCTCATGATCCCTAGGCAAACTCCAATTTGAAAACTCACATTAAGTTGTAACTCTGTAAATCATACATCCATAAATGATCACAATTATAATAAAGACAATATACCTATCTGACCCATACAACACCATAACTGGGTAGAATTATAATTTCCTTTGTTCACCCCACATGGAAGTAGCCATCTCTAATAAACTGCAGACAATATACCTATCTGACCCACACGGCAATTACTTATGACCATTCAAAGCTGTTATTAATTCAACTTCCATAATATATAACTGATACCACTCTATGATTACATTCATGAGTACACAACACATACCAAGCCTATCTCTCCCAAGCAGAGATATTGTTCAAGCACATGGGAAGGCCCTAACACAGAACATATGGGAAGGCCCTAACACAGAACACATGGGAAGGCCCTAACACAGAACACATGGGAAGGCCCTAACACAGAACACATGGGAAGGCCCTAACACAGAGCACATGGGAAGGCCCTAACACAGAGCACATGGGATCTCAATCAACCAGCATCAATCATTTACAAATATTACAAAAACTCCATAATCAATCCCTTTCCTGCATGCTGATAACAGACTATTGTACCCTACAATGTAGATGAAAAGTACAGATTAGATAACATATCATCCACTGTATGCTAACACAGACTCATGAATATCCTTAGAAAACTACAAACCACACACCATGCTAAGCTAATAACAAATTAACACCAAAAATAGCTACAGACACCCAAATAGGCTAAATATTGCACAATTTATACTTAGCTATAACCCAGAGGAACTGAGACCCATTTTCTGTTGTCTTGTGAGGGAGCGAACCTCTCTCTTCCAAAGATCTGCAAGTGTGTCTGCTGGCTGTGTGTTCTCAGGATGTGCATGCTATGTTCCCGCCCCCTTTTACCTGTGAGGTCATCATAAAGGGAGTATCCTTTTGGTTACCTGAACTACTGCTAATTAAATCCTAGTCCCAGTTAGCTATCTCTATTGATTAGACTGGAATAACCAGTCCTTTGGACAAAAATGTAAACAAGCCTACACAATGTCATTGTTCTTTGGTAAGGGTTAGAAATCTGTTACAGGGCATTTATTGGACAATTCCAAATGGATACAAAAGGTCTCCAACCTCCCTTTGCATCCCCCACATGCAAAACTAAGCTGCTATGGCAAACAACATTTCAAATAGTTATTCTCTCTAACATTCATATTTCATAGCCGCATGTTCTGATCTTCATATTGATGTCACCGGAACGCTGTGGAAACAGAGTAGATCAGTACGGCTCCACACACAGTCCAATTGTCATTTACTAAGCCATAGTTACAGAAAACATTCATTTCTTTATATACTGACATTGCGTTTAAACCAAGTAATAATTATCCTTTTTGCGTTACGGGACCATTGCTTTTAAATGTATGTATGCGGGGAAAACACCACTGCCTTGCTGTTGCTCAAATATAAGTCTGTGGTGATTTTAATGTGTTGGAAAGTTACACTGTCGGTATGTGTTTGGGGAAGATTGTTAAAAAGCTGTTCGTGCTACTTTTAGCAACTTTGCACTGTGGTTTGTGTACTATGTATTTTTGACAAAATGGCGCTTGTGTAAGCTTTCTTTTTCTAAAATGGAGTCTTGCTGCTATTCACAATATGGCGTCGTGCAGGTTTTCCTGATTGCAAACAGATTCTGTCTTACCCAATTATCCGGTTTCGACACCTAACACAAGAAATACTTACTGTATGTGACCAAGATACCGTACACACATGCCACCCATTCTTGATAAAATAATGGTAGTTTACAAAGTGCCTTTAATTCTTCTTTTTGACCCACCCCAATAACCCCAATGACCTCCTCAACCTCTTACCCTTTCTGCCCCATATATTTATGATCACAAGGGTTTTAATATTTTTTCATTTTACTATTCTCTTTACTTGTTTATCTATCCCATTGATTTTGACTTTCTCCTGAAATATTAAATTACGCAGATGGAAAATAAAGGCTGTTTATGATGACATAGGATTAAGTATTGTCAACCCAAATTGCTATTTTAATACTTGTACTTAGAGAAATTAATCTTTAAATGTTCTGTTCTCGTACAGATTAAGAAGGATGATTCCATTCCCATGCCAAGGGTTACATTCAGCCTTTCCTTCCCTTACACAACTCCAGATAGCTCCATTCTCCTTTATTGGACCAATTTGTCATCTTCCCATGTAAGTTTATTAAAATACTCTTCAATCACTTACTTTATCAAGGATAAATCAATTAGCACAAATACTTCCTATGGACAATGGGCCTGTATCAGATTTGGGAATAGACTAAAGGCCCCCATACACCAGCAATCGATTGCAGCAATTCTGCAATTTACAATCGAATTTTGTATAAAAATCTGCAATGTATGGGGATCGCAGATTGCAACCAAAAAGTGATTGGAATTGTTAAATCAGATTGTCCAACATGTTGGATTTCACAGATCAATTGGGGCTGTAGATTGCTAGTGTATGGACATGACCAGCAGATTTGCAGACCGTTACTAGTAAAATGATGGGCCTTTCAAGATTGGCACATCTGTGTTTGCTGCAATCGATGTGCAAATCACTGAAAAAGATCTGTAATGTATGGATGCAGATTGCTAGATTGGGAAATCCTAACATCGGGCAATAAATCTTTAAATTGTTCAATTGTGGTTTTCAGATTGCTGATGTATGCGGGCCTTAAAATAGAGCAAGTAGAAGCCCCCATACATAAGCAATTGATTGCAGCGATCGTGCAATTTGCAATCGATTGTGTATAAAAATCTTTCCCTTTTTCAATCGATTGCTGATTGCAAAATTGCCACAATCAATTGAAAAAGGGAAAGATTTTTATACACAATCGACTGTAAATTGCACTATTGCTGCAATCAATTGCTGATGTATGGGGGCCTTTACTGTGCACCTGGATTTTCATTAATTATTGTAACATACTGCTACTCTTACTAATGTGATAAATAGCCTTTTGGCGGATGTTAGCTACAGTATAAATATTTGCTTTTTGTTTTCCTAATTAACTAGGTGGTACATAATACCTTATGCTAAGTTACTGGGTAACCAACGGTAAACGGTTGGGTAGCTGGTGAACTATCAGGGCTGCATAGTCTGTGTGGCAGTGTTCAGAAAATAACTGTGGCCAGAATGCAGGCCAATAAAGGAACCAACTAACCATCACTGGTAGAAGTAGCAGGCAGAGGCGAAATGTACAGTAGGACAAATCACAGAGCACTCTCCCTAAATGCACCCTGAGCAGAAATCTAAACATTAGTATGTATAAAAGAATAATAACGAAAACTGGCAAAGGAGAGGGTAACAAGCTGTTTGGGTGACCCAAATGAAGGTGAAAAACAGAAAAAAAAGCTTAAGGCATTGGGTTTGCCAAAAAGCAACTCGCAAGGAGCGATACCCACTATGCAACTTTTCCCCCTAATTTACCCTTTATATGCTGAAGACTTCCAACAACCTAATCTTTTTATAGCTTCGATGGAAGAGCCTGACATTGCTGCACATGTCGCTGCCCCAATTCTAAAAGAATGCGTCCTACAGTGCTCGAGCGGCAAATCTAGTGCAACCAAACATTTGTTAAACACGCTAGTAAATTGAAACCTAGATAAAGGGGGCAGGTCCTCATGTATTAACCACTGCACACACCCATTAGGACGTTGCTGCAAGAAACTACTAGCTAATTTCAATGGGCAAATGCTAGAATCCAGATGTATAGCAACAGAGATCCAGCGACCCTTCCCTGATCAGTTTTTGACCTATGAAGTCTTAATAAAATAAGGTCCGTCTTTACTATTACATTAGAATCTAAAAGCCCAGTTTTACATGAACTCTTACTAGATGTTAATATCTCTCCCACCCTTAGTGCCCAGAAGAATACTAAAGAAAAAGCTAAACTAAATAAGACAGCTTCATAATGCCTCAATGCAATACCTGACACTGCCACAGCTAAATCTTTCAGTAAATTGAGAACTATTGGCCTGTGCGAATCCCCAGCATGAACCTGTTCCCTCGTCCCAACCTTTCAAAGCTTTAGAAAGAATGAATGATTTCGTCGGATCGCCTGACTTGTGAATTCGAGAAAAATAATAAATCCCTGCTAACGACGCCAATTTTGTTGCCCTAGAACGACCCCTCCCATGCCATTCCCAAACAAAATCCAACATTTCCTCATGCAATTCCTTTCCCTCACCTCTCACTGCCAAGAAACCCTGCCAATCCTTCCAAGCTGCAGAATAAGACTTCATCATACCTGGAGCCAAAGCCTTCATAATTTGTCCTTCAATGTCGGCCTGATAATCTGCCAGATATAATTAGGGCGAGCTAAACCAACCTCGCTAGCCAATGGCGCCAGTGACCTAAATCTAACCCATTGAAAACGAGATAGCGCATCTGCGATCTCATTTTCAACGCCAGGGACATGACAGGCCATGAACGCTATATTTCTTTTTGTTATGAATCCCAAGAAGGAAGGAGGCAATAGTTCTGAGGATTATATTGTGATGGGATCAACTGAAAGACAGTGCAGTAGTAACTCAAGGCTGGAGATGTTAGACAAAGGTGGAGATCTAGTGGTCACATAGCAGCCTTGAGGGCTGGAGATAATTGGCAAGGTGGTGACCTGATGGTCACGGAGCAGCCTTGAGGGCTGGGGATACTTGGCAAGGTGGAGACCTGATGGTCACGGAGCAGCCTTGAGGGCTGGAAATACTTGGCAAGGTGGTGACCTAATGGTCAAGGAGCAGCCTTGAGGGCTGGAGATACTTGCCAAGGTTGTGACCTGATGGTCACGAAGCAGCCTTGAGGGCTGGAAATACTTGGCAAGATGCAGAGCAGTGGAGATAACTTTGATGTACAATAAAGTCCTCTCAGAAACTGCACTGGTGGTGCGGCAGTTTGTGATGACTGAAGATGCAGAGCAGTGGAGATTGCCATTATGTTTAGGCTTAGTCCACTCAGACGCTGCACTGCGGTTAATGCCACCAGGAAGTGTTGCGGCAACTGGGAGATGATGTGTACACAGACTGCTCAGGTAGTTGCTGTGTAAGGCTGAAGACCCTCGGACACAGCAGTGCGCACTGTGCCATCGGAATATGACACAACACTTGGGAAGCTGGGAGCACTCTGCAGCGAAGGTAGCCATGATTTTGAGCTGGATCCTCAGATGCTGCAGTGCGGTTTATGCCGCCTGGAATGGATGCGGCAACTGGGAGATGATGTGTACACACATTGCGGAGGTAGTTGCGGTGTAAGGCGGGAGACCCTTGGATGCAGTAGTGCGCACTGTGCCGCCGGAATAGACACAGCACTTGAAAGGCTTGAGGCACTCTGTAGCGGAGATAGCCGCGATGTAATGCTAGAACCTCAGATGCTGCAATGCGGTTAAATTTGCTGGGATGTAATGCAACAGGAGACAGGACAGACTGAGGACTGGAGACGCTGACAATCACAATGAGAGATACCAATGCTATGGAACCGGAAACACGTGTAAGACGCTATCACCGGCACCCAAGCAACGCACCAGCAGGACAGAAAAAGGAGGAAGAACCAATCCAGTCCCGGCAGGGATGACGTACAGCCGGATGAGAGGGCTTCATGAGTTGACAGCGTGGCATCTCCGTCACCCAGCAACAGGCCTAAGAGAATCGCCAGGAGCACCGTTGTCCAATAAGACGCGTCGGCGGCTTGTGACACTTTTTAAGCAAAGCAAAACCAAATGCCTCATTAACCGCAAAGCCTGATGACATTCTGTCCTCTGGTTATTTATGGCCTGCACTACGATTAAGTTATCGCACCAGAAAACTATACAACGATTGCTGAGGCCCATAGCTCAACAGCCACCACGATTGGTAAGAGTTACAAAAGCAACAGAGCCGCCAGGCACATTATACATTAATGTGTGGTCCGGGCTGCCGCTGAGCTCCTCTGGGATTGCTATTGAACGAGCCGGTGTTTCCTGCCCACCCCGCACCAGTGACTGAACCGGCGCTTCCAGCCCGCCCTGTGCCGGTGACTGAGCCAGCGCTTCCGCTTCCAGTGATTGTTTTATTTCTGCAGGGGGCCAATATCATTGCTTTATTTCTGCAAGGGCCAATGTGATTGCTTTACTTCTGCAGGGGGCCAAAAATGTGATTGTTTTTTCATAGGTTGCGCAGCCAAATCGCCGGATGGTGTGCCTTGGCAATTTAAAATCTTGCCTTGATTTAAAAAAGGTTGAAAATCACTGCTCTATACACTACAATAACAGGGGATTTAGCTTTGTTTAGCACTTCCCTTCCGCTCTCCATGACCCGCTGCCAAACCGCTGGGACGGCTATTGCAGGGTGTATTTACAACCTGCACCCCTATTACACTGGGCATTGTTGAAGGCATGACATTTTCCCCTTCCTTACATACTAAGATCTTGTTTAGCTGGAAAGGGCTGCTAACGGCTAACTGAACCCTCAGCGGTGACCCGTACCTGCTGCATGACCTGAAGCCATACTTCAACATCCTTGAAGCCTAAACTCAACACCTTTTGCTCATCCTGCTTCTTCCTAAACACTTCGTCATATTGACGCCAAACATTAGCCCTAGCTGTTAAGTGCATGCCGTGAATCATATGCATGTATTTTAAAACATTCACGTACTCCCCAGGGCGAGTTTCTAGATAACAAGCTGCAAATATGTACTGTACATGCCAGACAGCCAATTGGCATAACTCCGCCTGGCTTTCTCCGCTACAGTACCAGCGGACTTAGCTGAATCTAAAGCCTTTTTGGCATCATGTGTTATAGCAAAGAAATTCACAAATTTACCCTTCTTTAGCCAATCCCTAAAATTGGAGGTGACCCCTCGCAATATATCTGTATTTGCGCAGGGGACCATGGCCCTGATTCAGAGCTGGACGCTCTTTCAGAGCGTTCGCTCTGAATCAGGGCGTTTTTTTTTCTTTTATTGGAGTCGGCCTCCTGGCCGCTCGCTAAGCTGTGGATGACCACCCACAGCTTTTACGAGCGGCCAGGTGATGGTCACGATGGTCTCGATCATCAGGCTTGCGACGAGACCCTTGTAGTAGGGTCTCATCTGCCGCAAGCCCCAGTGAGCGTCCGGCTCTAATAGAGCCAGAAGCTCACCACTGACATCACTCGTGAACGCCTCCTTTTACAGAGCCACCCCCCCTCCCTGCCTACAGCACGGGGCGAGCTGTCAATCAATATCGACAGCCGCCCCGTCTTGCAGTGAGCCCAGGAGCGACGGAGCTGCCGTCGCTCGCAGGGGCTCTCGCATGCGCATGCCGGAGCCGGCGTGCGCATGCGCAGTGGGGGACCATCGACCCGCTTCAATCAGGCCCCATGTCCCCTGAGGCATCTGTCACCGAACTGCTGGAAACACTATGCAAATGTATGCTTCCCTTTCAACTGCTGAGCAAAATAGTGTCACACGCCGCTCTGGAGACCCCAGAATCAGACCCCGCCGCTTACCTTTGCGGGCACTGACCCGCGCTGTCTTCCGGCTCCCGCGCCGTACTCCTCCCTCAGGGCGATCTTCTCTGTTCTCCTCTGGAGGGTCCCGCTGCTGTGCTGCTTCCTCGCCGCCTCCTGCTGATCGCTGGTCCCCGCTGGTTTCTTCCTAGAAGCGCTGTCCTCCGGTCCATGGGCGCGGCCATCTTGGATTGCCCATGTGACTCCACTTCCACCAATGAGGAATCTTCTCCTTCTCTCTCAGCCTGTCAGCTCTCAGCGTCCACTATAAAAGGATCCCCAATGCTGACACAAGTTGCCAGTGCAACTACTTTCTTAGTTCTACTAAGTGAGCCTTCCCACTGTGCTCCGAAGGTGATTCCTGCTAGTATTCACCTCCCAGCTACCAGCGTCTACCCACGGTCTCCAGCCACTCCACGTAGCTACCCAGCTACCAACGTCTACCCACGGCTATCCAGCCGCTCCACGTAGCCACCCAGCTACCATCGTCTCCACACGGCTATCCAGCCCATAGGCACATGCAGGGGGGGTTTCCGGTTGCCTGGAAACCCCCCTCCCCAGCCCATAACCGCAATAGAAATTGTAAAATAATAGAATTTTACTGCATGTTCTTCTCAGAATCACAAATTAAATAAATAGCACCCCCTGTTGATCTTTTAATATGTGTCAGCCAGTATTAAATACACCTGTGCACCAACTAGGAGATCTGGAAAACATGCAGTTAGGGCTGCAATGCTATAGACCATCAATAGGGTAAATTATTAATATAGTATAATACACTATTCAGTGCATAAGAAAACCAATATGTACATATATGCCCAGGGTAGTGCTAGGTTCTTCTGCTGCACCCCCAGACTCCCGGACTTGCTCCAATGCTCTGGAGTGGAGCCCCCATCTGAAATAAAAACATTTAGCTCAGGCAGGATGGCCCTATTGCCACATTTAATGGCTTACTGGGATTGCTGGTCTTGGATATGCTGGAATTATGATGCACATTACACTTTGTATGACACATATTAAAGCTGGTTAAGTGCTAATTATTCATGGACTGGCCACACTCACTCTAAAATCAAGCATTTGGAAACCCCCCTCTAAAAATCCTGCGTTTGCCACTGCAGCCGCTCCACGTAGCCACTCAGCTACCAACGTCTACCCACGGCTATCCAGCCGCTCCACGTAGCCACTCAGCTACCAACGTCTACCCACGGCTATCCAGCCGCTCCACGTAGCCACTCAGCTACCAATGCCTACCCACGGCTATCCAGCCGCTCCACGTAGCCACTCAGCTACCAACGTCTACCCACGGCTATCCAGCCGCTCCACGTAGTCACTCAGCTACCAACATCTACCCACGGCTATCCAGCAGCTCCTCGTAGCCCCAGCTACCAACGCCTACCCACGGCTATCCAGCCGCACCACGTAGCTTCCAAGTTACCACGCTACTTCTACATTCCTCAAACTCCTATCAGTTCGCTGCACCCTCTCATGCGGAGAAACTTTATTAAGCCAAGTCTCCTCCAGCGAGCGACTGCACCAAGTAATACAGGTCCAAGGCCCAGTCCGGGAACACAGCTTCCAAATCCCACCATTGTGACAAATAGCACATAAGCTTGCGAGGTTTCTCAGAAGAACTAGATGAATCAGTAGAGTTACCTGAAAATAACATTTGGGAACAGAAACATCATGCTCACCTGCAGGGCCATAGCTAGGGTAGGGCGGCCGGTGCCATCGCACAGTGCATCACAGGTCAGGGGGCCCCTGTTTGGGCCTGTCAAATTTCTGTTTATTATCATTCTTGCTTATAGCTTCCTCTTATTTCATCCCCATCATCTCCTGGCCTCTCCTTTCTATTCCCTGGCCCTTCCCCATGAAGCCATGGCCCTTTTTTGGGTGCATTATGTCCCTTTGAAAAATGAGGGGGCGCCAATGCTCTTTCTGGCACAGGGCACTAAAAAGTCTAGTTACAGCTCTGCTCACCTGCTCCAGATGTGGAACAGCCAGCTGATGGCTCCTTGGAAGCTGAATCTTGACTCTCTTTGCGTGGTGGGCCTACCGCGGCTTGAATCATCGTTCCGGAATCCACCTGCTCTACGATTGCTACAGTACCTCCGACACTGATGAGATTGGACGAGGCACCGAATGCTGTGAACTTAAGGCACCATTCTTAGCAGCCTGCGTGACAGGAACTAATGAAACCTGCGAGGCGGATGTTGTCCCTAGGGATTCTGCAGGATTGGGCGCCTGAATAAGCGGCGGAAGGGAGGGCGGCCTAACTGCCGGGGGTACCAGCGGAAGAGGGGGTTGAGCTGGTTGCTGTGGCCTAACCGACATACTGAGCGAATGCTGCCACAACTCGGGAGGAGCTGTACTAAAACTAGCAAACTGCTGACAGAAAGCCTGCTGCATGGGCTGCTGCTGAGGAAAAGTCATCAGCGGTGGGTGGTGGGCATACTTGCTGCTGGGGCACATCCTGAAAATAAGGTGACCAGCTAAAACCCGTATGGGTTGGCCGCATGGAGAGCAACACTGGGTGCCGCTGGGGTAGATGCCACCCCAGGAATGACAAAATGCTGCATGGCCCTACTCGGTGGTGGAGAGCTGAAAAACTGCTGCTCTTGCGGGATAGGGGAAAACAGCATGCCCCCAGGGTGCTGAGCCAGAGAAGCAGACCATGAAACGAGCCTTAAAGAGGGGATTCCCCTGGCTCCTGGAGTCCTCGGGGAATCTAAAATGGTAGCCACGACAACAGGGGAGGGGCCTGCCTATGGAGCAGAGTGAGACCTGCCCGACGGCGATACTTGCCATAAGGCCGCACCTGGGGTGCCCACGTTGCTCGCAGCCCACCTGGAAAGCTAAGCCTGCAGGCTGAAAGGGCAAGGAGCGGGTCCCCCTGCAGACCCAACTTCTCCTTGGGTGGCTTGAAATGACGCGGAGGCGCAGGACAAGACGTGCCGCGCGCTTCGCCTAACTGATGCTGCCGCCGCTGAGGAGTGCGGACAGGCAGCCTCCATCAGGCAATGGGGAGAGGGGGAGCATTGCGACGTGGACGGGGCATGATAGAAATATAAGATGCGGGGGAGCAGGCTCCTGGTAAGAATGAACTGACGGGGAGGGCAGGTAAATTATAGGAAAAGATTAGAAATAAACAGTGAGGGCTAAAGCAATAACTAAAATAATGAATTAAAAGTAAATGAGAGATTAAAAATAAAAGGACAAAAGCAAATATCTGAGGTAAAAAAATCAGTGAGACACTGAATACTTACAGGGGTATTCAATATGGGAGCGAAAACATCGTTTTTGCGTTAATATCGGAGGTATGACGTCATTATCGCAGGTTTTACTTTTACACCGTATTCAATTTCAAAGACTTATCGCAGTTTTGAAAAGTCTTTGATAAAAAACGGGGATAACTTTTCACCATTGAATAGGTGTCGAAAAAAAAGTGCAGAATTGGGGTTTAGGGGTGCAGGCTTAAAAAAAATAGCCTGCACCCCTGGGAATGACATTTAAAAAAGAACTGTCAAAAAAAGTTTTCAAAAAAAATAGGGACATCCCAAAAAATTATTTTAAAAATTGGGTTGAAAAAAAAAAAATGGGAAAAAATTGTTTAACAATAGGGAAATAGGTTCAGGGCTATTCTGCAAGTATGCGGCAGGTGTTTTGAAGAATAGAATTATAGCGGCAGGTGCACAAATGCAGAATTTTTAAAAATTTACTTTAGGAACTTAAAAATATGCTAGTACCCATTTTCATGTACCCCAAATTTGATGGGACCACTTAAAAAAACGAAAAAAATAACCTAAGTGCTCTTCTGCAACACTTCTTCAATGTCGGGAAAAAAACACCTGCTGCGGCTATTTAAATCCCCGACTTTCAATTAAAGGCTAAAACGGGGGTATCCATAGTGTTCCCCCATGTTTTTACTACTTTAGGGGGGTCTTACAATTTTTTTAAGGAAAAATTCATAACTTTACGCAAATCCAACTTCGGAGTTTCCCGTTTTCGTTAATTTTATATCGAATAAGCGGGAGCGCGCCCGATACTTTAACGCAGGTAAAAACTCCGTTATGAAATGTTAACTTCGACAGTGAAGTTAACGTTTCATATTGAATACCCCTCTTAGCCAGCCTGGGAGGGATCACAGACTGGAAATAGGAAGATGAATCCTCGACCAGCACATATATACCACCTAAAAACCCCGCCTACTAAGAGCTATCGATTGGCTAGCCTACTCCCTGACGACCCAGCAAACCAATCGCCAACTACAACAAATCAACCAATTACAGTCTGCTTTGCTCCAATAAAAAACTAGGTGCTTATATTCTCTCCAGCTGATACAAGCACTCAAGTGTATTTATAAAAAATTAAATTTACGTCAATCTACAAATTTTGAGCTGACATTTTGTCCGAATGGCAGCAAATATAATTTTTGGAGTCTTCATATTACCATAGGCATGATAAAATAAATAACTTAAAACCCTGTTTTTTTCCCAATAGGCTTTTACGTTAACATAGGGAATTTAATGTAATCTAAAATAATTGTATTTGCTGTCACCAGAATGTGCATTGCAACACTGATGAACTTTTGGACCCTTTCAAAATCAATTCCGGAAGACCGCATAATGTCCAAAAATCTACAGACAACATAAAAGATACAATAGTGGTGAGTTTTTATCTAAATGTTTTCATACAGTAGGAATAATAATGGCAAATCTGAAGTCTCAAATTGTCAATATCAACTAAGGGCCTGATTCAGAGATGTACGCTAACCCGACGGTTGGCGTACATCTCCAATGTCTAGGGCTCTGCGTAGGTGCAGAATGGATCTCGCTCACAGTCCCCCCTCATCCTCATCTAATGCTCCAGGTCACAGAATAAGCCCTCCGCTGCGAATAATCTATTACACTGTAGGTATGATTTTAATTAACCAAGAAACTCAACTCTGTCCAACCACTAGAGACAAAAGGAATTCATCATTTTAAATATTTAATTTGACTGATGATATTTATGTTACCCCCGTCTTTTCCACATTGCAGCTCATTGCTCAGTGATGTTATTAGCTCGTATTTCTCATGAATGTTGGCTCATAACACAAAATGGCCATCCTGCAACTTTCAGTAATATAGATATAATTATAAACATTTATTTGCAAGGTCAGACAGAATGACAAATCGTACATAATAGAAAGGACAAATAAAAACGTAAGTAGTGCAGAGGAGTGGGGGAGATGGAGAGTAGGCAGGGCCCTGCTGGTTTCAGCTTACAGTCTAGAGATAAGTCTCTACTCAGGGGCGTATCTATAATGGGTGCATGGTGTGCTGGGCTATCAGCCGAGGCCTGGGGTGCCCTGGAGAGAGGCAACCCCTTAATGGGGGGTCCCTAACTCCTCAGGGATACCCAGCCTAGGCTTTGGTTCGGGGCACCCGTTGAACCTGAACTTTTCATCTCTAATACTTTGGTATTTGACTTGTGAACCTACGCATTTCATGAGCTTAAAAATATTTCATAAAAATATAAAGTATTGATTTTTATATATATAAAATATATTGATTTGTTCTGTATATCGTCAAATATATGATGTAAATAATAAGACGTTATATAACAGGACTGCAAGAGAATACACTGCCCTGCGTTCTTCTGCACTGTGGAGCCATCCGACTATACTCAAATCAATATCTCAATGAGAATATGGAAAGCAACGTTTATTAAGGTAATCAGAGCCTCTCCTTAGTTTTGCCTACATAACACTTTTAAAGACACAATCACCCTGTTTTTTTATTTTCCTTTGTATTCGTTTTTTTTTAATTCTCAATTTACTGAATTATAAAAATATGCATGGCTATAATGCAGGAGCACACTTTACACACGTAAGAGACATACTAATCTCAATAAGACACATTTTTGTATTATACTTCAATTCATAATATGCATCATATAAATATTAATGTTGCTATCATTTCTATACTGTAGTTCTTTTATAGGAGTTAGAGTCTGTTTGCAACTTTTAGCCTGCCTTCAAATGTATTGACTTTGTCTGTTCCTAAATGCTTGTATCACATCCTAAAGCATCTTGTTAATCTTATTAATATCTGATAATTCATGAACAGTAGTACACCTTAAGCCTATGTCTAGTATATACATTGCACTATGCTAGATGTAATAAGTAACCATGGGAGTAACTACCGTAGGTGCAAGGGGTGCAGCTGCTATGGGGCCCAGAGCTGAGGGGGGCCCATCTTCCTTGTCAAAGTTACATGTGTTATATACATTTGTCACCATTGGGTGTTACGGAATCGGTAGGTAATGCCGGCGTCTGTCTCGACCCCAAATTCAAAGTACTTTTTTGGGGTGTCCCTCACTTTTTTTTTAGGGATTTTTTGACAGTTATCATTTGGAGGGCTGTCCCAAGGGTTCTGAGAGGTTTCCCCACCTTTGCACCCCAAAATTAAAAAAAAAATAATCTTCTTTGCTCCTGCTATTCAGAGGCAAATCTTTTTTACCTATTACATTATATTGGCTTTCTAAGTACGCGAAAAACGGATGGAATTGAATACGGAGATAAGTTTCCAGCTGGCGAAAAGTCGCAATCGGCAATACTGTTTTGCGGATTTTCGCTTCTAACTGAATACGGGCCCAAGTCGATATTCTGGTGTCAAGTCACATTTACATACCACACCCTTTTGGATTGTATTAGTTTACTTTAATAACAATTCATGCCTAGTGAAGTTACTGTAGTACAAACCTAAACCTCTCTCATTAACAAACTATTTGATTGTAGTAAATCAGGGTGTGGGGGATGAGCAGTACTTCCTACAATGCTGAGATAACATTTACACTATTCTGCAGGCCAGTATCCACAGTCTGAATCTTGTCTTACGTGCTGTGCTGAAGAGTGAGAATCCGCTGTTAGTCCTAAACAGTGAGAGTGAAACATATGAGGTAAGTACAATGCCTGTAACAAACATCCTTTAAAATCCTTTAATCCACTCCATTCATGCAGTGTACTTCATTGCCGTTACCTCCACATGGGGTATTAACCGATACAGAGTGGCTTTCCCACACTCTGACCGAACACACCGCCTGGCATGTCAGCTGATTGTGGCTGGAGGATGGACAGATATATTTTTTTTTTTTTTTTTTATAATTCTTTATTTTAAATGGTCAATCAGAATACAATTTAGCACAAAAAGGAGAACAAATAAAGGGTCACAAAAACCCAATACAGACCATATTTTTAAACAATAATAGACAGACAAAACTATTCAAAAATACTTGGTAGAGAAGAGGGGGGGGTAAACAGAGGGCAGGAGGCAGGGAGATAAGGGGGGGGGAGAACATGACATATCATCTAGAGAATCAGTACATATCAAACATCTTCTGGAGGGTAAACCTCAATCGTTGCCCATGGGTCCATGCACCAAATTGTCAGAAGGAGGAGGGGGACTGCGCTCAGCAAGCAGCCAGGGAGCCCAAACGTGAGTAAAAACATGCCCTCCATCATGGAGGTAATAAATTATCTCCTCCATGGTCGCAATATGCCAAATCTGACTCTTAAGTACAGAGAGGAGTGGTGGGGAGGTCTTTTTACAGTTTAGAGCGATAAGAGATTTTGCCGCTGCTAATATATGTGCAGCTAATTTTTTAGAAAATTTTTCAATATTCGGGGGTGGGTAGCACAATAAAAATATCCAAGGATCTTTTGAGATCAGAGCTTCCAGAAGGGAATTTAGTAGGTTATGGACCAAGTCCCAGAATGGGACAATAATTGGACAGGTCCACCAGATATGGACCATAGTACCCCCGCAGCCACAGCCCCGCCAACTATCAGGTGAAGAGGATGGGAACATTTTATGAAGTCTCTCAGGAGAATAAATTTTATATGCATTCTCTTGCAATAGAACTTTTGGCTATTCCCAGTCTCATTTCATCCCAGGCCTCGGCATCTGGAGGAGAACCAAGATCTCGTTCCCAAGCAGTTTTGTGAGGGGAAGGGTAGCATCAAAAAGAAGAGCATAAATCTGGGAGATTAGACCTTTAGATAAGGAGTAATGTCTACAAAGATTTTCAAAAGGAGTAAGGGCACGGAGGACAGATAGTGGAGGTAATGATTGTAAGAAATAGCGAATGGGATGGGAGTTTTTGTTGTAATGTTGGCAGGGATAACCATTGACCTTGGTCAAAAAAATCAGTGGGGAATCTAAGTCCTACATTAATCCAATTATGGAACCTCAAAGTAGAGAAACCAGGAGGGAACAGGGGGTTATACCAGATAGGAGTTAGAGGGGATACCGGAGAAGATTAATTTTACGTGAATAGAGATCCCAGAGTTTGAGGTATTTAATAGTAGGGAGTAATTTAGATGCGGAAGGTTGGTGCGCGGGTAGTATGCCCCATAAAGAACTTAAGTCTGGGAGAGTAGTATAGGCAGATTCAATATGCAACCATGAAGTAGAACCTGGGGGAGAGTATGAAGCAACAATATGAGAGAAATGGGAGGCGAGATAATAAAGTTTAACATTAGGTAGACCTCTCCCACCTCTTACAACTGACCTTTCCAAAACTTTAACCGCAATTCTCGGGGGTCTGTGATTCCAAACAAAATGAACCAGGGCCTTTTGAATATTACTTAGAAAGACAGCGGGAACAGTTACGGGGAGAGTCTGAAAAAGATAAAGCCATTTTGGTATAATATTCATTTTAATAGCTATGATCCTACCCAGCCACGAGATAATAAGACGATTCCAGGAATTTAAATCGGCCTGCATTTTAGATAGGAGAGGTGAAAAATTTTCACGAAAAAGAGAGTCATAGTGGGAAGTTAAGTAAATCCCCAAGTACTTGATCTTTTTGGGTTGCCACTTAAAATTAAAATTAGTTTGCAGGTTTTCAGCATTTTGCGGGGAAACATGGAGAAGCATGGCATCTGATTTGGGGTAATTGATTTTATACCCAGAGACAGTGCTATAGAACCGAAGAACAGAAAAAAGGTTGGGGAGAGAGATTGTCGGTTGGGTCAGGGATAGAAGGATATCGTCTGCGAAAAGAGAGATCTTAGGCTCCAAAGTACCAACTTAAACCCCCCAAATATCAGGATGGGATCTAATGTGGGAGGCCAGTGGTTCAATTATAAGGGCGAACACCAGGGAGGATAAAGGGCAACCCTGCCTCATACCATTGCTAATATTGACTGGGCCTGAGGGAATACCATTAATCAGGACTGTAGCAGAGGGGGTAGAGTATAGTGCCAGGAGACCAGTGAGAAAATCACCAGACATGCCGTAAGCTTCAAGAGCGGCTTTCATAAAATCCCAGGAGATCCTATCAAATGCTTTTTCAGCATCTAGAGAGAGTAAAATAGTAGGGGATCTCCTGGAATTCGAAATATGAATAAGATCAATAGCACGTCTGGTGTTATCTCTCGCCTGGTGACCTGGTATAAATCCCACTTGGTCGTAGTGAATCAGGGAGGAGAGGAATGGGTTCATACAATTCGCAAAGATTTTAGCAAATATTTTCAAATCTAAATTAAGGAGGGAGATAGACCTGTAGCTAGCACAGTTAAGTGGGTCTTTGCCTTCCTTGGGAATCAAAACAATTCTGGCTTCCAGCATTTCAGAAAGGAATGGATCGCCATGAAGAACCTTATTAAAGAGTGTGAAGACGGGGAACGAGTAAGTCTAAAACATTTTTATAATACGCCGCCGCCGTAAATCCATCTGGAGCTGGGGATTTTCCATTTTTTTGAGATTTTAAAGTGTGTTCAATCTCCTCAACTGATATTTCGGAGTTAAGGAGTTCTATAGCACTAGAAGATAACTTGGGCAAATTAGAACTAGCAAGAAAATCAGAAATCAAGTTAGAATGAGATAGAGGAGATGAAGTGGTTGGGGGGGGGATTATACAGATCAGAATAGTAGGATTGAAAGGCAGTTCTAATGGCCGCAGGATCATGAACCAGCTGGTGGTGAGAGTCACGGATCGAGATAATATTTTTATGAGTCCTAGCAGATCGAAGTCGTGATGCAAGATTTTTATCCGCTTTATCCCCTTTCTCATAAAAGGATTGGCGAAGCCATTTAAGGTGTTTTGCCACCCGTTTGGAGAGAAGCAAATCTAATTCGGATTTAGGGCTCTATTTACTACAACTCGCATTGGGAATGCAGTTTGTAGCGTGATATTACCGGCAATTTCACAGGGATTTACTAAAAATCCCTTGCAGGGACAGAGCTTGCGATAAAGCTCTGTCCCTCGAATCCCCTCCACACCCTTATCACGGTATTTTCGCAAAAAATACCGTGACAAGTGTCCACGCATGCGCTGACCGGCTGCCGCTTCTACCCCCTGGCGCTAAGCCCTGCCTCCCACAATCGTGGACCCTTCCCAGCCCCAACCCCCCTCCCTTAATTGTACTTACCTGCATGATCCGGGCTCTGGTGATGTCCTCCATGGCTCTGGTCAGCTGACATCCCATACTGCACTGGGACCCGGTCACCTGATGACCGGGCCGCAGTGCAGGATGGGAGACCAGCTGACCAGAGGGAGGACATCACCGGAGCCCCGAACTCCGGTCCTGGACTCAGGTAAGTAAATCTTTATTTTTATGCAGTGTATCAGCGTGTGGTCTGTTTAGACCACACAGCTGATCACTGAGGCCGGCTCCGGACTCTGTTCTGCCTGTTAGAGTGGAGCAGGAGTCCGATAACCGGGGGGAGACCCTGGATAACGCCACCTCCAGGTGGCATTATTATCACAGGGCCTCCCCAAGTATTTTTTTCACAATTTATTTTTAGTAACATGCACACAGATCGTATTTCCCATTACAATTATGGGAAATGCTATCTGATTACTAAAAATAAGTGATACTTAAGGGTCAGAGTAGAATTTTACGAATTCTACTCCAATTGCCCTTTAGTAACTTTAGGTGAAACTAAAATAATGTGAAAAGGGTGTGAAAACACCCTTTTTCACTTTATTTTAGTAAAAATAATGATAATAAATAGAGCCCTTACCCATTCTGAGTTCCGACAAGATAGTAGGATCAGGAGATAATTTATGTTGCGATTCCAAAGAGTGAAGTTTGATGGATAGTTTATTAATCTGGGTGAGAGATTCTTTTTGTTTTTGGAGGCCACGCTGATCAAGTGCCCCCTCAAGACTGTTTTATGTGCCACCGATAGGGTAAATCTAGAGGTATCTGGAGTATCATTTAAATAATAAGAAATTTGTGCCCGTAGTCGGGATATTGTCTCAGGATTGTGTATTAGGGAGTCATTTAGACGCCACGTCATAGGGCGAGGACGAGAGAGTAAACCCAAATATCACAAGATATAGGGGAGTGGTCAGACCAAATAAGCTGGTGAATAAGGGCCGAGTGGAGATTGAAAGCAAGCTCGTGCTTGAGCAGGATCATATCAATACGGGAGTACTGTCACGGCCAGGGTTTCTCGGCATGGTGGTCAATGGGTAATACCTGTGAGGTCACTGTGGCGGGAGGTGTCTGGCGGCGGCGCTGGTGTTTGGCAAGGGGCATTGGCTGCGCGTGGTTCTGTGCAGGCACATTGTCACTAAGGGCTGGTGAGGCCTGATGGTATTTCCGTTCCGCTCGGCATGGGCGCCGCCATCTTGCCTCCGTCCATGTGATTCAGTTGTCCAATCCTGGTGGGTCATGTGCTCTCTCCAGCCAGTCATAGCGTGGCACTTGGTATTTAGGAAGGTCCAGAGCCTTCCTTCCTTGCCAGTGCAACGTATTTCTCAGCTACAGCTGAGGGAGAGTTCCTGTGCTTTACCTGCCTCCTTGGAAACGCTACCTAGCCTGTTACCTTGCCTGCTCCAACCCGCTGGACTTACCCTGCACCCTCCATTTACCTTTCCCCTGCCTGAGCCTGCTGTCTCCCTGCACCTTGCCTCCACTTACACCCAGCTGGACTTCATCACCTCTGCCTGCATTTCATTTCAGCTCACCATACCTGCTTACTGGACTGTTCCTGCCTGTCACTATCTGGACATTCTCACATTTACTCCACTACAGTTATCAAGTGCACTTTAGTGCTATACCTGTACTTTTTCTTTTGCCATTCCCATGTCTAACAAGTCACTTATTAAAAGTTCCACTTTTTCATTTAAATCTGCTTCTGTGTCTGCTCCTATCACCACCCCGGGTCCACAACAAAACCAGAACCTCACAAGTACGAGTTGTGGGGTGAAGAAAAAAAACTTACAATTGCGGGCGGAAGGTTCCTTCATTCTCCAAGAATCACACAGGAGCTGGGACTTCATGGAATGGAGGAGAGACTTAAATGTTGGGAAGCCGATGAGGAAGATGCTGAGGCAGCAGAAGCAGAACGGTTCAAAGTGGTGCTAAGAACAGCATTAAAATCGGCAGTGACAATGAGTTCCCCTTGACGCACTCGAGTAGGAAGAAAGTCTAACTTGGCAAAAAATTTATTTTGGTCTTGATTATGGGCATAAGCATTTACTAGTGTATATTAAGCTTCCCAACTAATATTAGGAAGCGGCCTTCATTATCATTATGGGTGTTGATAGGTTCAAAAGTGAGATGGTGAACAAATAAGATTGCTACACCAAGTTTTTTAGCGTCATAATCACAGGCATGATAAGTATCTGGATATGGCTTACAGCGTAATTCAGGGTAGGAATTGTACAAAAAGTGGGTTTCTTGAAGGAAAACCAGGTTGGCTCTATGAAGCTTAAGAGTAGTAAAGAGTTTCCCATGTTTTTGGGGGCTGTTGAGCCCTTTTACATTAAAAGAGAGAACACGGAGACCCATGGGCAACCGGTAAAAGCAACATGCATAAATATAAAAAATAGAAACCTGTATATGTCGTGATCAAAAGGGGAAAAAGATAAGGGAAAATAGAGGGAAAAAGGGGGAAAGAGAGGGGTCGGTTGGCCGTCTGGCAAAATAGGCCAGGACCAGTGACACTGACAAAAGGGATGGGTACTACGTGTCTGAAAGACACCTAGGTCAGCTGGTGGGCTGAAAGCCCTGGAGGGGCCCGGCGAGGCATTAAAAAAAGACATCACAGTGGAGGTAGGGACAAGTCGGGGATCTATCCCTCCTGGGAAACCCAAGGGAAAAAATTAGAAAAAAAAACAATACTACAGGGCAAGCGGAGCAAAAAGGTAAGGAAATTAAAAAAAAAACCTGAGAAACAAAAAAAAAACTATATATATATATATATATATATATATATATATATATATATATATTAGTCTGACAAATACAGCCAAAAAAACAAAACATGTATAGTAATCGAAAAATATGCTTAAAACTATCCTTGGAATAGTAAAATAGATTAAACTATACAGCGGGGCAATCTCACGAATCAATACTAGAAAATCAGGAGAAGCCCAATGAGAGCTAAAAATAAAATAAAACCAACTCGCAAGAACATAATAACAAACATGGGGAGAAGGCACCCTGAGATAACATTGATAAACATATCATAGTAAATTTAGAGTGTACAGAAAATTAATTGGGCAAAAATGATGACCAGTGAAGGTCGTTGTATCACCAAAGATTAATATATGAAACAAAAGAGAAACTTGGGGTTGGAAGTCAAGTCACAGGAGGTAGGACTGAGGAGGCCTGTGAGGAGGGGACAGTGGTCCATTCCAGTTTGGGAGGAGTCTTTTTCTGTCTCTGTGGGAGTGCAGGTGTTGTAGAAGAATCACTGTGTCCCTAGTGGATACCCAGTTTAGAGAGCAAAGATTGAGCCTCATCGGAAGATCTGGCAGCGAGCATTTTTCCCTGATGCCAAACCAGGATACGAAAGGGGAAACCCCCACCGATATTTGATGCCGTTCTGGCGAAGCAAGGAAGTAATGGATCTAAAATCTCTGCGTTTAGCTAATCTGATGGGAGAGATGTTTTGGAAGATTTGTAGGGTGGAATTATCAAAGGATACAGAGTCAAGCCGTCAAGCTTCCCTCATGACTGCTTCCTTCACAGTAAAGTAATGCATTCTGAGAATTACATCTCTGGGTTGGGAGGTATGTTGTGAGCGAGGATGTAGGGCACAATCCAAAAGGAGGTGATCCTCGAGGGTCTCAGGAGAAAGCTTGGTAAAGAGACGTTTAAGGTAAAATTCAAGATGCGCTTGTTCAACCTCCTCCGAGATCCCCCAAATTCTTAAATTATTCCTCCGCGCCCTATTGTCTTGATCTTCATGGTCTTCCTGTAACTGGGAGATGTCTTGACGCATTTGATGGAAGTCAGTCTCGAAAGAGTGCTGGAATGACACCCACCTCCTCTACTCCTCTCTCAAGTTGGTCAGTTCTGCCACCAATTTCTGCAAAATCGGTTTTCAGTGAGTGAAGGGCTTGAACCGAGGTCTTCACATCTTTTCCTTCTTTAAGTAGGGAGACAAAGTTTAGTCGACTTCAGGATAATGTGTGGGCCTCAACCCGGCAGGGGCATAGGAGATATCCCCCGATTCTGAGGGTCACAACACCCAGGACAGGGAGGTGGCAGGGAGTCAGCAGGGTCGGGTGTGAGTCATCAGGAGCGGGTAGAGAATGGAGGGACTGGGATTTCGTAGGTGCCAGTCAGGAGCTCTGTAAAGGCACATCTGCATCTGATTCCTACCAGACCACGCCCCTAGGACAGTTATATTTCTGATACCATCCAGTGCCATAACTAGGAGTGTGGGAGTGGTGCCACCGTATAAAGCATAGTGCCCTGTAACGGCACCCAGTGGCCATAAACGCTGCTTCAGTGCTGCCAGAACTCCCTCTGGACCCCGCAGGCAGGCACCCTACAGCTCTAACAATGCTAACAACATATCTGTAATTACCGGGGCTGCCGGTGACGTCATGGACTTGGAATCTAATAACACTGCAAATTTCAAGTGAAACAAGTAAAATAAGAACCACATACATACACACACACGGAAGGTTCTAACTGACCACAGTGGCTGATTACCTTAAGTATTTTATGCAAGACTGTAAAATCTATATACATGGGGGACTTCCATAAATCCCAAATCATATTTGTACATTAAATAAAGTCTTGTGGGGAGATGTACGGAGCCTTGGAGAGAGGTAAAGTACCAACCGATCACCTCCTAACTGCGATTTTTCAAATACAGCCTGTAAAACGATAGTTAGGCCGGCTACACATCAGATATATTGAAGGATATATCATTCTGATGCGGATCCAAATGATATATTGTCGATATCGCTCAGTGTGTACCGTCAATCGTGCATTCACGTGCATTTTCAGCGGTGTCGTCCCATGTGATGTGCTGTACGTCAGATGGGGCGATGATGTTGATGACCACAGTCGGGTGAATGCAGGATGGAAGAGTATATCGCGCTGTTATACACTGTATCGTGCAGTATGTATGGCCGCCCAATATATCCTTTTATCGTGCGTCGAGTTGGCTGGGTTACATGTCGTTCTGTGTACACGGTCTTAGGAGCTGTTTGGTTGGTACTTCATCTCTTTCCACTTTATCTCTCTCCAAGGCTCAATACATCTACCCCTTAATGCGAAAAAAAACTCTTAATTTATCCTAATCAAAATATGTATAAAATATCCATCCATACGGTATGTTCTGTATGTACTACATTTTGCAGCTTTTACATTATGAGAAGTTTTATGTTCATTGAGTGTTTGATTTTATTACATTGCAGACAATGATTAAGATATCTAAAGAGCTGGAGCGCAGCCAGGTGCCATTCTGGGTCATCCCATTAAGTATAATTATTGGACTTCTCATTCTGGCCCTCATCATATTTGCAATGTGGAAAGTAAGTATTGCTGGGAATTGTCACTGTGATCACAGTAAAATCAGACTCTATGCACAGCGGGGCTCATTCAGAGTTGCACGCTGGTCCGTTTTGCTGACTGCTCTTGGTATCATTTGCACCCGGCATGCTCTATACAGCCCAGCATACGCTGCGACTATTGGGGATTCAGGACTGTATGCATCCCAGCCGTATCACGTGTCAGAGTAGCTGTACCTGGGTGGCAATGTTTGCAAGTAGGATAAGTTCAGTGGACGTGTTGTGGGCATATAGACAGCATTGCGGGCTGTTCAGAGGTGAGCGCACGCAGAGATCCGGCTGATTACAGATGTATCACTTGCACCAAAGAAAGGGCTGGTGAGATGCACGCTGATAGTGATTACCACTACAGAAACGGAGAGATAGGCAGGGGGTGCAGCCGCGTAGATGAAGTCTGAGCACAAACAGAGATCCCCATTTATTTATGGGCATGCATTGTGGCTGCATCTGCGGTGTGACTCTGAAGCAACCACAGTATGTACATGTAGCATCGTGGCTCCCACCATTATCCACCCCATCAGCACTTCACATAATATAATACAATATAATAATGCGTATGCCGGGTCAGCTTAGTCCACCTCCTGCTCCGTCCTACCCCACCCCCGATCTGCCCGTCCCACCTTCCCACTCTAACCCTGCTTAATAAATAACCCCCTTTCCCAGCACCTGATTAGTGGTCCTCCGCCGTCCCTTAGGGTCTGCTGCAGCCGGAGCCATTCGCCTGTCGGAGGAGGAACAGCTAATTATATAGACGGCGGAGCTACTGCACTTGTGATCTATTAAAGGTCTGATGTCAATCATGATGGCAACATGTTTTGAAGCTGATCAGCATTCGCCAGCCATAACACAGTGCAGGGATAAAACAGTTTCAATAAAAATATTCTAATCACACAGATGTAAAGTAATGAACACATTTAAATGCAAAACACTAATCGTACACATTGTCCAATGGGTCAGAAAACATTGACATCGCCCTCTCCATGAATTGATGAATACAAAATATGTAATTGCATGGTGTAAGATACAGCAACCCTTCTACTGAAACAGCGCAACAGTGAAACTATACATATATAGATATATAGAACATAGGCAAACGCAGGGGGGGTTTCTGTCTGCCTGGAAACCCCCCTCCCCAGAAAACACCATGACTACAATAGAAATAGTAATATAATAGAATTTTACTAGTGCTGCATGTTCTTCTCAGTATCACAAATGAAATAATTAGCACCACCTGTGGATCGTTTAACATGTATCAGCCAACCTGTGCACCAACTAGGAGATCTGGAAAACATGCACTGTAAGGGATGCACTGCTATAGAGCCCAATATGTACATATATGTCCAGGGCAGTGCTAGGTTCTGCTGCTCCTCCCAGCTCCCGGACATGCTCCAATAGTCTGGAATGGTGCCCACATCGAAAATAAAAACATCCAGCTCAGGCAGGATGGCCCTACTGCTGCATTTAATAGCTTACTGTGATCGCTGGCCCTGTATATGCTGGAATTATGACACATAACGCACTTTGTATGGCGCATATTAAAGCTGGTTAAGTACTAATTATGCCCTCTTCATGGACTGCCCACACTCACTCTAAAATCAAGCATTTGGAAACCCCCTTCTAGAAATCCTGCGTTTGCCACTGTAGAATCATATCCAAAGGCATTCTTGATATATGCCATATTCAAGGGCAGTACGATACAAAGGTCTCAGGGCTTGTGCCCATTGCCATTTGTACAAATGCAATGGGAAATAATAGATTCAAATGTAAGACTCATTTACATACCTGCCCATTCTCCCGGAATGAAGTGGGCATGTTCATGGTGACGTGATTCCGTTTGTAAAACTCAATCAATAAACAATTATTAAATACATTGTTTACTGAAATGATATATAATACATGTTTTTCTTCTTTGTTTTACAGCTTGGCTTCTTCAAAAGGCCGCTGAAAAAGAAAATGGAAGAATGATAAATTATTTTGCTTAAACACATTCTGTTAATACTTGAATATTGTCTAAGCCTTACAGAAGCCTGTCTGGCAGCGTTCTGGTGCTATATGCTGTGGGGTGGGACGTCAGGGGTAATGGGTATGCATAGCTGACAGACCATCTCCTGACACTGGGACACCACAACATCAGCCAAAGGCGGCAATGACACTGTCCAGAACTGCCGTCCCATGTAAGGTGCTCACCCTGCCCTATGGCAGGCACAGTCCTGTTTTCAGGGGGTCTATTGTATTTAGTTTTACTTTCGATGGCCCTTTTCTTCATTTTAGGTTGTTTTATACTTTGATGGGACAATTTGTTTAGCAACCAGAACAGTGTCCCAAACTGAATCCTCGTATAGATGTGACAGCAACAATGGGACCCTAGATTTGTACCTGGTCTGTATGTTCTCCTTGTGCTTCTGTGAGTTTATTCCCATATACCCCAGTTTGCTCCCATAGCCCCCGAAACAAATTGGAAAGTGTATTGGCTGCTGACCAAAATGGTCCTTGTGAGTGTGGCCATGCGTGTTTGTGTACATATGGCGGAAGTTAGACCATGGTGCTCAGAGGCAGGATCATCGTATTCCACCCTGCTCCTCCCTAACCCCCCGGCCAGTCGTCCGAAACGATCCATGATCCACCCACCACCCTGAAAAAAAAAAAACGATCGCGCTCACCAATCTCCGGGTCAAGGAAAGTGGGTATGTCATGTGCAAATGGGCCAGGATTGAAGAAGCCATTCCTCCCATCTTGACGATACTGCTGATGCCCCCACACACATTCCTGGCGGCCAGATCCAAACACTCCCGTTCCCCCCCAGTTATGGACTCCGCAATCATTCTCTGATTGCACAGCGATATGTCACATGCTGGCACTAGTTAAGGTTAATAATAATTGTCATGGTGTGGATGGGAAGCAATGTGTGGCTACCATATTACCAGTGCATGTGTTTGGCAGGTAGAGCTGCACCATCCCAATTTCGATAGATTGATTTTTATTTTTTGCCTCAAATCTATGGCTGAGCCCCAGTGGCAAACGCAGGATTTTGAAAGGGGGGTTTCCAAGTTCTTGGTTACTGAACCAATGAAAAAACATCTAGACATAGATAGATAGATAGATAGATAGATAGATAGATAGATAGATAGATAGACTTAACTGAACTATTATCTGTAAAACCCAATCTTAAAATGGAAGTGAGAATCTGTTCAATAGTTCAGTATCGGTAAAGAAAATATAGGTTTAGAGGAGTCATTTGTCATAAATTGGTTGTAAATGATAAATGTTTGCACAAAATATGAGGTAGTAGATTCCCTTCTGTGGCTGAAACTGGCATTTGATGGCAGGGACAGAGTGAGACAGAGGAGTATATTTACTGAGTGATGGCTTTTGAAAGACGCCGCTTGTTGACGGTTCTGTCCATGAGATTTAAAGCAGCTATAATATTATCTGCAAAACCAGGACAAAACCCAACAATAATAGTATTCATGTTTAATAAATCCTTCGCATCAAACTCAGATCAACATCAATTAATAAACCCCAAAGCACCTCATTATTCAATTACTAGTCCCATAAACACACCTTAAATGAATAGCCCCACCAGTGGCGGAACTTGTGGGTGGTGGGCCCAGGTGCAAAAATTTTCTTTGGGCCCCCCTCCTCCACCCTACTCCAAGTCCAAAGTTCAGTGGGTGACAGGGAGCGGCAAGAGGTAGACGCAAGAAGGTGACAGGGAGAAGCAGTGGGTGACAAGGAGAGATAACAGGCAGTGGGTGACAGGGACAGGGAAGAGGCTGTGGGTGACAGGCAGTGGGTGACAGTGAAGAGGCAGTGGGTGACAGGGACATGGAAGAGGCAGTGGGTGACAGGGAGAGGTGACAGGCAGTGGGTGACCGGTAGAGGGAAGAGGCAATAGGTGACAGGGAGAAGCAGTGGGTGACAGGAAAGAGGGTGAGAGGCGACAAGGAGAAGCAGTGGGTGACAGAGAGTGGGAAGAAGTAGTGGGTGACAGGAAAGAGGGTGAGAGGTGACAGGGAGAAGCAGTGGGTGACAGGGAAGAGGGTGAGAGGTGACAGGGAGAATCAGTGGGTGACAGAGGGGGAGAGGGTGACAGGGATAGTTGACAGGCAGTGGGTGAAAGGGAGAGGGCATTAGGCAGTGGGTGATAGGGAGAGGTGACAGGTAGTAGTGATAGGGAAAAGCAGTGGGTGAGAGGGAGAGGTGACGGAGTGGGAGGAGCAGTGTATGACTTTGAGAGGGTGACAGGGAGAGGGGAGAGGCAGTGGGTGACAGGGAGAGGGTGATAGGAAGAGGTAACAGGCAGTGGGTGACATGCAGATGCCATGGGTGCCCAACACATACCACCCTGTAGTGCCCCCCCACATGTCACACTATAGTGCCCACACATTATGCCACCTCTAGTGCCCACACATTATGCTACACTGTAGTCCCCACATTATGCCACCTGTAGTGCCCACACATGCCACCTCTAATGCCCACACATTATGCCACCTGTAGTGCCCACACATTAGGTTACACTCCAGTCCCCACACATTATGCCACCTGCAGTGCCCACACATTATGCCACCTGTAGTGCCCACACATTAGGTTACACTCCAGTCCCCACACATTATTCCACCTGCAGTGCCCACACATTGTACTCACCAGCAACATCCTCAGGCAGCTGGCAGAGCAGCAGTCACAGCCTCACAATGAGTCACACCCATGAGGCTGCGCTGCTGCTAAACTCCAAGTCAGAGGAGCATGTGATGAGCTTCTCCAATCAGAGCTCAGCACATGCTAATCTGACGCCACTGCAGAGACAACTGGGATTTATTACCCAGTAGTGCGCTGCAGCATACCTCCCAACTTTCTCCCCCGGTGAGTTGGGACTTGCGTGCATGCCCAAAAAGGGGCGTGGCCTGACCGTAAAGGGTGTGTGTCCTTGTGACACGCCCCCGTTTACATCACTAAGGGGCGTGCCCAGCATCTCCGAGATGCTGGGCTGCCCCGGGCTTCCCCCCGTGCATGCACACTGCATCTATTCTCGCTCTGCTATGCAGAGCAGCGGTGTATGCTTCCCCCAACTTCCCCCCCAACCGCGGGACACTGTGGCCCATGGACGGGACAGTCCCAGAAAAACGGGACTGTCCCGCTGAATGCGGGACAGTTGGGAGGTGTGCTGCTGTGCTGAGCCTGACTGCATTGTGCCCTGGTCCTCTCTGCATGTAGCTGCCGACCGGCTCAGTCACAGCCTTGATGACTGCCTGGCAAGCAGCTGCACTGCCTGCTATAGAACTACAAACGACGCGGGCAGTGTGGACCCCTATATTGCGGCAGGCCCCGGTGCAGTGCACAGGTTGCACCGCCGGTAGTTTCACCCAGAGCCCCACCATAACCCCTACCCTCCAACATGACCCGTTCCATTAGGAAGAAAACACTCTGCTCCTGGACTTCCCACCTAATGTATGATTGCAGTCACCTGTGTTGTACTATGTAATTGATTAGACAGGTGTTTCAGCACAGGTGACTGCAATCATAAATTAAGAGGGAAGTCCAGGAGCAGAGCATTTTGTACCTAATGGAATGGGTCATGTTGGAGGGTCTGCATAACCTCACTATTAAACAGTCAGTTACAGCTACAGTAGATCCCCCTTCGTAGATTGACCCTGACGTCATCTGTTACTGTCCACCGTCATTCCCTACCATGTACGTGGGCAGAGAGAGGGAATATAATCTTGTAGCGAGCCACCGAGCCCAAAGCGTGGCGAGTGAACAACTGTATTCTTTTGGTGAACAGTATGGGCAGAAAACTGCACTTCCGCCCTCACTTACGTCACTTCCAGGTACAGAATCTGAAGGGAAAATATACATTACCTTAAACAGTCCCCTCTGATAAATATATGCTCCACTACCATCTAACTCCCACTCGCCATTAAATGATTAGTCCCCACCCTAAACTTAACAAGGGAATTCTGGAAATTAGAAGCAATTGCCACTAACAGGCCCTTAATTAAATAACCTATTTAGTTACCAATGCATAGTAACTCCTGTAAGCATTTAATGAATTTTACCAGTGCCATCATTGCCACTTTTACCCACTAGGGGTCTCCCAAGCATTTGATGAGCTTTACCAGTGCCATCATTGCCACTTTCACCCACTAGGGGTCTCCCACAGCCAATATTCATCCCTTTTATTACAATACTGCTTTTGCCAGCCTCCATGCTTCAACCTTTTTTTCAAGGTTTCTACTACCTAACAAGTTGATTTCATTGTGCATTCATATTCTGTATCAGTGACAATTTAAATGCACATTGTATTATACCAAATATGCAGTTTTTTTTTATTTTCAATGTGCAAATTACAAGTACAATTGACAGGGAAACTATTTGTTATAATATATTGCTAATTGCCTTACTTTGGTTTACTCAGGAGAAATGTTTTCAAAGTTGTTCAGCACATACTGCCATATTTCTGTCCACCCAGCAAACCAAGTCACTAGGGTAACAGCTTATAGTGTACACCTATGTGCATAATTCTCCCCCATCAACCCTCCCCCTACTTTCACCTACATATCGCCCACCAACATGCCCACTTCTCATTGTCATAACCCTCCTTGATTTTCTACAAACAGACTTCAATGCACTGAGCTCGGACCCTCTATGGTCTTTTAACCAGCGTATGTTATTGTTAAGCATTGATAATGAAAGTACTGATATAATGTACACATACACAAAGCAATACCACTGTACACCAAATGCTACTTCTTCTGCATCAGTGCGAGCAGACCTTTGTACTTTAAAGGCTTATGAATGAATTATATTATGTCACCTCTTTACATATGAAATAATACAGTGATGGCTTTCTTTGTTCACATTACTAAGGTTTAGTAACTTAGATATCACATTTATTTATCCAAAACATTATCGGTCTAACACACTGTACAAATGTGCATGTAAGAAATGGCTTTGTATATATTATACATTAATGTGTACAGTTTTGTCACTCTTTAGAACTTGATATTTTTATGAAGAGGTCAGAAATAAGAAGTTATATGCAGGGGCACCGAGAGGCGGGTAGGGCAGGTACTAATTACCCGGGACCAGGCTTGCCTGCAGGACCTGGGCAGCCATGGAGGAGTAATACCCCCCTCCTCGGTGTGTGCACCCGGGCCTGCAGTATGTCTTGGCGACACTGGTTAAACGCAGAATGGTTGTTGAAATTTTCATTATATAATTGTTACTGAAAAATAACAAGACTAGATAATATACATCTTAATATATAATAACAGCGAAACTTCAATACTAATACTAAGGCTTTTGATGTGCCAGGCAGAGGCCTGTCCAAAAACCTATTCATTGTTGTGCCCACTAGTGGGCAGTGTGCGTGGCACTTGTGGCTCTGTTATGCTAAGCAGCATTGAATGGAAAATATCTCTCAACTCTCTGGCCACAGGTGTGATACTGGGACAGAGCCCCCAAATCAAAAGGGTCCTGCTTAAAGTGGGACAATTGGTTGGGAGGTATGCTGAGTATTCACGAGAGTAGAGCCTTTTTACTTGTCAGAAACAATATCACTCAGTTGCAAAGTTTGTTGAGTTTAGAGACAGTGCAAGCCATGAGCATGCCATTAGTGGTGCCTTCAACCCAGAACCCCTCCTCCCCCCATCCCTGTGCTTCTTACCTTAGCAGGCGGAAGGTGGGGGTAGCATTGCTTGCTCTTTAGACTGGTAATGTGACATCAGAGGTCAGAGCCAAGCACACTCAGCTCCACATGGAAGAAGCTGCTGGCTGCTTCTCTTTTATGACAGCAGTTGACTCTCTTTTTTGCGGGTGCACCATGGGGGCATAAAAAAGTGTGGATCAGTGACATTATGTCATTCATCCATGGGGAAATGTATAAAGCATTGGAGAGAGATAAAGTGGAGGTTGCCCAAAGCTACCAATCAGCTTCTGTCAGTTATCTAGCACAGTACTTGAAATAACAGTTAGAAGCTGATTGGGTGCTTTGGGTAACTTCTCCATTTTAGCTCTCTCCAATGCATGATATATATCTACCCTCCACCCCAGTGTTTTAGGAGCCCAAAGCCTGCACTGGCGCTCTTGGCTGCCAATACTGTGCGTTGGTGACTGCCAATACTGTGCGTTGGTGACTGCCAATACTGTGCGTTGGTGGCTGCCCATACTGTGCGTTGGTGGCTGCCAATACTGTGCGTTGGTGACTGCCCATACTGTGCGTTGGTGGCTGCCCATACTGTGCGTTGGTGACTGCCCATACTGTGCGTTGGTGGCTGCCCATACTGTGCGTTGGTGACTGCCAATAATGTGCGTTGGTGACTGCCAATAATGTGCATTGGTTGCTGCCAATACTGTGCGTTGGTGGCTGCCCATACTGTGCGTTGGTGACTGCCCATACTGTGCGTTGGTGGCTGCCAATACTGTGCGTTGGTGGCTGCCAATACTGTGCGTTGGTGGCTGCCAATACTGTGCATTGGTGGCTGCCAATACTGTGCGTTGGTGACTGACAATACTGTACGTTGGTGGCTGACAATACTGTGCGTTGGTGGCTGCCAATACTGTGCGTTGGTGCACTTTTAACTGCTTCCTAGGTTTACCCTGCAGCTGCACACTGACAGTATTAGTAGGAAAATTATATCTATTTGTATGGACTGATTCATTTTCACGTTACATGAGTGCACTGGATTAATGTTTTAACATACAGAAGTCCTACATAAACCTAAATGCCCTATAAGTATTAGCATAAAAACTAACTAGCAAAAAATGCATTAAAATCAGGAAAGAATATCCAAAGCTTAAAGTGTGAAATGTCACTGCCATTATGTAACTGTTTATGTGGGCTGAAAAGATATTTTGGGGAAATTACCATCTAAGACTGTAATAGTATGTATACAGATGCATTCTGCTCTAACAATATTTGCACATTGATATTTTTTCTGTACTGTTTAGTGCTTAAGGACACTGCAACGTGAATCAAATTTTATGTCACTGTAAAAAAATAAAAAATAAAGATAAATGTTTTCACAGTTGGTATACATCTGGCTTTACTTCATTGTTACCTAAAACTAGTTCTGCATCACAAGTGTAATGAAAATTTTTCATCTCAGTATCTTATAGTCTTATTATTAATAAAACTCACTACACAGAATCCTGCAGGAGAATTTCAGACACTATTCCTGAAAACACCCATTTTCGTGGATCCCCGGCATGTAAGAAGGAGGGGCTGCATTCGTTCCCACCACTGCTTGGTAAATATCACAAAGCGTAGACCCCATATATATCTGCTGCTGCCCCCCCCCCCCTCCCCCATATACATCTCAGGAGTACTTTAAATCCGCTGATGTATCCCATTTTCGGGAGATATATCACAAATTTATTTTGATAAATAGGCCCCAATGTAACTGAAACACTCTGCAAAATACAATAATAATGTCATCTTGGTTCTCAGCCTGACGTCTGGCAAAGTTAATTCATCTCTATTATTCCTAATATGGTGACTTATTCTGTGGAAGCATTGTTATGCATTAGAACTGTATATAGAATAGATGTGTATTGTCTCTAACAACTATACACGTTATTTTAAATGCTATTAGAACTAGGCAGAGCACTGTTGAGTGGTTTTAGCCCAAATAATTGATAAAATTCCAATTGATAAATGGATGGAGAAGATCATCTAAGGACATTCTCAATGGTTCCATGTTACAACAATGAATAAATGACTTACATTATATTAGACGGCCTTAACGAACACCAGTAGCAATAGAAGATATTTGATTACATACAATACAATAATTGTATTTTCATTACTGAGGTGTCATTATGGGCAGGGTAATTGAGCAGATTTTTTATTAATCCTTTGTCATTTTAAGAGTTTGGTTATAGCATCTTAGTATCCTGGAAATTGTCACTCTGCCTTATTAAATGCAATGAAGCAACACATCTAAATTACAACCCTTATCTATATATAACCTCTAATCTTGTAATCTGTGTTAGGTCACATGTCCTAGCGAGATTGAATATCATTGAACAGTTTTGATAACTTGGCAATAGACCATCTTATATTAAAATTATATTTAAAAAATCAACAGTTGAGATGAAGAAAGCATTGGTCCTGCATATGGGGCCCTTAACAATTATTCTGGCCTTCACAAATTTTTTAACTCATTTTATCTTTCATTTTATCATATTTTGCAAAATGTAAAAATAAAACAATGGTACAAAATAAGCCCCACTCATGGCCAAACCAAACCACACCCAGAGCTAGCCAAAGAACTTCCTGAGGTCCTCAATCCACACCCAGAGCTAGCCAAAGAACTTCCTGAGCTACTCAATCCACACCCAGAGCCACCAAACTACACCTAGAGCCAGCCAAATCACACTCTTAGATACTCAAACCACACCCAGAGTCACCCAAACCACACTCAAAGCTAGTCAAACCACACTCTGAGCTACTCGATCCACTCCCAGAGCCACCCAAACCACACCCACAACTAGCCAAACCACACCCGGAGCTACTCAAATCACACCCTGAGCAATTCAAACCACACCTAGAGACACCCATACCATGTCCTGGTCTACCCAAACCATACACAGAGATACTGAGCCCATGTCCAGATCTACTAAAACCATACCCAGATCTGCCCAACCATGCACACATTCTCATGAGTCTATGTTTTTTCTGAGTCTAAGACTTGGTTCAGACCTATCAAAATCAAATCTTTTAGTTTGTCCCTCTCACATCCATATTGGCTTGTGGGAGTGGTTACATCTAGTTACATTTTACTTACTCCTTGTTCTAATCTAATCTGAATAAACCCTCTTGAGTATTATACTTAAGAAATATATGGAGCACAATTATTTGTGCAAATATGTGAATACCAAGTGTCCCCTAAGCTGCTGAGGATAGGAAAATAAAAAAAAAAGACAAAGCCATTGCCTCGCCTATTTCACTCAGGAAGGACTTCTGACACAAACCGTTGTAGCGACTTGTTGGACTTCAGTGCACCAGGTGGCTCTCGTGAGCTTGTTGCAAGGAGACGAAGACGTTGGGCTGCTACTCCTCCGTAGGCCTTTCCTTCAGATTGCTCTATCACCCTCACCATGCTCTGTTTGGATCCTTTTCGTTTTTCTCCACTGCTGGTTCTCTGCTCTGATGCCGGCTAGTCGTGTCTTCCGGTTCCTGTGTGTGGATATCACCCTTGTATGTTTTATTTGATCCGGCATGTGTTCCAGCAGTCTCCGTCGCACTTCAGTGTCAGAGTGTATCACCTGTTACCAGCAATAGCGACAGCTCAGCCGCACTACAACATCTGAGCAGCAGCTCTTACCAACATCATGGCAGTCTCAGCTGCATTACAGTGCCAGAGTGGACGGTTGCTTCTAAACTTCTACAGTCTCTGTCGCACTTCAGTGTCAGAGTGTATAATCTGTTACTAGCAATAGCGGCAGCTCAGCCACATTACAGTATCCGAGCGGTAGCTGCTACCAACATCACGGGAGTCTCAGCTGCATTACAGCACCTAAGTCTCTATCGCACTTCAGTGTCGGGGTGTATTATCTGCTACCAGCAATAGCAGTGGCTCAGCCGTAGTACAGCGTCTGAGCGAATAGCTGTTAACAACTTCACGGATATCTCTGTCATCCAGCAGCAGCTAAATAGACTCTTTCAGCTCCTGCTGCATCCTCAAGGCTGCAAACAGCCAAGTACACACCAACCCTCAAGGCTTCAACCAGCCAAGAACACATCAGCCCTCAAGGCTGCAACCAGCCAAGTACACATCAGCCATCTAGGTTACAACCAACCAAGTACACATCAGCCCTCAAGGCTGCAACCAGCCAAGTACACATCAGCCCTCAAGGCTGCAACCAGCCAAGTACACAACAGCCCACAGGGCTGCAACCAGCCATGTACACATCAGCCCTCTAGATTGCAACCAGCCAAGTACACATCAGCCCTCAAGGCTGAAACCAGCCAAGTACACATCAGCCCGCAAGGCTGCAACCAGCCAAGTACACATCAGTCCTCAAGGCTATGGCCAGCCAAGTACACATTAGCCCAGAGGGCTGCAACCAGCCAAGTACACATCAGCCCTCTAGGTTGCAACCAGCCAAGTAAACATCAGCCCTCAAGGCTGCAACCAGCCAAGCAAACATCAGGCCTAAAGGCTACCACGTGGCCGAGTTCATACAATTGGCCAGCCCTCATCCAGTGTCCTGGGGTTCTACTACCTCTACTGAGTGAATCTTCCCAGGGATTCATAACAAGTTCGGTCTGGGTCTACAGCTAGAATATTGGATAGATAAAGCTTTGCTGGTTCTGTACAACAAATGGAACAACTGTCAGAAGTAGCTTATGCATTCTCTATGGCAGGAGGTGGATATTTGGGCCTCATGGTAAGTGGACACTATGTAGGACTTGGTGTAGAGTCTATCAGCGAAAATACTTCTCTATTTGCCTTCAGTTATCTGTGCCTGAGGACACCCCATGGGGAGCACAGTTTGAATGGATGTGATCACAGAGCATATTGAGTCACCCTCATTCAAATGATAACCAAACTGAAAATTGTACAAGCTTCATGTGGGTCAGGTCAGCTACCGACACGTGTATGTGTACTGATAGTATCCTTTCCACAGACATCAATATTATATATGCTTATTATATCAGTCCGCATTGCATCCATGCTAAAAGAAAGATCGCTGATCTCTGTGCTTACATCCATTCCATTGATTGCAGTAAAACATAGCAATGTATCAACCCCATGGAAAATCCAACTTGCATATACAGTATACAGTACATCTAAACAGTACATGTGTCCTGCCAGAGTAGATTTCTGGCTTAAGAAGACTATAATGATCAGTTTTTCTGCCAAAGTCCAGGTGGTATATTTACTAAAGTGCGGGTTTTTAGAAATGGAGATGTTGCCCATAGCAACCAATCTGATTCTACTTAACATTTTCTAGCACTTTCTAGCACACAGGCTCTCAAACTCTGTCCTCAGGACCCCAAACAGTGCATGTTTTCCAGGTCTCCTCACAGAATCACAAGTGAAAATCATTAGCCCCACCTGTGGATCTTTTAGAATGCTCTAGTGAGTCATGAATACACCTGTTCACCTGCTGGGTGACCTGGAAAACGTGGTCTGTTTGGGGACCAAGTTTGTCCAACTCAATCACTCTCAAAGAACTCATACTTGCCGATTCTCCCTGACATTGTGGTGACTCCCTGAAGAGCCCAGAAATCTCCCTGAGGCTTTCTGTCAGCACTGCAGATTTTCATTTTCACCATGACAATTGTGCATGGTTTGCAAATCTTAAATGGTTCAAAGCAGTCTCCAATCACAATTGCACCTTACCCCCATTAGCTGGCTGCTATATCACTTGGAAAATAATACAAACAAATGCTGTTTGATTATCTGGTTTATACGTAAAGAACTATGTAATTACTTTGGTGCTCATTTACAGTTGGCCGTAAATCGATTTTATGACACCCCTCTCAGATGTAGCAGTACACACCCGAGTCAGCACAGTGCAGATAGGTGTAGCTTTCACAATCTCACAGAAATGCTTTTTTCAATAGTTGGCAAGTATGAAAGAACTCCCTGGGATAGTCCAATATGATCCATGAATGCCAGGTAATCTGCATTTTAGCTTTAAAGCTTTGCCATATGTGTCATAAGTTAAAGGTACATACCAATTTGCCTAGAGAAAATATTTCCTAATCCTTCCATAGACACCATAACACATTAATCCATGTATGATCCATACAAACAGATGCAACCGAGGAAACTCAATGCATTTTGTGACGATACTTAATGCATTATGTGAGAATACGCAAAACATTTTGCATTTTGTTGCAGCTTTTGTGCTGCCTCCATGCATTTTCTCCCTTGATCAGATCCCTCTAAGTATCACAGAGGAAGAATTCTACTATAAAAATTAGAGATGAGCGGTTCGGATTCTGTGGCATCCGAAATGCTCCGAACACCGGGGATCCGAGTCCACCCGAGCCGAGGCTCGGGTGTTCCCGTCTGTCTCGGATCCCACTTCGAGGCCAAACGTCATCCTCCCGATGTCGGTTCTCACAAGAGTTTGTTTCTATATAAGGCTCCGCGACCGGGACTCGGCATCATTTCACTGTTCACTTGCACGCTGCACAATGCTCTGCAATGTCTCTCTGCATATGTTAAAGTGGCTGTGCTGTTAATGTGACTGTAGGGGGCACATTGCATGCTGATGTATGCTGCGCTACTCTGCTGATTAAAGTGGCTGCAGTAGCCTGTGTCCACTCCACACTCCAGACTCACAAGTGCTGTACTGTTAAGTGACTGTGTATAGGGGGGCACCAGGGCCGGATTAAGTTCAGTGGGGGCCCCTGGGCAACAAACATGTGGGGGCCCCTATTAAATGTGACGAACTGGGGGTATGCGCAATGGGGACCTTATGCAGAGCCCCCTGTCAGTGCCCCCAGTGGTAGAGCCCCGTATGCAGAGCCCCCAATGGCATACTTACCTACATTGCTGGGCAGCTTTCCGGGAGCAGCAGGAGAGGACCTGCTGCTCTCCTCTTCGGGGGGCGGGGCCAGATGATAGACGGCATTAGGCCCCGCCCCCTTTACAGAAAACCCCCGTGATTCGCGGGTCTGTGAGGAGGGGGCGGGGCTAAATGACGCAATTTGCCTAATTTAGCCCCGCCCCTTCCCGACGGACCCGATAATTTCAGGTAAAATCTCCCCATCCTGCCCACTTCACTAGGAAGCGGGCGGGATGCGGGAGATATGCCTACTCTTCCGGGATTGCGGGGGGTTACCCGAAAAATCGGGAGCCTCCCGTGATTCCCGGGAGAGTAGGCATGTATGCCCAGTGGTAGTGCCCAGTATGCACAGCCCACAGTAGTGGTGCCCTTTATGCAGTGCCCCCTATGCAATACTCCCATTAGTAGTGCCCCCTGTAGTAATGCCCCATGTGGTAGTTTTCCCAATAGTAATGCCCCCAGTAATAATACCCTGTAGTTGTGCCCCAATAGTAATGACCCCCAGTAGTAATGCAGCCAGTAATTATGCCCAATAGTAATGCCCCCTGTATAAAGGCCCCCAGTAGTAATACCTGTAGTTGTGCCCCCAATAGTAATGCCCCCAGTAGTAGAGCCCTCTGTATAAATGCCCCTGTATTAGTGCCCACAATAGTAATTCTTCCTCTGTAGCAATGCCCCCCCAGTAGTAATGCCCCAGGTAAGCCGCTTGCACTAAAAAAATAATAATAAAAAAAAAATACCTTATGCACCACTCCCACGTCCACTGCAGTCCTTGTCCAGTCCGCTCGGCTGCTCCTCTGCACCATGCACATGACGTCTCTCCCATAGTGCACAGCGTGAGCCGGAAGCCAGAGCTCACACTGCACGCTGATGTATGCTGTGCTACTCTGCTGATTAAAGTGGCTGTAGCCCTTTTCCAGACTCACAAGTGGCTGTGCTGTTAAGTGACTGTATATAGGGGGCACACTGCACGCTGATGTATGCTGTGCTACTCTGCTGATTAAAGTGGCTGTAGCCCTTTTCCAGACTCATAAGTGGCTGTGCTGTTAAGTGACTGTATATAGGGGTGCACACTGCACGCTGATGTATGCTGTGCTACTCTGCTGATTAAAGTGGCTGTAGTAGCCTGTGTAGAACTCCAGACTCACAAGTGGCTCTGCTGTTAAGTGACTGTGTATAGGGGTGCACACTGAACGGCACGCTGATGTATGCTGCGCTATACTCTGCTGATCAAACTGCTTGTGTCCAGACTCACAAGTGGCTGTGTGTAAAAGGCATGCTGATGTATGCTGCGCTGTACTCTTGCCCATCTGCTTCAGTGAAAAAAAATTATAATTTTTTTTTATAAAAGTTAGAAAAAACTATTTTTTTGTGCTGTATCCCACTGTGTACTGTATACAAGCACTGTGACTCCTTGGGCCGTAGCCCTCTTTGTATCATACATGCCTACTCTCCCGGAAGTTGCGGGAGGCTCCTGATTTTTCGGATAACCCCCCACACCCCCGGAAGAGTAGGCATATCTCCTGCATCCTGTCCACTTCCTAGTGAAGTGGGCAGGATGAGGAGATTTTACGTGGAAATTTCGGGTCCGTAGGTAAGGGTGAGGCTAAATAATGTAAATCGTGTCATATAGCCATGCCCCCTCCTCACGGACCTGCGAGTCGCGGGGCCTAATGACAATTATAGTCTGACCCCGCCCCCGAAAGATGAAAGCAACAGTTCCCCTCTGGCTGCTCCCGGAAAGGTGCCCGGCAATGTCAGTAAGTATGCTCTGTATACATGCACTGTGACTCCTTGGGCCGTGACCCTCTGTGTATACAAGCACTGTGACTCCTTGGGCCTTAGCCATCTGTGTATATAAGCACCGTGACTCCTTGGGGCATAGCCCTTTGTGTATACTGTATACAAGCACCATGACTCCTTGGGCCGAAGCCCTGTGTATACAAGCACCGTGGCTCCTTGGGCCGAAGCCCTCTGTGTATACAAGCACCATGACTCCTTGGGCCATAGCCCTCTGTGTATACAAGCACTGTGACTCCTTGGGTCGTAGCCCTCTGTGTATACAAGCACTGTGACTCCATGGACTGTACCTCTCTGTGTATACAAGCACTGTGACTCCTTGGGCCACAGCCCTCTGTGTATACAAGTACTGTGACTCTGCTGGCCACACCTTTGGGTCGGTGGGAGGGCCCAAGGACAATTCCATCTTGCACTACCTTTCATTTCTGCCACTGCTGTGTGACATAGGGAATCAGTATGTTTGACCGCCGGACATGAGCCCGGCGATTTAAATCCCGACGCCGGCAGCCTGATGGAGGAGATCCCGACAGTGGAGGTAAGTTTACTATTCCTAACCCTTCCCCCCCCTAACCCTAACCTCCCCCCTTAGTGTCTAACCCTAACCTCCCCCTGTTAGTGCCTAAACCTAACTCCCCCTCCCAGGACCCTAAACCTAACCTTCCCAGGGTGGTGCCTGACCCTAACCTCCCCCTTAGTGCCTAAACCTAACCCCCCCTTCCCCTAGCCTAACCCTAAGCCTCCCCGGGGGAGTGGGGTGCCTAACCCTAAGTCCCCCCGGGGGAGGTCCCTAAACCTAACCCCCCCCATCCCCTGCGACGTAGATACTTACCCCAGGTGTTGGATAATCGGTTCGGCGTTCTGTGGGAGTTCCAGTGTCGGGATTAACATAGGCATAGGTATTTCGACGCCTATGTTAGAGCCCTTGCCAGGATTACACTGTCGGTATTGAGACTACATACCGATTCATAGATATGCTTTAAATTGCGGTGTCTTGGCTGCTGCTCTGTCGCTTATGATCCGCTCCCATTGCAAAGCAAGTAATAGTATTAGAGATCACTGCAACAGTCTGATAATACTTGTCTCACTCAGGGCCTGATTCAGCAAAGATCGCAATTGCAAAGTTGCACGCAAGCAGCTTTGCAATTGTGATCCTTGCAGTAATGCAAATGCAGAAGGAGGTGTATAACACCCCTGTTGCATTTGCGGTCCCAGCACTGCGATGAAGGTCGCAGGCTGGGATCACTATGGTCGTGATGGTGGACAGCATCCCAAAAAGGTGCGGACAGGCCCATTTCCGGGAACGCCGGCTGCCCCCTGCACTGCCCCTTAAATGCTTCCGCCTGTCAATCAGGCAGAGTCATTCAAGAGCTAACGTGCGTCTTAGCAGGTCCCATTCTGCACGCTCGCAGACGGTTCTGCGCACGCTCAGATTCCTTGCGTGCACTTCTGTATCAGGCTCTCAATCTGCATCAGTTATTTGCAGTCTGGTAATATCTCCTGACTCTTCTGAGGCATTTGAATAACTAACTACAGAATTTGCTGAAACACATTTCATGTCAGTTCCTAGAAACTGTTAATTTTTAATGAGACACTTCCATATGCATACCATAATACACTTCATTTTAGGCTTCAGTACAAATGTAAAGTATAAAGTATACACAATTATACACGTGACTACAACTAGCTTTTATAGTATAATAAGAAATAAACAGGACTGGTGCATACATTCTGGGTACCCTACACACCCCCAGCCAAGGGGTGGCACCTTCACTATGCCCTATCATGGCTCAGCCCTGCACTCTTGCTTCTTGCCTTTTGGAAAGTACAGTAGGAGTGCTTATGGGATCTTCTGCTTTTAGGAGTATGGCACTCTGCTGTGACATAGGCCACACCCCTTTCCAGCGCATTACAAACAGGAGCAAAAGTGGTATCACAGCGCCGGCCCTGATAATATAGCCAGACCATCCCGCCACTGTACAATAAAGTAAACTTTATTTCCTGACCCCATATCCATCTTCCCATTGATAAAGCAAATTTGAATGAAGCCAACCAATTAAAAAAAAATATATATACATAAACTCTTAGGACATATAGCAAATATTTTCCTCTATTAAATAAATCAGACAGGACTCACTAAAGCTGACCATACACGCTACAATTATCGGGGTGGTCCGCCCGATATCCGCGGATCTCCCCGATAATTGTAGCATGTGTGCGGGCGACCGATTGTCCAGCATGCCTGTCCGATGCGATATTTAACAGTTAAACTGTCAGCCGCATCGGACTGTGTATGCCCAGCCACGGCCGACAGACAGACATTTCCTGTGTTCCTTCCCATGGAAGGAACAGGGAAATGTCTCCTCCCCCGGGGGCGGAGCGCAGATGTTGGGCTGTTACACCGTGAGATATCTCACAGTGTATAGCGCGGACATCTGCGGCTGGCAGGCTGCCAGATAAAGTGTCTGTCGGTCTAACAGACATTTTATCTGGACGTGTATGCCCAGTTTTAGTCTTCCTATGCTTCGTGCTGCATGACCTACTGTTATCTAATTTGGGCGTCTTGCCAACTATTTCCTACATGTTAAAATTGGAGCATTACCGATAAGTGGAGGTTGTCGAAGCCTTTTCAGTCCTTTAAGCCCTCTGTTCTATGAAGTGTTAGCTCATCATGCAGATGTTTTACTACCTTATTAACCTAAAAAGGGTCAAAGATTTTATTAATACGAAGACAATCTTTTTTCGTTATGATAGGTTACACCCCCCACCTTTATTTGGCTTAGTACTACTAGGCCTGACCTCTAGGAAGAAGCTCAGGTCCACTCTTAAGGGCAGAGACAGCTTGTCCTGCGAAAGGAAGGTGCCCACTTGCGTCCTGTTGGGCTGCTGAGAAGCAATGCTTTTTCGCCAACACTGAGTTCATACTGAACCGCAGCACGCCACCCAGAGACCCTATAACTCCACCCCAAGCGACGAAAAAAGTCTATGCAAAAACAGTGACATGCCAATGGATAAGGATAAGGCCGATGCCCGTTCCTTTACCCAAGTCATTACCGCCGGCATGAAACATCAAGAACCCATTTAGCAATTCACTCAGAAATAAGTGGAAGGACTCCATCCCACTTAAGACCCCTATTTCTTAACCACCTGACCTCCCGACTACCAACTAAAGCTGCTGCCCAGATAATGAAGGAATGCCTGACAAACCATATAGGGGAGTCGTCTTGAGACACATCTGTAATCAGATTAATCCCAACACAGTCAATATTGACAACAGAAACATATAGATATAACATGATAACACAAAAAATATAGCAAAGAAAATAAAAAGTTACAGCAGGAAGAAGGGAGAAAGGAGCGGCGCAATAGGAGGAACGGGCGACCCAGACGAAGGTAAAAACCAGCTAAAAAAAAACCTTGGGATCTTATATGTCTCTTGTTATATTATTATTTGTTTTCTTTTTCTTTTTGTTTACTACTTTATTTCTTTGTTTCATCTTTTTCTTACTTATTTTTTTTTTTAATATTCCCTCTAGGTAAAAAAAAATTTGCTCGGCCAAATTTCTTCACACCCCCACAATAGTGATGAGCAAAAATCTGGGTCAACCACGCAAGAAGCACATGCCTAGTTGCTAAGAGTAGGACGAATGTAGTGCTTCTAAGCCGGTGATTTTCATCGGCCAAGTGACTATGTTGCTGACTGACATACCCTCCTCTGCAGTGCACGTGGCAGCTCCTATCCTAAAGGAATGGGTCCCATAAAAGGACACATCCAAAATGAATGCCAGCAAACAACGTATAAAGACCGCAGACTAAGACTGGGCTTTGAGGGTAATCCGCCACCCCCAACTAAGCTGATCGGGCTTTGAGTGGTGGATCCTGCATAATGGAGATTCGGCCTTTAGGACTACGTTCTCAGTTAGTATGCCTGAATATAACGAGCCCTTGGATGATGCAACCAACTCACAAATTCTAAAAGCCCCATAAAAAGCCATTGAAAAAGCAACCTGAAATGTGGATGCTTCATACGGGTCTGCAACTACTCCCAATACTACATCAACCAGTGAACGCAACAATGCAAGATCGATGGGCCGCCTCTTATCTTCCCTAGGCTTATCGCAACAAGCTGAGCCCGACTTAGCCTTCTAAACTAAAAAGGATTTAATCGGGTTTCTCTTGCCGTTCAATCTAGAAAAGTATGCAATTCTAGCTAGAGCCGTCACTGTAGACGCTTTAGACCTACCTTCCTTATAACAGCCCCAGACAAATGCACTAAGACATCACTTCTCTGTTTTACCTGAGGCAACCTCTGACTCAAGGAACTGCTCCCAATCCCTCCAAGCCGCTAGATATGCAGGCCTAGTTGATGGTGCCAAAGCAATGGTTGCCAATCCATCTATACCATTTTGATAATCTGCCATACAGAAGGAGGACAAGTTAGGCCATGAGAACTAGCATGTGGTGCCAACTTTCTAAATCTTGAACACTAAAAATGCGACAATGCATCTGTTATACAGTTGTCTGTCCCTGGGACAAGGTATGCCCTAAAACCAATATTAGCTTCTAAGCAATGAAGGACTGGATGCCTCACCAGAAGTAACACAGGCATTGAAGATGATTTCTGATTATTAATGGCTTGCACAACCCCTAAATTGTCCACTATTGGAAAAAGCTCCAAGAGTAGCATATTCATCATCAACCCAGAGGAGTGCCATGCCTCCAGCCAAGGCTCTGCACACTATTCGCCATCAAAATGTGCACCACAAACAAATGCCCATGACGCATTTGTAAACAGCTGCAAAGAAGTGTGAGCCACATATCCTATGGCCATTAAAATCGCTTAAGGACGACAACCATAAAGTCAGATCGTCCTTGATCTCCCTAGGCAGGTGCAATCTATGAAGTGGCAAAGATATTCCTGACATAGCTCTCTCAAGCTTTCTGTAAAAAACCCACCCTATGGGTATAACCCGGCATGAAAATTTTAATGACCCCAACAAGGGCTGCACCTCCCACAAATAGACCTTGCCTGCATTTAAGCAATGACCAATCTGATCTCTCAAATGACCTTATCGCCGGGAAACGACAACAACGGGCTAAGGTATCTATCTCGATGCCTAAGTAGGATAAGCACGTCGTGAGGCCTTCCATTGTTCCATGCACAATGGGCACCCCAAGTGTGCAGAAAAATGCTTTCACTGAAAAAAGCATGTCCCCACAAATGCCCTCACTCGCTGTTTCCACAATTAAAAAATCATGCAGGTTATGGGCAACACCAAAATGCCGAGTACCTGTCTGAATGCACCATTGAAGAAAAGTAAAAAAAATTTCAAAGAAAGTGCAAGAGACTGAGCATCCCATGGGCAAGTACCAGTATAAAAAATAAGAACCCTCAAAATTAAAGCCCATCAAGCAAAAATATTCAGGGGATACAGGCAACAAATGGAGGGCAGATTCAATATCAACCTTCGCCATTAATGCCCCTTGCCCAAAACTCCTAACCAAACTCAGCACGTCGTCAAAGGACTGATAGCTCGCACTGCAAATGTTATGTTCAATGGCATCATTAACTGATCTGCTGGCCGGGTATGAAAAGTGTTGTATAAGCCTGAACTTACCCGGAACTTTTTTGGGCACTACGCCTAGTGAGGATATGCACAAATCGGGCATAGGAGGTTTGAGAAACGGACCGACCATGCGACCCAACCCCAGCTCTGCAGCCAATTTAGCTCTAACCACCTTGGGAAATATTCTGGCAGATCGTAAATTGCGGGAAGCCACTGCATTGGCCCGACGACCGGAATGCGAAAAGCGCATGAAAAACCTTGAACCAAAAATTCAGTATCGGCCCTATCAGGGTAAAAACACAACCATCTAAACAATGCTGACAAACAACTCGGGGAAGGTGCTAGAACAAAACTACTTTGGGGCGTCACTGCGAGGGGTACCTGAAGACTCGGCAGTCTTGGTCCAATCCTTGGCGGAATGGCTTCCTCCACAGCTGGCACAGAAGTGTCAAAAACAACATTTCGCTCCCCTATCACTATTAAAAACAAAGTACTTTCCTTTCGCAAAAGGAATGGCCTACGCTTTGCTGGGGACTGCAACCTTATGCACTGGAATGTGGCGGCACCTGAGACCTTGTCTGTGGAGACTGCATTTGAATGAGGTGGCGGGGGTACAGGCGGGATGCCCATGGGCCCCGTGCCCAGTACCAAGCCGGCTGAGCTGAACTGGCTAGAGGGAGGAAGAGGGCCAGGGGTGGGAGGCTGATGGGGAGGTAAAGGGAGAGGGCTGAGCTTGGAGGAGGCCGATGTCGTGTGTTGACCACAGCTGTTGGAGATGGAAGGGATGGCGGTGCTGTGTGAGCCACGGCCGCAAGCAATGAAGGAGCCCAGAGTGGACCGCGGGCGGAACCCAGACTCGGGGGGGGTGGGATTTGGGGGTGGAACGCCTGGGAAAAGACATGGCAAAGGGATGAATAGAAAAGGAAAAGGGTATGCAAAAGGAGAAGGATAGGAATGATGTGAGTGAAAGGAAAGGAGTGTGAAAGAAATAGTAGGAAAAAGAGAGGGAAGGCAAAACAAAATGGCTAGTAGAGAAGGGTTGGCTGTATTTCCCCTTCGTGCTAGGGACCTGGAAATGACGTGAGTGAGGGCGGAAGTACAGTTCCTGCCCATGACAGCTAGCTAAAGAAGTACTTTGTCCTCACTTAAACAAGTTTTTTGTCCCCTCGCGGGCTACTGCGCTTGCCACCCTTCGGGCACGGTGGCTCGCTACGCTCGCCACATGGTTATATTCCCCCTCTATGCCCACTTGGATGGTAGGGAATGATGCTGGACACTGGGAATGACGCTGGACACTGGCTGATGACGTCGGGGTCCTCTCCGTGAAGGGGATTTAGACATTACCAATAGAGAAGTGCTGTGTGTACTTAACTTTGAATTTCTCTGTATCAAAAGAGGAAGTGAACCCTGCTTCCGCCCTTTAAATATATGAGCTAAGACCCTCCCCTAACAAGGCCTGTGATAGGCTGTTGAAAACCAGCCCTAATCCTTCAATCACCACAGGCAGGGTAGACTAAAACCACCTTACTCAGTGTCATTATATGCAATTTGAGACTTTTTTCAGTCACAAATTGCTCATTTCCACACTATGCATGTGTGATTTTTCAGACTCTGGGCGAAATGTAATAGGGTGAGAGTTTAGAAAAGTGAGAGTTTCTGACACTTTTTAAACTTTGCCAATGTAATTGAGTCCAAAAACAAAGTAACAGAGCGAACTTGCATGTTTTTTTAGACTTAAAGAACTCTCACAATTTAAAATCTCATTCAGATGTTTTCCCATTTTGAAGATAAAACTCAACCAATGTGAGAGTTTACTGCTAAACTCTCACATTTTCTAAACTCTCACCCTATTACATTTGGCCCTCTGTGTCTTTTTATTTTTTGCCTCAAGTGTATGGCTGAGCCCCAGTGGCAAACGCAGGATTTTGAAAGGGGTTTTTCCAAATTCTTGGTTACCGAACCAATCACAAAACATCTAGACACAGATAGATAGAGAGAGAGATAGATAGAAACAACTTACACAGGATTTAGGACCACTACAGTAAAATATACCACTCAGCCTATTACGGGGTACACACACACTGACTGACACAGACACACACACCTCTTTCACTAAAAAAACATGACTGCAGCAGGCAAATAAATACAGCCAGCATGATTTATTAAAGACCCCCCTGCCCCCAGTAGTGCCCCTCATACAGTGCCCCTCATAAAGTGCCCTCAGTAGTGCCCCTTATACAGTGCCCCCAGTAGTGGTCCCCCTATGTAGTACCCCCAGTAGTGCCACTTATACAGTGCCCCCAGTAGCAGTCCCCCCCCTTTGCAGTGCCCCCAGTAGTAGTCCCCCCTAAGCAGTGCCCCCTGTAGTGCCCCTTATATAGTGCCCCTAGTAGTAGTCCCCCGGTAGTGCCCCTTATATAGTGCTCCCAGTGGTAGTGCCCCCAGTAGTGGTCCACCCTATGCAGTACCCCCAGTAGTGTCCCTTATGCAGTGCCCTCAGTAGTGCTCCTTATGCAGTGCCCTCAGTAGTGCCCCTTATACAGTGCCCCCAGTAGTGGTCCCCCTATGCAGTGCCCCGTATATAGTGCCCCCAGTAGTAGGCCCCCCTATACAGTGCCCCCTGTAGTGGTCCCCCTTATGCAGTGCCCCCAGTCGTAGTCCCCCCTATGCGGCACCCCCAGTAGTGCACCTTATATAGTTCCCCCAGTAGTAGTATCCCATACACAGTGCCCCCAGTAGTGGTCCCAGCTATGCAGTGCCCCCAGTAGTAGTCCCCACTATGCAGTGCCCCTTATATAGTGTCCCTAGTAGTAGTCCCCCCTATGCAGTGCCCCCAGTAGTGGTTCCCGCTATAAAGTGCCCCTGTAGTAGTCTCCCCTATGCAGTGGCCCCAGTAGTGCCCCTTATGTAGTGCCCCCAGTAGTAGTACCCCCTATGCAGAGCCCCCAGTAGTGCCCCCCTGTAGTGGTCCCTTCTATGCAGTGCCCCTTATATAGTGCCCCCAGTAGTAGTCCCCCCCATGCAGTGCCCCCAGTAGTGCCCCTTATATAGTGCCCCCAGTAGTAGTCCCCCCCATGCAGTGCCCCCAGTAGTGCCCCTTATATAGTGCCCCCAGTAGTAGTCCCCCCCAGTGTACTACCCGGCAGCGGTGTGTTTGTGACTGTGTAGAGCCAACCGCACTCACTGTGGACCGCACTACACTTACTAAAACCGCCACTGATCGACGAGCAGGGGGATTTCTGGGTGCTCAGAAACCCCCCTGTGTGCGCGCCTTCCTGAAATGGCGTAAAGCAACTGCAATGAGTAAGTTTACTAAGAATCGGGTCTGGTCCAAGATTGCCTGAGTTCAACACGCACAGCACCGTGCTTTGCTGAATCATGTTTTTTGATGGTGTATGTGATCATGTGTTATCCCTGTGCTGCCTGTGTTCCCCGTAGCCAAACACTACGGGGAACACAGAACATTGTGTATAGCTACAAAAGTTTTTTTTAAAACTGCGTGAGTTCCCCCCTCCTGAGCATAAATAGTCCAGGGCTCTTTGAGTTCACAAAATACGGGGGAAAACAATGTAGGGCTCCCACGTATTTCATGAACTAGCATCATGCTCCTGGCCCCGATGCTGGTAGTAAAAATACTAGGAAAAAATGGTGTGGTATTCCCCCGTATTTTTACTATTACACATGCACACACTCATTCACTTACACTTACCCGCACTCACACTACATACTTACCTTGTCCCCAGTGCTGAATTGTCCTCTTCTCCAGTAGAATCCCGCTATATGCTGGGGAAAAATAAAACATACTCACCTACTTCTTGGCGCGGGTCGGTCCTCTTCTCCAGTAGAGTTCCCGGCCATTAAAATAGAAAAACGCATTGTCCCGAGCCAGACCGGACTGAAGAGTTGTATGTGTTTATACAAACAGGTCTCCCCCGCAAGTGACAGGACCCACACGGTTTCCAGCACTTGCCAGGCCACCAGCCAATTAGTGGCCACTACTATAGTAAGCAGCCGCTAATTGGCTGTGAGTGGCCTGGCTGTCAATAAACAACCAGGCCGCTGATTGGCTAATAGAGTTACGGAGGCCCATCTGCAACTGATTGCCGCAATTCCCTGATCTGCTTTTCCCAACTCGCTGGTTCCATACGAAACATTTATTGAGATTGGTGAGACGGGATTTTTAACATGCTGCATTTCCCCAAACCGTCACCGAATCGTCATCCATCAATGGCCACCAGTTTTCATTGCAGATTGACGCTTCGAATCAGGGAATCGTGGCCCTGATGTATGACCTGCATAAAGTCTCAATACCATATTTCGTTTACATAGCGTGCTGTTTCCTACCACCAGATGTCATATCATGCTTGCCGACACTCTGGCCAGAATGCATAGCGGGGGCGTGGTGCATCATAGGGGGGGCGGGACTGGGGACATTACCAGCAATAGGGGCAGAGCAGGGCGTGGCCACATGATCGCTGCACAAAGTGAATATTCCCGGCATTGCGAGGCCATGTCATCATGTCATTGCGGGGCCATGAAGACACGATTCAGTGCGAACCGCATCATTGGCGCCTCGGCTGTGAGGGGTGTGTGGGTGGGTGCGGGGGGGTTGGCAGACGGCCGGGAGACTTGCCTGCTTTTCCGGATAGCCAGGAGAGCCACCTGATCTTTGAGAGCCTCCTGGCCATTCCGGGACAGTAGGCAAGCATGTGTCATATTGAGGGTGGAAACTGTGATAAATAAACAAGCTAATGGGGTATATTGGACCTCTAAAATCTGTAACCAGCACTAGACAGCATGGACTCAAGGACTTAGCTACAGTAGCTGCGGCTGGTAAGGTGCTCTGGCCACTTTATTATAAATATTCTTCTTGTTTCTTCCCTCTCGCTATCATCCAATAGGATAATTGTAATTCATTTGGAGATAAATAATAATAAAAATAAACGTATTAACACAAACTGATTGCCGCACACTGACGGTGAAGTAAAATAACTCCAACAAGTCTTCTCAGCTCAGCCAATCACAAGCAGTTTTCCCACACAAGCTTCTTGTGATTAGCTGGCTCCTGGGGCTGGGAGGCTGCTTGTGATTCTCTGGGTAGTGGTGACTTCTCCAAGTCAAATCAGTTTACACAGTCACTCATCTGCTAGCTTGGAAGCTTTATGTTTATTAATCCTAAACTATACATAGCTATTATCAGTACACAAGGCGGTTCTATTCAGATGTTTGCAAAGCAATATTTCCTAAAGTAGGTTACATACAATAAACAGGCACTGTGACTGACAGCAGTACAGTATCAATTCTGAAGTAGTTACAGTGACAAATGCAAATTACAGTATTGTTATTGGAAAACTCATGTGCCTGGAATTTATGCAGAACGGAAGTTGTCTGTGAATGCTTGTGACATTAGGAGGCAGACATTCCTTCTTTGTGATTGTCTATTAATAATCACATAATGCACCTAGTGTATGGTGTCACAGAATGTGACAGAGGTCATTTTTCTGGTGGGAGTACAATAATCAAGGATCTCATACTACTCTGTGCCCCATGAATAGGGCTAGGACAGATGAAACCAAAGTCTCTGGGAAGGGCTGATGAAAGTTGTAGGTTTACAGTACTGCAAGTCATTTAGAGTTAGTTATTGCTGGCAACATTTTTAACTCTTTTGCTTTCCTGGGCATGGGAACAATATGCCAGTATCTGTAGGGGAGAAGGGTTTTCATGTACATCAGTCATTGCTCCAGTGAAAATATAAATTTGATGCATTTGCTAGAAAAAAATAACAAATATTTATTTATATATAATATATATATATATATATATATATATACTGTATACAGAAAGAGAGAGAGAGAGATCCAAAAGAAACGGCACTCAGAGACACATCAAATGGTTACCTCTTATATGGTCCTGATGACGGGGCTGACACTCCGAAACGTTTGAATACAAGTTTATAGACAGGAGGGGGCCCGTGTGCAGCCCCCTCCTCTCTGCCCGGCAGCCGGCTGCGCACTGAGCTGTGCACGGCCAGTGCCGTAGTTATAGACTCTGGGCACTAGAGTGCGCCCAGAGTCTATAGAGTATGCGCAGATCACCGGGAAAGATCACTGTGCATGCGCAAACGATGGGAAAATGGCCACGGCAGCCATTTTCCAATCGTTTTTACAGCGCCGGACCCCCGCTCCGACGTGGGACTCCGGAGTGGTAAGTAATACTATGGGTGCAGGGTGTGCGGTGCGGAGCCCCCCTGGCCCGTGTGTCCCGCACACCTTGCACCCATTATAGATACGCCGCTGATTTGATGTGTCTCTGACTGACATTTCTTTTGGATCTCTATGAAGTGTATTGCGGGGGTTGGGTATGAAATTCCGGCGGCTGGCTTAATAGCCGTCGGGTGAAATATCTACAGTGGAAGCCCGACAAAAGGAGAATCCCGACAGTGCAGGTAAGTCATCTAACCCTACCCTTCTCCCCCCCGTAACCCTAACCCTCCCTTGGGGGTGCCTAACCGTAAAACTCCCCGGGTGGTGCCTAAAAGTAAGTCCCCCCGGGGGTGCCTAAACCAACACCCTCTCCCTGCACCCTAAACCTAACTCTCCCGGGGGGTGTGCCTAACCTCCCCCCAGTGGTGCCTAACCCTAACCCCCCCTACCCCTAGCCTAACCCAAACCCTCCCCGGGGGTGCCCCACCGACTAACTGCTAAGGTCCAGTAGGGATTATGTGCTAGTCAAGAATCACACGGTAAGGAGCCCCCTGAAAGGGTCTACCAACATTCCCATTCAGAGCAAGTCAACCCGTCATCACCACACCATCCCCCCTACCCTACATTCCCCATATCCCTGAATCACCCGATCAGACCTTACAACCCAACCACCCCTTTTCCCCGACCATTCCAGAGCAGCATTGTGACTACTCAATAAAACGGTTTGGCCCTCATACTGTTGTCTGTTTTCATTTTGCACACAGCACGGTTACCTCCACAACTCCAGCATCTCAACCCACACACATTTAAAGAGAGCACCTGACCTCCAGATTCATTCCTATTATAGACAGGACCATTTACTCCTGTAAGAAGGTGCAGCACTTGCTTCTCCCCACCCCCTCCATTGACACACCCAGACCCCACACATCCACCCCCACCACACTTCACCACCAGCCTCCCCCTCCCCCTACACGATCACCCACACCATCCACCACCCACTGCGCCCCAACCCCCCCCCCCCCCTCTGCTCATCCTCTTCACCCACTACCACCCTCCACCAACACCCCACTCTGGATTAGCCCGGCCCCTACCCACCGCTTTCGATTTAGCAGACAGCAACAATAATCCACACAGCAAGACTTGCAGGTGTAGCAGCAGCACAGAATGCAACACAACATATATATATATATATATATATATATATACACACACTTGTGCAAAGCAGATATTTGTATTTGCAGAAACAGTACAACATAGATGATATTCACTGTGTCAGCATAGGTGAGCAAGGCAGATATTCACTGTGTAAAGGTGCCCACACACATACGATGTCCTCACGATACGATTTTATGGCCAATTTCCTCATGAACTTTCACAGGAGCTCCCTTGCCGTCGTGATCACAATTTTGGAAAAAAGACACCCAATCTGTCTTACGATCTCTCGATCTATCGGATCGTACGCATCGTGAGATTGGCCATAACAAATCGTGAGTTTAAAAATTTTTTTAAAACGGGCTCTTGACTATTGGTGGGAAATTTAAATAGCCATAACAATGGGAGGGGCTATCTAGGGAGTATAAACAGCAGGCACCCTAAACTCTGTGCACATTCTGCTCTGCTACTAGATGAGGCTAGGTGTATTCCTGCTGAATCCTGTACATTGCTACTGTGCTCTTTGTATTTGGCTTGCCTTTTACAAAGTTTATTCTACCTGCAAGTGTGTGCTACCTACCTGCATTCTATCCTGTTCCTGAATTCTGTACTGATGCGTCCCTATCAGTATAGAGTGTTGGTCGCTGAAGCTGGGGTCTGGGAGATTAGGAAGAGGACCCAATGAAGAAGGACGAGAGCATGCTGGACCAAGGAGTGGCTGCTACAAAGGGATACCCGCTCTCACATGTCCCTGCTGATGGAGATCAAGGAGAACAACCCGGAGGACTATCGGAACTACCTGCGCATGGATGACGCCACCTTCCAGGAATTGCTGCATCTGGTGACCCCCCACATCCAGAGACAGGACACAAGGTGGCGGAGGGCAATCCCTGCTGAAGACAGACGGGTGGCTACCCTAAGGTACCTGGCTACAGGAAGGTCACTGGAAGACCTAAAGTTTGGGACACTCATCTCACCTCAGTCCTTGGGCGTCATCATTCCGGAGACCTGCAAAGCCATCGTAAAAGTGCTACAGTACCATTATTGCAAGGTAAGTTAAAAAAAAACACCACACATTGTTTTCTTGTGTAAAGAAAAACATTTTTTTATTTTTTACTCAACATAAAGCAAAAAATAGCCTTCATTTAGTACAATGTGCACTGACCTGCAGGTAACTGAAAGTGTGCACTAAACTGTGTGCAATATCCTTTTTTTATAACAATTTTACAAAAGAACATTATCACCAAATTTTATGAATCCCAATAGGTAGACGGCTGTATGTGATAGAGAGGGTCAGACGCCAGTTTGAACAGGCCAATACACATATGGCACAAGTATACATTGTGGCCCCGGCTTCCAGCAATGTGTACTTGTGCCATGTCCAAATGGCGTCATCACCACCCTATCCCATGCAGCAAGCACCTATTAGAATTCATAAAATTTGGTGACATTAAAAGCAAGAGAGAAAAAACAACCAAATTAAATATCAAATAAATTTACATCTCTGTATATTGGGGCGACTCATCTGCTGCATCCAGCAGAGCATTATACAAGGTCGTGCTGGTGCTTGGGGTGCTTGGTGGGGGAGTAATATCTAACTGGGCAGGGGGGGGATGGACATACCTATTTGGGGCAGGGGAAAATAGCATTGGATCTGCAATGTATGTAGAATTTATGAGATTTTTGCTCATACAGCGACTCAATAGGTCGTGGGTTAACCTTAGAAAATTTCTTTGGATATCTGTATCCATATTTCTCAATGTGCTGTTCACATGAGCTGTGAAATCATCTATTGCATCTGGGGGTTTCTGCAGTAGCCATTCTGTGTTTTGTAAAAAATGGTCCTCACGTTCAGTAAGGTTCTCCTTTCTCCCTTGTTTTTTTTTTTTTTTTTTTTGGGGTTGTTGAGAAGAGGAGGGTCCAGGTGGAAGTGGAGTTTCCACTTGTGTGCTATTCTCCAGATCACTGTCACCACCGAGCAGACTGAGGTCCGGTGTGGATGCTAGATCAGGTTGTTGGGTGGAAGTCTATATAGGAAAAAAAGATATATAAAAAAATTATAGTCATGTTTTTTCCCCCTTTTTACTATTTTTACAGTTTCCTAACACCGTGGAGGAGTGGACCAGCATCGCGGAAGATTTTGAACAACATTGGAATTTCCCTAACTGCGGAGGAGCCATCGATGGGAAACATATCCGCATCAAGCCACCTGCCAACACCGGATCATACTACTACAACTACAAAGGATTCTTCAGCATCGTTCTCATGGCAGTGGTGAATGCCAACTACGACTTTCTGTTTGTGGATGTCGGCAAGAATGGCCGTGCTTTGGATGGTGGGTCCTTCAAAAAGACGGCTTTCTACCAGAGACTCGCCAACAAAACCCTCAACTTGCCCTCACTGGACCAGACAAAGCACGGCCTAAATTACGTTTTCGTTCCAGACGAGGGTTTTGCATTACATGAACATGTGATGAAGCCATTTGCACACAGGGGCCTGACCAGAGAGAAAAGGATCTACAACTACCATCTATCCCGGGCACAACGCATTGTGGAAAATGCGTTTGGAATAATGAGCAACCGCTTCCGCATTTTCCACACCACCATCAATCTACATGTGGAGAAGATAGACTGGGTCATGATGGCGTGCTATGTGCTGCACAACTTTCTGCAAAGAAAATCTACTCAAAGAGGACCTGTCCCAGCTAGATCAGAAGATGTAGGACCCCTGGAGGCTATTGAACATTTGACATCTGTGTCTGCACCACCAATTACAACAACATCCACCGCACGTGCCAAAGAAGTGAGGGAGGAGTACATGACCTATTTCAATGGACCAGCTGCTGTACCATGGCAGGAGGACTGTCTGCGAACTACTGACTAAATTGGACATTTGGGATTTAACAACAAAAACATTAAGGATTTTGGTTTAAACTGTGTCACTACTTATCAAGACTTCTGCAACCTCCTCATCTCCCTCACGCTCAGACATCAAGATGATTGATTCCCTTTGAGGCTCTTGTTCACTGATGAATGACATAATTTGGTAGTACCACAGTGCAGGAGTATATATTTCATCTATGCCCGCTCCTGATTTTTTGGAGTCATCCACCTTCTTTTTTTCTTTGATGTACACTGTCCTGAGATTTTGAATCTTTTGCCGTACAGTTTTCAGGTCTGCATCAGATATGTATTTTTTCGTATACATCAAAAGTTCCTCTAGTGCGGCCAACTTGTGCGACTTATTGTGGTACTTCCGAGAACTGATCTTCCACAGACAGTCTTTCGAGTGCAGGATTTCAATGAATCCTGTAACGAATTCACGTTCAGAATCCATGGACATTATCTATGAAGCAGAAAAAAAAGGACATTTAAATATTTGTGTATATAGTTTTGTTAAATGTAATGTTGTTATGGTTCACATTTTTAATGTTTTAATATTATCTTTTTTACAGGTTTTTAAATGGTTTGTTATGGTATTCTAATCATGTTTTCTTTTACAGGAATGTCATGTGTTTATTGCTTGGTAATAGAATGTGTTTCTTTGTTTGACAGTATGGGTTTTGCACCTTTGGGCCTGTCGTTGTGGTAGAACTACAGATCCCAGGATGCCCTAAAAACAGTTTCAAAGGTGGGTGGCAGGTCATCCTGGGATCTGTAGTTCCACAACAGCTGGAGACCGTAAGGTAGAAGACCCCCAGCTTTAAATAATGTTTGTTTTTAAATGTAATGTATGGTGATTTTTTTGTAAAATATGTGTTTATTTATTTATTTTTTTGTTATATTACACACATTGGTGGGCAGTGGGAGCTTAATGCATGACCCAGCCACCGCCCGCCTCAATACGGCGGGCGGTGGCTGGGTCATGCATTTATTACCTGGGGGCACACATTGGTGGGCAGTGGGAGCTTAATGCATGACCCAGCCACCGCTCGCCTCAATATGGCGGGCGGTGGCTGGGTCATGCATTTATTACCTGGGGGCACACATTGGTGGGCAGTGCGGAGCACATATTGGTGGGCAGTGTGGTTGTATTTAAACTGTACCAATACTCACCAAAACTTGTCCAAAACAAGAATCCAGTGTGCAGGCTCCTCAATGTGCGACTGTCTTGCTCCATACACGATGCTGCACAAGATGGCGATGGGGTGTGTCCAGGCTTCTGTCAGTCAAATTCCGCGTTGTGCGATGAATAGTACGATTCGTCGTGAAGGAAAAAACCCTCAGATCAGAAAATGCGATGTACGACGAGCGGGGACGCGCATCGGCATCGTGCTCGTGAGTATATATAAACTCACGATTTGTACTTTTTTTACCCGATTCGTCGTCACGATTCGTCTAAATCGGCCAGATCGTGTAAAATGTCGCTATATGTGTGGGCACCTTAAGTTTGGTAATACCTGCAATTGGTAGAAACAATAATTAAAGTTCCACAAGAACGTAATAAACAGGGAACAGACATGGCTGGACATACGCAGTATGGATAAACATTGGCCTGATTGGAGCTGTCAGCTGCTCTATGATCAGCCTGGCAGCAGCAAACAGTGAGCTGGCAGGCAGTTGTGGAACAGCTGGCGGCAATTGCGGGGGCAGGGCACCTGGATAGCGATGGTTCTGCTAGTGTTTAGGCGGCCGTGATCTGAGCTCTCAGCTTCGATTGGCCAGCAGCTGCAGCAGGTAGCTCACAGCCAGCAACAGCGGGCTGCCACTGTGGGAACAAGCAGGTCCAGGGAAGCTGGAGCAGAGTAGCAGACTCTGCACAGTGATGGCAGTGGGCACTGGGCATTAACAAAAAAGGTCGCTGGTCTCTGGAGGAGGGTTGCTGTGCATGCCCAGCCGCAGCAGCTCCTCCTCCCATGGGTCTTTGCGGATTCCAGCAGGCTGAGCCTGCACTGACTCCCTGCAGCCAGCCAGCGCCACCCCCACAAAGCGCAGTGAGGAGGATTCAGCAGAAGCTGCAAAACAGCATTGGCAGATGCACAGACAGACAGTTTTAAAAAGTAAGTGACTGTTATAAAAATGTTTTGATTAAAGTCAGCTCATCAAGTAGTGACGGGAGCTGTGTGCTAGCCAGGTGAGGGGTGAATGGTAGTGGGTGTTGGGTGTGGCTGTGATGTTTGCTGCTTGGTGAAACATGCTGTGCTGGGAGCAGGGGCACCGTGAGGGGGGGAGCGGGTACAAATTTCCCGGGCCCGGGCTTGCTGCAGGGGCCGGCGGGGGCCCGGGGCCGGCACCGCTCCCCCTCCCTCTTAAGTCACAGCAGCCTAGCATACGCTGCTGTGTGCTGGCTGCACTGGGAGACTGCTCGCTAAAGTAGCAGGCGGAGCAGCCTCCTATGCCTATGTGTGGAGCGATCACTCTGATCGCGCCCCCCATTGGCTGTGCGCCAGGCTGAGGGGCACAATGCCCACCCTCCCCAGTGCAGCGGCGCTGAAATATTTATTTAACTTTTTTTTTCTAAGGGGGCATGGCCACGCCTCCCGCAATTAGGCCACACCCCGTCACCTGGGCTCTCGTCGGCCCTGGCTGGGAGAGGGCAGAGGGGTTCTGCATGAGGGGTGCTGTGCTGGGTGAGGGGTGCTGGATGAGAATTGCTCTGTGAGAGAGGGGTGATGGGTGTTGTTGGCTGCCTCTGTGATCTGTGCTGCTGGGTTATGGGTGCTGTGCTGTAAGACAGGGAGAGGCAGCAGCGGAACTACTGGCGGCGCAGCTGGTGCATTGCACCGGGGCCCGCAGTGGTGCAGGGGCCCATAGCCGCCAGTGTCCCCCGGCAGGGCCGCCATCAGATCAAACTCTAGTCACGGCCCTTACAGACAGATGGGAGCCTGGCAGCAGATCACATGCTGGCCGTGGGCCAATTACAGCTCACGGACCGACAGCCACTCCTGATTGGCTGCCGGTCCGCAAGCTATGATTGGCCTGCGGCTGCGGGCAGTCAGAGGGAGCTGGATGCAGAGAGGACAGAGGAGCCAGGACCGAGCCGTTGCAGAAGAGGAACAGCACAGGAGGCAGCAGGTGTTGGCTGCGGAGGAGAGCCACGGTCTGGGCGTTGGTTGCGGAGGGGGGAGAGCTGGGGGGGGCTGGAGATGAAGACGCTGTGGCCACAAAACGCAGGGGCTGGGGGCTGCCAGACCGAGAGGCTGTGAGATGCAGAGTCGGGTTGTGAGGCACAGAGGCTGAGGTTGTGGCTGAGGGATGCATGGGTTTGGTTAGGGACATAGGGGCAGGGTTTGGGGCTGAGAGACGCAGGGGCAGGGGCAGGGGCTGAGAGACACAGGGGAAGGTTTGGGGCTGAGAGACGCAGGGGAAGGTTTGGGGCTGAGAGACACAGGGGCAGGGTTTGGGGCTGAGAGACGCAGGGGCAGGGTTTGGGGCTGAGAGACGCAGGGGCAGGGTTTGGGGCTGAGAGACGCAGGGGCTGAGTTTGGGGCTGAGAGACGCAGGGGGGTCTGAGAGACGAAGGGGCTAGGTTTGGTTCTGAGAGACGCAGAGGCAGGGTTTGGGGCTGAGAGACGCAGGGGCAGGGTTTGGGGCTGAGAGACACAGGGGTAGGGTTGGGGGCTGAGAGACGCAGGGGCTGAGTTTGGGGCTGAGAGACGCAGGGGCTGAGTTTGGGGATGAGAGACGCAGGGGCTGGGTTTGGGGCTGAGAGACGCAGGGGCTGGGTTTGGGCCTGAGAGATGCAGGGGCTGGGTTTGGGGCTGAGAGATGCAGGGGCAAGGTTTGGGGCTGAGAGACACGGGCAGGGTTTGGGGCTGAGAGACGCAGGGGCAGGGTTTGTGGCTGAGAGATGCAGGGGCAGGGTTTGGGGCTGAGAGATGCAGGGGCAGGGTTTGGGGCTGAGAGACACAGTAGATGGGTTTAGGGCTAAGAGACACAGGGGCTGAGGTTGTGGCTGAGAGAGGCATGGGCTGGGTTTGGGGCTGAGAGATGCAGGGGCTGGGTTTGGGGCTGAGAGATGCAGGGGCAAGGTTTGGGGCTGAGAGACACAGGGGCAGGGTTTGGGACTGAGAGACACAGGGGCAGGGTTTGGGGCTGAGAGACGCAGGGAAAGGGTTTGGGGCTGAGAGACGCAGCGGCAGGGTTTGGGGCTGAGAGATGCAGGGGCAGGGTTTGGGGCTGAGAGACACAGTAGATGGGTTTGGGGCTAAGAGACACAGGGGCTGAGGTTGTGGCTGAGAGACGCATGGGCTGGGTTAGGGACTGAGAGATGCAGTGGATGGGTTTGGGGCTGAGAGACGTGGGTGAAGTCTTACCCATCTGAACTGCACAAGTGTAATGGTGGAAGTGGCTATTTCATTTTATGTAAATTATACTTTTTTAATGTATTTAATTTACATCCGGCTTTTTCAACGTGTTTTATGTGGACATAATGTAATTATGTGTATCTATAGGCGGCACATTTTCAACATTTCGGGGTTACATCCCCTTCATCAGCATACACACACGGGGGGAGGGGGGGAGCCCAAGCATATTCATGCACCTGGGCCTACCATTCTCTAGTTCCGCCACTGGGGAGAGGGGTGCTGGGCCAGAGGCGGAACTAGCGGCAGTGCAGCCGGTACATTGCACTGACCTGGGCCCACCGCAATGAAGGGGCCCACAGCAGGCAGCAGTATAATGAGTCTGACTGATTTCTGTGCCGTGGGCAGTAACAAAGGAGGATGCCTGGATAGATGTATATTTTGTGTGTTTAGCATGTGTTTCTTTAACAATAAAAAATAAGCCATGCTGTAAACCAATGTTATTTTTGGTGTCCGCGTATATGTACTAAGCTTGGCGGTGGGATTATCTGCTAGTGGGCACCAACAAAGATCTTGCCTAGGGCATCAAATTGCTTAGGGCCGGCTCTGTGCAGCTGAATGCTTCCACACTACTGACAGCTTCCCTGGTGCCTAGCAACAGCCAGGACTAGTAACTGCTAAGGTTGTCAGAAATCCTGGTAGCGGATCGTAAACACAGAAATGGAATGTGCAAGGCACCCCAATGCGCTTCATTTCAGTGAATTTACACCCCTGATGAAGTCACCGAGACAACGTGTTTGGTGGCCTTCCAGGTTCCATTTATGCCTGATATCTGTAATGTCATTTATGTATTTACTTATCTTTTTAAGGAATAACAAAAAAAAATCAGAATAACCATTGTAGGGATGTCATATAAATATACATACTGCAAAGATATAACATCACTTAAGATCATTGTCTACATTTGAACCATTCTCTTGATTAATAAGCACCTCTACTTCCACTCTTTAAAAAGTGGTCATAGGAAACTCATTTATGTTGCAATTAAATGAAGAGCCCTTGATGACTTTTCCTTTACTTCCTGTATCATACTTATTGTATCTTTTATTATGTTTGTTCTTGCCCGCATATAAATGTGCCTTACTACTGTATATCAAATGCACAGGATGAATATGAGTTTCTGAATGGCCAGTCAATTATTAATAAATAGAGATGAGCGGGATCGGATCTCAGGGATCCGAACCCACCCGAATTTCGGGGATCTAGGGCGATCCGAGCTACGAGGCAAAACCTCGCGACCCTGCTGTCGGGTCATAAGGTTTTGTTTTGAGCGGACTTAACGCAGACTGGCTAAGAGTGCCGTCTGTCACGGCTCTCAGCCAATCAGCGTTAAGCCCGTTGAAAATGCATACAGAGAGGGAAAAAGAAGATGGCGCCTGCCAACCCCCGCCACCTGACACCACCGGCACCCCCCATTGCCGACACCGCCGGTACCCCCACTGGCAGCATCCCGCGCTGCCGACACCACTGCTGTCAACACTCCTGCACTGCTGCCCCACATACTGAGGACACCGTCAGCGACTCCCACACTGCCGACCCTGCCGACACTCCAACACTGAGGACACCACAGCACCCCTGCACTGCTGACACTGTCAACACACATGCACTGAGGACACCGCCGGCACCCTGCATTGAGAACACCCCTGTACTGCCGACACAGTCAGCAAACCTGCACTGAGGACACCGCTGGCACCCTCGCTCTGCCGACAAAGCCGGTACCCTTCACTGAGAACACTGCCAGCACCGCAGCACTGCCATTCCATTTACTGAGGACACCACCAGCAACCCCCACACTGCCGACACAGCACAAACCTGCACTAAAGACACCGCTGGCACCCCCGCACTGCCGACACAGCCAGCAAACCTGCACTAAAGACACCACTGGCACCCCCGCACTGATGACAGCCAGCAAACCTGCACTAAAGACACCACTGGACCCCCACACTGTCGACACAGCCAGAAAACCTGCACTAAAGACACCGCTGGCACACCCGCACTGCCAACATCACTGGTACCCTTCACTGAGGACACTGCCAGCACCGCAGCACTGGCATTCCATGTACTGAGGACACCGTCAGCAACCCCGCTCTGCCGGCACTGCTGTCACAGTAAGTGCACTAATGGTGTATCGAACCAACACTGTATAACACACTGTATACGTGTTGGAAATTAGAAAATGAACTGCCAACTGTGTCACTTAGCTTAGTCAGCCAGCTAGCTGGATGCAACCTTTTGGCCTTAACTAGATGAAGCAAATAATATTGTGAGGTGGTCAAAATTGATTGGAAATTACAGGAAATAAATGCTATTGAGGTTATTTATACTGTAGGAACAAAAACAGACTCATTTTATGTGATTTTAGCTGTTTTTATGATTTCTTAAGAAAAAATACAGGTCCAAAACCAAAACACTAAAACAAAACACAGAAGTGAGGTTTTGGCAAAACCAATCCAGATCCAAAACCAGGGGAGATCCAGATCCAAAACCAAAACACGAGGGTCGGCGCACATCTCTATTAATAAATTATGACTCTGATATACAAATATAATTATGTGGACTAAAATATAACTAGTCCACAATGATTTCACATTGTAGCAATTATTTTGCTTTTGTTTTGTAGTATTTATTTATTGTTTCATTTAGGTGTGTTTTTTTTTTTTTTTTTTCCGGTAGCTGTAAAAATCACAATGTACGGGCTTGTCATTTACAGATGGAAATAACATCTTACCGTTTTGTGAATTCGGCTGATGAAAGTGATCACTGAAAGTGAAACAAGGGACCGCAGTGTATGTATCTCTCATTGGCATTGTTCAGTAGTGCTCATAGTTCCCCAGAAGCACAGGAATACTGCCAACAGAAAAAAAGTGGGTAACCTAATAACACAATATTGTAGTCACATTAATTTCCCTTAAACTGTGACCATTGAAATAAGTTTTCCCTGCAGATGGGAGAAACAAAATGAAAATAGTTTTTAAAAATGTCAGGAAGAGGGGTTTTAATGAAATTATAAGAGGAATCCACGAACACTAGTTCCTATTGGGAAACTGGTGGAGCACATAGTGTAATGTCCAGTAAAAATGCTTTACTTTCATAATAAAAGTATTAGTAGGTGGTGCACATTACTGTGATACCCAAATATATTTTTAAGGAATTTAAATTTCTGAAGTATATGTAATATCTTAGGGGGAGATTTATCACACCTTCTAAAGAGCAACCAATCAGATTATAGCTATTATTTATCATTTATATAAGATAACAGCTAGAATTTGATTGGTAGGTATGGGCAAAACCTCCCCTATATCTATATTATAGTATCTATAATGGGTACAGGGTGGGCGGTGCACACGGACCCCTGGTCCCCTATAATCTTTTAGTAGCACCAGATCTCTGATAAAGCAATTACTGCAATCAAAGGGCCAGCACAAGAGCGCTGTAAAATATATTGGACATATTGGAATACAGCAATAAAATACAAATATTTTTCAAAGCCAATTTAAAAAACCTTTATTTGGGGTGGCAAAGAAGTATACTAGCAGTTGATGGACTGACCTGTGGATACCACTCCAAGGTACCAAATATGATGCACTATAGGAAACAGGTACAGGACCTCCCCTAGCTCTTCCCTTGCCCTTCCCCAGGAGGTCATTTTTCAGGTGCACTATCTTATGTCCCTATTTAAAAAAATGGGGGGAGGGCGGCAATGTTCTCTCTGGCACAGGGCACCAAAAAGTCTAGTAACGGCTCTGTCTATGGTCTTGCCATATTCTTTACAGTGGACTAAACAGACACACACACAGTTTGAGTTATGCTTAATGATTTGTGAATATAAAGCTGAGACACCATTGGATTCAACTTCTTAACAATTCTGAACAGACCAATGTACCTGGGACCAAACTTACATTAAGGCTGATAAAGTTCGATGTTCTATGTAGACAGACTTACCATATAGCCTTCTTTAAACCTTGCAAGGTCATCGATAATAATCCTTAAACAATTTTGTATGAGACAGGAACAATGTACTTTCTTTCAGAGCCTTTTCATAGAGTAGCTGTCCAATCTCAGGATGACATGGTCTAATGATGTTGGAAACGATGGAAACCTAGGGTGTATCCCATCAACACAGAAACTATCCAAAGATGAATTTATAACACAGGAGTTGTTCTACCCAATTGTAGTGACTTCAGAGATGTAACACCTTAACAATTCAGACTATTTCACCCTGTCTGCTTGTCTATTAGTTTGAGGATGATAAGCAGATGAAAAACGTCATTGTATATCCAACAATCCACAAAAAGATCTCTCAAATATTATTTCCAAATTGCACTTACAAAAATATAAAATCCAATTGCACATATGGTAAGGTGACTTTGAAAGCTTAATAAGATTCTCATAAATATATTCTTCCATGGCTTTGGCTTCATGAGCTAAGAGAGAGTAGAGTCTGGCTTTAGGGTAATGACTAGGCAGTACAAGATCGATGGTACAGTGGTCTGATCGGTATGGCGGTAGAATGTCTGCAGCCTGTTTGTAAGAGACATTCACGTAATCCTGGTATTGAGGAGGAACTGAGTATACAGAAGTTGTGGCCAACGTTACTAGGTGATGTCCCCATACAGTCTTTACTCCATGCAGTAAATTCTCCAATAAAAGGATTATGTTTCTCAAGCTACAGGTATCCAATGATCAAAATAGAGTGGATGTGTTAATAAGTAGAAAAGTCATTGGGCCTAATTCAGAGGTAGACACATCTGCATCACCAGGGCTGGATTAAGGGCCACATGGGCCTGGGGCTGAAAATGTTCAAGGGCCTATTATGAGAAGGAAAGGAGTTGTGACCAGTGCTGTGTGGGTGTGGCCAGAGTCACATGATTCTCGTCATTTCTCAAATACATAAAAAAAGAAAAAAATTCATTTTTTTTTAGAGACTTCAATTTTAATAACCATAATAATGGGCCTATTTATATGTTGAGGCCTGGAGCTGGAAGTCCATCTGCCCCAAAACTGGGACCAGGGTCGCCGAGAGGGGGGGAGCGGGTACTGTTTACCCGGACCCGGGCTTCTTGAGGGGCCCGGCGGGGGCCGCGTCCGGCGCCGTTCCCCCCTCCCTTCTCTCTCTCTCACAGTGAGAGACTGCTGTGGCTGCTGAGCAGCAGCCACAACAATCTCCTTTGCCTGTGGGGGAGGAGCGATCACACTGATCGCGCACCCCCTGGTTTTGCGCCGGACTGAGAGGCTTACATCGCCCTCCTCCCCGGCACGCAGCGCCGCTTCTTGGCGCTGCAACAGTGGTTTTTGTTTTTGCTTTAGGGGGTGTGGCCATGCCTCCCAGGATTAGGCCACGTCCCCTCTGTAGCTGGGTCCGCCAGGGCTCTCTACGGCCCTGACTGGGACAGGACTGTCCCAGTTACTAAATAGCAATAGCAGGGCCGTAACTAGGGGGGGGCTGAGGGGTCATGTGCACCGGGCGCCATCCTCCAGCGGCACCGGCCACATACTTCTTTGTGCCGGAGGTCTGCAGATAGAGACCTCCGGCAGTGGTGCGCGCCGGACAGGGGTCACTGAAAGTCGGCACAAGATCCCGCCCTCCCTCCTCCCCTCGGAAGTTAGGGTAAGAGCTCAGGGGGGGGAGGAGGGGGCGGAGAGGGACGGCAGTGCTGCACAGGGCACACTGCCGTCTAGCTACGACGCTGGCAATAGTAATTTTGCAAGTCACAGATATATTCAAAAAGTGCTCAACTGCTCCACTATCCAAAAAGTTGAGATAATCAGATTATTAGGAATCAAAATATATGTTAGCAGATAATTGGAGGGAGATTTACTCTTCAGCAAACCCCCTGGTATCATCTAAGAGAGGGGGTTTCCCGACTCCTTGTGGCCCAATTGTACAACTACAAAGTGACCGTTTTTTTTTTATCAAAGCAAAGACATTATTGTTATTTAAATGGCCTCATCTTCAGTGGCGAGGAGAGGGACTGCAATCAACATGGACTCAGAATTTTCCATCTTAGAAAGATGAAGAGTGTATTGAGGCACAAAATCATTCTCGTCTTCTTTCTGTCCGATTTGATACAGGATGATCACACAGGATAAAATCAGCTGGTTGCAGTACCCAAGTTCAACCACTACTCCACTTGGCAGTATAGAGTAATGAGTAGTAAAGTCATCCACAGTGAAATTGCTCCCAGTCAATAGAATGTTAGGCTACAAGTGTATGGCCCGCAATTCTTTAGCAGTGCAGAACTGTACTGTACTTGTGAAGATTGAACACTTGAAATGCAAGTTATAATGTCAGTGTTTGTACAGTAATGCTGTAGCAATGTAGAGATGTGTAGAGATATGCTGGCGATGGTTGAGAAGTTGGTAAATGTGTTTAGCTGAAAAAGCAAAACTACACTTACTCCTCTCATCTAATGGAGCATACACACGGTCAGATTTGTCAGACTTGTCAGATTTGTCAGATGAACGACTGAACGATTGAACGATTTGAACGATTTTACCAAAGTTTTGAACGATTTGAACGATTGAACGATTTTTGACTGCATTAAAATGAATGGAATCGTCCAAGTCTGACTGCAAACCCATCAGATGTCAGATATCGTTATCTGACAAACGGGAACGCGCATCGTTGATCGTCCATCGTTCAGGCATGTCAGATATGAACAATTTTCCTTCAGATATGAACGACTGAACGATTTTTAAATCGTTATCGTTCATATCTGAAGGAAAAATCTGATCGTGTGTATGCACCATTAAGCTCTGTTCTTTTCCCAGATAAATTGAACGATTGAACGATATATCGTTCAATCGTTCAATTAATCTGCTATGGATAGGCCCTGAACGATGACAGATGCGCATTCTCTCAGCCGATAAATTGAATCTTTCATCTGTCCAACATGTTGGTTAATTATCGCATATCGCTGCCAGATATTAGAAATATCTGTCAGTTTAAACGACGAAAGATATTAGCAGCAGCTACAGAGCATGCAGAGAAAAAAATCCACTCCCTGAATGATGTCATGCGATATCGTTCATCGTTTGCCAAAATCTGTCATGTACATGACAGATATCGTTCAGCACAGCCACCGGAATTTACAAGGGATATCTTTTGTCTTTCATCGCTCAGAAAAACATCTGCTAAACTATAGGCCCCTTTACAGGAAGAGAATTTTACATGACTGGGACCCATAGCAAAGTTATTAGGAGACCTGCGATTCGGAGCACTCTCTGGCTATCCCTTGCTCTGCTGAGCACACACAATGGCGGCACTTACTGCATGATGTAGTAATTGTTACCTTACCACCATTGCAGAGTACACAGTGACTACACCTTCAGTCTCTCTAACTGCTGCCAGTAACACCGGTAGTTCTCACTGCTCCCTCTTAACCCTTGATTTTCACATCTGCACCTATTTTGTCTATTGTATGTTCCTGTTTTATGTGTTCCCCACTTACCGGATTATTATTATGGAGCATTGTGGTGCCTTACAGATCAACAATAATAATAATAATATAATAAAATGTATCATATCTTATAGTACATAGTAACATGTGGTGTATATTATAATCCCCACCCAGAATCAAGTCAGTCTCTTTGTTCCCCTGTATTGTGGCCAGGTCTTAAGTGGCCCATACATGGTGCGATATGCACTGTGCACAGCAACGGGTGATCCGACGTCTGACATATTGGGAGGTCCCCACACACGGTGCGATCGGGTGGCCGACCCCCCGATATGCCGGCTCCCCCCTCCACCCCCCACATAGCGCTGCATGGGATCGCACATCGCATCCCTAGATCAACTGAACCTGCAGTAAGATCAGGGGGTGCGATGCACGACTCCACGGGAATGCGCACTATCCGATATCATGCCCATACACGGTGCGATATAGCAGCCAAATCGTACAAATCCGTCGGATCACTAATTTATCGCACCGTGTATGGGTACCTTATGATTAGTATAACAGTAAACTTGAAACTAATGGATTATATAGAGCATTGAAGTCCCTATTGCAAAATTAAAAGAATATTAAAAGTCTTATCAAGTTATGTTACCTGTATAATATAGTTATAATATAATTAGCAAGGACATTTTGCTGCAGGGAAACCACCTAAGGTAAGAGACTTACCATATTGCCATCTTTAAATTTACAAAGTCACACGTTCCCCCCCCACGTCCCCTCCTCCTCACTGCTGTACAGGGGGCACTGGCGGCCACACAGGGGGATAATGGCCCTGATTCAGAGCCGGACGCTCTGACAGAGCGCTCGCTCTGAATCAGGGCCGGGCTATTTTTTTATAGCTGTGGATGAGTGGCCAGGAAGATGGTCGCGATGGTCAAGACCATCGCGACCATGGGAACGCCTCCATTTGGGCAGCCACTCCCTCGGCCCGCCCACCAAAGCGAGCGTGCTGTCACTCAACATTGACAGCACGACCCCTTTGGTATGAGACCCGGAGCGACGGCTTGACCGTCGCTATCCGGGTCTCGCGCATGCGCACAACGGAGCCGTGCTCTGGGCCACCATCAACCCGGTTGCGAGCGCTCAGCTCAGCGCTTGCGACCAAGTCTGAATCAGGCCCAATGTCCCCTTCAGCAGCTGATCCGGGCCACTGCCGGGCCCCTCTAAGAAGCCCGGGCCCCTACAATTAGTACCCGCTTCCCCTCATCCATCATTTATTTATTACCAGTTATTAATATAGTGCACACATATTCCGCAGCGCTTTACAGAGAATATTTGTCCATACACATCAGTCCCTTCCCCAGTGGAGCTTACATTCTATGTTCCCTATCACATGCTCACACACATACAAACTAGGGTCAATTTTGTGGGGAGCCAATTAACCTACCAGCATATTTTTGGAGTGTGGGAGGAAACCAGAGTACCCGGAGGAAACCCACGCAAGCACAGGGAGAATATACAAACTCCACACAGGTAGGGCCGTGATGGGAATCGAACCCATGACCTCAGTGCTGTGAGGCAGTAACGCTAGCCATTACACCATCTGTGCTGCCCGTCATGCTTTCTAATGGATCTTGTGTGACATGTGACATCACTACAGTCCAAATATAACTTGTGACATCACTACTCACCAAATATACATATATATATTACATATGTTTATGTAATATGAGTATTTTACAGGAGTAGCATAGTAATTTCATTTTAATATATTAATTTGGTATTACACATTATGTAAATTTAAGGTATGGAATGACTAATTAGTGAAGCACAGCTGCACAGTTGTTAGCATGTATGATTCATAGCGCAGGCGTCATGGGTTCAGCCCCAACCAAGGCACTATCTGATTCAGACACGCTCGCGAGCACATAGCGCCCTCAAGCTGGTCGATGGTCGAGCAGTGCGCAAGTGAGAACTTCACTCGCTCGGGGCTCGCAGCAAATCGGGGCGGCTGTTGATGTCGATCGACAGCTCACCCCGTTTTGTAGGCGGGTCAGGGGGGGGTTGGCTGCACAAATGGAGGCGTTCTCGAAGGAACAACTGCCGTTTGTGGGCGGCCCTACTGACATCACACGTGCTCTATTAGAGCAGGAAGTTCACTGGGGCTTGCGGTGGAAGAGACCCTACCACAAGGGTCTAGTCGCAAGCCCGATGGTTGCGATAATCGCGACCATCGCCAGGCTGCCCGCACAAGCTGTGGGTGGTCACCGACAGCTATGCGAGCGGCCTGGAGGCAGATTTTTTTTTTCAAAAATCCGCCCTGATTCAGAGCGAGCGCCTCTAAATCAGGCCCAAAGTTTGTATGCTCTCTCTCTCTTTGGGTGAGTTTTCCCTGGATACTTTGGGTATCCTCGCAGTCCTGCCATGAGGACTGCGAGGTGGAATTGGACGACGGACTGAACGCTCACTGCGGTACGTAAAATGACACTGCAGGAGAATTGGTTCTACAGCACATCTATAGCGGGTGTATGAGATCACCGATAATTTGCTGCGGTAAAACATTCTGTAATAATTATACCCCTTAGACCAGTGGTTCTCATCATTTCTCACATCATTACCCCCTGGCAGCCCATTTACGTTATTTCTACCCTCAACATTTGCAAATAAATAAATTTGTAATGAGAAAAATAGCTTTTAGATCACGTTAGCCTTGCTATATATAGAAGCAATAAACGTGCTACAAACACAATATAAAGAAAATTGACACAACAATAGAATTGTACATATATGTACACATCTGATTTCTTTGACAGGAATAGACTTTTTCATTTTGTTGTCGGGGTCCTACTGTGATGCATGAGGCCGGCGATCCCTAGGACACAGCTTTCCCTATGTGTCTAATTATCACCTAGATGTCCCGCCCCGCCATAATAGAATATGTTTCAAGTATACCTGAACATCACAGCATATACCCCTGATTGTACTATTACCCTTAGTTGAGAACCTCCACCTTTCACTGTAAAGCTGTGTACACACTATATGATGTATTGTACGATAGACCGCTCCGACACAAACTGGAACTTGATATCGTATACATCGTATAGTGTGTATGCCAAATCTGTCGTCCACCATGGTCGTTCCTCGCCTCGTCCCGTCTGCTGTTCTGCACAGCAGATGGGATGACGTAATGAACAACGCAGTGCAGTTACATGCAGCAAGTAACAATACATCGCGCCACCGTACGCCGGATCGTGCAATGTGTACAGCAATGTATCGTCATATCGCAACGCACCATCGCTGGGTCGCACCATTGTGCCAACGTAGCCGGGACTGATGTGAATGGCTAAATATTATCTGCGTAGCGCCGCATAATTTAGTCACGCTACGCCGCTACCTAAATGAACAATAATGATATTTATCAATGGAATATAAATCATACTATTTTACATTTTTACTTTTGCCTTAGAATTTCTGTAAGATACAGTACATTAAGGTAAATTCTACAGATTAATCCCTGGAGAATGAAGACAATGCAGGGAAGGGAATATATAATGACAGGATACTGTATAAAGGAGAAGTTATACACACAAAGTAACAGTAAGGCAAGTTTCTAGACAATAACTAATCACTTTATTATTTAACCAGGAAGGCATCTTCATGGCAGAGTATTTCAGTGGTAATTTGATACAGTACGTGTAGTTTATACACTGCATTAATAAATGACCAATCTCCTAAAGAGCCAACACACACATAATACTTCCTGTCCTGTGCCATTAGTCACATTAGCTGTTTGTTACTGTACCTGTCTGCCCTTTACACTGTAATAAAAGTGCTACTTATCTGTGTTGGCACTGCATTCCTCAGGTCTGTACACAGTGGGCACAGCATGTGCCAGCCTGTTTCTGCAGCAGTTAGTTAATGAGCGCTGTGATTTGCTGACTTAAGGGTAGTCATTGTGAAACTAGTCTATATGGCCCCTCCCCAGGCCATTCACTGCTGCCTGCCTTGTACAGTATATAAAGGAACAGTCTATCTAGGAAGCCAGTGGTGCTGTTAACTCTCTGCTGGGCTGCTGGCTTCCAGGATATATTATAGTGCATGTAACAAGTTTATACACTGTGTGACTTTACTCTGTTTTACCATGGACAGGAGAAATTGCATTTCTTTGCTGTTGATATTCCAAGGTAATGTACTTTAATATTAAATTAGAACGTGTCTGTTAATAGCTATGTCTCACTCATTGTATGGTGTCATGTACTTACAGTGCTGCTACAGCTACTGTACTGTATATTACTTTGTCCCTGCGTTTTATGTTAGTAAGCGTTTCTTTCATGCCTCCATGTAGATAATCGCTGAGTAGTTGATCTATGTTGCAAGTATCTTACTGCCATTTACTAAAGTGTGTACTGTCCGCAAGTGGCTCTTAGCGATACACAGAATAACTGCACATGTGTCACACATGCACAGTGTGATTATTACAGCTGATTGGTTAAACATTTTATTATACTTTTTTTTTTTAATACATTGCAAATACAGTATTTGTTATAGCCATTGATGTATTTCTGTTGCTAGCAAATAATTGTTCGTTTGATGCTAGTTAGAAAAATGTATGTATTAAATATTGTTTTTATGAGAATGATCATGTGTATTTAAGATGATGATAATTATTATTTTTGTGACTATGATGATTATTATTATTGTTGCTGTTAGTTGTAGGAGGAGTACTAATAGCAGTAGTAGTATTACTACTATTATAACCCTTTATTTCTAAAACATTATTGGTATTTGCTCTACATGTTTTCTGTGTAGAAATGTCTTACATACATTATATCCCTAGCCTGTTTCTGTCTGGAGACATCTCTTTGATGTTGGGTTTCCAGAGACTCTCTCTAGACCATTATCTGCAGATCCATGTTCCGAGCCGGGTTTTGGGCTTAGGTCAGATGTTTGACCTCTAAGTCACATCAAAAAGAAAGTGGGAAAGTGACCGTCTGGCTTGTCAAAAGTGAAAGTTGACCCATTGTATCATTTCCTCTGCCAAGGTAACATGAAATCACCCACAGACACCAATGGAGCAATTTCTCAATAAAACTACTGTTCCATTTACACATCTGGCCGCACTGATCATTTCTATGGATGTACTAAGCTCTGGAAAATGATAAACTACCAGCCACTCAGCTCCTAACTGTCATCTTACAGGCTCTGTTTGAAAAATGACAGTTAGGAGCTGTTTGGTTGGCTTAGTACATCTGCCCCCTATTCTTTTTAAAATCAACATCATTTTGGTGTAGTGTTCTGTAAAGGGTAAAGCTAATTAAAATGTAGTTTTAGCTAACATTCCTTCACCTGCCAACGAGTGCCAAGCCAGTGAACCCAGGCATGCCAGGAGGAGTAGCCCCTGCCAGGTCTCCTTTAGCAGCTACAATACACCTAATGACTGAACAGAGCTGTGTGAGTTCAAACAATTCCTGGGGTTGACATCACAGGACCATAAAGCTACAGGAGCGCAGGTTCAGCTTCTCATGGATTGTAGGGAATTTTGGAAATGGACTCCCACAGTTGTAGTTAGCATTGATATTTCACAGCAATGGGGCATATGGGTTCAATTCCACATGAGTTTCCTCCTGGTGCTCCGATATCCTCCCCTCAAAAATATTACTGGTAAATTAGCTGGCTTCTGACAAATGAACCCTAGTGTGCATGTGTTCATCTGATAGGAGTTATAGGGGGGGTAATTCAATGCAACGTGATGACCGTGAATCTTCTCTGGAACAGGCAGCTGAGGGCATTTCTCTGACAAATTAGCGGTGTGTCTACCATAACAGATGGTAATGTGTGCAGCTAGTACGATGTCCAGAGGAACACTGCACGGAATTGATGATTCCCCCCCCCCATAGATTGTAAGCTCCACCGGGGCAGGGACTGATGTGAATGATTAAATTAGCTCTCTGTAAAGAGCTGTGTAATATGTAGGCTCTGTATAAAATATTATTATTATTATACTAATAGTGAATAAGTTAATAATCTCTGGTAGAATTATCAATTACTAACTTACTAGAGATATCTTGTTATTTTTTTTACTAGACGTAAATCTTAAGTAAAAATAATATAAATTTCTGTAACATTGCAGATCTAGATGTGAGAGGGTACAAATAGAACAGTACCAATATGTAGACATTGATGCAAGATGACAGAGCTGCTTGTGGGAGCTTACAGTCTGCCATATGGATGCAGATGTACAATGTGAATTTATGCTGTAGGGGTCACCAGCTGTGTTGATTTTAGCTGCTTTTAAATGTGAATCTTTGGTCAGATGGGTTTTCCAGGGATACAGTAAAAAGCCACTGTTCAGTACTCTGACATATGCACATCTAGGGGTCTATTCTTGATTTTAATTATCGGGGTCTGAACGACCCAGATAATTAACATTCTTACTCGCCGCAGACGCAGCAGCAATTCATCATTGCGCCGGCACGGATACAGCTGATCTGAAAATCATCTGTCCCCGCGAGCAGTGAATCTCTCCTAGTGACGCTAGTGCGCATGTGTGTCCTACAGGTCATGCATGCGCACTGGAGCCCCGACGTCTGGCAGAAGGAGGCGGACAGGAGCGGAGGGATCGGAAAGAATCCCACGTTGCAACCCGGGACTCCTTGGAGCAGGTAACGGGAGCACTAGCCATCTGAAGAATGCAAATGCTCCCACAATCAAGCTTCGATAATATTGCATTTTTTGGAGCTTGATGAATTCTGTTCCCATATTAGTGTATGGGGACAGCGGGCCATTCTGCAAGAGGAAGGTAAGTAGGAGATATCTGTGATATCTCCTTCTTTAACTTCTAAATGAATGGACCGATAACTGTAAAAATTAAGTGATGCTGAATAGGCCCCTAGTGACATAGGCACATGCGTGTGATCCCGAGCTCCTGCACCTACATAAAAATAGGCATTTTTATGTCTCTATTTTAAAAATTCCCCCCATACAATATGCTGTAATGCAAAAAGCTAACATTTAATTTGAAGCGTTGGGACCAGACATAAAAGAGAATTGGCCATCACTCTGTTAGAGAGTGCAGCTAACCATTTAAGTTAGGTTGGGACATTTATTGGCAAAAGTGAATTAAGTAGCCCCAGAAAATGATGGGATGGCTCCAGCCAGCCATCTTGCTTCCCATTGATAGCTTGGGTTAGGCTTTTTTTTCCCATTGTACTGATTTACTTTAGAAAAAGAGGCAACATGATTCTTTGGTCCTCTAATTCCATAAATCCTCTTGCCCTACAATCACTGGAAGATTAAGGGGCCCATCCTCAGTCTCTATCAGGCCCTCTGCCCTCTTTCTGAACCGAAGGGGGTGTCACATGACTCATATCAAACCATGGCGGAGATGTATCAAAAGTTGGAGAGAGATAAAGTACCAAACAATCAGCTCCTAAAATACAGCCTGTAAAATGGCAGTTAGAAGTTGAATGGCTTGTACTTTGGGGGGTATTCATCAAAGCATGGAGAGAGTTAAAGTGGAGAGAGATAAAGAACCAACCAGTCAGCTCCTAACTGTCATTTTACTGGCTGTGTTTTATCTCTCTCCACTTTATCTCTCACCATGCTTTGATAAATACCCCCATGCCCTGGCCTCTTTGACCAGAAACATAAATGCTTCAGGGTATCCCAGTTGATGAGATTGATTTATTCAGTCAGGGTTGGTCCAATACCTTTAAATTATACTTGCCCACCCTCCCGATTTGGCTCCCGGCCCCCCACAAAGGCTGGAAAGCCGACTCCTCTGGACCCCCGCCCCTCGGTTACAATAGAAACCCCCGCAGTGGGGGTGGGCGATGACGTGATTCACACTGAATCGCGTCATCATGACCCCCTGCTTCACAATCCTGTAATCGCGGCATTGTGTAGCGGGGGCGGGGCCAAACAATGTGCGCTTATGGCCACACCCCCTGTTCAGCCCACAAATTCCAAATAATATGTCCGGTCGCACCCCTATGCCAGCCATGCCCCCCTGCTATGCTGCTATGCCTACGTGGCTGCTCCCTCTCGGATGGGGCGTCCAGAATGTCGGCAAGCTTGCTTTAAATCTAGTTTCAGACAAAAGGCGGCCATTTATTTCATTACATTTCCTTTACAAACTCCTTTGACATCATGAAGAAATCCCACATGTTTGAAGTATTTAAAAGGTTTCTGTAAGGAAAAATAAATTTGTTTGGGAAATGACATAAACACTGGAGGCTGTTTATAATGCAGAGGCAATATACAAAACAATAAAATGCCTATTTCGAGGATACACTAAATAAATTCAGTATTATCGCTGAATGATAAACACATGAACTTACACGATAATGAGGCCAGCTGTTGTAAAGATAGAGGGCGCCTCCATGTATACTATAACATAGGAATCTAAAACAAACAAAACGGGAATTATACAGCACTTCTTTCACGATACTGAGGAACACGCCTACTACTGGTTGGTATATGACGGGTTTGGTATAATAAATAGACAAGAATAAGATAGACAATGTCTAGATAGACAACAGATGTTGCAATAGGTCGACAGGGACAAAAGGTCGATACAGAAAAGGTCGACACTGATGAAGTTCGACAGATATATAAGGTCCGAGGGTCAAACGGTGAACACAAAAAAATTGTCTACACATATTTTGTTTTCTAACCTACCCTCGGTGCCTAGCTCTAACCCTCCCTCCTGGTGCCTAACTCTAATCATCGGGGTAATTACCTAACCCCAACCGTCCCTTCTAGTGCCTAACCCTCCGGTATGTGTCTAACCCTAAAAAAAAAAATTATGTTTTTTGTGTTAACCATTTGATCCTGTCGACCTTCATCCATGTTGACCTTTTATGTGTCGACCTTTCGTCCATGTCGACCTATTCCTTGTCTAATATCTGTTGTCTATCTAGACATTGTCAACCTTTTTAATGTCTATCTATTGAATGAAACTCGCACATGACAGCTACTGGTATATGACACTACTGGTATATGACAGCTGCTGGTATATATGACACTTCTAGTATGTACAACATCTACTGGCTGGTATATGACAGTTCCTGGTATATGACATCTACTCCTACTGTATTCGACACTACTGGCATGGACGTAACTACCATAAGTGCAAGGGGTGCAGCTGCTATAGGTCCCAGAGCTGAGGGGGACCCATCTTCCTTGTTAAAGTTACATGTGCTATATACATTATTCACCATTGGGTGGTACATGGGGGCCCTTACAAACTTTTGCTGTGGGGCCTTTAAATATCTGACTACTGCTATATGACAGCCTCTGGTTTATATGACACTACCGCATGCTCCCTCCTTCCGGGAGAGAGCTGAATGAGGATTCTACTGTGGGGGCGTGGCATGGCAGAAGGGGGCGTGGCAACGGTGATGATGTAGGAGCCGCTCTTCACAATCCCGAGATTAATGGCATTGTGAAGCAGGGGGTGGGGCCACGATGACGCGAAGCACGTCACTGCAGGGGGATGACGGCACCCGGGAGATTTGCCTACTTTTCCGGGGGCCCGGGAGGGCTACCCAATTTTCAGGTGACTCCCTGCCATCCCTGGAGAGTAGGCATGTATGCACTGCTGGTATATGACAGCTTCTGATATATAACACTATTGGCATAAGAAAGCTACTGGTACTGTTATGACACTATTGGTATAAGCCTGCTGCTGATATATATGACGCTACTGTTATATGAGATATACGGGCAAATCATGAGTGGCAGTTGCTCTGTTCCTCCCAACAATGGGCCTGATTCACGCAATGTTGATGCACAGGCGAGTGGCTGATATTTTCCGTCTTCGCTGGCGTTCTAGCCGCACACTGAGCACGCAGAATTTAGTCTCAGTGAGAAAAAATTTCAGTGGGCGTTTCTGGGAAGTAATGGGGGTGGCTAGCCAGACGCGGGCGTGTCACGGTCAGGGACAGCGTCTTTTCCCGCATTTGCACTGACACCTGCGGCCTTGTTCAGCCGGAGAGTCTGCATCTCCATAGGTTAGGTGCAATCTCTGATGGTGTGGCCTGTGGTGCGTCTTAAGATGCACAGCGGCGGATTAGCGCCGCAGCCAGTAAGCGTCTCTGTACGAATTCCATCGGCTGTGGCATTAGCATAAAGATGCGGTGGTGCTGCGGCAAAAGACACAGTCGCCGCTGCAATAGCGTGCACCTCTGAAGCAGACCCAATATCTCCCAATACACAGTAAAGCGCTGCTGCTAGGCCTTCACTTGTTCTTACAGCACCAAAGTCCATTTTTCATATGCAGTTATTACTAGGAAAGAAAGCTGCAGGTATGTGGGGATGTAGTCACCATCCCTGGCACAGACAATGCCGGTGGACAGAATCCCAGCACCGGAATCCCCACCGCAGTCAGAATCCTAACGGCTGCGATCCCGACAGTGAGTATTAGGGTTAGGGATAGATTAGTTAGGCTGCAGGAGGGGAGGATTAGGCTGTGGGAAGGTGGGTTATGGCAAGCTTGCCGATAATCTGGCTGCCTCTTCCAGGAGGAGGCAGCCAGCTCGGCACAGCGGTGAGGGTGAAGGGGGGCGTAACACAATTTCAAGGGTAGGACGGGGTCCCTGACCCCGCTACACAATGCGAAGATTACTGGCATTGTGTAGCCGGAGGTGGGCCACGATTACGCGATTCAGCCCAAATCGCATCATCAGCTCTCCCGAACCAGCCACTTAAACGAGGAGAGTGGACGCCGACGGGGGTTTGCGGGGGGGTTGCTCCAGCCGGGAGACTTGCCCTGCTCTTCCAGGGGGTCGGGAGCGACACACGATTTTCGGGAGGCTCCGGGCCATTTTGGGAGGGTAGGAAAGTATGGGTTAGGGGTAGGATTAGAGGAAGGGTTAGAATACTTACCTGCATGCATCAGGATTTCCACCATTGGGAATACAGTGCCGGGATTGTGACTGCCGGCATTATCAGCGCTGGAATCGCGTACCCAACCCCGTATGTAAACTAGTTATAGTGCACAGGTATAAGGAAAACAGACTTTATCATTGATTCCTAATGGAGCGAATATGCTGGTGTATAGATGAATTTCCTCTGCAAAGGTGCATTACCCTGAAGCCCTCAGTGTACGATGCACAATACGTTTTGCTCCCATAATGCACTGCCCAATAAAAGGGAATAAAACATAGTCATAAACATGATAATTTCTCTTTAAGTAGGAAGGTGACATGTACAAACTATTACTATCCAAGCGCGCATAGCTGAACATGCAGCAACAAACCTAACCCTGGTGAATACCTGCCCAAGAGGAGAGGCGGAATAACACCGAATTATATATTCCCTCCGTCGCTCACTGGCTGATCTCCATGTACAGCAATTGTCCATGCTTGTCTATGTCTCATCTCCATACAAATGATGGAAGGGAGGAATGCATGGCTGCGGGGTGCCAGGTTACATAGGAACATTTCGACACATCATAGTGTGAGCCGCTGTGTAATGTTTTCTTGTAAGTTTCAGTTCAGTGCAGTAGGCAGCCTACCAGGCACATCTCTGTACAGTAATCCTCCCTGTATTGTCCCACTCACCAGGCAGACTCATTAAAACTGTTTATAAGAGGGCCATTCACTCTGCGTGTCGCCATTTCTAGTTAGTGTTCAAGGGACTGGGTGCGTGACCCAAGCTAGCCCAGATGTGTCATTAAGGGTTATAGACTGATGTATAACAGAGATACAGTAACTTTTATTGTCGCTTCTGTTGTGCTACATAAAACTACAGTATATAAAAACTATAACTAAAGGGAGCTGTGTCTGGAATGTTTATGAACCCTTATTTATAGTTAGGAGAATATCCTTGTCCCCAGTAAGGCCCATCTTACTGTACTGTACATTCATTCTTACAGGATGTGCAGTATACAATTCTGCTGTACATTTTCATGCACAGTTCCACATACTTAGATTCAGGGGTCTATTTACTAAGCAGTGTTAGGACACTGAGTGAAAAGTGATAAGGTGCCAGCCAATCAGCTCCTAACTGTCATTTTTCAAACACAGTCTGTGAGATGACAGTTGGGAGCTGATTGGCTGGCACCTTATCGCTTTCTTATCACTTTTCACTCTGTCTCCTAACACTTCTTAGTAAATAGACCCCTGAGTCCATAGGGGAGATAACATGTTACTATATATAAAGACGATTTGCAAATTGCATAGCAGCAAAGAAAACAGCGCATCTCACAAAGTTGTTCTCGGGTGCATTCTCTGTGCAAAGATAGTGTCCCCATTTCCTACCTCAGGGTGAAAGGCAGAACTGCTCGCTGTAGGAGCCAGTAGAGCAGCTTATGGGGGAAGTAGGACACTGCCTGCGCTGTTTCTTTAATGGTAAATACCCAAGGGGCATATTAATCAATACCGGAAAGATAATTTCTCTATCACCGCTTAGCGCAGTCGTGGGCGGAGCCCAACCACACGTGGCTAAAATGGCCTCTGCAGCACTGAAGGGGTTAATCCTTGCGCCGCGGCTCCTTCTTTAAAGGAACAATGTAGGTGCAGGGCGCCATGTACTGTACATATATAGGTATATAATGTATTCTCCATGTTGTGTTTAAAGCGCTGGGAACAGTTGTGAAATTGGGGAAACATGTTTGAATGTACAGTCTATGCACTAGGGATAAGGAATATATAAGGTATTTTTGTTTTAGAAGTCAATGACATTTGGAAACCAATTGCTCATAGGAAGTGATAAGCTGAATTGCGCCATTGTGGTCCCGCCCCCTGATTTACAATGCCGTTAACTTCTGTATTGTGAAGAGGAGGCGGGGCCACGATGATGTGATCGTGCTTTCACGCCCCATGCTCTGCCCCTAGTGAAGCATCATCCCCCGCGTCACACCCCCTTTCAGACGCGACACCCACCCCCCTCGTGGAAGCCTGACAACTCCCTCCTGAAAGTAGGTAAGTATGGTTTGGGGGAAACAAAATCAAAACAACTTGTTTGTTTTTAAGAATTTCTTATTGTGGAACTTCCTAAGAACTGAAGCTAAACTGATTTGATGCACAGATACTTGTATTTGATAGGAAGAATGCAATTTATCAGTTCCTGTGAAATGTTATATTTATATTTTAAGAGAAATTTATACCTTACTTACCGACATTCAGCTCCCTCCTTCCGGGAGATGTCTGTTTCTAGGCTTCTACTGCGTGTGACGTTACAGAAGGGGGCGTGGCGCTGTGATGATGTAGTATTGGGGCCGGGGGCGTGACCGCACGATTGCGTCATTTTGGCCCCACCTCCTCTTCACAGTGCTGAGATGAATGGCATTGTGAAGTAGGGGACGGGGCCAAAATGACACAATTCAGCGCAAATCGCGTCACTGGCCCCCTTCACTGCTGGGGTGTATGTATTGGGATGCAGGGGTTCCGGGGCGATGCAGGGAGTTGCAGGGGGGTGATGGCGGCCGGGAGATTTTCCTACTTTTTCGGGGGGCCGGGAGCACCACACGATTTTCGGGAGACTCACGGCCATCCCGGGAGAGTAGGCATGTATGATTTATACTGTATGCCAATCAGATTCTACTTAACATTTATCTAGCACCTTCTAGAAGGTAATAGGAAGAATCTGATTGGTTGCTATGGGCAACATCTCCATTTCTAAAAACCCACACTTTAGTAAATACACCCCTAAGAAGGAATGAACTGCTGTAACATCTGTATGCTGTTATACCCCCAAGGGGAAGAGTCTTTTTTAAGACTTTTTGAGCAATAAACATCTTGCCTTTAAGACTGCATTCGATTCCTGCGACAACAGAATTGCTCCAAATGCTATTCCGTTTTCTGGCTGTTCTGGATTCTGGATTGAGCCCAGTGTCTCCAAGCTCAAGCCTGGGAGGAAATACGCGGTTCTAAGAGCCGATTGTAAGAGTTTGGTTGTGGCAGCGACAGTACCCGTCCACGGCGCAGTGGGCGGAGTCAGCAACAGACGATTACTGAGGATGAGGGATTTCCTTTACCCCAATATAAAGTGGATCATAAGTAATCTGTGGCCGCTTGGCGGGAGCAAGGTCATCCGGTCACAGCAGTATTCGAATATCTTACTTTGGGACAAATTGTGGGAGCAGATGAGCGATACCACCAAAAGTCTCACTCATGGGCACTGCAGCATCCGACTCAGAATCAGGCCCCCTTTGTTTTATACATACCTCCCAACCAGCAGCGACTCCTGCCCTCGTACGTGAGGGGGGCTGCCCCTGCTGCTGGCCTGGGTCCCGGCGCCTGCTCAATGAATCTGGCAGGCGCCGGGATCGGCGCATTCGCATAAGCGGCGGTGGCGCCGCGCATGCGCATAACAGCAGCTCTGTAGGGCTGCCCAAAAGACAGAGCGGCGGCCACTGGAAGCCGCTCTGCTGATCGCAGCCCGGACTGGCAGTCTCAGGGGGAGGAAACACCTCCCCCTGGGGCTGCCTGTCTTCAGCGTGACTGGCAGGTGGCGCTTCTAATGGGAACCACCTCCAGTCACAGTGAAGCCAGTGCACTGGCTCACTGAAGTGGCTGATTTTTCTGGGGGGCTATTTACTAAGCAGTGTTAGGAGACAGAGTGAAAAGTGATAAGGTGCCAGCCAATCAGCTCCCAACTGACAATTTTCAAACACAGCCTGTGAGATGACAGTTGGGAGCTGATTGGCTGGCACCTTATCACTTTTCACTCTGTCTTCTAACACTGCTTAGTAAATAGACCCCTATTTGGCCATCGTTACAAATGCACATGGCTCACAATGTATATGCTTATGGCTCCAAGCTTCTCCGTCCTATATTTAACCATTTAGGTTGAACATTTGTAACTGGATAAACATATTGTGATGGAAGGGGTGCAAATGTCCTTTTCTTCTTTTACAAACAACACCAGTACTTTCTGCTTTTACATGTTGCACATTATTGGCAACTCTATATTCCCATTGCAATTTAGAGCTTATTTATTAAACTAATTTTGCGGGAAGTCCTGCAAAATATAAGCATCCCCGGAATGTATTACGGGTGTTCCGCAGCAGATAGCAATAGCGTTAGCCACTGTAGCCTATACGCTACAGATTGCACATTTTACCTCCCTGGTAATGGCGGCTCGCACATTCGCAGTCCACACATGTGCTTTAGGGCACCACGGTCCCACAGCAGAAAGGAAAGTGATCGCATCAGTGATCACTTTACTTTAAACATCAAAGGGATGGGCTCCTATCCTCTCAGGAGGTGTCTCTTAATACATCTGGGGGGGTACTTAATGGCTTGTTGCCATAATTAGCCTAGATAAGAAATTATATTTATCTGGTGTAAAACCCGATAATTAATAAATATGCACCAAAAAATAGGCAATTAACATGTAAGCTAAATAGAGCGTCTCCCAAAACAAACTGTAGTTTTAGCATTATATACATGTTTGTATCTTTTCTAGAACAGTAATAGTACAAATGTTTTTATACTAAATATATATCATTAGCTGTCTAGTACAATGTGTTTTTTTAGGTAAGTTTACTGGCAAAATAATGCACTGCATATTACATTTCTTTTAAGTATGTTACTGTTTCTTGCCTGGATGTGGCTCACAGCTGCTAGCAGAAGTGTGTTTGGGCTAGCTTGCTATTAATCAACATCCCTACTGCTTGTCACCACTGTCTGTAGCTCATTCATTCCCCATCCCGAATTCCCCTTTCCTCAGCTTCACATGTTGCTGGGAAGTGGCACCGAATACTTACAGTGAGTTATCATTATTTCCTATCGTGAGTGGAAGAAGAGCAACAACTTGTTTAAGACAACAGGTTGCAACAGATACAGTACACATCCGCTGATACAAAACTGTTGTGTTGAACTGTTTTCAACCATTTTATGATGTTTGTTATTTAAAGCATGAGACAGCTATGAAATGTATCTATCTATGTTATAATGTGATAATTATGGTTTGAACTCGCTGCGAGTTCAAGTACAGTTTAGAAGGCATCCATCATGCTCCCGTTCTAAACTATCACTTCCGAAAAACTGCTGTTTCTACTAAGCAGTTTTTCAGAAGTGTGAAACTTTTCCCTGCCTGTCTTCACTGCCCCCTCCAGCGCATGGGTGTATGATTTCCCCCCCCCCCCCGTGGGTGTAAGAATCCCCAGCCCGGGTGTCCGACCCCCCCCTGCGAGTGTCATATCCCCCCCTCCCCACTGGTGTCCGATCCCCCCACCCCCCCACGCGAGTGGCCGCCCCCCTCCTTATCCTTAGCCCGGCTCACCTGCCTTCTCTCTTTCAGTGAGCCGGGCCACATGTCTGCGAGCTCCGGGCTCGGCAGTGCAGACACAGCAGGAAGGGATCTGAATAGTTCCCTGCGCTGTGTGGCTGCCATGTTGATCTTTACAGGCTGCCATGTTAACAGCAGCCTGGCCCTGAAGGAAAAGGGTAAAGCAAGATTTATATGCTGTCTGGCTGGGGGATAAGGGGGCTGTAAGAACACAGTGTCGGGCTGGAGATATACATATATATATATATGTGAATGTGTGTATTAATATATATATATATATATATGTATATGTGTGGGTGTATGTATATATATATATATATATATATATATATATATATACTCACATATTTACATATATATATATATATTCACACACACACTATATATATATATATATATACACAGAGTACATATATATATATATATATACACATATGTACTGTGTATATACATATATATGTGTATATGTGTGAGTGTATTATATATATATATATACACTCGCACATATATATATATACGCAGTACATATATATAAGCCGGGGAATGCGGCCATAGGTTTCTATATTGGGGGGGGAGGGGACCCTGCCTATTTTGTTAGTCCCGGGCCCCACAATTTCTGATGGCAGCCCTGCATGGGAGGCTCCCGATTTTTCAGGTAACCCCCCGCACCGCTGGAAGAGTAAGCATATCTCCCGCATCCTGCCCACTTCCTACGTGGACATTTTGGATCCGGAAGGAAGGGGCGGGGCTAAATGGTGCAAATCGCATAATTTAGCCCCGCTCCCTCCTCACAGGCCTGCGACATGCAGGGCTTTTCTGTAAAGAGGAGGGGATTCATGATATTATAGTCTACCCCCCCCCTTCCCTGAAGATAAAAGGAACAGGTCTCCTCCGGCTGCTCGTTGTCGGTAAGTATGCCATGTGGTAGGGGGCATACATTGTAAGCTCCACTAGGGCAGGGACTGATGTGAGTGACTAATGTATTCTCTGTAATGCGCTGTGGAATATGTGTGCTCTATATAAATAACTGGTAATAAATAAACAAAATGGGGGTCACACATAAAGTGCCAAAAATAATACATGGCATACTTGCCTACCCTCCCGATTTGGACGGGAGCCTCCCGAATATCGGGTACCGCTCCCGACCTCCCGGGAAGGCAGGCAATTCTCCCGGCTGCCGCTCACCCTTCCTATCCCCCCACTATAACCCCTGCAGCCCCCGCAGCGGGGGGGGGGCGGTGACACGATTCGCGTCATTTTGGCCCCGCCCCCTGCTTCACAATGCCTATTTTATCGGCATTGTGTAGCGGGGGCGGGGCCAAACTGACCCGATCGCGTGACTCCACCCCTGCCACGCCCACAGGTGATGTCACCCGGCCGGCCACTCCCCCTGGTCTCGGCCACGCCCCCCCTGTCCTGCCGATCTGGTTGCTACCTCCCGGAAGGAGCAGCCAGAAACTCGGCAGGTATGATACATGGCCAAACAAGAGCAATTGATGGGACTAAGAATATTAGGGTCCAAAAATATACATTTAGTATTAATGCCTCCTTTAGTTCAAAACACCTTCAGCTCAGCTATATAGCTGCCCATTACTTTTCATTGAGGAAACTAATGTTGATTAACAGTCACATGACACCATATGTTTTCCCAATTACTTATAAAGTAGTGTTATTATGTGGTGGAAAAGGACCCATTGAGGTTTCCTGCAGTGTAAAGTCAGCTCAGATCCTTACTGTAATAACTTCCTGTACTTAACGATCTGTTTCTGTTTAATAATCATAATCTAACGATCTATTTCTGTTTAATAATCATAATCTATTTAGTTTTCATATGTTTGATATTCTTTCACGTACTGCTAATTTGCATATATGTTTTTTTTTTATATATATAGTTGAAAAAGTCTTAAACTAATGATGCCTGAGCCAGGAACTTCACCCTGTTGTACATCATTGTCTTTTCCAGGCATTGTACAGGCATCACTGCTCAGTGCATCTGATAATAGAGAATTTGCACAAACAAAAGATATCTCCTACCTGGACTCCTTGTTTGAAAAACGTAACAATTTGTCTGTGAACCTCTCAGCACAGAGGACCTCATTCAGAGTCGGTCGAAGCGGCCGCACGGTCGTACAGAAAATGATGCACACGCATGTTGCGTCTCTAAGGTCGGATCGTTAGCTGGCCGATCAAGGGGTGTATGCGGTCGGATCGCTAAAAATACGCCCACATGTCGTACGCATAGCACGTCATCTCCGGCTACATAAGGATTAATCGCGAGCATCGAAAGCCATCGGAACTGGTCGTAGAGCTAAAAGTTGACCTCACCTTCTCTTAAGCTCTACGATCATGTCAGTGTAAAACCTCCCGTCACATGTGCCATGACACTACTTTGTTAATTATGCACTCCCATAAAACGCCGTTCGCATAATGAGGCACGCCTGCGTTCGGATCACCACTCCCCCGTTTTCAAGCACCTTCCCCTGTTACCACCCACAAACGCCGCAATCTGTCACTCAAACTACCGACCTGGCGGTGTTCAAGCAGAGAGAAATTTCTGATCGTAGCGGCTAGTTTGCGCACGCGCATTGCGAACTGTACGCATGCGCAGTTTAGCGAACATCGGCTGCGTACGACCGTGCGGCCGCTTCGACCGACTCTGAATGAAGTCCAGAGTACTTACTACTATGGTCACTGTTACATAGCTACAGTACCAACATTCTCACTAGGAGATTCGGCCAGGGGCAGGGACATGGAATAGCGCTGGGCTGTCCCATATCCCACTGTGAGCCCCATCAATCACCATTACACTGCCATGCGCAATGAGTGGGACGTACATACTGTAGCTCACAACTAAGGACCATTCGAGACATTGCAGTCCTGATCTTAATGCTGGGACAGAACCTTTAAATCGTGACTGTCCCTCCGAAACTGGGATGGTTGGGAAGTATGCTGTTATACAATGTATAAGGAGAGGAATACCGGAGCCAGGTCAGCACTGACCAGGCTCTCCGGCGCAGATGAGCAGCGCTTCTCCCCTCCCTCCCCCTTCATGACCCTCTTACCTCACTCCGCAGCGATCCAGAGGCAGGGAAGGCAGGTGGGGTGCGCTGCTTCGTTCTGGTCGGACTGGGGCTGCTTGCAGTGGACGATTGGAGATGATGTCATCACCAAGTGCCACTGAAGCAGGACAATCAGCTAGCATGCGGCGTGACCCGGGTTGCGCCGCTTACACTGAAGGGTGACATGGGAACGACCTGTGCTCACCCTGCAAGCTAGCCGGGTTGAATCCCCAGGTCACTGGACCCAGGTTGATTCAATTATATTTTATTTTTAAATTATATTTTAAAGCGCTGTATAAATAACCGGCAAAATGGTGTGGCGGTAATTTTCCTGGCGTTTTGTACATGCGCAGTAGGGAAATCACAGAGAAAATGGCCATTTCCCCAGTGACCCAGTGCTAGCGCAGTAGCCTCTGGCACATCGCTAGAGTCTGCTAGTGCCCAGAGTCTACTGCTGTGCTCAGTGTATTCGCGTCATTTTGGTCCCGCCCCCTGCTTCACAATGCCTGTTTTTTCAGCATTGTGTAGCGGGGGCAGGGCCAAAATGATGCAATTGCGTGGCCCCGCCCCCTGTCACACCCGCAAACTGCCTTTAGCCCACCCGGCCATGCCCCCTTTTGCCGGCCACGCCACCTTTTCTGCCAATCTGGCTGCTCCCTCCCGGAAGGAGCAGCCAGATAGTCGGCAAGTATGAGATAGATAGATAGACAGACAGACAGACAAATAGATAGATAGATAATATAGAGATAGATAGATAGATAGATAATATAGAGATAGCTAGATAGATAGATAGATAATATAGAGATAGATAGATACTGTAGATAGATCAGGGTTGCCTACCCTCCCGATTCGGGCGGCAGCCTCCCGATAAATGGGTGCAGCTCCCGCCCCCCACGGAAAGGCAGGCAAGCCTGCCGCCGATCCCCCGTCTCCCCCCCACCAGTACCTGTTAAACCCCCGCAACGGGGGCGCTGTCGCGATTCGCGTCATTTTGGCCCCGCCCCCTGATTCACAATGCCTGTTTTTTCAGCATTGTGTAGCGGGGGCGGGGCCAAAATGACGCGATTGCGTTGCCCCGCCCCCTGTCACACCCGCAAACTGCCTTCAGCCCGCCCGGCCATGCCCCCTTTTGCCAGCCACGCCCCCTGTTCTGCCGAGTTGGCTGCTCCCTCCCGGAAGGAGCAGCCAGATAGTCGTCAAGTATGAGATAGATAGATAGACAGACAGACAGATAGATAGATAATATAGAGATAGATAGATAGATAATATAGAGATAGATAGATAATATAGAGATAGATAGATAATATAGAGATAGATAGATCAGGGTTGAATACCCTCCCGATTCGGGCGGGAGCCTCCCGATAAACGGGTGCAGCTCCCGCCCCCACGGAAAGGCAGGCAAGCCTCCCGCCTGCCGCCGATCCCCCGTCTCCCCCCCACCAGTACCTGTTAAACCCCCGCAGCGGGAGGGGGGGGCGCTGACGCGATTCGCGTCATTTTGGCCCCGCCCCCTGCTTCACAATGCCTGTTTTTTCGGCATTGTGTAACGGGGGTGGGGCCAAAATGACGCCCCCTGTTCTGCCGATCTGGCTGCTCCCTCCCGGAAGGAGCAGCCAGGTAGTCGGCAAGTATGAGATAGATAGACAGACAGACAGACAGACAGACAGATAGATAGATAGATAGATAGATAGATAGACAATTAGATAGATAGATAATATAGAGATAGATAGATAGCTAGATAATATGGAGATAGATAGATAGATAGATAGATAGATAGATAGATAGATAGATAGATAATATAGAGACAGATAGATAAAGTCATTATGCTACAGCACCAACTGGGCAGCCTGAAAAGCTGTATGCGATTATCTTGAGTCCTCCTCACATTCCCCAGAAGCCAACATCTCCTTACACGCCACAAACATCATTAGGTCATTCATTATATGCCAAAGTCAAACATGTCAGATGGATAACATGCAATAGCTACACGTGTGCAGTATAAATGGTGATTTCCTGATCATGCACACGCACTGTATTTCCTGATCATGCACACGCACTGTATTTCCTGACCATGCACACGCACTGTATTCCTGACCATGCATACGCACTGTATTCCTGATCACGCACACGCACTGTATTTCCTGATCATGCATACGCACTGTGCTCTGTGTATAGCAGCATTGCAGGGGGAGCTACAAGTATACAAGGAAGCCTTCATCAGGCCCTATATATGTCACTATGACAACATGTCACCTGTACACCCTTCTTTATTGCTGGCGGGTAGTAACCTATTCAGTGTAACATGGTTTGGGGGTAATCAGGATAGTGGTACATTTCAGTGATGGTGTAATAAGTTGCAGTACATAGATAGGGCCTAGGGGGAGAAATAATATCTGGGATCCATAAATTACTCCTATTGTTTGCAAAATGTATAATATAAGCATAAATAGCATTGCAAAAACAAGGATAGATAAGTAACTTAAATACCGAATACAGACTATTTCACACTGTACATTAGCTCTTTTTCTTTCACACATAGATAAGCATTTTCTTTAAGCCAGTGGTTATTAAAACATTTAAACCACTTCTGCTTCCGTCTTGTTTCTTTTCATTTTATGGTATTTGTAACTACATTTAGTTAATTTAGTAGATGCACAGACAAAATGTATCTATAAAGCAAAGTTTATATATATACTACTGTACAAATGTGTTCCCAGGAAAAATGAACTATGTAAAACGGGTGTAGTAGGTAAAACTCGTTGCGGATGATAAAACTCGTAAATGAGACCCTTTGCGATTGCACAATGCTTCTTCACAAAATAGGCATCTGGTTTGCATCAATAATGAGACAAAAGTACAATGCATGGGTACCCTGTATACTGACGCTGTCATTCATGTAGCTTCTGTGTGCGAGATATTCGCTAATCGAGGCAAAAATGCAAAAGACAGGTTCAATATGAGTGAACCGCGCCATACCTCGCACCACACATTGTTAATCTGCTACTTTGTACCAATTGCTTTGAGACAAAAATACTAATCCTAAGTATAGTACCTAGGTCAGGACATTATAAGATAATATATGTGCGGCTACGATGAGAATAAGATTCAAAATTCTGGAAAGAAAATTATAGGAATCGTTACATGCGGTGGAGAGTCTAAGGGGTAAAGTTACTAAAGAGAGAGTTTTTAGAAATGGAGATGTTGCCCATAGCAACCAATCAGATTCTAGCTATTATCTTCTAGAAGGTGTTAGATAAGTGTTAAGTAGAATCTGTTTGGTTGCTATGGGCAACATATCCACTTCTAAAAACTCTCACTTTAGTAAATATACTCCTAAGTCGCGCCATGCGTTGCACACCATATGACGCAAACATGCTAGGTGTATGAGGACATATCTGTACCTGCCGGACTGAGGGTGAAATCTTGAACATCAGAGAAGCAGAATTACATATTGTATCATAAGGTCCTACAACTGAACATTTCTGGTACAGGTTTTCCACTTTTACACCGACTAAAATATCCTGGGTTGATACACGTGAGCGCGCATCAACCCAGGATTTTAGTCGGTGTAAACGGATCCACCCGGGTCCAGTGACCCGGGGATCCGACCCGGCAAGACTGCAGGGTTGAGCACGGGTCGTTCCCGTGTCATCCTGCAATGTAAACGATGACCCGAGTCGGGCCGCATGCCGCCTGATTGTCCGGCTTCAGTGGCGCTTGGAGATGTCATCATCTCCAAGCATCCACTGCAAGCAGCGCCGGCCCGAGCAGCATGGAGCAGCGCACCCCACCCGCCCTCCCTGCCTCCGGACCGCTGCGGAGTAAGGTAAGTAGGTCGCGGAGGGGGAGGGAGGGGAAGAAGCGCTGCTCACCTGCGTCGGAGAGCCGGGTCAGTGCTGACCTGGGTCCGGTGTGAACGTTGCCGACACGGGCATAACCTTGGTCGGCGCCATGATGTAAAAGGGGGGCTGTCCCAGGTCTGATCCGGGTTGGAAACGTGTACCAAATCCCAGGTCAGAAACGGGACTTTGGTGTAAAAGGAGTATTATTAGTACTACTTATAGTACTTAATGCTGCTGAGTTTTGTTTCAAATTATTGAATGATGCCTTTAAGTTACCTGTTTCTTTTAGCTCCCAATAAATGATTATACCATACATGTAGTATAACCCAGGGGCGTACCTATAACGGGTGCAGGGGCTGCCCGCAGGGCACACCCTGCATTCATATTATGTAAAAGTTACCTCTCCGAGGTCCCGAGTCGGGTCTCCCAGCGCTGCTCAAACGCCGTAAAATGGCCGCCACGACCATTTTCCTGTTATTTTGCGCATGAGCTGTGAGGAAAACGCCGGGAAAATGGCGTCATGCCATTTCCTCAGCGATCTGCGCATGCGCAATAGACTCCGGGCACACTCTAGTGCCCAGAGTCTATTGATCCTGCAGTGGGCCGGCCAGCCGCGTTAGTCGTCTGCTAGCCGCCGGAGTGAGAGGAGGGGGCCCGTGACAGGGGATGCACACGGGCCCCCTCTTTTCTAAACACGCCCCTGGTATAACCATAAACACACTACAAATAACGTAACAAGTCTAATATTAGGAAGCTGACAATTTTTTCGTAGTTGAGCGTTTATCACCCAACTGCACATGGGTCTCATGGCACATGCAACAAGGTACACTACCATAGTCTCTCGCAGCGAGTATTCGCCGTGTGATTGACAATCTGCAGGGCCGGCTATAGGGTTGTTCGACCAGTGCGGTCGAATAGGGGCGCCACCCATAGAGGGCGCACCCCTCCCCAACATCCCGATTTCAGCGAGACAATACTGTCCCGCTGTTCCACTTGTGGGCCGAAGTGCCCACGGGTGGTCAAATCGGGATGTTGAGCACTCCCACCGCCACAGCTGTGCGGCGGTGCCGGACCCCGGAGTCTGAATGGATGCTGCGAGCATGAGCGCGGCATCCATTCAGTGATGGGAGAGGGCTGGGGGAAGCCCAGCTAGTGAGGCTCCCCCCAGCCTGACGTTATTTGGAGGCGTGCCGGGCGGGCTCGCCTCCAAATAACGTCACATAGGTGGCGTGGCCTATGTTAATTAGGCCACGCTCTCATTTTCGGTCGCTCGCGATGTTCAGGCGCACTTTAGAGAGCCGGCACAGGGTGCTCCGACCCCTGGAGACGGCCCTGACAGTCAGGGAATGTTTGGGGGAGGTAACGGGGATTGGCGGCAAGGAATGCAGGCGTCACAACTGTTTTTGGGGCGGGTCTCACCTTGTGACCGCGAGCCCAAGCACAAAGCTGCAGCATTAGCGTATAACTCTGAATCAGGCCCAATGATTGCTGTTACAGCAGAGTGGTAATTATTCTTATTATTATCAGAATAATGTTTATGGGGTCAATCCTATTAGCCATGATGGTTTCGTGGTTGCAAGTCATCACGGCAGTGGCCGCACTTTACGGCAGCCCGGATTCGCTTAAAATTGATCACAGCCCCTTAAGGCTCCGACAAAATTCAGGTGGTGGAGGTGCAGGTCCGTTGCTGGTGTTTTAACGCTGTTGCAATGGCAACTCGCACCCTTCGCCTGGAATAGGATTGACCCCTATGTTTCATTTATCACTTGGCCTCAGTTTTGCAAGGATCCCAATGTAAACCTCTGCTTTGAGTGTATCAAGAATAAAATGCTAACATCCTGGCAGGCAATAGAGCAGCTTAATGAATCAGACTTATCTCCAGAGAACTTGCATGTCCTTCTCTGGATTCATATAAAATAATATAGACCAGGGGTTCTCAACTCCAGTTCTCACATGCCACCAACAGGCCATGTTTTGTGGATTGCTGTGATAATGCACAGGTGAGATTATCTATTTTGTCCGGTCAGTAATTATCCCACCTGCTTCCAAAGGCAGGAATCTTCTAAACATGACCGGTTGGGGGTATTTCAGGGTTGAGGACCACTGATGTAGATTGAATTTTCATGAGCATCCATGCTGTCTTAGGTCCTGATCCTGAGTAAAATGATGCAGCATCCTGACATTTTTGATCGGTGTGGGGGAATTGCGGCTGATATATGGCCAATCAAAAAAGTATAAAAAAGCAAGCGCTCTAAACCATACACATGTATATTATTATTTTTTGAAAACAAGGTCTAAATCCCATCAACAGCTGCTATCCTAAAAATAGGTCTGTGCCTTACCTATTAGCAGAAAAATTAAAACAAAAATAATAGACAGCGCTAAATAGACAGGGTTTAATAACATAAATAATACATAGAAAATTAAACAATCACTAAAGATTAATAGATTAGACCGGCCGGTATTTACTCAGGAAATTAGCAAATAATAGACCATAGTATAGATAAAAATGGTCTATAAAAATGTGACAGTCAATACTAAAGAGTATCAATTGATGGATATGCTACCTATGATACAAACAAACATGACAGACAAACATATATAAGTCTTAATATAAATTGAGTGTAGCAGTCAATACTGCAGAAGCAACGCTGGTTAGTGTGCTAATATACTTGCGGGCCCACATAAATGAGTCTTAAGCTTAGACTCTATACATTAAGATATAGTGTTAGTCTCTGTCCAAAGCGAATAGTTGATATGCAAGTCTTTTTTAAATAACTCCACATATATATTGGCAAAAAGTGGTTAGTAACAGGCATGCATATGTCCAGGCTTACAGCATATCACTCGCAGAAAAGATGTTTGTATGCATCCAGGATGTTTATAAATGTACATATAGCCCAATCATAGGGCATATAAATCACTCCTCAGTTAGGCCGTGCGCCGATAGAGATATAAGCTTAGACTCTATACATGCAAATATAGTGTTAATCTCTGTCCAAAGCGAATGGTTAGTATGCAAGTCTTTTTGAAATAACTCCACATATATATTGGCAAGAAGTGTTTAGTAGCAGGCATGCATATGTCCAGGCTTACAGCATAACACTCACAAATAAGATGTTTGTATGCATCCAGGATGTTTATAAATGCGCATATAGCCCAATCATAGGGCATATAAATCACTCCTCAGTGAGCACATGAGCCGATGGGGATATCCCCCTTCAGTAAACTGAAATCCCGGCTTAAAAAAAAGGGGTCCTGTACTCACGATACTCCCTGGAGATAATTGAGTAGTACAATACCAGCTGGTCTTTTGAAAATAAAGTGTGCCTTGAAAATGAAAAGTCGCATACTGAACCTGTCATTATAATATACTGCTAAGCATGGGGGATTATGCATATTTTAATAATGACATTCATAACTTCAAATACTGCCCCCTCACCAACTGTGTGAACAACTCAACATAATAGCTTTATAAACCACATTAGGCTATATTCATATCATGACTACTAGATTTTGATTGTATTACCAATCTTAGGTGTTTGACTAACACACACAGCTGATGTTTAATGACAGACGGAGATTATTTCGACATCTCTGCTACGTATAATTAGGAGTCAAAATGAGGAAATATAACAACTTGACCACTTAGAATTATGTTTATAGCATCTTTATACAACAAGATTATTGAATAGAAGGGTTCCCCCATCATTCAAATGAGATCTTGTATTGATATTTAGATATATATCTTCTGTAATAATGGATCAATAATATCACTTCTTTGAGCTCTTTTTTCCTGTCACTTAGAGTATCAATTAATAATATTATGAATACTGGATTACACAATTACAATTGTTTACAACTATTATAATTGAATTAAAAAAAAGATACACAGCGGGATTCCAATGCAATTTTATGAAAAATTGAAAATCAATAAAAAATTCTATTCTTTCACAGATATTCACTATACTTTCACTTTTCGTCACTTCTTTTTTGATTTTAACCTTTATTTTGCTGATATTGGTATTACCCTCCTTTTTTTAACGTATACCCAATAAAGGTTTATCAATTTTTAATATTTACGCAATAGCTTTATGTGCGCCATATATTAAACAAAATATCTCTTTCTCTTTTTTAGTAACTCAGTAAATATTTATTTTTGTCATAATGGCAGCACCCCCAATTGAAACATTGATAGTAATATATTAAATATGGGGCACTTTACTAACTATATGTTAAGTGTGCAGATGTATTTTTCTCCTTTGTTTTCTTCTGAATGTTATGTATACTTACCAGCCCCACCTCTATCCGTGATCCTCCAGGGACGTACTACGTAAGCACCATTTTCAAACTCACACATGTGCTGTACAAAATTCAACATAAAAGGGCTTTATGTACAGTACCACTTAATGACATCAATCAATGGCCGAGGGGAAGATATATCATGCCGCGGATAGAGATAAAGTGAGCAAGTTGCCAAAAGCAACCAATCGGCTACTAACTGTCATTTATCTAGTAATGACGATGGGTCTGATTCAGCACAGGACGGAATTGCAAAGCTGCACGCAAGCATTCCACCCTTGCAATTATGGTCACGCATCCTTCACGCATTACTTATCCATGCTGCGTCCAAGGACACAGCATCCGATAATCTGTGATAACATCGGCCGGCTGAGTGACCCATGAGATCGCGCAACCCAGCCGCCGCAGATACAACAAAGAGGCTAGGAAATCTCCGTCAGCCTATGGAGATCCTGGCCTCTTCCCTCCCGCCCCAACGGTGGCGACACTGACAGTCTGCTGCCGCTCTGCGTGCGACCACGCAGGACCCATACTGCACATGCGCAGTACGGGTCTGACGCCTGCGCAGATTCCCGAACATCGGGAATCTGGGTTCATAAGTGCACTGCTGAATTAGGCTCTATGTTCATAAATTGCAACTTAAAAACATTCTGCATCGCAGAGATATGCCGTAATACAAATGGTAAGTACCACTGTATACTGTATATGCAGAAAATAAAAAAAAGATAACTAAGGGCCTGATGTAGAGATGATATTTGGTGGTCCCATTTTTCGAGAGTGGCGAGGCCAGGGTCTGCGTCGGAGGACGCAGATTTCCTGGCCACGCAAGCGGCAGGAAGCGGCCGGTCTAATGGCCGAAGCTACAAACAACACGATGTTGATCCGATGCTGCTTCTTTGGAAGCGATGCCGGCAGCAGGGACGAAACTAGGATATCTGTTACCCGGTGCAAGGCAGCAATTTTGCGCCCCCCTCCCTTCCCGTACCTGGATTTTGTCCTTGCTCCTCCATAAGGCAGTGCACTACTCAGACGTCCCTGGTATAGTGATTTACATTATTCCACACACCATAATGCCCATTACACATTATGCCACACACTGTAATGCCTATTACCAAAGTGCCACTTACATATTTGCCCGATACCATTTTATGCCCCACAGTAATGCTTCTAATTACTTTAAAATTACCTGCTCATTGCCATGGGGTTCCATGCTCGTTACCATGGGGTTCCATGCTCGTTGCCATGGGGGTTTATGCTCAGCCAGGGGGGTTTATGATCGTTGCCAGGGGGGTTTGAAGGGAGAAGATGCAGCTCTCAGCCCTGCAGCCCCAGCGTTCCCGGCACTTCCGGGAACGCTGTGTGCATTGCGCTCTGCTAACAGACACTAGAGGACCTCTAGCATCTGTCTCTTCCTTGGCGGCGGACATTTTTTGATGGCCGTTTTCAGCAGAGTCCATGCGGACGGCTAGTCCACATGGAATCTGCTGAAAACGGCCATCCAAAAATGGCCACCGCCAAGAAAGAGACAGACACTAGAGGTCCAGTAAGGACCTCTAGCATTAGTCTCCTCTTCGGCGGCGGCCATTTTCAGATGGCAGAGTCCGCTTTTTCACCCCCCCGCAATCCCCTCCCGGTGCACGTGCACCTCTAGCCCCCCCCTAGTTGCGGCCCTGCCGGCAGGAGGCATCTTTTTCCCTCAGACACCTCCTGCAAGCATCAGCGTATTAGTTGTACAGTATTCCTGCAGTTGTGCAATTCTGTACACATTCAGGGTATCAAAAGGAAATACAATATGTTAAACTGGTCAGAAGGTGGAAAGACCACTTTAATGTTGCTTCATACAGTGGAGACAGCCATTTTCTGCCAAAATTTATGCTAATAAGCCTTTTTAATCACCAGAACCCAATGACAATTAGTTCATCCTGAAAAAGGACTGGTTTGTGTAGGTGACAGAAAGTCCATTGTTAAAGCACAGCAGAGTGATGTCTGTGGCTTCCTGCAAGCCCTCATTCCCCTTTTCACATTGTTACACTGATCTGGCCACATCTCTCTAAGTCCTCAGTCACGTTATATAACACCAGTCCTGGATAGGTCACTGCTACCCACAAGATCAGCCCACTCACTTTATGTTACAGTAAACTATGCTATATATACATGTATGCATACATATGGAGTATTGTGAAAGTATGTGTCATTGTGCTATAGTGCATATGTGTATGAGGTGTGGATATTAAATAAGGAGGCACAAAAAATAAACCATATTGAGTCAGTTAAAAAGGGAGTGGGGGAACACTGACCTTGGATTTTCCCAAAACGGTTTTGCAAGTGTCACCCCTCTCGCCCAGATAGTTTGCTGTCACACAGCGTTCGAAGAAGTTGTGTTTTTCCTGTGTGTTGTAGAACGTGTTACCTTAAAATTGTTGGTTAAATTGAACAAAACTCACACCGAATCTTTGCGCATCCTAACTGCGGCTAACGGGGCAGATTGTAGGTCACGGGCACGTATGTTTTAGTGGCACAAAGATATAGTGACGGCCGTGAGAATGTCTAAGATGATGAATGTCACGGAAAGCCTTGTACATCAAAAACAAATGAAAATGTGGTAAAAATTGGGAAAATTTTCATCCAAATGATAGCAGAAATGTTAAACATCGACAAAGAAATTGTTTGGCAAGTTTTGCATCAAAATCTTAACATGACAAAAGTAAGTGCTAAGATGGTTCCAACGCTTCTCCCTGCCGCGCATAAAGAAAATCAAAAGCAAATTTGTACAGATGTTTTGGAACAAAATTCAAGCAGATTCAGATATTTTTTTAGAAAGTTATTACCTGTGAAGAAACCTGGATCTTCCAGTACGATCTTGAGACAAAACACCAGTCCATGCGCTAGAAAACACCATCCTCACCAAGAATGAAGAAAGCACATCAAAGCAAATCCAAATTCAACACCTTTAATTGTTTTCTTTGATATCAAGGGTGTTATTTTGGAAGACTGTGTACCAGAAGGAGCAACAGTGAGTTGACATTACTACAAAAATGTTCTAGCAACTTTGCAGGTAATAATCAGAAGTAAGAGGCCAGAGTTATAGAAAAATGGTTTCATCCTCCATCAGGTCAACACACCAGCCCACACAGCTCTCTCTGTAAAGCAGGTTTTGGCTAAGAAACAGATTGCAGTGCTAGAACACCCTCCATACTCGCCAGACCTAGCACCGTGTGACTTCATTCTTTTCCCTAAAGTCAAATCTGTGCTCAATGGAACTAGTTTTGTATTAGTGGCTGAGGTAAAGAAGAAAACGATGAAGCTGTTGAGACAGCTGACAGAAAATGAGCTAGAGCACGGCTATGACCAATGAAAAATCAGAATGCAGCAGTATGTGGATGCGGAAGGGGAATACATAGAAGGGGAACAGAGTTAAAATGTACTTAATATAATTAAAAATAAATTATAACATGTCTTGTTATTTAGTAGCCATGCCTCGTATGTGTGTATATATATCCTACCCAAATACGGCAATCAGGTGACCAAGCTGAAACGTGCGTCCTTTACGAACTGCACACCGCAGCAGCCTGTCTGACACACCTATACTACAGCCCCAGCTCCATGGACTGTGGACTGGCGGGTACTGTTCTCTCCCTCTCATAGCGCTCTCTCATCTGAGCACAAGCCTGTGTCTCCTCTTTTGGTAACAGCGGAGAAACACGGCTGACATCTCAGACAGCAGAAGCGCTGCCTGTTTCTCCCAGGTCTAACGTTCTCTTCACTCTCTCATCCCCTGTTTGCTGTTGGACAGGGGAAAGTAGAAGCAATCAGTCGTACTCTCTACCCTGGGCCTTAATTTTTTCTATCTGGCAAATCCATTATCTCCTGTCAACCTGTCACAGCAGCCCTGCTCATGTGGTTTTTATGCATTGTGTTTGATTTATACTGACTGCACCTTACAGGGCTAGAATGTTAACTTATATAACATCTACTTTATGCAAGGATTTTTGCCTTTCAGGCTGATTTGAGTAACAGCATTTACCATTTATATTGCATATATTATCAAGATTGAATATTCCAGACCAGTCTTGTGTGGTGTTGATTTATTGTTGAATGTTATGCCATGTTGGTAAGAGAGTGAGAAGAGATTTGGGTAAATCCACCTATAATCATTGTGTTTTTTTGGGCTGTAGTGCATTTATTAGAAGCATTTTTGAACTAGATATCCTGAGTCAGTGGCGGGCTAGGCCAGGGGGCAGGGTGCCATGTGCCCCCCGGGCCGCAGCTCCATGCGGGAAGCGGGCAGTCTGTGTCTCTGTGACACAGCTGCACCGCGCGTGTAGCGCTGACCAGACGGAGTTCGGTCAGCGCTACACAGTGACTGACAAACACATACCTGCCGGCGCTGGATTCAGGTAAGTGTTTTTCTTTGTTTTTTTTAATTACGTGTGTCTACCGCACTACAAGGGGGAAACCACTACTGGGGGCACTACAAGGGGGAGAGCACTACTGGGGGCACTACAAGGGGAGAGCACTACTGGGGGCACTACAAGGGGGAGAGCACTACTGGGGGCACTACAAGGGGGGTGGAGACTACTACTGGGGGCACTACAAGGGGGGGAACTACTACTGGGGGCACTACAAGGGGGAGAGCACTACTGGGGGCACTACAAGGGGGGGACTACTACTGGGGGCACTACAAGGGGGGGACTACTACTGGGGGCCCTACAAGGGGGAGAGCACTACTGGGGGCACTACAAGGGAGAGACCACTACGGGGGGACTACTACTGGGGGCACTGCATAGGGGGTACCACTACTGGGGGCACTATATAAGGGGCTTACTACTGGGGGCACAAGGGGCACTGCACAGGGGGGACCACTACTGGGGGCACTGTATAAGGGGCACTGCATAGGGCGATCACGACTGGGGGCACTACTGGAGGCCTGCATAAGGGGGTCCTCTCCTGGGGCACAGGGGGCACCGCATATGGGCACCACTACAGGTGGCTGCCCCTAATCTTTATTTTTATTTTACATTAATTCCATATGGACCCGCCTCCTCCCTGGAACACTTGAGTGGGGGGGCGCCGTAGCACGCACATGCTCCAGGCACCCTGGCTACACGCTACTCATCTGTCAGGGCCACCTGCATGCATTTGCCCCCCAGGCTAAAAGTTGCCAGCCAGTCCCTGTCCTGAATGCATGATATATTATGTATTTATCCCGATGAACAGGGATTCCAAGATATTCTGACTTTTGAGGTCTCTCTAAAAAGCACCCCGTTACTGTTTGTAATTCATAACTGGATTACCCTAAACCTAAGGGACTTATTCTCCGGTTATCCCTCATATATAATTGATTGGTGTGTATCCCTGATGGCTAATGACCACTGTACTTACATCTTAGGGACAGAGATTTAGTAACACATTTTTGCCGTACAAAACACTTGCATTTGAGCAACTATTACATTATTGAATATATCTGTTTGTATTTGGAGTAATTATTCACTTGCTCAAGTGATTAAATACTATTTGTTTTTACATGTTTATGTAACTTTTCCTATTTTTGTTGTATTCAACTAGGTACATTTTTCCTTTTAAGGTTTTTTCAATAAAAGTTAAGTTTTATATTTATCCATATCAACATTTCTATAATATTTTTTTAACTAAGAGTGCCCCAAAAAAGGTTTAATTTGCCCTTTTCTTGCCCTTTGCAAAAAAACATATACTTGTGTACATCACAAATTCTTTGGGAGCACCACCAACCAAAGGTCATCTTATATATATAATTTATGATAGACCATTATGTTGGTTTTTGAGAGATTATACCCTTATATAGATTAAAATAATATATCTCATCATAACTGGTGCGGATTCATTATCCATATTATCATACTGCTCCACTAGATCCGCAGGGTTGGGGGGCATGCTACATACAGATTGCATCCTTGCTTGCGAAGTGCTATGTTACAGTGTCAGTGACTGTGACGCATTTAAGGGTAAAATGACACTCGGCGCTACCGAGTCACGCCATGGCATTGCGCGACTAGAAGGTCTTTTGATCATGCCAGGAGGCTAGATGTATGAGGACAACTGTGTACTCTAAGTGATTATAAATCAAAGTAAATGTAAAGGCTCACATACCTCTAATATGGACACATACTGTATGCACTGAGAATGTGTGTAGAGTAAAGATGCATTTAAAAGAAGCATTATTACTTACATAGGGACATGTTCAGTCGCCCACTTCCTAAGATGTGTCCAGATCAAAAACAGCGTTTGTGACAGGCGTACAGCACTTCGGGCGTAGTATTGCGTATACTTACAACCCACAATTACCTAGAAATACGGCTTGATAGTGCTAGTAGTAAATGGCAACGTCACATTACCCTATTTATACACAATGTAATAATGTAAAAAAAGTGTCATACAGTTTATATCCAAGTGAAAATATTGTCTGGACAGTTATTAATACATGCAAAAGGCTCATGTTCCTGATAAAATGTAGTTACATGGAAACACAGAAATGCAAAGCAAATTAAATACAAAGATGCTGTGTAAAAATTTAAATATCAGCCTTCTTCCCTGGTGGAAACGTCAATTAAGTATTGCAAGTAGATGGATGCAACTTCATATAATATAGCCACAAAGCTAATGAATGAATTACTTTTAGCTAAAGAGGTCATTACGCAATCAGCAAATCATAAGTGCATCGAGAGTGCTTCCAATAGCCTTCATGGCGTTTCATCGCACCACGCATCTTCTGAAAGGAGTATCTTCTGATGCGTCCACGACTACTGCACTCCCCAGGGAGGGGGCAGCCAGGTCGGCCTAGAGGTGGCGTGGAGGCCGCATAGGTGGGCTGTGCGGGGGGCGTGGTGACGCATCATGGCCCCGCCTCGCTATACAGTGCCAAGATCACAAGCATTATATAGTGGGGATCGGGGCTACAATAACGCGATTTAGCGCGAATATATCTGAGTGGGAGGTCAAGGTGGAATCCCTATGTCCCCAACTAGCCAGTAAAAGGTATCATATAAACATTGCATGACGTAGAATTAAGTGACCAATTATCAATATACAGTCAGGTGCATAAATATTGGGACATTGACAGAACTTTCATATTTTGGCGTCTATTCACCACCACAATGGCTTTGAAATTAAACAAACAAGATGTGCTTTAACTGCAGACTTTCAGATTTAATTTGAGGGTAATTACATCCAAATCAGGTGAACGGTGTAGGAATTACAATGGTTTCTATATGTGCCTCCCACTTTTTAAGAGGCCAAAAGTAATGGGACTATCAACTCAAAAGCTATTTCATGGACAGGTGTGGGCTATTCCCTCGTTATTTAATTATCAATTAAGCAGGTAAAAGGTCTAGAGTTGATTCTAGGTGTGACATTTGCATTTGGAATCAGTTGCTGTCGACTCTCAATATGAGATCCAAAGAGCTGTCGCTATCAGTGAAGCAAGCCATCATTAGGCTGAAAAATCAAAACAAACCCATCAGAGAGATAGCAAAAACATTAGGTGTGGCCAAATCAACTGTTTGGAACATTCTTAAAAGAAAGAATGCACCGGAGAGCTCAGCAATACCAAAAGACCCGGAAGACCACGGAAAACAACTGTGGTGGATGACAGAAGAATTATTTCCTTGGTGATGAACAGTTGACCAAATCAAGAACACTCTCCAGGAGGTAGGTGTATATGTGTCAAAGTCAACATACAAGAGAAGACTTCACAAGAGTGAATATAGAGGGTTCACCACAAGATATAAACCATTGGTGAGCCACAAAAACAGGAAGACCAGATTAGAGTTTGCCAAACAACATCTAAAAAAGCCATTACAGTTCTGGAACAACATCCTATGGACAGATGAGACAGATCAACTTGTACCAGAGTGTTGGGAAGAGAAGAGTATGGAGAAGGAAAGGAACTGCTCATGATCCAAAACATACCACCTCATCAGTGAAGCATGGTGGTGGTAGTGTCATGGTGTGAGCATGTAAGGCTGCCAATGGAACTGGTTCCCTTGTATTTATTGATGATGCGACTGCTGACAAAAGCAGCAGAATGAATTCTGAAGTGTTTCGGGCAATATTATATGCTCACATTCTGTCAAATGCTTCAGAACTCATTGGACGGCGCTTCACAGTGCAGATGGACAATGACCTGAAGCATACTGCAAAAGCAACCAAAGAGTTTATTAAGGCTAAAAAGTGGAATGTTATGCAATGGCCAAGTCAATCCCCTGACCTGAATCCAATTGAGCATGCATTTCACTTGATGAAGACAAAACTGAAGGGAAAATGCCACAAGAACAAGTAGGAACTGAAGACATTTGCAGTAGAGGCCTGGCAGAGCATCACCAGGGATGAAACCCAGCGTCTGGTGATGTCTATGCGTTCCAGACTTCAGGATGTAATTGTCTGCAAAGGATTTGCAACAAAGTATTAAAAAGTTAAAGTTAGACTTAGGATTGTTTAGTTTGTCCCATTACTTTTAGCCCCTTAAAAAGTGGGAGGCACATATAGAAACCGTTGTAATTCCTACACCGTTCACCTGATTTGGATGTAATTACCCTCAAATTAAATCTGAAAGTCTGCAGTTAAAGCACATCTTGTTTGTTTCATTTCAAAGCCATTGTGGTGGTGAATAGAGGCCAAAATATGAAAATTCTGTCAATGTCCCAATATTTATGCACCTGACTGTATCCCCCTTAAGAGTCATATTGTTTTATTTATTTTTATCGTGGCAATAGCTTATCACTGCAGTTTATTAGAAAACAATCGCTCTGATTCAGAGGCGGACGCGATATTTTCGTAGTTGGTCCATGTTTTGTCTACCACGAATGCGTCTGAGTCACACTGTGCATGTGCCGCCATGGTCTTGCGACATGGTTTAGGGAGAAGAATTATTGAAAGACAGTGGACATTTGCGGAAGGCCACGAACACGCAGGCATATTAAGTCTGATCCGTCGGCGTGTTGCAGCAAGCGACTGCGTTCTTGTACACAGCTGTACTAGCCCCTGCAGCTTAGTTGGGACCAGTGGCGGCTCTTCAAATAAGGGAACCACACCAACTGCCAGTGACCCCCGGCCAGCAATGTTTGGCAGCGTTTGGAGTGGCACTTGGTGTGGCTCCCCTATTTGAATTTTGGAATGCGCTGCAGGACCACACCTGGACCCGTCATTGGTTGAGACAAACATTCTGAGCAGCTATAGGGTTGCTCAGGGATTCAATGATATGACTGATGTTCATTCGGAACTGCTGGTTATAACCATTCCATTCATAGGGCGTTACAAACATGACTTAAAGGGCAAAATTTACTAAGCGGCAGTTTGACAGCAGTTTCTATTCCATTTTAAACCCCGGCGGTTTGTTGGCGGGTTCTATTCTGTTCTAAACCACGGCAGTTTGGTGGCGGGTTCTATTCTGTTCTAAACCCCGGCGGTTTGGTGGCGGTTTTGCAGCGGTTTCTAAATGACACCCCTTTTCTATTCTTTTCTAACATGTGTCTTGATGGCAGTTTTGCAGCGGTTTTGAACTTAGTAAATCTGCAGATAACAAAACCGCCACCAAACCACAGTCAAAACACATTTTAGAATAGAATAGAACAGGACTGTCATTTAGAAACCGCTGCAAAACCGCCACCAAATCCCCGGGGTTTAGAACAGAATAGAACCCGCCACCAAACCGCCGGGGTTTAGAATAGAATAGAACCCGCCGTCAATCCTCCGCTTAGTAAGTTTTTCCCAAAGTCTGAACACTAAGGGGTACTAAGCCTTGGAGAGAGATAAACTGGACGTAGATAAATTACCAACCAATCAATTCCTAACTGTCATTTTTCAAACACAGCCTGTGACTTGGCAGTTAGGAGCAGATTGTCTGGTACTTTATCTCCGTCCACTGTATCTCCCTCCAAGGCTTAGTAAATAGAGGCCTTTATCTCTCTCCAAAGCTTAGTACATAGACCCGTAAATAAAATAAATGTTTCACACTGACATTTGTAATTTTTTTGTATTACATCCAAAGAATTATAAACAAAGATTAAGGCCCTCATTCAGAGCCGTACGCTCTGAGCAGAGCGCACGCTCTGAATGAGGGCCGGGCTCCATTTTCATGGAGCGTCCTCCTGGACGCTCGTATAGCTGTGGGTCACCACCCACAGGCTATACGAGCGTGCTTTGTGATGGCCGCGATGGTCGAGACCATCGCGACCATCGAAATTGCGAGCCGGAGCCTGCGGTTGAGGTTTTCAACCGCAAGCTCCGGAGTGATTTTGGCTCTATCAGAGCCAAAATCACTCCCACTGACATCACTAGTGATGTCAGTGGGCCGGCTTCTGACGGGAGGCGTTCCCGTGGGAACGCCCCCGTCAGGGAGGCACGCCCACCAAAGGGGGTGTGCTGTCAATCAACATTGACAGCACGCCCCCTTTGATCGGACACAACGAGCGAAGGACTTTCCTTCGCTCGTCGCGTCTGGCGCATGCGCACGACGGAGCTCCCTCCGTCGTGCGCATGCTCAGTGCATAACATCGACCCACTTGCGAGCGGACAGCCGCTCGCGAGTGGGTCTGAATCAGGCCCTAAATTCCTATATGAAATGGAGCCAGGACAAAAAAAACAGAGGTCAACACTTTCCTGACCCCCAGAAAATCATCCCTAATTATACTATTTTGCTGACGTCTTGGGTTACACCTCTCTCCTTCTGCGAAGCCCCACATGTGGGAATATAGTCTGTAGAATAGGGTATTCCTGTAAATGAAACATGATATTTACAGTGTATAATCAGGTGAATGATGTAATTCCAGCTAATGGGATGCATGTTTCTGGATGGTTTCATTTATTAGTATAGAAAATTACATAACTATTCGAAAAGTTAATGCGGCAGAACTGCTCAACGTCATTGCAAATAAAAACAGAATTGGGGACCAAACGTGACTCCCACATTTATATTGATGTATATAGCATCATAGGGTGCTAGCTTAGCGTGAGATTGGAGAACCCCAATTGTCAGTGTGCCATTGTTCTACCACCCAAGTGTGTCCTTAATTTGTTACCTTTTAACCTGTCAGGACTGGTGTAACCAGAAGGCTGACTCTCCAGCCCTCTCCCAAATTCTACCCAAAATTATAGTAACGTAGAAATTAGAGATGTGCGCTGACCCCCGTGCTTTGGTGCGCTGACCCCCGTGTTTTGGATTTATCTTCGTGTTTTCGTTTTGGATCTGGACTAAAAAAAAGATAAAAATATAAAGTTTTGCAATCCAAAAGGATTTAAAATCCAAATTCTGAACCTCTGGAAGATCAGAACCAAGACCCAGAATTCTCCAGATCTCCTAAGGGGATTAGAACTGTGGCTCTGATCTGTCCGGATTCACGAAATTCGTGTGGATTCGGATTTCTGGAGACCCGAACTGCACATCTCTAACAGAAATATGATCTGTCTGTCAATTCCAGGCAGTGGCATAACTAGGGTATTTGGAGCCTGGGGCAAGATGAAAAATGGAGCCCCCCCCACCTATGTGCGCACTCTGAAAAGTTTGCGTGGTCACATGTCACAAGGTGCATGGTCACTGAAAAATGGGGGCATGTCAACATGACATACCAGCATTTCCCATCACTCTGGGAACATTCCTTTCCATTCCATATGCACCTTAATGCCACTGGTAGTAGTGCCCCTTATGCAATGCCCCCCAGTAGTAGTAGTGCCCATCATGCAATGGCCACTGTAGTAGTGCCACTTATTCAATGTCCCCAGTATCAGTGCCCCTTATGCAATGCCCACTGTATTAGTACCCCTTATGCATACATGCCTACTCTCCCGGGAATCGCGGGAGGCTCCCGATTTTTCGGGTACCCCCTGCGATCCCGGAAGAGTAGGCATATCTCCCGCATCCCGCCCACTTCCTAGTGTAGTGGGCAGGATGGGGAGATTTTACCTGAGATTATCGGGTCCGTCGGGAAGGGGCGGGGCTAAATTAGGCAAATCGCGTCATTTAGCCCCGTCCCCTCCTCACGGACCCGCGAATCACGGGGGTTTTCTGTAAAGGGGGCGGGGCCTAATGCCCTCTATCGTCTGGCCCCGCCCCCCGAAGAGGAGAGCAGCAGGTCCCCTCCTGCTGCTCCCGGAAAGCTGCCCAGCAAAGTAGGTAAGTATGCCCTTATGCAGTGCCCCCTGTTGTAGTGCACATTATGTAGTGTCCCCGATAGCAGTGCCCACTGTATTAGTGCCCCTTATGCATTGCCCCCTGTTGTAGTGCCCTTTATGCAGTTCCCCCATTAATGCCCTTAACGCAGTTCCTCCAGTAGTGCCTCTAATGCAGTGCCCAATATACAGTACCCCCTGTTGTGCCCAATATATAGTGCCCCCAGTAGTGCCGAATATACAATACCCAAGTGGTGCCCAATATACAGTGCCCCTTATACAGTGCCCCCAGTAGTGCCCCTTATAAAGGGCCCCCAGTAGTGCCCCTTATATGGTCCCCCGAGTAGTGCCCTTTATGCAGTGGCCAATATATAGTACCCCTTACACAGTGCCCCTAGTTATACTTCTTATGCAGTGCCCCCAGTAGTGCCCAATATATAGTGCCCCCTATGCAGTACCCAATATACAGTGCCCCCAGCAGTAGTGCGTTTTTCACTGAAGACACACACAGACACACAACACAATTTACTTACCAGAATCCCCGCTCCTGCTCCCGTCCCGCCCGTCCTGACGTCTCTCCCTTCACCGAGTGCAGGAGCCGGAAGGCAGAGCCCATAAGTGAGCTCTAGCTCCGGGCCCTGGGTGCAGCAGCCGATAAGAGTCTGCCTGACTCATATTGGCTGCAGTGATAAAACACAAAATTAGCATGGTGCTCTTGCCGGGACATGGGCTCTAAAAAAATGGCCCTCCTGGCGAAAAGCTGGAAGCAAAGAGATAGCTTACATTTGTAATCTGCTTCCTGCTTTAAGTCCCCCGCGGCTAATACGCTTGTGCAGCCATGGCCTAATGCCAGAGACTACTTGTCAACTGTGCCAACAAGAGATGGGGTGGCACGGAGACTGCACACGGGACCCCTCCTCTGCCTGTGCAGCATCCCTCCAGACTTCTCTGCACTATCAGCACATTTCAGTTAAAGAAATCTCTGCAGAATGTGCTTCACTAATAACCTCTATTTTAAATCTCTAAGGCCCCCTCTTACATTACTGTAATTGAAGGCAGCCGGGCTTGTCCAGCTATTCATACAGTTTTGCAATTTGCTTAATTACTGCACGAACAACACCTGCATGGAAACGGGTGTTTTGAATACACTTGTTTCTAAGCACTTTTCCACTCAGTAGAAAAATGGGGACATCTGTAAAAACTGGTGCCCAGGTTGTTAAAAGGAGCTGTAACCAATAGCAACAAAAATGATTCTAAACGTCATTGTTCTATTAAAGTCAAGGCATGTACTCGTTTTCAGAACTGCTTCATTAACTGATTCCTAGCAAAGTCCAGAAACCCAGAATGAGTTTTTAGAATAAAAAGCTGCAGGAAGGAAAATGACGGTATGCAGGCGGGAAGCTGGCGGACATAATCCCGACAGCCGGCTTCCCGACTGTCATATCCCGGCTAGGGTCTAAAGACAGGCGTCGATATGCCGACGCCTGTCATTAGACATCAGCCAGGAGATTGACGCACGGCATCCCGCTCGAAGGGATGCCAGGCGTCGGCCGCGGATAGCAGTGGGGGGGGGGAGGGTTAGATTTAGGGCACCCGGTGGGGGACTTAGGGTTAGGCACCCCCCGGGAGGTTAGGTTTAGGCTAGGGGGAGGGAGGGTTAGGGTTAGGCACCCCTGGGGGGAGGTTAGGGTTAGGCTAGGGGAAGGGGGGTTAGGGTTAGGCACCCCCGGGGGGGGAGGTTAGGGTTAGGCACCCCCCGGGGGACTTAGGTTTAGGCAGCGGGGAAGGGGGGGTTAGGTTTAGGCACTTAGAGGGGGGATTAGGGATAGGTACTGGGGGAGAGGTTAGGGATAGGCACCCCAAAGGGAGGGTTAGGGGGTAGAATTATGTTAGTTAGTACTTACCTTTAGACGATCGGGATTTCCACTGCTGCCGGATGCTGGTAAATCATACCGATTCCGAAAATGACAGACCAGTAAGACATGCAAAGAGTAATTTATTTTTCTTTTTAACAGCAGTGAATAACAGCGTATTTCAACCCTTTTCACACTGAACAAGATGCTAAATTGTTAAGTCATAGCATTATCTTTTTGTTTTTTTATTTAAGGAGAGAATTTAGCTCTAAAAATAAGCTGCTACTAGTGTGCATGGCAAGTAATTAGGGATGGACATCGGAAGCCCAACAACAAATGATGGCTAAGCTTCCCCCCATTGAAACTTTCGATGCGATGGCTACTAACCATTGCATCAAAAGAATTAGATGGAATAAAATCTTAGTATGATTAGCGCATGCACAAAAAAATCCCTGTTTGCGCAAGCGCAATTACACCCCACGGACGTACCTGATGTTATACAGCTGAATTCAGATGTATTTTAACATCGGATGTCCATCTCTTCCACATCATTCGATGGCAGCTACCATCGGAAAGGCCCCATCGAATGGTGAATACACTAACATCAAAAGGTAGACACTGATGATAGTGAAACATCGGAAGCCGATGTCCATCCCTACAATATATGTGTATCCGGAGGGAAGAGGAGGTGGGCTATGGGCAGCATAGTCTTTCACAAGTTCATGGGGTTGTGGCCATGGTCCAATAGAATGGGGCCACCAGTGCTGCCCACCCCATGCCCTACCTACAGATGAATGTAAGGAACAACAACACAGAGACCCTCAGGAGTGGGGATACACTTACAGGGACAGTTACACAAATGAAATGTGTACTGTATTAGAAAATGCTAAGCTAAACAAATCATAGTTCCTGTTGAATGAACAGTGAGTGCTGACTTTATCAACATAATTAGAGTATTGTGGGCCTGATTTAGCAGGGATCGCTATTGCGATTACGCACGCAATTGGCTAATTGTTACGTTCTGCATGCGCGTATGCATCTCAGTGCGCGTGTGAGCAGACTCTATTGCGTTCGCAGTGACTACGCAGACCCATCGCAGAGTGATTGACAGGAAGCACCGTTTGGGGGTGGTGACGGGGGAGTGGTCAGTGAATCGCAGGCGTGCCAATGTGTTGGAACGCCGTTGCAGGGGCGTGCATAAATTAGCCACTGCGATGCCATATGCAGCTTGGGCTTTCACTGCGTGCGATGAGGTTAGCAATTTCTGAGTTTGGTCGGAGCTTGTACAAGTGTGCGTGAGGCTTGCTAAGTATTACGAATGTGTGTAAGGTGAGGTGGGCGTCCTTATATTAGGCTGCGATGGCATTACGTTTGCAGTCATTACCATATCTTCGCAGTGAGACTGCGTGCGTAATCGCTATTGCGATCCAGGCTGAATCAGGCCCGGTGTTTTTATTTCATGTCAGTATACATGATGTGTAGGTTGTTGCTTTGTGCCATGTACTTAGAATATAACAACCAACTGTCCCTTGATCTGCAGAATGTGATTCATTATACATACCTCAATCTCTCATCACACAGGAGTCACAGGAAGTCGAGCCCATTTGAGCACACACTAGTTACACAGTAACCAGCTCTTGTTTCACAAACCAGAAAACTATGAGACATTTGTATGACATAACCTATGTGGGAAGGGTACAGTCAGAGCTGGCTGGGATAATGTTGTAGAACCATTAGTGCAGAATTGCTGAGGTGTAGCGCAGCCAGAATGCGGTCACGGACGCAATGTCGGCATTTATCATTTCAACAGTACAATGTCGACAGTTATGATGTCAACATCTGCAAAATATTAACATGTTAACAATGTTAACTTTGTAAATGTCAACAAGTGAAATTTTCGACATTTTGCGAAATGCTGACATTAGGTTTCGGGACAGGGACATACCAGTGCTACATGCAGATTTGAAATATTATCTGCAACCTACAAACTTAGCTGCAACCTACGATATTAGCCGCAACCTGCAACTAAAGCCGCAACCACCGAAACATTAACTGCAACCGCCAGGTTAGGGTTAGGCTTGGGGTGTTTACCTCTGCGACCGCCAGAACATCCACATCGCTGGTTGTCGACGTTGTTACCATGTCAGCATTTCATTAGTATCGACATATTTAGTGTCGACATGCTGAACATATCGAAATGTTACATGACGACATTATTGCCATGATGACAGTCTTGTAAATGGCGACATAATATACTGAACTCTTCAAAAACCATACTAACGCAGTAACAGAGGATTTCCACCGGTCTGCGCACAGCAGCCAAAATAGGAGTTCCCAATTCGGTTGGGATATCACCGCATCCAAAAACAGAACACTCTACAAATACACAATGGAAAAGGGAGCTACACATAGGCGCTAGAATGCAAATGTTAATAAATATACGTCCCTTAAAATTGTTGGTCTTCCTGTGTGTTCCTCTCCGGTGACATGGATTCGATGCTGTAGGACCTCCCCACTCACAGGAAAAACCAGATGTATAATCCTTAAAAGGTTTCTTTACAGTATACTATATACCATAGTTCAAAAAGGGATAGGATCAAGAAAGTACTACTGCGTACCGTCACTCACATCAGTGAGGTGAAAACACACACTCATAAAGGTTTTTTTAATGGGGAAGCTTAGAACAGCGTACCAGGACTCATAGGGGCCGATTCAATTCAGCGCGAATTGACTAGCGCCGGGAGCGAGCTCCCGGAGTTATTAATTTCAGTGCGCTGTGTGGTCCAAGAATGCCGGTTATCGCGCCTTATAAAGGGTGTTAAGGGACGTTAACCGGCAGTATCTGACCGGCACTTTGGTCGGATTTCTCCTCGCATCCCCGGGGGGGTGCGAGAAAAAAATCCTTAGCGCACCCAAACAGCGCACTGAATTGAATAGCTTCCGGGAGCTCACTCCCGGCGCTATTCAATTCACGTTGAATCATACTTACCGACTTTTTACTGCACCTTTTCAGGAGGGGACCTGTCTGCTGTCATCTTTGGGGGCAGAGCCTGACTATAGCCGTCATTATTCCCATCCCCTTTACAGGAAAGCCCCACGATTCGCGGGTCCGTGAGGAGGGGGTAGGGCTAAATGCCGCGATACTCGTCATTTAGCCCCGCCCCCCTTCATATGGACTCGCAAATTGCTTGGAAAATCTCCCCATCCTGCCCGCTTCACTAGGAAGTGGGCGGGATGCGGGAGATTTGCCTACTCTTTCAGGGGTGCGGGGGGTTCCCCAAAAAATCGGGAGTGTCCCGCGACTCCCGGGACAGTAGGCAAGTATGCGTTGAATTGAATCGCCCCCACAGTGTAGGATAGCAGGTATTTACAAATAAAGGTTTCTTTTCCTCACTCTGCAGGTATATTCCAACTCTAGCTCAAGTATGCAATCCACTTCCAAAATGATGTGTTCATATGCACCGATTGGTTTTGAAAGATAAAATTTATTACAGCGATTACAAACAGCAACACAGGTCCAAAGAAATGGAATACATGTGTTTCAAACAGTCAATAAAATCATCCACATGAAAAACATATTAAAAACACGTCCAGGACATAATATCTAATACATATAAAATGATCACCCTTGAGGTAAATGTCAAAAATTATTTACTTTGGAAAAATTATGTAAAGTAATCCAAAGAATAAAGCTGCCTACACACACAACAATTTTGTAAATGAACGATTTTAGTAAACGATTTTCGTTCATTGTTTCAAGGGAAAAATCAACGAAAATCGTTTACTAAAATCGTTCATTTACTAAATGTAATGAACTATTTTTTTGAACTACAAACGATTTTTGCATATTCCCTTAATGAAAATCATTGAGTTGGTCAGTCTGACTGAACTACAAACTACAAACGTGAGCGCGCATGAACGATAATGGTTCATCGTTTTAACTTAGAAAGTGAACGATTTTTTTCAACGATGAACGATAATCAATATCGTTTATCGATAATCGTTCAAAAAATCGTTGTGTGTGTAAGACTTGCCTCGTTAACAAGGGGATAGAGAAGGTTTACACTTCCTGTCAGTCACACAGGAAGACCAACAATTTTAAGGGACATATATTTAATTAACATTTGCATTCTAGCGCCTACTGTATGTGTACCCTTTTCCATTGTGTATTTGTAGAGTCTTCAAAAACATAATATAGGATTGATATTCCTCAGACCATTACATTTTTTTTTTAGTAATTTTATTTTACACTAATCCAGGACCAGCTCCATCATAAGGTAAAATAAAACCGTCTTCTGACACGCTAACATTTCACGGGTGCCTAAACCTAAAACACTGCAATGCGTGACCTTGTTTGGGGCTCTATTTATAAAACGGAGAAAAGTCTTTTCTTCAGTGAAAGCAGACCTCTAACTGGGCGGGATCCATCAAGCATCGCATTTGGCGTGCAATGAAAAAAAAATGCTCTCCCGATAACAGCTGTCATTCGCGAGAGAGGGACTTTTGGGTTTATGACCCAGAAGTCCCTTTGTGCATGAGCAGAACGATGCGCACGTTCCGCCGGAAAAACTGGGAGGGATCTGATTGGATCCCTGTCATCGCACTTTGCAGAAAGAAGCCTATAGGCGTCTGTGGGGTAACACCATCTAAAGATGTCGTTACCCATAGGGTCCAAACTGTGAAAAGCATTTGCAGTGGTTTAATCCCGTTATTGATGATAGTGCATCCAGCCCGCTATCTAACAATAGGTCACCCCTGGTGATAGCACTGCTATCGCCAGAGGCAGGACCCGCAGAGGAAAGATTGGTTAGAGTTTCTCTGGTGAATACTTTTCCATGAAAAAAATGGGTACGTCATTTAACAAGGGTCCCAATAGCATAAAGATGAGAAATTCAATGTAAAGTGCTGTGCTATTTAAATATCTCAGAGGGGAATGATATAAGTCTTTTTCTATTTGGAAACTTTTTTCCTAGTGAAGTCGGCAGGATGGGGAGAATAATGTGGGAATGGAACGTCAGTGGGGAGGGGGTGGGGCCAACATGACACAATTTTATGATAATCATGTCATTGGGCCACACTCCCTAATGATGCAAATAATCCGTCCCTGCACCTATCAGATGCCCCCTGCACTTCCTCCCCAGGGTGCTCCCGGAGAGGAGATTATAAAAGTTGGTAAGTACTGTGTGATCGAACCTAAAGAGGCAGTTGGAGACGTTTCCCATATCAACCAATTAGCTTCTAGCTATCATTTTAGAGAATGTATGTTAAAAACGATAGCTAGAAACTGGTTGGTTGCTATAGGAAACTTCTCAGTTTGTCCTCTTTAGATAGTTTGATACATCTCTCCCCCACAGTACCTGAGAGCTGAGCTGGAGGCAGTGGGGGAGGGGACCTAGTAACTTTCAACTGGTCTCTGTTAGGAAGGCAGCATAAATAATATGGAAACAGTTGTACCAGTAAGAACCCACCGGGTGGCACCCTCTGTGAGATCACCCAGGGCTCTGTCTTAACCACCTACTGTGAGCACCTAATATTTTCTGCGTTAGCTGCCTTGTTAAACGCTGTTAAACTGATCGCCCATTTGTTTGGATCACAGGGAAAAACAGGTACTGTAGCAGCTTGTCCGGCACTTTATCTACTAGAACACAGGTGGGAGGTAGCAGTTGTGCTCTGACAGACATGGTGCTTAGAGAAGAGCAAAACATTTCATCATGATTTTGTATTACTGGGGGTTTCTTTTGCACATTTATTTTGGCCAACTCTCATGCATTGAAATTCAGGATGAGTGCTTACAGCAGGGGTGGGGAACCTTTTTTCTGTCAAGGGCCATTTGGATAATTATAACATCATTCACGGGCCCGGAGCAGGCCATGCCCCATTTGTGTGACATCATGCAGAGGGGGTGGGGCCATAATCGCCATGATTACAGCAATGCCCAGAGCATCCTCAGGATGCTCCGGGAAGCTGTAAGGGCAGCAGTGTGACCATCTGAAGTGTCCTAAGGACACTCAAGACACTGCTGCATAGATTCTGGCTGCAGGATGCCATTCTAGGCACCCTGCTAGCCAGATGAGGCTTGTAGAAAAAAACTCCTAGTTTTATTGAATTTCGAGTCCCGTCTGCGGTTGCCTTGGCAGGACCAGACCAAATGATTTTGCGGGCCTTATACGGCCCACGGCCCAGACGTTCTTCACCCCTGGCTTACAGGAAGGACTGAATTTATTGCAATTATTATTTTTAATAACAAATATAACAGTAAAAATAGCAAGTTGTAAACCCCTATATATTTCTGTCTGCATTAAAATTAGAAGATTTAAAAATGTATTTGATAAAAATCTAACACACACATAACTTACTCCATTTAATTGTTTAAGGAAGCTAGAGATTGGATTGATCACTTCCTTTACAGTGGAGGAAACAGTATGTTTATTAACATATCATGCAGCAGCATTTAGGAATGCTTTTGGGGGCCATTTAACAAAAAACCTTTTTTCTGGGGCATTGGTTCGGACAGAAGCCTGTCCCTGTGAAAAGGTTTGCAATAAAGTGATAACTATATTGCTATGACTTTACTCTATACATGACAACAGTTCGTACTAGAGGTCCATGGGGGAGGGGGCATAGTACCGATAATCGCTGGCTGTACCTTGTCGTGGGGTCTGGACCCTTATGACATGGTACATAGAGAATCACATGATCACGACCCCACGGTGACTGCTAAGACCCACCTGTTGTTGATTGGCTCACAGCCTACTGTTCCACACCACAGCGGTGGCCATCGAGGGGCTGCAAACCATCAGTGTTTCACCATAGATGTTTTTTGTGCCATCGATGGTAACCACCTATTGATACCCCACCGATAGCTATCCCTAGTTAGGTCTAAAATGAAGTGGGCTGCAGGACCTCTGAAGTCACAACCATATGAGATGCGACAATGGAGAGAAGCAAGGTTTAGAACATGGGGCCTCGCTTTGATCGCCACAGGTTAATATTCCCACTCTATGTCCACGTGGATATTAAAAGTGGAAGCTCACCTGCCTTGCCTCTCCCCCTTCCATTGCTGATCACATGGTTGTGATGTTAGAGATCCTTCTGCCATCTTGGATCTAGCATCAACCCTCGGGGAAGAGTAAAATCGTGATAACTGCTCATTCTACTTAACCTCTTTGCTGTTTTTAACACTGTGGACCACCCTCTCCTCCTGAAAATCCTTCACTCCCTTGGTCTATGTGATACTGCCCTCTCCTGGCTGTCCTCCTACCTATCCTACTGTTCCTTCTCTGTCTGCTCTCATGACTCCTCTTCCCCCCCACTTCCACTAACAGTAGATGTTCCCCAAGGTTCTGTTATTGGACCTCTCTTTTCTCCCTATATATGTATATTTAGGTGAATTCATCCCTCCAATATCATCTCTATGCTGATGTTAGAATGTAAGCTCCTATGAGCAGGGCCCTCTACCCTCTTGTGCATCTCCTTACTATACCCTCATCTACTTCTTACTCTCTACCAGGGCACCTAACACTTGATTGCTTTGCATTGTTGCTTATCTGGGTGTTATGGTCGTGAATGTAGCAATATATATTATCCATGTCCTGTAATGTATTGTATTGCACTGTACTGTAAGTCACTGTAAATCAATCTATTTATTTATGTACTTTGTAAGGCGCTGCGGAACACTTGTGGCGCCATATAAATAAACGATAATAATAATAATAATAATAATAATGATACTCAGATCTACCTTTCCTTCCCTTACCTCTCCCCCTCTCTCCAACTGTCTCTCTGCTATCTCTTCCTTGATGTCCCAGCACTTTCTTAAACTTGACATGTCTAAGACTGAGCTGATCATCTTCCCATCCTCCTGCGTAACCTCGCTTCCCACAATTTCATCATCAATTGATGACACAACTATCTTGTCTAGCCCGAAATTTCTCTGTCTTGTAGTTATCCGGGACTCCTCCCTCTCCTTCAAACCACACATTCAGTACCTCTCACAGTCTTGTATTTTTCATCTCAAAAATATTTCCAGGATTAGACCCTATCTCACCCAGGATGCTACTAAAACCCTAATCCACTCACTGGTCATCTCCAGATTGGACTACTGTAACCTTCTCCTATCTGGCCTCCCACCTTTCTCCTCTCCAATCTGTCCTCTATGCTGCTGCTCGGCTCATCTTTCTCTCCAAACGTTCTACATCTGCCTCCCCTCTCCTTCAAGCCCTACACTGGCTCTTCTTCCCCTTCAGAGCCAAATTCAAGGTTCTCACACTCACAAAGCCCTCACCCAATCGTCTCCCATTTACATCTCTGACCTCATCTGCCTTCACACTCCCACCCCTCCACTTCGCTCAACAAAACCCACTATTTCATCAAGGCTCTCATCCTAACCCACTACATGCTCTTTCCTCCCTGTCTACCACATCTTTCTTCCACTCCTTTCTCCCCACAAGTACATCTAACACTTGGCTGCTGACTCCCTAATGCTTATTTTGAGTGTTTTAATTGCTAATGCAGCAATGGGTATAAACCTTGTCCTGCATTGTATTGTGCTGTGTCACTGGTTTCTTGTCCACTTATATGTTTATGTACTATGTAAGGCACTGTTTAACACTTGTGGCTCCATATAAATAAAGGATGATAATAATAATAACAACATGACGTCTGCTGGGAAGGGATCATAAGATTCCTCTTAGGTAATATATCCTCCATAGGGAGGCTTTAGCTATTGTGGCCCAACATAGACAAGCTAAGCATTTCAGAGCTTGGTAAAATAGCCCAACCCATTGTCCCCATTTATGTTAATGGGGTCTGCAGTGTTTCTTTGCCTAATGCAGAAGGAGATGTGGTCAAAATGCAGACACCTGGAAAGCTGCCTGACTAAATCCTGGCATCTAAATCCCGGCATCTAAATCCCAACATGGAACAGGCGCCCGTCTAGATCCTGATGCCGGAATCTAGATGGATGGCTTCCCGAACAAAGGTAAGCAGGGCAGTGTTAGCGCTTAGCCACAGGGGAGGAGGGTTAGGTTAGGGAACCCCTGGGGGGATTTAGGGTTAGGCACCACCCTGGGAGGATTAGGTTTAGGTCGCGGGGACAGGGGAGGTTAGGTTTAGGCATCACCGAGGGGAGGTTAGGGTTAGGCACCACTGGGGGGAGGTTAGAGTTAGGCACCACCGGGGGGAGATTAGGGTTAGGCACCGCCGGGGGGGGGAGATTAGGGTTAGGCAACACCAAGGGGAGGTTAGGGTTAGGCACCACCGGGGGGAGGTTAGGGTTAGGCACCACTAAGGGAGAGTTAGGGTATATGGGTGGGGAGAGGAGGGTTAGGGTACTTAACAGTCCCAGTCGGCATCCTGACGAATCGAGCTTCCAGCGTCTGTATTTAGTGCGCTGGCATTACATATGGCGGCATTACATACCGATTCCTGTAGAAGATAACTCAGATATATCCCGAGTAAGGCTCTTTCTTTCTCTTTCTTTCATAGGCTACTTAATTAAATGATCCCGAAACTGACCTTTCTGAATGAAGGCAAATTAAGTTTCTTTATAGGCCCTTATGAGGTACTGCAGCAGAGCTCCTATTTGTAAGTGGTGGTTGGATAACAGATCCCATGCATGTTTATACAAAGTATATACAGTAAGAAGAATAAACATGGCTCATTCTTATTTTGTAAAAATCATGTTGACTAATATCCTCTGTCTAGACCTCTGTAGGATGGTATGAATGGCTAATATATATATAGAAAGGATTGTTGCATAATACATTCACATAAAGTGTCTGTGTTTACATGGGGACAGGATATTTAAAGTATTTAAAATATTTCGTAAGATAAGTATTTCGTAGTAGAGTATAGAGATAATCATTACTGTGACTCAGATACTGGAAGTTACGTGCATGTTATTCGCGCTCGCTATCTGTACTGGATGTGTGCAGTCCTTATGTGCTGTGAAACAGTTATACAGAGATGAAACAGTTTGGAAATGTCTTTATGACTATGGAGATGAATAATGCAGCTCCCAGGATTACATCAGTAGCATCACTAACAGCTGTTTTCTACATGTTTATGGCAAAAGTAAGTATTGCCGCTATTTAGGAATACTGCAGCCATACCTGTCTACTCTCCCTGGAGGCTCCCAAATCTCAGGTGCTGACCCCAGCCGCCAGGAAGAGCATTCATGCCTCCTCTAGCTAAATGTGCACCACCATGTTCACCCGGAGCTGCCTATTACTTTCTGAGTAAAGTGTGCGCTCCGGATATCCGATGACGTGATTCGCACTGAATTGTGTCATTGTAGCCATGCCCCCACTTTACAATGCCAGTAATATCGAAGAGCATTCAAGCCTGCCGGAGGCTGCAGTGTGCGTCACCGCATCCAAGTAAAGTGGGGCGGTGCAGGCGGCTGATGACGCGTTTCGTGACCACTGTGACAAAAAGTGCTTGTCTGGCATAAAAAGTAAGAAATCACTGGGATGTCTTTATAGCTAGTTTACATTTACTTAAACTTTTTTTAATAGTTTATGTATGTTACATTATTTGTGCCTAGATATAGCAAGGAATTAAGCTTATACTATATTCATCAATTTACGTGGCTAATAGCCCAGCAGCGCTCCACATAATCAAGAACATTTTCACGCTTGTGTAAAGTTAACTTCTGATTAGATTAATCTTCTGTCCTGTAAACAGTAATCCCTGCAGTAGACACCATTCCTCCACACAAATCCATATGTTGATCTCATAGACGAAACTAGAAATCTGGCAATGGGTGGTCCCAGTTTAACATATTATGTATATACTAGAATTACATGGGGCAGAGTGTCTGTTAGTGAAAAAGGAACTGGCTGCACAGTGAAACAGTACCGCCAGTATTTCAAACATGGCGCCGCCCTGGAGCTGCTCACAGGGGTTCCTGACTGGCTGCCGTTCTGCGAGCTGTGATTGGTTCACGGTCGGCGCCATGTTTGAAATGCCGCTGTTGCTGTTTCACCTTGCCCAGCTGCAACAGGCACCCTGCCTACATTAAATATGGCAGAATAGAGCTAATGGGTTGTCGGCTGCACCCCCGGAACACCTTTCGGTTTCGCCTAAGATTGATCTGTAAAGACACAGGCATGGATTTGGAGTATCAGACACATGTGGGTCTTTTGTCCTATGCTTCAGAACAGAATGAGCTCCAATTTTGGAACCAGCGGCAAAACTACTAATTTTAGGGCCCTTTTGCAAGAACTACATAACAGATTGGAATGACTGTACAGTATACCAGTGGCGTAACTAGGGTATTTGGAGCCCAGGGCAAGATGAAAAAGGGAGCCCCCCTACCATGTGCGCATGTCGAAGGTGTGCGCTGAAAAGTAGGCGTGACCACTGAAAAAATGGGGACGTGTCAACATGACACACCCCAGTTTCTCGTCACTCTGGGAACATTCCTTTCCATTCCATTTGCAACTTAATGCCCACTGTAGTAGTGCCCCTTATGCAATGCCCCCAGTAGCAGTGCCCCATGTAGCAGTGTCCCCAGTAGTGCACCCATATACAGTGGCCACAGTAGTGCCTTATGCAGTGCCCTTTATACAGTGATTCAAGTAGTGCACCCTTATACAGTGCCCCCAGTAGTGCACCCTTATACACTGCCCTTTATACAGTGCCTCCAGTAGTGCTACTTATACAATGCCCCCAGTAGTAGTCCCCTTTATGCAGTGCCCCCAGTGGTGCCCCTTATACAGTCCCCTCCATTGCAGTGCCCCCAGAAATGGTCACTCTTATGCAGGCCCCCAGTAGTGCCCTTTATACAGTGCCTCCAATAGTGGTCCCCCTTATGTAGTGCCCTTTATATAAAGCCTCAAGTAGTGGCCCTTATACAGTGCCCCCAGTAGTGGTCCCTCTTATGCTGGCCCCCAGTAGTGCCCCTTATATTGTGCCCCCAGTAGTGATCTCCCTTATGCAGGCCCCCAGTAGTGCCCCTTATACAGTACTTCCATTATGCAGTGCCCCCAGTATGGTCCCTCTTATGCAGGCCCCCAGTAGTGCCCCTTATACAGTACTTCCAGTATGCAGTGCCGCCAGTAGTGGTCCCTCTTATGCAGGCCCCCAGTAGTGCCCCTTATACAGTGCCCCCAGTAGTGGTCCCCCTTATGCAGGCCCCCAGTAGTGGTCCCCCCTATTCAGTGCCCCCAGTAGTGATACAGTGCCCCCTATACAGTTCCCCCGGGCAGTAGTGCCCCTTACATATATAACACACATACAGACAAACATACACAAACCACTTACCTGAATCCCCACTCCTGCCGCGCCCGCTGCTGTCTGCTCCTCCGTCCTCCCGCTCGGTACTATGGGAGAGACATCATGACGTCTCTCCCATCACCCATTGCAGGAGCCAGAAGACGAAGCTCATGAGTGAGCTTCAGTCCGGCTCCAGCAGTGGGGGTGCAGCAGGCAATGAGAGTCTGTCTGACTCTCATTGGCTGCTGAAACACACACGCCGCCGCCAGGTAGTACAAGTGTACCACCCGGCGGCGGTGTGTTACTATGTAGTGTGGACCGCACTCACTGCAGTCCGCACAACACTGACTTTACTGGACCGTGGCCGGCGACGACCACCCCCCCCACACACACACACACACACACACACACACCCGCTGACGGTACACCAGCACCCAGGGCACGAGCCCCGGCCGACCTGTCCTGGTTCCGACACTGCAGTATACATGTATGAGATTACCAAGAATTTTTTTCCCAATGTGAGGTTACATCAGCAGCTGCCTACCAGGAGTTATTTTGCCTTCTGGATTGACACACAGGACCATTGAGAGCTGAATGGGGCCCGGGTTCTGGGATGCATGGCCAAACCGGGAGGCGTTGTCACACCCCCTACCCCATAAGAATGAGAAAAAATACTGATCTCTCTCCAAAAAGCCCTGGCCTCTGGTAATCTGTACTTGGGCCTCCCCCTCTTTGTGCCCCTGACGACACAGCCAAAGTGCTTTCAGTGCTCCGCCCCCAAAAATAAATGACCCCAGAAAGATTTTAAGGGAGATGTATCAAACCTTTTAAAAGAGGACAAGTGGAGAAGCAACCAATCAGCTTCTAACTACCATTTATCAAGTACATTCTATAAAATATAACCACAAAAAAACAACAAAGGAGTGGCGCTACTCACGAAAGCAGCTGTAAGGAGGAGGGTGTAAGTCTCCTCAATAGGAGGTCAAAATAGAAATAGAAGGAACAGCGCTAGTGTGGAGTATACCCTATAAACTCCACACTAGCGCTGTTCCTTCTATTTCTACATTCTATAAAATGTTAGGTAGAATCTACTTGGTTGCTATTGGAAACCTCCCCACCTGTCCTCTTAAGAAGCTTTGATATATATCTCACTTATTTTAGCTCCCAACAAGTAATTCTACTATTTAAATATGACCAGATGTATATATTCACCAGATCTGTTTTGGTATGAAAATTCAGCCTGCAATAATTATATTTATTTCTATGCTGATTTATTTGATGTTGCTGTGTGCTAAACAATGATAGTCCATATGTATATATATATATATATACATATATATATATATAGGGCCTGATTCAGACCCACTCGCGAGCGGCTGTCCGCTCGCAAGTGGGTCGATGTTATGGACTGAGCATGCGCACGACGGAGGGAGCTCCGTCGTGCGCATGCGCCAGACACGACGAGCGAAGGAAAGTCCTTCGCTCGTTGTGTCCGATCAAAGGGGGCGTGCTGTCAATGTTGATTGACAGCACGCCCCCTTTGGTGGGCGTGCCGGGGGCGTGCCTCCCTGACGGGGGCGTTCCTAAGGGAACGCCTCCCGTCAGAAGCCGGCCCACTGACATCACTAGTGATGTCAGTGGGAGTGATTTTGGCTCTGATAGAGCCAAAATCACTACGGAGCTTGCGGTTGAAAACCTCAACCGCAGGCTCCGGCTCGCAAATTCGATGGTCGCGATGGTCTCGACCATCGCGACCATCACAATGCACGCTCGTATAGCCTGTGGGTGGTGACCCACAGCTATACGAGCGTCCAGGAGGACGCTCCATGAAAATTGAGCCCGGCCCTCATTCAGAGCGTGCGGCTCTGAATGAGGGCCATAGTCAGCAATTAGGTATATTTTGTACTTTACCACCACAACTATGATGCCCCTAATGTATGAAAATTGGAGGGTCCTCGCTGCCAGGGGCTTAATACACAGGCAATGATGAGGGGGTGACAAAGAGCAATTGGTCTGGTGGATCTATGTAATAATGTAGTATTGGTCTGGTGGATCTATGTAATAATGTAGTATTGGTCTGGTGGATCTATGTAATAATGTAGTATTGGTCTGGTGGATCTATGTAATAATGTAGTATTGGTCTGGTGGATCTATGTAATAATGTAGTATTGGTCTGGTGGATCTATGTAATAATGTAGTATTGGTCTGGTGGATCTATGTAATAATGTAGTATTGCCATAGGTTGCAATTTTGTTATTTAATGACAGTTACTAGTTGTAGTTTTTCCCCGTATTCAGATAAGTTAAATTTATTGGTTTGAATAATGTTTTTATTAATTGCATTACTTGGTTATATTACTTAGTTATCATGTACTTCTCACAACAGTGTTTCATTAATTATTTCTTTACTTTTCATTCTCACTTTTTTCTCTAAGGAAGACGCTTTACAGCCATTACAGAAACTATCTGCTCATCAGAAGCCCTTTTTTTGGGGCAGTAATTACTGTATTTCAAGGATCCTGTGAATTTATAATTAGTGTCAGGATGTGGGATCACACACAAATTGCCTAAAATGGATAGATCGTCTTGTCGTTCAGTATTTCCAGAGTAAGATAATGACTTTGGACATTCTTCTCTGTAAGGATGTTGTTTAATAGATAATCAGGTCTTGAAGGCATCAAAAAGACACACGGAATGAGAGGACACATTTTTGGGACATGTTTTGCACACAGTGTTTTGGCCATAAATCTATCATATTAGAGAACACGTAAACTCTATGGAGGTTATGTAATAGGTTTTGAGATGAAGAAACCGGCATGATTTCAGAGAGTTCACCGCTAAAGTGCCAATCAGTCATGTGGCAAAACCAGCTTTACAATTTAGCGGCAAACTCACCGAAATAATGTGTGTTCCTTAATCTCTGAACCTATTACATAACCCCCTATGTTGGATGTTAATGTACATCAACGTCAGTTATTATTGAGCTAAATCATATGCCAGATATGAACATGCTTGCAATTTTATACAACATACACAAAAAGAACAGACATATAAAGTTGTCTACTAGTGAAGCTGCTGGGTTCTGCCCCTCCTTGCAGGCGGTTTTTGCATGTAGCAAACACATAATTGCATTGTTTTCACACTGAAATTTATACCCCTTTTACACCAGAGCTAAAACCCTGGTTATTGCAGGGTTAAACCGGGTAGCTCCTTGGTGTAAAAGGGGAGAGGGTTGGATCCAACCCATGTAACTTGCAGGGTTTAACACGGGAATAACCCGTTAATCCCTGCAGTGTAAATGGCGCGATCCGGGTCACGATGACCTGGATCGTGCCGCACGCCTGCCGATTGGCTGGCCTCAGTGGCGCTCGGAGATGATGCCATCTCCAAACGTCCACTTCAACGCCGGAAAAGCCGGGTCTATGCAGAACCCGACTCCGGTGTGAACGGCGCTGGCTCGGGGAAAAAATCCAGGGTCGGCGCCGGCTAAATTCCAGGTCTGATCCGGATTGCAACCTCTGGGTCAGACCCGGAATATAGGTGTAAAAGCGGTGTTATAATGAAGCCAGGAAATACGCTTTCTCAAGTATAATTCTCTGCATATTTTACATCTGCCCCTCCTGCAGTGCAACATGGTTTTACCACGGAGCAAATGGCTTATTATTTTACTTGCTCCTAATATTGAAATAGGCCCTTAATCGCTTATTCTAAAGTCCTATAAAGTTTGTTTAACCTCAAGGCATCTACAAGCAGGGCCCAGGTATGGTCAGATCACGCCCCCTCCCAATTTTTTTTTTTTTTAAAGTATGCTGGATTTGTCCTCTGCCTCGGGGCAGATCCAGGGGGGGTGTTAAGTGCAATTATGACCAGTACCCACTCCCTTATGACATACAAAGTTACCAGTGCTGTATGTTTGTTTATTCATTGATTAAATTTAGCAAATGCCATTTAAATTAATATAACAGATTCCTGTTTTCCAGTTGAAGATAATAAACATATGAGTTTTGTATAGACTGCAACATTTTACTCTTTATTGAAACACTCTTTACCATTACTCTAACATGTGCAATCACTAAAAATCCCAATTATCTTAATTAGTGTAAATCTATTTCTTTGCATTAACCGTTGATCTCACTGTTCCGCTTACAGTACTCGGCTTTTAGATGTGTCCTTATGTTCTGTTCTCTTTTTCCTCTTGTTTTTTTAGGTGCTTTATTTAAGTTCTGTACATCATACAATGTTGGGCTTACAGGACATAAAATATTTTCTGGATTACCAAATGAACAGTTTGGTTATGCTGTCCAACAGTTTACTAATCAAGATGGAAACTGGTAAGAAAACTACATGCTTATGTTCTAATATACTGCCTAGTTGTTGTAGTGTTTTGTTTCTAAGGAGAATTACAAAGATCTGTTAGTACATGTAACACATTGCGTGTGGTCTCTTTGCATAAGTTAAGAGCTGATTCTAGACTTTATAGTGATGACAACGCAGTTTGCTGCCTCACAGTGGGATAACCCAGTGCAGTTCCCGAGTAAGTGAGAGGCTAATTTTCACTGCAGAATATTAACTTCTGAAGCAATTTACCCTACACTGTTGCATTAACAACATGGTGTAGGAGGTTTTAATGCTAGAAAGTCAGGACAGCTTCACATACCCCTTTTACACCAGAGCTAAAACCCGAGTTATTGCAGGGTTAACCTGGGTAGCTCCTTGGTGTAAAAGGGAACAGAGTTGGATTCCCAGGTCGAGTGACCCGGCAATCCAACCAAGGTAACTTGCAGGGTTTAACGCGGGAATGACCCGTGAAACCCTGGTGTGTAAACGGCGCAATCCGGGTCACGATGACAGGTCACGCATGTGCACAAGAGCCCCAACGTCCGGTGGAAGGAGCCAGACAGGGACGGAGGGATCCGAGATCCATAGGGAAGGAGCACCATCACGCATCCCAATTTTGGTCGTGTAGAGTCGCAGAAGAAACTTAGATGCACAGTAGCAGAAATGTAAGGGACGTACCTGTATAGCGACTGGGAGGTTGCCAGGGGATATGGCTAAGCAAATGCACAGAGATGTTCTGTCTTATGGGAATGCCGCAGGAGTGTTGCGGGCGTGTTGCTGAAAGTGGTTACGTATAGAGACGCAGAATTGCTCACATAGGAGGCCATACTCAGACGAATAACCTACAAGTTTCAATAGTGTAACGCACCAAGCTACATGCCCACAGGACACGTCACCTATATTTGAAGCGCCCCATTACCGCCCAGTTCCCACCCAGTAATGCCCATTCATCCGTTGATGGGAAGCAAAATATTGCGATAAGCGTCCACTTTCGGAAATTGCATGTAACTCGGCATCAGGCCCATTGTGTGTGACATATAAATTCATTAATCAAATTAAATGATCCTATATACAGGGGCGCCAAGAGGGGGGGGAGCGGGTACAGATTACCCGGGCCGGGCTTCCTGAGGGGCCCGGTGGGGGCCCGGGTCCGGCGCCACTTCCCCCTCACAGCAGCCCAGCACACAGCGTGTGCTGAGCCGCAGTTGGAGGCTGCTCGTGGCTGCTGAGCAGCAGCCACAGCGGTCTCCTATGCCTGTGCGGGGGAGCGATCACACTGATCGCGCCCCCCCTGGCTTTGCGCTGGCAAATCTTTTTTTTTTTTCTCGGCAAGGGGGCGTGGCCACGCCTCCCGCGATTAGGCCACGTCCCCTATTACCGGGGTCCGCCACGGCTCTTGGCGGGCCTGACTATATATAGACAATTGAAATGAATTAAAGATGATTTGTGTCAGTTGATGGATTCATCCATTACTGCACATCTCGGTTAAACATGAGCCGGCTCCTATGGAGTAAATGTATAATTATAACAGCCAAAGTTTTTCAAATGTTGCAGAACATATACATAATAATCATACAGTAGTGTACTCCTATATTTTCATGAATGTATTCTGTTTAATATTCTCTGAATTAGGGATGTGCGCCGGACCGTTTTTGCTGGATTTGGCTTTGATTCGTTGTCCGGATTTGGATTTGCCAAACCACCGTGACTGGTTTTGGATTTGGATTTTTTACAAAAATTGTCAAAAAAAAGCTAAAGTCACATCATTTGGGCTTTTTTTTTGTTCCTAGAGTATTATTAACCTTAATAACATTCATTTCCAGTAATTTACAGTCAATTTAGACCACGTCACAGCTTCACCATTATTGGCCAAAGGCTGCAGTGAGCTGGCAGGTTACTAAGTGACAGAGCAGTGGCACAGACACCACAATTTAAAGCCCACACAGCAGAGGCAGAAATTAAAGGTAGTGCAAGTTGGTATTGTTCTTAGGCCCTCCCATCCACCCAGTGGGGTATGGCCAGCAGAGTCACAATACTTGTATACACAGTGGGCTATGGCCCAAGGAGTCACGGTGCTTGTATACACAGAGGGCTATGGCCCAAGGAGTCACAGTACTTGTATACACAGAGGGCTACGACCCAAGGAGTCACGGTGCTTGTATACACAGAGGGCTAACCCCAAGGAGTCACAGTGCTTGCAAACACAGAGGGCTACGGCCCAAGGAGTTATGGTGCTTGTAAATACAGAGGGCTAACCCCATGGAGTCACAGTGTTTGTAAACACAGGGCTACGGCCCAAGGAGTTATGGTGCTTGTAAACACAGAGGGCTATGGCCCAAAGAGACACAGTGCTTGTAAAAACAGAGGGCTAATGCCCAAGGAGTCACAGTGCTTGTATACAGTTACACAAAGGCTACGGCCCAAGGACTCACAGTGCTTGTATACAGTTACACAGAGTGCTAAGGCCCAAGGAGTCACACTGCTCGTATAGACAGAGGGCTACAGCCCAAGGAGTCACAGAGCTTGTACAGTACACAGTGGGATACAGCACAAAAAAGCAGTTTTTTCTTTACTTTTATAAAAAAAAAATTTTTTACTTTTTTTTTAAATATTATTTAACTTTTTTTTACACTGGAGTAGATGGGCATGAGTACAGGGCAGCACACATCAGCATGCCTTGTACACACAGCCACTTGTGAGTCTGGACATAACCACTTTAATCAGCAGAGTAGCGCAGCATACATCAGCATGCAGTGTGCCTCCTTACACATACACAGTCACTTAACAAGTTAACACTGCAGCACAGCCACTTGTGAGTCTGGAGTCGGACACAGGCTACTACAGCCATGCAGCGTGCCCCCTCATTCACTTAACAGCACAGCCACTCTGGATCAGTGTGCCAGCACAGTCACTTAACGGCACAGCCTCCCTAGATCAGTGTGCCCCTACAGTCGCTTAACAGTTAACAACACAGCCACTCTGGATCAGTGTGCCCCCACAGTCACTTAACAGTTAACAGCACAGCCACTCTGGATCAGTGTGCCCCCACAGTCACATAACAGATAACAGCACAGCCACTCTGGATCAGTGTGCCAGCACAATCACTTAACAGCACAGCCTCCCGAGATCAGTGTGCCCCTACAGTCGCTTAGAAGTTAACAGCACAGACACTCTGGATCAGTGTGCCCCCACAGTCACCTAACAGATAACAGCACAGCCACTCTGGATCTGGACACAGACACTTTTAAGTAGAGAGACTTTGCAGAGCTGTGCACAGCGTGCATGTGAACAGTGAAATGGCGCCGAGTCCAGGTCTCGGCGCCTTATATAGAACCAAGTCTCGCAAGAATCCGATGTCGGGAGGATGATGTTTGGCCTCCAAGTGGGATCCGAGTCAGACGGGTACACCTGACTCGGATCCCCAGTGTTCGCAGCAGTTCGGATTCCACAGAATCCAAACCGCTCACCCCTACTTAGTCTGAATATTATTCATATTGCCTGTCTGTTATAGTTTTCAGTACATAGTCCTATAGTTTATTTATAATAGATTATGCAAATCATGTAATGATGCGTTACTTTTAAGTAGAGATGTGCGGCTCAGATTGGTTCGTATTTTCCCGCCAAATTCGGATCTTACCCGCCAATTTTAATGGACTTTTGCACATGAAAGATGATGTTTGTCCATGAAAGATGACATTTTGCCTGTTTTTGAGATCCAAAAAATTGGCGGGAAAGAGACGAATTTGGCGGGAAAATCCAAACCTATCCGAACCCGCACATCTCTACTTTTAAGTATAAGTTCGGTTGTTGTCTGTCTCCTAATCTCTCTTTCTCCACCATCCTGTGTCATTATAATTATTTTGCCCTGTGTGAAGACTGAAAAATATTACAGCTGCACAATCCCTTAACAAAACAAAGGATCCAGATACTGTATGGTCATAATTACCATCCTTGGCAGGATAAGTGTGATTTTCGGTCCGTAAAAGTGTAAAACCTCAGCACTGGAGCCTTTCATGCATTCTTTTCCACAATTATACCCGGATTTTCAGTGAGGGTTATCGATTTTTTATTTTCACCATATGGTGAGATGAATTTGGCGCAACAAAGGCGTACCTCGCTAAGTACGCATCCAATGTATGATGTCGTCTCAATTTTCACTGAAGTGAAAAACTTAGAGCTTATTACAAAGGAAGGCGACTTGTGGCACTGCAGCTGCTGTGGAACCACACATCCCAGCATGCCCTGCCACAGGTTTGCTGTTAAGGAATGCTAAAACTGAGACAGGGCATGCTGGGATGTGTAGTTCCACAGCAGCTGGGGTGCCTGACATTGCCTTCAGATGATTTATTATGTAGAAATGTGACAAAGAAATGAAAAGGATTAATTTCCTGGGAGAAGGGTACATGTCCTTGCCTCAACATGTCAATGAAGGAGTTTATATGGAATCGTTATGATTTACTGCCGGACCCATGCCCGGTGGTTGGAATCCTGACAGTGACATCCCGAGCAGAGAAGGAAATCCCGATCATTCAAGGTAAGTATTGTCTAACCTAATACTACCCCCTAACCCTAACCCTCCCTTAGGGGTGCCTAACCCTAACCTCCCCCCCAGTACCTAACCCTAATCCCCCCTCTAAGTGCCTAAACCTAACCCTCCCTTCCCCAACGCCTAAACCTAAGTCCCCCGGGGGGGTGCCTATCCCTAACGTCCCCCCGGGGGTGCCTAACCCTAACCCTCCCTCCCCCTAGCCTAACCCTCCCCCTCCCCGCGGCTGTCCGTGCTCGACGCCCGGCATCACTTCGATCAGGATGCCGGGCGCCGGTCTCTGGCACCGCCGGGTCTCTATTGCTGGCAATGGGGCCTGCATCACTCTAAAAGATGGCGTGAGCGATGCTGTAAAAACAGCGGTAATCTAAGATTACCACTGTTTACTAAATACAGAAACCTGGCATAACCCCTATAGCGAGCGCTAAAGGGGTTATTTTTCGTTTGTAAATGGGGCCCTATGTTTAAGGTTAATAGAAGAAAAAAAAGCTGCATTAAAGATTTTTATAAACCACAAACGATTCACAGATACGCCGGGTACACATGAGAACGACGTGTATCCCAGCTGACCCGACGCCTCATGGAAGTATATATCGGTCGGTCGTACATACTGCACGACCGCGTGATCTACCCTTCCATCCCGTCATTCACCTGCATGCCATCGTCAGCTATGTCATTCCATCTGATGTGCATCTCATCACATGGGATGACGTTGCGCGATTAAACACGCGATTGAGGGTGTACACTGAGCGATATGGACGATATATGGTTCCAATCCATCCTTGAGTACAGGTGACTTAGTACCTCAGTCAATTTGATTTAACCATCTGGACTCAAGCATGTACAGTGCCTTGCAGAAGTATTCAACCCCCTTTGCATTTTTCATGTTTTGTTGCCTCACAACCTGGAATTAAAATGGATTGTTTGAAGGTGTGCATCATTTCATTCACAGAACATGCCTACAACTGTGAAGTTGTTGTTTTTTTAAATATTGTGAATCAAACAACAGTTAGGACAACCTAACAGAAAACTTCAACATGCATAACTATTCACCCCCCTAAAGTCAGTACTTTGTTGAGCCACCTTTTGCTGCAATTACAGCTGCAAGTCGCTTTGGGTAAATCTCTATGAGCTTGCCACATCTTGCCCCTGGGATTTTTGCCCATTCCTCAAGGCAAAACTGCTCCAGCGCCTTCATGTTGGATGGTTTCTGCTTGTGAACAGCAATCTTCAAGTCTGACCACAGATTCTCAATTGGATTGAGATCTGGGCTTTGACTAGGCCATTCCAACACATTTAAATGTTTCCCCTTAACCCACTCGAGTGTTGCTTTAGCAGTATGCTTCCGGTCATTGTCCTGCTGGAAGGTGAACCTCCATCTCAGTCTCAAATCACAGGCAGACTGAAACAGGTTTTGCTCAAGAATATCCCTGTATTTAGCACCATCCATCTTTCCCTCAACTCGAATCAGTTTCCCAGTCCCTGCTGCTGAAAAACATCCCCACAGCATGATGCTGCCACCACCATGTTTCACTGTGGGGATGGTGTTCTTGGGGCGATGGGATGTGTTGGGTTTGCACCAGACATAGCGTTTTCCTTATTGGCCGAAAAATTTTATTTTAGTCTCATCTGACCAGAGCACCTTCCTCCATACATTTGGGGAGTCGCCCACATGCTTTTTGGCAAACTCAAATCGTGTCTTCTTATTTTTATCACTAAGTAACGTTTTTTTTCTGGCCACTCTTCCATAAAGCCCAGCTCTATGGAGTGTATGGCTTATTGTGGTCACATGCACAGATACACCAGTCTCTGCTGTGGAACTCTGCAGCTCCTTCAGTGTTGCCTTTGGTCTCTGTGCTGCCTCTCTGATTAATGCCCTCCTTGCCCGGCCTGTGAGTTTTGGTGGGCAGCCCTCTCTTTGCAGATTTGATGTGGTACCATATTCTTTCCATTTGATGATGATGGATTTGATGTTGCTTCGTGGGATCATCAAAGATTTGGATATTTTTTTATAACCCAACCCAGAATTGTACTTCTCAACAACTTTGTCCCTGACTTGTTTGGAGAGCTCCTTGGTCTTCATGGTGTGATGCCTCTTGCTTAGTGGTGTTGCAGCCTCTGGGGCCTTTCAGAAAAGGTGTGTTCATACTGACAGATCATGTGACACTTAGATTTCACACAGGTGGACTTCAGTTCACTAATTATGTGACTTCTGAAGGTAATTGGTTGCACCAGAACTTTTAAAGGGCTTCATAGCAAAGTGGGTGATGCACATGCCAATTTTCAGAATTTTATTTATAAAGATTATTTTTTATATATATTTTTCTCATTTCACTTCACCAAATTAGACTATTTTGTGCAGATTCATCACATAAAATTCAGATTAAAAAAAAAAAAAATTACAGGTTGTAATGTAACAAAAAAGGTAAAAAGCCAAGGGGGTGAATACTTTTGCAAGGCACTTGTATGTACATCAAACCTGGACTGTAATGGTGGACTTTGGGAAACTCTAATGTAGGGTATTCCTCTACTACTGTATTGTGATAACTTGGGGTTGTTAGCCTGGTAGATTGGTGTCAGTGGTGCAATGATTAGGTGCAGAATTAGAGTCCACACGTGGCATTCCAGTAAAACAAATTTGCTTTTACTTCAGCATGGAAATCAGGAAACAGAAATAAAATAACAAACAACCTAGCCCTTTCTTAGGGCACTAGTTCACTTCTTGAACCCTCTCTATAGAAGTAGCTAATCTGCATGAAAGTCTCTCACAGTCTCTGAGATTTGTGGTCCTTCCTGCCACATGCAGGACTGGATACTGGCCTCCTGGCCTGGTATAGCTTTCACAGCTTGTTGGCTGCCACAAGGACAGTGTCAGAGGTATATGGATCTGCCTGCCTCCTTGCAGGTATGATCCTGTCTACCTGGTCTGCTTCACTCACACTGCAGCCCCACCTGGACTGTCTGACTGTGTCCACTAGCAGCCTCACCTGAGCTCTGGCCATATGGCAGCCATTACACATCTTCCCAAAATGCTTTTGTATTCTGTGTGGGCGGATCTCTCCTGCCACACACAGAATCTGCTGCTCACCAGCACCATCTCTGGTGATCCCATCCTAACTTGCTGCAACATGCTCCTTCCTCCGTTTAACCCATCTATGTATCAATGTATATTATCCATATCCTTGTCCTATTTTGTACTGTAAGTCAGTTGTCAAATTATTTGTTTATGTACTTTGTAAGGCGCTGTGGAACACTTGTGGCGCCATATAAATAAAGGATAATAATAATACTGCCACATAGCCCCCTCCCCAGCTTGAAACCCCTGGGTTCATTATTCTCAGAATCATCCACCGGATCCAAGACCATCCAGACTCTGGTAACTTCTGGGGGTCGCATCCTCCAAGTTCCGGAGGTAATTTTTCTCCTTATTTTTATGGTACCAATGGTGGTACTTGCTTTCTTTATGCAGTACTTGAGGCTCACCCTTGGGTACCACAACAGACATGAAGAACTTGAGGTAACTTTTCCCAAAGCGACACACTTCCTCTTTACTCTTGCCACTTACACCTACTAAAGGCACACCTTTTGGCCAACTTCTACTTGACCCATCTTTAACCTGCAGCCTTGAAGCCCTATATTGGCTACTGGCATACTTCACTGATGGCCCCTTGGAAGAAGAGGAGCTAACAGTACCCTGAGAGACACCAGCATCACAACTTCTGGACCTTGGCTTTATGTCAACAGACCATGTACTGGCACTGTCACCCTCATACTCCAGACTCTCATGTCCACATAAGTTACTTGAGTGTTTACTCCATTGATCCACAGACTTGATCTCATGGCTCTGATGGCTATCTGCCACTTCATTAAGGCATAGTTCTCTTGGACTTTCTTGAGCTCCCGCTTTTTGAGCCTTGAAAATATGATGAACAATTTCAACATGTTCCACCACCACAGGTTGAAGTTCACTCTCCACAGAGGTCTTTATTTTCAAATACTGTCTAGCTGGAACTTCTGCCACACTGGGTTCAGCAAAGACATCAGACGCCATTTTGTGTCCCGAATCCAACTTCAGAATGTTATTTAACTTATTTTCCTCTTCTGATTTTCCCACTACCCTGTGGAATGGTTTCTGAGCCATAGACAGCTGCTCTTCCAGCTGGGCAATTTTCACCATTGTGCGTTCCAACTTGCTCTCAGCTTGTAGCAGATTGCTCTCCACAACTTCAAATTCAGCCACTCTCAACTTTTTGTACAATTATTTCAGACTCGGCCATGTTTAATTCACATTGCAACTCCATTTCTTTGGTATTCCTCTCCACTTGGAATCGTGGCAACTGATCCTGTGTACTTAGCAGACACTTCTCAAGGTTCTCTCTCTGTTCTTGCAACTTCCAAGCCCTGCCATGAGCAAGGTTAAGCTCTCTCTCCAAATATTCACTTTGCTCTGCGGCTTTATGCAAACTTTCCTCCAGGAATACATTTCTTTCTGTCAGACCTTCTGAAACTGTTCTAGCTGCAGCTAAATTGGAGCAAAGAGTTTGTACTTGCTCCTTACAGCTGACTTTAAGATGGACCACCTCCATCTCTTTTCCTTCAAGGTCAGTTTCCCACTGAGCGCGAGTCTGCAGCATCTGGAGGTACTTCTCTTTTACTTCACAAAACTTTCCCGCCAGAGAATTTTTCTCTAATTCACAATCTTTAAGCTTTACTTGAGTGAAGACAATTAAAGAGTCTTTTTCCTTTAACAGCACAGCCAGATCCGCCACTTTCACTTGCGTGCGCTCTGCATCACTCCGATGTCTCTGGACACCTTCTTTCAATTCCTCCACTTCCTGCTGAAGTACCACACACTTTTGCTGCAATTCAACAATATCTTGCTGTAATATGTAATTCTTTGCTAGGAGCACATCATTCTCATACTTTGTAACACATTTGAAAAGTTTAACTTCCTCAAGGCGTTCAGACATAGCTGCCAATTTGAGGTCTGTCTCTTTTTTTTTTCAAATATCTTTTTATTTTAGTTTTTCAGACAGAAAAATACAAAAAATAGTGACCACATACTCGTATAAGTATAACAAGAAGAAGTCATTAAATATGACAGAGTAAATGCAAACATATTGATTAAAGACAAAAAAGTCGACCAGAATTTACACAATTATTATCAAGTATCTCAGACTGACTACAAATGAATTAAAACAATGTTGTAATAAGGAATTCTAAGAGAAATTCCAATCTCACAAATCACATAGAAACTGTAAAGACTGAGAACTTCACCCTCCCAAAGTCTGGTATTTTGTTGAATAAAGACAATATATATCTTTAACTAAATAATGCAAAATAGTACAATAATATAGAAACTAAAATAAATATAAATAGACAATATTTATAATGAAGGGGTAGAAAGAAAGGGAATAGAATAGAGGGGGGGAGGGGAGGATAAGTATCCATATTTCTAGGTGCCTCTAGGGCTGAGTCTTCTATAGTAGAGACATTTTAATATTTCAATACAAAAAACTTGAACAAAATTATTCGAAATCCCTCAAGGGAAACAGACACCGTATATGAATTAAGCCAGCCTATTGTGCAAGTACCATGTAGTTGTTTCAAAAATGTTGTTAATATGGGATTGAGTGGTGTTATCCAAATGTTATATATAAAATCCCCATTTTCTTTGGAAACGTTCTACACCCTTCTCTATATCTGGAGAGTGTCACGCCGGTCAAAGTAGAGTACTTGAAGTAACATACGTTTGACATCACCAAGAAAAGGAGGGGTTTTTACCGTCCAATTTATGAGAATAGCTTTCTTAGCGATCGTTACTATTGTCGTAAGGAGCGGTATTACTGTTTTTTTATTATGTGGGGACACATCCCAATTACTAAAATTCGCTAAAATTAAAGCGAAAGGGTCTTTTAGCAGATGTAGTGATAGCAAATCATTTATAAAGCACATAAGTTTATCCCAGAATTTGCGGATGTGTCCACATTCCCATATATTGTGCCAAAAGGTGGCTTTAGAGGCTTTGCACTTCACACACTGTCCTATCTCATCTAATACCATATGAGCTCTACTACTCTGTGAAATATAAGCCCTGTGTAAAATCTTCACATGGACTTCCTGTAGGCGAGCTGAGTGTAAGATTCTCAAGGTGGTCTCATAATATCTCAAAAGAGTTTCAGGAGAATTTACTGCAGGGATATCTACTGCCCATCTCACTGCGCATTTATGCCATAGGGAGTTTGCTTTAGATGAAATGAATTCAGTTGTCAAAAAATTGGTTTTGTAATTATTTTGTATTGTGAACGTAACTATAGAATCTAATGCATCTTTTGCACCTGGGTCTTTCAAAGCAGGAGGTATATGTTGAATAAAATGTCTTACTTGGAGATACATAAAGAATTGCGAATTAGGGAGATTGAATTTTTCTTTAAGAGTTTGAAACGTAAGAAAGGTGCCCCCTGGGTCAAAAACATCTTTGACTTTCGCCAGACCCTTAGTTTTCCAGACGAGGAAGAGGGAGTTTTCTAAGCTCGGGCTAAACATAGGGTTACCCCAAAGAGTGTTGTATTTAGTAGAGCAGGCATTTCGGTTGAGTCTCCGATTGATGGTCCACCACGCCTTGTAGGTGTCACGAAAAATCATATTATTTAAAATTGAATTGGGGAGTTTGGGTTTAGGTGTGTGTAAAAGGGCACTTGGAGCAAAGGGAGAAAGTAGTTTCTAGAGACAGATCCGGGATACCCAAACCACCCTTCCCCCTATTACCCTGAAGCTTAGCTAGAGCTATTCTGGTTTTCCCGCCGCGCCACAAAAATTTGGAGGCTGCTTTTGAGTAAAAGTTAATATCAAATTGGATAAGGGCAATAGGAAGCATTTGAATCAGATAAGCAATCTTTGGGAAGATTATACTCTTCAGGACCACTACTCGTCCCATCAGTGACAAAGGAAGGTCACGCCAATCCTTCAATTGCTTATTGATTTTCGAGAGCATTGGGGAAAAATTACAGCTGTATATTTTAGTGGTTATTTCGGGGATGTAAATTCCTAAGTATTTTAAAGTGTTCTGCGATCTTATGAATTGGGAGCAAACAGTGGGGAGGATAGAAGGGGAATTTGCTCCCAAATATAATAACTCAGATTTGTGGAAATTTACTCTATATCCCGAGAAGGATCCAAAGCGTTCAATGTTTTCAATGTTCAATGTTTTCTAAAATTGAGGGTAGAGAAGTCTCTGGATGGGAGACAAACAACATCATGTCGTCCGCAAATAGAGCCAACTTGGATTCTACTGTGCCTATCTTGATACCAGAAAACTGCTCGTCTTTCCTCAGGGCGACCGCCAGAGGCTCCAGTGCTAATGCGAACAGCAAGGGGGACAACGGACATCCCTGCCTCGTCCCCCTGCCTATCGCAACAGGATGAGACAGATAACCATTGCAGGCTATCTGGGTTGTTGGACTAGCATAAATAGCAGAAATTAGATGTATAAAATTTTCAGGGAACCCAAAACACCTTAGAGATTCAAAAAGATGATCCCATGTTAGTAAATCGAACGCCTTTTCGGCATCCAGAGAGAGAAGCAAAGGCATCCCCTGGCTCTCTTTGAGTTCTAATCCCTGCATAATCGAAATAACTCTCCGAATATTGGTTACTGAGTGTCTACCCATGATAAAACCTGTTTGGTCTGTGTGTATTACCGATGGAAGGCATAGCTTAAGACGATCTGCCAAAATCTTTGTAAAAAGTTTATAATCCGAATTTAGTAGAGAGATAGGTCTGTAAGACCCTGGTTGTTCAAGATCTCTTCCTGGCTTTGGGAGTAATTTAAGAATAGCGCTGTTAAAATAAAGTGGTAAAGACTTATTTTGAAGTATATCATTATACATTTCTAATAAAGTGTCTCCACATTGGGGGAAGAGAATCTTCAAATATTCTCCGGTAAGGCCATGAGGTCCCGGAGCTTTATTGGGTTTGAGTGAGCGTATAGCTCTAGAGCGTTCCAATATCGTAATGGGGGTACACAGACTTTCTGCAAATTCTTGACTGATCTGGGGTAAGTCTAATCCCTCCCAGAACCTGTCTCATTGTGTGTAGTCTATTTGACTGTTTGCATAAAGATCTGAGTAAAACGTCCTAAGAGTTTCGGATATTTGTGCCCCGGTGTGTATTCGATTACCTTTTTGATCTATTAGGGATTGAATGATATTTGTTGTGCGAGGGCCACGTAATAGATTGGAAAGTAGACGTACTGTTTTGTTGCCAAATTTGTGGAATTTAAAATCTGAGACATATTGTGATCTATCATGGTAGTTTGACACAATGGAATCAAAATTAAATTTTTTATCTAGGTATATCCTTTTTTGTATGGGAGAGAGTGTTAATTTATATGTTTGGAAAGCGTCAGTTAGCTCTCGTTGGGCCTTATGGTAATTTTTATAGTAATTCCTCGTATGTTGTTTAACCACTTGCCTGGCATGGTTGTATCAGATACGACCACACCAGGCTGGGCTTTCCCTGACATGGTCGTATCTGATACGACCAGTCAGGAATGGCCACTAGGCGGCTATGGGAAGTTTATCTTCCCACTGCCGCCTATATCAGAGGGACCTTCTGTTCCCTCTACACCTGCGGCTCCCCCTCCTTTGTGTCCCGATCACCGCTGGCCACAGTGATCGGGCATCTGGCAGCACCCCTTCCCGGCGCTGCTGCAGGCTCCAGTATATCCCGATCACTGTGGCCAGCAGTGATCGGGCAGCCCAGCCGGCCCCACCCCCTTCAGTGAGAAGCACATGCATATATATATGCGTGTATATATATATATATATATATATATATATAATTTCCGAAAATCCGGCACTCGGTAAGGCTGGTGCAGCTGAGTGTGCTCGTGTGATTGTTAACATGTAGTTATGAGGGTCCCGAACAAAAACAAGTCCCAACACGGCACTACTAGTACAAAGTTATTATATTTAAAGGTAATTAGTACATATCAATACTTGCATCACATCTTCAACATGATAAACGATGCATCCACAGCATGATGTGCAACGTGACGTTTCGGGATCAGCAGACCCCGTCCTCAAGCTGCTGTGGTCTGTAGATGTTCATTAGTCATTTGCTATCTACAGACCACAGCAGCTTGAGGACGGGGTCTGCTGATCCCGAAACGTCACGTTGCACATCATGCTGTGGATGCATCGTTTATCATGTTGAAGATGTGATGCAAGTATTGATATGTACTAATTACCTTTAAATATAATAATTTTGTACTAGTAGTGCCGTGTTGGGACTTGTTTTTGTTCGGGACCCTCATAACTACATATATATATATATATATATATATATATATAAATTTGCGCATATATATGCATATATATATACACATATATGCACACATATATATATATACATATATGTTCTATATATATATATATATATTCTATATATATATATAAATATATACACATATATGTTCGATAGATATCGCAGCGCCTCTGTTTAGGGATGTCAACCAACCATCGATGGTTTGCAAACATCGATGGTCCGACTGAAAACAAGTTGTTTGCCATTGCTGGTGGCCATCAATGTTGCACCATCGATGGTAGCCATCAATCGATGTTTAGGAAACATCGACAGTTGTGGTCTACACAGATCTTGCTCAATCGCTAAACAATTGATGGCTTCTAACGATGGTTGAACCATCAATGGTACAGCTGTCAATGGCCATCACTACAGTATAACATAAAATTTGCTATTTTTATGGTATACTGGGTTTTAAAAAAAAAAATTTTCAAATAAAATAGTGATGGATAAGTTTAAAATTATGTTCTTGACCTAATTCAATCATAAAAGAAACCGACAATTTTGGAGAGGTTTTGGAAAAAGAATTTGTCAGTTAAGTGGTTAACATAGGATATTATTTCGCCTCTTATTACCGTTGGACGCTTGCCAGAACAGAGTAGGGTTCATGAGCCTGTGCTCCTCATTATCATTTTTATATTTTTCCCAGGCAGACTCTAGCATGGATCTAAATTCTATTGAGTTGACCAGGTATGTGGGGAATCTCCACTGTCTATAAGGACCTTTGTCAATTTCTTCTATAATAGTGACCCGAATCAATGCGTGATCAGAAATACAGATCGTCTCAATATGCGCCTCTTGTACCTTTGGGAAAAGGTTAGTCGAGATCAACAAATAGTCAATTCTAGAAAGAGAGCCGTGAGCAGCCGATAGGCAAGTGTATTCTTTTTCTAATTGATGTAGCGTTCTCCATATATCTATAACATGACATCTAATTGTTGTTCAAAGGATGAAATACCAAGTTTAGGTGGTTTAATTGGACGAGTCCTAATTGTTTGTTTGTCTATCTAGAATTAAGGACGATATGATGTTAAAATCTCCTCACACTATAAGCCTAGTCCCAGTAGGTGAGTTTAGTTTATTAAGAATTTTTTGGAAGAAAGATCTGTTATATACATTTGGGGCATAAATATTGTATATTTTGTATCTAGTACCATTTATAGTCACATCAATTATTACAAAACGGCCCTCTGGGTCCAGGACAGAGGAATGTATGACATAGGAGTGCTTTTTATGTATTAATACTACCACACCTCTCGCTTTGGAGGTGAAAGAAGCATAGGCCATAACTTTATATTGGAACATGTTCAATTTATTTACTTCAGGTTCTAGTAGATGGGTTTCCTGAAACATCATCAGGTCAATGCGTAGTTTGCGAATATAAGTAAACACTCTTTTCCTTTTAATAGGAGAATGCAAACCACCCAGATTCCACGAGCCAATGTTCAGGGAGCTCATTGTGAAGGAGATAAATCAGGTCTCACACTAGCATCACTACTAAAAGTTATCCCATATAAAAGGTTGGCAGTAATAAACTGTAGTGTGTACTTAAAAGTCGCGTGGCGCATATTAAATACATTATCCTCATCAAGTCGGGGGGAGAGGGGTGGATTAGTAAGTGGAAAGAGAAGGGAAAGAGGGGAAAAAAAGAGAAAGAAGAACATTCAAAAAATTAATGACAAAAAAATAAAAACATATATAATTATCCTCCAAAGGGAGGTAATCTATAACTGGAGCCCTCAGACAATGCATTGAAACCTCTGATATAATTAGCATCAACACCCAAAACCTCAGGCAAAGAAATAGGAAAAGAAAAGAAAAAAATATATAACACATTATACTCTTAGCCTGCCACGGCCCTATGATAGGAGTGTTGACATTTATCATATATAGCTAGAAGAACGGTAAGATACACCAGCAGAAGAGAAACAAGTATGAAAATTGTAGTAATTACCACATTCATTATGCACCTTTCATTAACATATTGAAGGAAGTCTCTAGGTCATCCCACCGAAGAGACAGAGTGGACGGGTGGGGATGTTTGAGCAGCGTCACCTTCTTCCGATAGGAATGCCATCGTATCTGTTGCCGTGGAGAAATCTTGATATGAGGAGCCATCAAACAACCGAAGGCGTGCAGGGAACAAAAGTGCAAACTTGCGTCCATCCTTAATCAGCCGAGAGCACACTGGGTTGAACTCTTTATGGGCTCTGGTGACCTCGGTAGAATAGTCTTGGAACAAAAATAGCTTGGTGTTTTCCCACATTAAATTGCGTTTGCATCGAGAAGCTGACCAGATGGCTTCCTTATGTGTGAAGTTTAAGCATTTGAAGATGACCACTCTAGGTCTATTTGAACCTGTATCTCTGACAGGCCCCAGGCGGTGCGCTCGTTCAATTACTAAATCAGAGCTAATATCATTCAACTCTAACAATTCAGGAAGGGTCTGACATAAGAAATGGTATAAGGCAGCTCCCTTGAAAGATTCAGGAAGTCCCACTAGTCTCAGGTTGTTCCTTCTGGAACGATTTTCTAAGTCGTCGATCTTACTGCATAGTTGATAGTTAGATTTTTCCAGCGTTTCACATTTACTTTTAAGAATTTGTATGTCATGGAAGTTGACCCCCACTCTATTTTCAATTGTGTCCACAAGAGTTTCCACACTTGTAACATTTGACTTAATGTCGGCTATAGCCTGTGTAAAGATGGTTGCTTGATCTTGCGACATCGGACCCATTGTGTCTTTTATAGCCTGCACCATTGATGCATAACTGATAGGCTGTTTGGGGTTGGATTGTGTAGGCTTAGTAGAGATCAAGTCTGAAGATTGTAAGTTAGAGTCTTTCACTTGCGGCTCAATAACAGCTGCCATGGTGGAATCTCTGCGTCTGTCTCCCCGTTGTTTCTGACTTGATTTTCCTGGCATCAGCGGAGGGAAAAATTTCTTCTGGAGACACTCAGCAAGAGATGTGTTAAATAAAGAGGGGGGTCATGGATGCCTAAAAGGCGGTTAGTAAATGGTCGGGGTGGCAGTGGAGTTTCGATATAGATCTATTCCATATCTCGCTGGAGGCCCAGGGTTAGTAGAATTCTTTTACAACATGACAGAGAGCAGTAAGCAGGCCTGTATAGTGTGTAACAGACTGGGGGCGAAAGTAAACAGCACGCACCATATGAGGAGAAAAGGACTCCGACCAGCAAAGACGATCAGAGGCTGTTTCAGGAGTAGGGAGAGCAGAGAGACTAATGAATCTCCCGTCTCCAGGTGTTGTGCTCCTGAGCCGTGAGCCGCGACCAGCGCACTGCTCTCAACGCTCCTCAAAATGGTGCCGGCGTCTACTCTCAGCTCCACTGTAAGACGCGCTCCAGCGGGCAGCTCCGGACCCTGAGGACCGCCGCAAGAGGATGGAAGTAAGTCGCGGGGGGTATCACTGCAGGGCGGAGGGCGAGGGGGTGCGGCGTATGTAGTAGCCGTGAGTCCCGTTTGGCGTGGCCGGAAATCGAGGCCGTGGCTTGTAAGGCGATTGGAGGCTGCAACCCGCGGCAGCGTGAATACTCACTGCCCGATTCCGCGGACCTCGCGCGCCCGGTCAGATGTTATATTGGTGGGGAAGGTGGCTGGAAAGCAGTCACCAATACGTAACAGGAGTAGAATATTCCCCTTAGCGGGAGCTCAGGCTGCACGCATCCATCTTCTTCAAAGGTCAGGCCACGCCCCTCGAGGTCTGTCTCTTTAAGAACTTCACGTTTTTTTATTTCTTCCTGCTCAAATGCCATTTTCAAAGAGGACAATTCACTCCGTAATTTCTTTTCAGCTTGTTCATGAACTTTTCTCTAATCAGCTAATTGTTCCATTAAGTCATCAATCTTCCCAGCAAATCTTCCCAGCATAATACGCATTACCTTCATTCAAGACTTTATGCATACTGTCAAATTCTTCCAGGCTGATATAGACTTCTCTGGATGGACCTTGCACCATACACTGACATCTTTATATTCAGATTGTAAACTCCAGCCCGGGTTTTCCATCTCTCTAGACTGAGAATGAAACTTTGTAGCAAGAATTTTGCCTTTAGAATTTTCCTTTCTATTTCCCATGATTCTTGGCACAACTTGTTTTTGTTTTCACTGTATCACACTTTGTCTTCAAAAGTATTTTCATCATGGCAAAACATTTTTCTTCATGTGGCACTACAATTACCAGCATGTATCAAACAGTCTCAATAGCCTTTCATTAGGAACCTCTGCTCTCTCAGTACCACACCTTGATTTAATGAGCATGAGCAATTAACCAGGATAAATCACACAATTTCTTTTAACCCTTCCAGTGCTGAGGAAGTACACACTTGCAGACAATTTTTTTTTGTTTAAAGAACAGACTTATCTTCACTCACCAGCTTGACGAGAATTCCACCATGCAGGTGCAGTGAGTCTCCTTTTGGCTTTCTAGGAGAGTCCAATTATGCAGTGCAATAAGCATCCATATTTCCATTTGTATTCCACGTTTTCTGCAGCATAGATCTATTTGCGTAGAATCTGTCTGCACGCATTCTCCACCACATGTGATAACTTGGGATTTTTAGCCTGGTAGATTGGTGTCAGTGGTGCAATGATTAGGTGCAGAATTAGAGTCCACACGTGGCATTCCAGTAAAATAAATGAAAAAGGTGCTTTTACTTCAGCATGGAAATCAGGAAACAGAAATAAAATAACAAACAACCTAGGCCTTTCTTAGGGCACTAGCTCACTTCTCGAACCCCCTCTATAGAAGCAGCTAATCTGCATGAAAGTCTCTCACAGTCTCTGAGATTTGTGGTCCTTCCTGCCGCATGCAGGACTGGACACTGGCCTCCTGGCCTGTTATAGCTTTCTCAGCTTGTTGGCTGCTGCCTCTCGCAAGGACAGTGTCAGAGGTATATGGATCTGCCTGCCTCCTTGCAGGTATGATCCTGACCACCTGGTCTGCTTCACTCACACTGCAGCCCCACCTGGACTATCACTGTCCACCAGCAGCCTCACTTGAGCTCTGGTCATATGGCAGCCATTACATATCTTCCCACAATGCTTTTGTACTCTGTGTGGGCGGATCTCTCCTGCCACACACAGAATCTGCTGCTCACTAGCACCATCTCTGGTGATACTGCCACAGTATGTATACATGTGCAAACATGCACAGAGTATGCTATGACTGTTGTTTATCAGCTACACAAAAAGTATGATATAATTCATATATCATTGTAGATGATGATTTTATTGCTTATTACGCATCATGATAATGTGTGCAAGAACTGGAAGACGACCTGGCTAGACTTGATCTACACATTGCAGCTATTCCTTAATTCATGGGATATTTTCAGAATGTTATGTCATTGTACAGTATGTTCCTGGGTGGGATGCACTATGATCTGTTATGTGGTCAAACCCCCAAAAGTGCTGTTTTCAGGGGTTTCTCATATGCACCAAGTTTCAGAAAGCAAAGCTTTCCGCATCTTAGAGCTGGTGGGAACGCCAAGATGGCATTGCCCAACAGATGCCTATGGGCTTCTGTTCGCAAAGTTCACTGAGAGGGATCTAATCAGATCCCACTCAGTGTCCCCCGTGGTGCGCGCGTCATTCTGCGCTTGTGCAGAAGGACGCCAGAGGGACTTCTGAGTCATAAACCCAGAAGTTCCTTTCTTGCACAGGACAGCTGTTATAGGGAGAGCTATCTTTTGCATTTTTCTTCATGCATACCAGCGTAATCAACGGCGCATTGCGATGAGTGGCAGGATGCACTGCAAGCAAATTGCGATGTTTGATGTATCCTGCCCCCTGAGTCTTCACCAACACTTGACGCTCTCTTTGCTGTATGCAATTTTTAACATTATTTTATTAAAACTAAAGTGAGCCCCCTCAGCCCGGCGCGTAACCAGTGGGGGACGTTATCAGCTTGATCGCTCCCCCCACAGGCATAGGAGACTGCTGTGACTGCTCCTTAGCAGCGATGAGCAGTCTCCCAGTGCAGCCCAGCACACAGCAGCATGTGCTGGGCTGCTGCGATGTAGGAGGGGGGGGAGCGGTGCCGGACCCTGGCCCCCGCCTGGCCCCTCCAGCAAGCCCGGGTAATTAGTACCCGCTCCCTCCTCCCTCTCGTCGCCCCTGCTTCTACCCTCCAGTATTCTACAAATGATTGGCAATGTGCTTTGAAGTGTGTTGTCTGGGTGGTGAGGTGTATATATGATTGTAACATTGAAGTCACTTTGGCTCCCATTTACTAATATTCGGTGATAGAAACTTACTACTGATAGCATCAATAGAAAATATGTTATTTCCACAATTTCGCCTGAGCAAATGAAACACAGTCAGCTGCCTGTACTGCTTTGCCTGCCAGTGTTGATGCATAGTGGAACAAGAAACCCTCACTTCTAGTTCCAATTTGCTTAAAAAAAATTATAATAAAATCTGAAAACAAATATAAAAATATATAAAAGATATATATGAAATATTAAAAAAAATTAAAAAAAATATAACGTTCAGTCCGAGCAGCAACACAACCAGACTAATTCACATTCGACTGGTGCAGGGTCCATAGGTATAGTAATAAAGCACACTCACCCCCTCCTTCCAGGGGCCCCTGACGAAAACTGCCTGTGAGCAGTTGAAACAGACTGTTGGGCCTTTGCATTTGTCTGTATTATGTAACCTTTATATTGGATTAAACCCGTTCTTTTTGTAGTGAAATGCAAGTCCTGGAATCTTCTGTGGAAGGAGGGGGTGAGTGTGCAATATATATATATATATATATCAATTCCAATGAGCCGCACACATAACATCCATTGAATATAATGTGGGTGCCAGGCAGAAAATGATTAAATGCAACATCCACTACCTGCATTCACAGGATGCGGAATATAGCCAGCACACCATTCAAGATATAAAACTATTTTTATTGTCCCATTTCATGGTGAAAAGCCATCAAAAGACACTGATAAAAAGTACTTAGCGTCAGATTTCCATGCACACAAGGGGGAGCCAAGCTGATTGTGTACTGGTCATGCTTGACGTGACCAGTCTATATAATAATATTGAACATGAGGAAGGATTGATAGCTGTGCGTGATGCTGTCATCGCCAGTCCAAAGTATACAGGTCCACCTGTTCAGTTTTTTTTGTCTTTGTTGAAATCTATTTTGCATAAAAACTATTTTATGTTTAATAATGCTTTTTATTTACAGTTAAAAGGGACAGCAATGGGGTCAAACATGGCCCCCTCTTATGCAAACCTTTACATGTACATTTATGAAAAGAGATATATCATGGCTGATTCCAAATATTCAAAATTCATAAAGTTTTATGTAAGATACATCGATGACCTTTTTATGCTTTGGACTGGTGGGGTGGCATCACTTAATGAATTTGTTAAGAGTCTAAACGAGATACCTGGATCTATTAGATTCACTTGTTCTTACAATACTGAGAAGATTGAGTTCCTTGATGTGTGTATCAAGATTGGGCAGGAAGGTTTCAGTACGGAAATCTTTAGGAAACCTACAGATAAGAACACATTGCTGCTCGCTACGAGCTTTCATCCACAACCTCTTAAAAGGGGTTTTCCATACTCCCAACTCATCAGTGTGGTTAGGATCACTTCCGATAAGAAGAAGTTACCGTTGGCACTTGAACAGATGGGACAAAGATTTCTAGACAGGGGTTACGACCCCAGAGAAGTGAAAAATGCAATTAAGAGATGTCTGGGACTGAGCAGAGAAGATCTGTTGAGACCAACTCCAAAAGGGGATATTGATATCAGACTGGTATTTGCTAGTACTTACTCTGTTACATCAGGGATTTTAAGAAAAGCCATCCTTAAGCACTGGCACATAGTTCAAACCGATACGATCCTTAAAGATTTTTGCACACAGCCACCACTATTCTGTTATAGAAGGAGTCATAACCTTAAAGAATGGATTAGTTGCTTGGACATCAGTCCTAGAGTCAATCAAACCAGTAATTGGTTACATTTACAAAGTGGAGCATTTAAATGTGCAGGTTGCGTCAATTGCAAATTTATGCAGACAGGAAGGACATTTATGCACCCAGTGGATGGTACGTTATTTCACCTTAAGCACAGGATGTGCTGTGATACGTATGTTATCATCTGCCCTTGTAAAAAACTATACATCGGTAAAACCATCAGAATGCTCACAGAGAGAATTGCCATGCACCCGTCCTCAATTAAAAAGGCTGCTTTTAAAGTTGAACCAAGTACACTGCCAGTCTCCAGACACTTTAAGTTGCATGGACACAGCATTAAAGATTTTCTCTTTATGCCTATCGATCATGTGCCACCAATGAGAAGGAGAGGTGATAGACACAATTTACTTCTCCAACAGGAGTGTAGATGGATTCACCAGCTCAGAACCATGGTGCCCCATGGGCTGAATGAGGAGTTCATACTTACTCCGTTCCTGTGAACTCTTTTTTTGTGACTTATTGGAGGATACTCATTTGCCTTAGGGCACAGCTAGGCTTATTAGCAAGTAATACCTCATATAAAAAATCCATAGTATGGATTAGTTGCTATGGTCCATCTTACCTCTTATATGATCTACATCGTTTTTCATAATATATATGTGTGTCTGTCTTGTTGTTATTTGTTTATACATTTCAATTGAACCATGTGTATGAATTTGGCTCTAAATTATGCATGAACACATACATTTTGATTCCACAAGGTGTTTATTGGTCGCTTAGTAACCATTACATATGCCTCTGTTGGCTTATTGTCATGTTTAGATAGTGGCCATGGTTTCATGAAAATGGACTTATTATTATGTGGAAACGCGATCAGTCACGATAGATTCCTCTTTTTATTATATATACATGTTATGTGTCATGCATTCTGCTTAACTTCATCCACTAAGTGCTTATGATGTCATTGTATGTTGTATATGTTACACGGAGTTTGTAGACTCACATAGGATAGTAGCGCCACGTCACTTCCGGCGACTGGGAACCTTGTTGTCTTCCCCGGAGCACGGGCACACTCAGTAGTTCTGCCCGCCAGCGTGTGGCATGGCGTTGAGCGGCTGCTGTGCTTGGCCTGTGCTACCGTTGGGAATGGTTCCTGAGTGTACCAGGTGACGCGGGTGAATGTTGAGTTCAACACCCATGTGTGTCATATTATGTTGAGTGTTATGGGTATATTAGCTGGTTTCTGTGAATGTCAGTTCACAGCAGTCCCCTGAGGAAGGAGGATCCGAAACAGCTTGGCTCCCCCATGTGTGCATGGAAATCAGACGCTAAGTACTTTTAATCAGTGTCTTTTGATTGCTTTTCACCATGAAACGAGACATTAAATTTTGTTTTATATCTTGAATGGTGTGCTGGCTATATTCCGCATCCTGTGAATGCAGGTAGTGGATGTCGCATTTAGATATATATATATATATATATATATATCTACAGTACCAGTCAAAAGTTTGGATACACTTTCTCATTCAATGGTTTTTGTTTATTTAAATTATTTTCAACATAGTAGATTAATACTGAAGACATCAAAACTATGAAAGAACACATATGGAATTATGTTGTAAACAAAAAAGTGTTAAACAAATTAATATATGTTTTATATTTTAGATTCCGCAAAGTAGCCCCCTTTTGCTTGGATGACAGCTTTGCACACTCTTGGCAGTCTCTCAATCAGCTTCATGAGGTAGTCTCCTGGAATGGTTTTGAATTAACAGGTGTGCCTTATCAAGAGTCAATGGGCAAAATTTACTAAGCGGCGGTTTGACGGCGGTTTCTATTCTATTCTAAACCCCGGGGTTTGGTGGTGGTTTCTATTCTGTTCTAAACCCCGGGGGTTTGGTGGTGGTTTTGCAGTGGTTTCTAAATGACAGCCCTGTTCTATTCTATTCTAAAATGTGTTTTGACTGTGGTTTGGCGGCGGTTTTGCTATCTGCAGATTTACTAAGGCCAAAACCGCTGCAAAACTGCCATCAAAACACATTTTAGAATAGAATAGAACAGGGCTGTCATTTAGAAACCACTGCAAAACCGCCACCAAACCCCCGGGGTTTAGAATAGAATAGAAACCGCCGTCAAACCGCCACTTAGTAAATTTTGCCCAATCTGTGGAATTACTTGCCTCCTTAATGTGTTTGAGACCATCAGTTGTGTTGTGCAGGGGTAGGGTTAGTACACAGTGGACACCACTATTTGACTACTGTTGTAATCCATATTATGGCACCAACCACTCAACTCAGTAAAGAGAAACGACAGTCCATAATTACTTTAAGACATGAAGATCAGTCGATACGGAAAATTTCAAGAACTTTGAATGTAGCCTCAAGTGCAGTTGCAAAAACCATCAAACTCTATGATGAAACTGGCTCTCATGAGGACCGCCCCAGGAAAGGAAGACCAAGAGTTACCTCTGCTGCAGAGGATAAGTTCATTAGAGTTACCAGCCTCAGAAACCGCTACTTAACAGCACCTCGGATTAGAGACCACATAGAGTCTTCACAGAGTTCAAGTAGCAGACAAATCTCAACATCAACTGTTCAGAGGAGACTGCGTGAATCAGGCCTTCATGGTGGTATTGCTGCGAAGAAGCCACTACTGAGGATGAACAACAAGAAGAAGAGAATTGTTTGGGCCAAGAAACACAAGGAATGGACATTAGACCAGTGGAAATTGTACTTTGGTCAAATGAGTCCAAATTTGAGATTTTTGGTTCCAACCGCCGTGTCTTTGTAAGATGCAGAGAAGGTGAGCGGATGGTTTCTGCATGTGTGGTTCCCACTGTGAAGCATGGAGAAAGAGGTGTGATGGTGTGGGGGTGCTTTGCTGGTGACACTGTTGGTGATTTATTCAAAATTCAACGCACACTTAACCAGCATGGCTACCACAGCATTCTGCAGCGCCATGCCATCCCATCTGGTTTGCGCTTACTGGGACCATCATTTGTTTTTCAACAAGACAATGACCCCAAACACACCTCCAGGCTATGTAAGGGCTACTTGACCAAGAGGGAAAGTGATGGAGTGTTGCGTGAGATGACCTGGCCTCCACAATCACCCAACCTAAACCCAATTGAGCTGGTTTGGGATGAGTTGGACCGCAGAGTGAAGGAAAAGCAGCCAACAAGTGCTCAGCACCTCTGGGAACTCCTTCAAGACTGTTGGAAAACCATTCCAGGAGACTACCTCATGAAGCTGATTGAGAGAATGCCAATAGTGTGCAAAGCTGTCATCCAAGCAAAAGGGGGCTACTTTGAGGAATCTAAAATATAAAACATATTTTGATTTGTTTAACACTTTTGTTTACAACATAATTCCATATGTGTTCTTTTATAGTTTTGATGTCTTCAGTATTAATCTACTATGTTGGAAATAAATTAAATAAACAAAAAACATTGAATGAGAAGGTGTGTCCAAACTTTTGACTTGTACTGTATATATATATATATATATATATATATATATTATAAAATAAAACTACAAATCCTTATAACAGCGCTGTTAAGCGTTTGTCTAGAGCCCCGTTCCCTCCCTTCACAGCAGCACAGCCAATGGGTGGGGGAAGGAAGGTGTAATTCAGAGGAATCCTGCCCTCTGATTGACCAACACGACTGGCAGAAACATTCAGCTAGTAGGCATCAATTGGGACTGCAATTATGTCCACTCAGAATGTCGACATCTGAACTGTCGACGTGTGAAATGTCGACATTCTGAGAATGCCGCCAGTTAGGGATAGGTGCTGCCTGGAAGGTTAGGGTTAGGCTGTGGGGGAAGGGGCTGTTAGGGTTAGGCTGGGGGGGGGGTTAGAGATAGGCTGGGGGGAGGGGTAGAGATTAGGGTTAGTTGGGAAAATACTCACCGGAATTCCGCTGCTGAGACATCGTCGCAGGAACGTATCCTCACATGACCGCTGGAACCCAGAAGAAGAAGCTGAAGCTGCTGCAGCCACGGGGACAAGGTAAGACACCCTTACTTGCAGACGCAGTGCCCTGTAGCCTTAGGGACAGGGAGTTTCCAGTTACTGCGGTGCACTGTGCAATGATGTCACAGCCCGGGTTGCGTCTAAGCTACCCAGAAGATGAACTAAGCAGTGCCCGGGCATGAAGTTTGTTTATAGGCGGTGCTACCGGCAGCTGGCAGTTGCCGTTAGTCATCCGTCCTGGGCCTCGGTGGAGGCTGTACTATGCCTCCTATGCGGTGCTGCTGCTGGAACGGCCCTCGAGCTGACCCTGCTAGGGAGCTTTTGCCGTTAAGTGATTTCAGTGAGGACAACAGATCACATTACACACAGCACTGTCTACAATGGGTGATCTGCAAACCACAACTTTTGTTTACTGACTTCAGGGCCTTAGCAGGGTGATAATACTCTCTGTGCTGGCCCTACCCCACTAGTCATGACGTCACATGTACAGGTACTGGCACCAGGAAGAAGCTGAGCAGGCAGCATGTCCAAAGGATGCATCTGGCGACTCTACAGGGTGCAAGCCAAATACAGGGGCCATGGGGCAGTGATGGTGCTGCCCCCTATGCCCTTCACTTTAGTCAGCTACTGTGCCACTCAATCATGTTAGGTTTTATTGAATATTTAACATGACCACCAGAGAGAGTACGAGTAGTAATTCCCCCCAAAGTATTCCCAGTCCTTAAGGTTCATCTATAAACCTTTGCAGAAGAAGAAGCATTTTATGTACTGCAGACATCTCCCTGTAATCTGGCACTTTATGGGCTATAGTTTTTAACCTGAAGTTTTCACGGAGAGGACACATGGGGGTATTTAGCAAACTGTAGGGCCTGTGAGTATTTTCTTTTGAAACACACATTAAGTTTTACTGTGTACAACTGGTTTACATTAGGTGTCTTTCGTAAAACATTTTACACATGCAGAGGAAGAGGTGACAACATTAATCTAGCTGCTGGGGCTGTTACAGAGAATAAAACGTCACTGGAGGACAGATTATGGTTTTACATAGAAGGTTCTCACTGAGCTATCTTGCATTAGGGGAAACCTAATAAGAGATCATTGTGGATTATCACATTGTACACGAGGTTGGACACCAGATGGAGGCGATTAAATGGATATAATCAATCTACATGGAGTGGTGAAGGTCCAGGCAAAAATCAAATAAACCCCACTCCGGTATGGGAAGTTGATCTGTCCAGTCTTCTCCACTGCTTCTTGCCTTATTGCGATTGCATTGCGATTACGTGCGGACATGGGAATCAGGGCCTGGGGCCTGATTCAGAGCCGCTCATAAGTGGCCGCTCGCTCGCTCCGAGCGATGGTCGCACATCTGCGCATGCGTATGGGTCGTAATGCGCATGCGCCAACCAGTCAGTGCGGTCGGAAATCGTGTGCTCGCAAAATAGTGAATGCCTGCTAATTTGAGTGACAGGATGAGGCGTTTGTGGGTGGTAACAGGGGAAGGTGCTTGAAAACGGGGAGTGGTGATCCGAACGCAGGCGTGCCAAATGGTCAAAACGGGCGTTTTAAGGGTGTGCATAAATAACAAAGCAGCGTCATCGACCACGTCACTTGGTTGTCTTTTAGCCTGAACTGCTCGCATTATTGCGGTAGGAAAATGCTACCACAAGAATAGCGAGCAGTTCAGACGCCTTTGGATGTACTCGATTAATCTAATAAATAGCGGAGATGACGTATGATACGAGCAGCCAAGGGACGTCTTTACAAAATAGCGAACGCATGTTTCGGACGCTCGTTCAGACATAGAGGCGTCAACAGACCGAAATAGCGAGCGCTCAATTTAAATAGCCAGCCCCTTTTTCTGAACGAGCGAGCGCAAATAGCGTCCGGCTCTGAATGAGGTCCTGATTCAGACTCGCTCGTAAACGGCCGCTCGCTCGCTCCGAGCGATGGTCGCACATCTGCGCATGCGCCAACCAGTCAGTGCGGTCGGAAATTGTGTGCTCGCAAAATAGCGAGTGCCTGGTAATTTGAGTGACAGGATGAGGCGTTTGTGGGTGGTAACAGGGGAAGGTGCTTGAAAACGGGGAGTGGAGATCCGAACACAGGCATGTCAAAATGGTCGTTTTAAGGGTGTGCATAATTAACAAAGCAGCGTCATCGACCACGTCACTTGGTTGTCTTTTAGCCTGAACTGCTCGCATGATTGCGGTAGGACAATCCTACCACAAGCACTGCGAGCAGTTCATACGCCTTTCGATGTACTCGATTAATCTAGTAAATAGCGGAGATGACGTATGATACGAGCGGCCAAGGGGCGTCTTTACAAAATAGCGAGCGCATGTTTCGGACGCTCGTTCAGACATAGAGGCGTCAACAGACCGCAAATAGCGAGCGCTCAATTTAAATAGCCAGCCCTTTTTTCTGAACGAGCGAGCGCAAATAGCGTCCGGCTCTGAATGAGGTCCTCAGTTGCGAAGTGAATGTCGTGTGGTCAGCATTTGGGGAAGGCGATGGGGAGGTGGTTAGGTGAACGCAGGCATGTCTGACCGTTTAAACGGCATTCCATGGGCGTGCATATATTAGCCATTGCAATGGCATCCGCAGCATGAGAGCTCTCTGTGTGCGAGGAGAGCTGCAGTGTTTGCAGCTGGTCAGACCAGCCCTAGATGCTGTGTGACCGCTTGTTGTTGATGGTACCGATGTTTACGCAGGAGTGCGACATTGGACAGATATGAGAAGGCAGCTGTGCTATGACAGGCATTAGCATATTTTTGCAGCTGCGTTCTGTGTGAAATCGCAGCATGCAGTCGCATTAGCTTCCACTGCTGAATCAGGCCCATTGTACCTTGAAGTGGTTAGGTTACATCAGCAGAAGACCACACTGGGTTCTACTACCTGTATGTAATAAGAAAAGGAGACTGATGGATAATGTGCCATGGCCCTGAGTTAGAGATGTATGCAATTGCAAACCCGATGGTTTGTGTACATCTCCGATATTTTGGGGTCTACACATGTGCAGAATGGGTCCTGAGATCTTGCTCGCAGATCCCCCAAGCTGTAGCATGACTGACATGCTGCACATGGTTGCCGAATTTCTGGCTGTCCCTTCCGGGAGGGAGCAGCCAGATCGGCAGGGCATGGGGGCGTGACCGGAAAGATAACGGCCATCTGTGGGAGTGGCGGGCCACGTGATCGCGTCATTTAGGTCCCACCCCCGCTACACAATGCCGGTATTTCAGGCATTGGGAAGCAGGGGGCGGGGCCAAAATGCCGCGTTTCAATATGAATCGCATCACCCCCCCCGGGGTTTCACAGGTAATCTGTGGGGGGGGAGGGCGGCGGCCACCAGGAGGCTTGCCTGCCTCCCTGGGGGCCGGGAGCAGCACCCGATTTTCAGGAGCCTCCCGGCCAAATCGGGAGGGTGGGCAAGTATGATGCTGCAGGTGGATGTTTGAGGAGGAGCTGATCCAGACCAAAAGCACAGTGGGTGGATTCTTGAACCCAGGAGGTACCCAGTTATTTCTTCAAATGCTTGATGGTGTTTTTATACACCCTGATGTCTGATACGCAGCCTCATAATCATTTTTAATTGTCACTAAAAATAAAATTACTTTATCACACTATTGCGATTTTCTTGTTTTCCCTTGTTTTTATGTTTGAGGAACAAGAGGTACCCTAGTGTGTTTGAAGAGGAAAAAGAGTGGCTTTTGTGACTTTGGGCAGACCAGTGTACTGTAGAAGGAAGACGTTTACCTGTACCATTTTATCGTGAAGGAACTTTTTTAACTGGACCAATGGATTATTGATGGTGACATTGGATTTATTTATTTATTATTTACACTATTCTTTTGGAAGAAACTAATTCAGGAACTTTGAATTAGGTGGTGATATTTATTGTCAATTGAACAGACTTTTATTGAAAAACGTATTCCCTATTGAGTTTTTTGCGCAAGGTGCACCTATTCCTTTCTCTATGATGCTGCAGTGTTTGAGGGACAAACTGGGCCAGTGTCTGATCGGCATTCCCGGAAACGGGAGAGATGAGACCAGCGTCTGCATTTGTGGACGCAGAATTCCTGGCCTCGCAGGCTGCCAGGAACCGGAAAAGCTGAGTATGACTTAACTTACGTAGCCTGGCCAAGGGAGAAAACATCGCAATCAGCGATCTGTGGCAGGATCCTTTATGGAAGCACATGGGGGAGGATATTAAAGAAACTGCTACGTGCTTTTACCATACCTTACAAAAGTAAGCATACATCTAAGCACCTTCCTATGATGCACCAATCATGTTTGGGGTGCTTGTGATGGGACCTTGGATATCCTAAAGATCTTCTTGGATTTGTACTTTGACTATATCTTATAACTACCCACATTTGGGGTGTTAAAACTCATTATTGCTGAAAAATATTACACTGTATTTTCTCTTTTGATATTTTTTTCTCATATATGGACTGATACATTGAAAACATCTGGAGATTGAAATAGCTTTTGGAACAACTCATAGCGCGGATTTGTAAGATCATACTTGTTTGTATCCATGTATTTATAAGTCGGTGACTTCTTTTTGATGTTATCTGCTGCTTTTAGGGGCAGCGCCAAAGGTTGTGAAGTTTTGTATTGTATAGCATCTACGTTCACTGTACTCGGATCGCAGACGCATGCAAGATGGTATTGTACCGCCTCTTCCTTGCGGTTGTGCAATACCGTCTATCGCTGAATCAGATCCCTTGAGACAATAGACATAATCGCAAGCAAGTTCCACAAATAACTTCTGTGTACACCAGTAGAATCCAGAGTCACCAGGTTTCAATCCCAGTAGAGCACCTTTGGGTTGAGGTGGGGCAGCAGCAACTGCGTGATGCTATCATGTCACCATGGACCAGAATCTCTCTGGAAAATTTCGGCACCTGATTGAGCACATGCACAAAGAATTGAATCGCGCCAAACAGCTCATCTCGCCCCATCAGGTCCTGGGCGTCACGGCCACACTAAGCTTCTTTCTCACGCAAAATATGCGTCTTATTCGCATAAATAAAACATCTCTGGCCGACAAAACTACATAGCTGGCTGGCACTGATCAATTTCATGTGCGACATTTGTACATCTGTGTGCGAATGAGCCTGAATCTGTGTATGAAGTGCTGCAATGCGGCGGATTTTTCTCAGGTCAAGTCCCGCTGTGCTTTACCTGCGACTTTTTAAGTTTTTAAAACTAACTCCTGTCACAGCCCGACATCTCTAGTACACTGTAGGCCTAATTAATTACAGATCGATATTGCTAAAGCGTATGCAGATGAGCGATTGTTGCGGACTACGCATGCCCGGAGGCACCATTGCGATCGCACTGAGATCATGGAGACCATGCAGAGTGATTGATAGGCAGTGAGTGTTTGGGGGTGGTAACGGGGGGGAGGAGTAACGCAAGCGTGTCTGTCTGTGTCTGTCCGGCATGAAATTACGATGCTGCGATAGCGATCCTTAATGAATTAGGCCCAGTAAATGGTGTTTGCTGCCTCTGCTATGTATATAAGATGCTACACCTCTCGGAGCGGCTCAATTACACCATATGACGTATTGAGGCTAGGAGTATGAGGACATATCTGTATACAGTATGACTAGTGACAGTGACAATCCGCCTGTCTTCCCCAATCTTAGATGATTCCATTATGCGAAGTGTAGCTTCCTCAGTTTTGTCAACATCCCCTATGACTTTACTTTGCAGGGGGCATCAGTCCTGCTCTATTACGCCGAGAGATAAAGGTGCAAACACACTAGATGATATCTTGCAGGATTTTCCCCGATTTCGGCACATCGGAACTACAAATCGTGTAAAATATGTCCACAATGCCGATGCGCGTCCCCGCGGGTCGTACATCGTATTTTCAGATCTTGCCTACAGCAGGGAATATCTGCCAATCTCGTTAACAAGATTCAGGTCTTTGGTCAGATCGTTTGTCAGACTGGACAGTTTATGCAAGATATCATTTGTCTGGGAGTGCAGGGGAGTTGCCGGAGAAGTTCAAAGGAAATGGTTGATGACATTGCATCTTTTGCGAGTCGTCTAGTGTGTAGGAACTTTAACACTTACAGGTTCCACTCCTGGAAGATGAAAAAGTAATACTTGATTAATGGTCCTAGTTTAATATCTGGAATGTATTCATTGTTCTTCATTGTTCTCATCAAGATATCCATCTCTAATGCAAACATTACTGCACAAAACAATAAGTGTACGAGTACGTCAGCCTTTTGATAAAACCAGCCACCATGGCTCAATTTGTTGCTGCTCTTTGACAAGTCACATATTGTTCATGCAGTGCTGCAGAGGGGAATTTTAAATTCCATTACATAGAGCCCCTTATGTGTGGCTAGTGTGCAAAGCAATACCTTATTTCTGGCGACTAGTGCATAATACAGAACCCGTTCCTGGTGACTGGAATACAATACAGACCATTTCCTTGCAGCTACTTATTTATTGGCTGACAGAGCTCCATTTCCTGTCCAGCTGTCAGATGCACAATATCGCAGTATGAACCCCAGTGGCAGGGACACATTATTTCAGGCAATAGTTAGCAATGGATAATATGTTGCACACCTTTCAGGGGCTGTGCAGAAGATCTTAAGCGCCCATACACGGTGCGATATGCACGGTGTAATGCGACGGGGGATCCAACGTCTGACATATCGGGCGGTCCCCACACACAGTGCAATCGGGTGGTCGACCGGGCCAATATGCCGGCTCCCCCCTCCGCATAACACTGCATGGGATCGCACATCGCATCCCCAGATCAACTGAACCTGCAGTAAGATCTGGGGCTGCCATGTACAACCCCACGGGTACGCGCACTATCCAATATCATGCCCATACACGGTGCGATATAGCAGCCAAATCGTACCAATCCGTCGGATCGACTGTTTTATTGCACCGTGTATGGGCCGCTTTATAGTCAGTCTGTATCTGATGAACAATGAAGTAGAGGGATTATATGCAAGGCAAAGTCCAGGAAACAATGCAAAGTCAATAGAAGAAGACGGAGCTAATGAGTGAGCTCCAGCCGGCTCCCTCCGTGGACAACGCAGCAGCCAATGAGAGTCTGTCTGACTCTCATTGGCTGGCTGCTATAACAAACAGACAGCTGCCGCTGGAGGCTGTGTGTTTGTAACTGTGTAGAGATGACCGCTTCCACTGCGGTCTGCTCTACACTTGGGGCCCAGGGGACTAGCGGGGCTAGTTCAAGCCCCTGGGGTAGTCCACCCATTGGCTGCTGGTGGTACTGCCGGACGGCGCCCCCCCTTTGATCGGTACCCCTGGCGAGTGCCATCCTGGCCAATGGGTAGATACGCCCTTGCTTTCAAGTCACATAATGAACGCTTTGAGAGAAAGGGGTCTATTTACTAAGCAGTGTTAGGAGACAGAGTGAAAAGTGATAAGGTGCCAGCCAATCAGCTACTAACTGCCATCTCACAGGCTGTGTTTGAAAATGACAATTGGGAGCTGATTGGCTGGAACCTTATCACTTTTCACTCTGTCTCCTAACACTGCTTAGTAAATAGACCATAAAAACTTTTTAGATAAATAAAATTTTCAGAAAATCACTTTGAAACAGTCGGTGTCAGACTGGAACATAAAGGGCCCACCGGATTGCAGTAGTAAGGGCCCAAACTTAAAGGGTGTGGCCATCCACCACATAGGGACTTAGCCAACTTTTACATAAGACATGCTAAGAATAAGGGCCCTCATTCAGAGCCGTACGCTCTGAGCAGAGCGCACGCTCTGAATGAGGGCCGGGCTCCATTTTCATGGAGCGTCCAGGAGGTCACCACCCACAGGCTATACGAGCGTGCTTTGTGATGGCCGCGATGGTCGAGACCATCGCGACCATCGAAATTGCGAGCCGGAGCCTGCGGTTGAGGTTTTCAACCGCAAGCTCCGGAGTGATTTTGGCTCTATCAGAGCCAAAATCACTCCCACTGACATCACTAGTGATGTCAGTGGGCCGGCTTCTGACGGGAGGCGTTCCCGTGGGAACGCCCCCGTCAGGGAGGCACGCCCCTGGCACGCCCACCAAAGGGGGCGTGCTGTCAATCAACATTGACAGCACGCCCCCTTTGATCGGACACAACGAGCGAAGGACTTTCCTTCGCTCGTCGCGTCTGGCGCATGCGCACGACGGAGCTCCCTCCGTCGTGCGCATGCTCAGTGCATAACATCGACCCACTTGCGAGCGGACAGCCGCTCGCGAGTGGGTCTGAATCAGGCCCAAGGTCCCTTTATAAAGAGGTGTGTCAGGACCGCCCACTCTGATTGGCAGGACTGCAAATCTTGGTGTAGTTTCCACAGATTCAAGCCAAGCAAGTTTATCCATGATCCTGATACACCAAGTTACTGACCTTTTAGTTGCAGAGTAACAATGTATAACTTGAGTGCATGGCCTGGAACCTGACCCCTATAGAAGGAGATGGCGACTTCAGGCAGTGGGGCCCACCGGGGACCTCTCCTGTACCCCTGTGGGCCAGTCCAACCTTGGACCCAGTAGCCAGTAGTCCTAATTTTGGTTGTGTTTATTTTACAGAAGTTCATTTTTTCTTTGTACTAGTCTCTACCACCTACAATAGCTTAGAGATGCCACCTCCAACCCATCCACCTAAGAGTTCTGACTATGGAGGGGGGCGTTCACTATTAGCGGAAATGGATTTGGTTCCTTTGGGCAGGTTAGGGTTGTAGCATATTTGTGGCAGTTTGTCAGTTGGCAATGTTTGGGTGAAGAAGCCTCTGACTAATATTTTATCATTTTTACTTCAGCTTATAAAACTGTCACCTTCACTGTAAATATGTGTCCAATGTTACTGCATCGATAAACAGACAGACATGAAAGTTTATGAAGTCTGTAAAGGGAATAATAACCATATTTATCACATCTAGGTTATTGGTTAGCTCTCCATGGAGCGGATATCCCAAGAACAGGATGGGAGATGTCTATAAATGTCTTGTTAACTCACCGACAGCAAAATGTGACAAAATGAATTTAGCAAGTAAGTTGTTTTTCTCCCCATAACTTATTTACTGCTTAGCTGTTGTGTATTTGATGGCAAACTGTTGAAGGTTACAAGTAATACTGGGTACACACTGGAGCGACCAACAATCGGTCCGATGTTCAGGGCAATTTGCCTTTACCCTGTACATCGCATGATTGCCGGTGCACATTACCTGATTTAATGAACAACAATCAGTCATTCTGTCCTTCATCAATATGTATGGTGCCGCATGGGATATTGTGTAATTGGACATGCAGTGCGACCAACCACACGATATCGCATGCAACCACGTGAGAGTGCGCAAATTGGCCATACACATTGCACGATATGCCCAATTTGTATTTCCGATTTAGACTATATATCGTTCCAGTGTGTACCCGCCTTAAGAGATGCCTATTGCTTGCCTTATTTATCTTACTGCTCTTTTGTCATTTATTCAATTGTACCCAGTCCTCTGTGACCCATCAACCCGTTTGCAGCTCAGTATTTAAACAAGGACAAATAAATAATATGTTTCTTTCAGGTGCAACTATAATCCCAAACGTTACTGAGGTTAAGGAGGAGATGAACCTTGGATTGACGCTCATAAGAAATGAAAATACGGGTGGATTTTTGGTGCGTTGAGTATTAAATAAATGATGATGACATTTGTTTATAAATTACTGCGGTCACAGGGCCTGATTCAGCAAGGAACGCAACGGAGAGAACGCACGCACTCGGCCGATGTTTCCGCATGCGTATTCATCGCAGTGCACGTGAGCGAACCAGCAATTGCGATGGGAACTGCGTATGCAGAGGCTACGCAGTGCCCATGGCAGAGTGATTGACAGGAAGTGCCATTTGTGGGTAGTGACGGGGGGGTGGTCGGGTGAACGCAGGCGTGCTAGTGCACTGGGATGGCGTTGCGTGCATAAATTATCAACTGCAATACCATCCGCAGCCTGAGGCCTCATAGTGTGCACCGAAGTAAGCAGTTACTGAGTGAGGTCTGACCTGCCTTACCTGTGCGTCTGGGTCCGATGTTACTCGCTGTTACCAATTATTTCGCTATATTGCCCTAGTATACGGATGTGATCAAGGGGAAGTGAGCATCCTTATGGTAAGCTGGGATCGCAATGCGATTGCAAACATTTGCATTTCACTGCTAATATTAGTAACTGCGGTGCGTGCGCATTGGCAGAATAGCGATCCGTGCTGAATCAGGCCCACTGTACTCATGTATTGTAGTGGGATATTTTTATAAGTTAATATGCAGCTTTTTATATATGACAGGGGTCGATTCAAATAGGAGGCTCCCCCCCGTGAGTAAGTGTGGCTGTATGCCATCCTTGCGGTAACTCCGAGCTCGCACATATGTGTTCACAAGCCCCATAGGGCTGCGTACAAAAATATTCAAGTCTGGGACGAGATCGTTCTGTCATTGCTGATGATTTTACAATGGACGTGCAGTCGGGGCAGGCAGGGGAGGCACAGCCTCCCCTCTCATACTCCCTCCCCTATCATACTCCCTGTCATGCTCCAGAGTTTTGATGTAAAAACTGTGGGTTTGAGTAATTACGGATCACAGCTGCGATTGCAATAGCGATTATGCCCGCAGTCTCACTGCGATAGTATTCTAATCCATTGCACTCGCTATGCCGTTGCAGCACTACATAAGGGCGCACACTTTACCTTACACACATCCGAAATCCTTAGCAAGACTGCAAAACCATCAGTAACATCGAGTACCATCGCAGCCTCATGCACCCTTGCACAAGCTCTGACCTTACTCAGAAATGACTAACCTCCACGCAGGCTATCAGGCCTCAGGATGCGTACGGCATCACAGTGGATAATTCATGCATGCCCCTGCAATGGCGTTCAGAGCACTGTCACTTCTGCGTTTCGCCGACCACCCCCCCGTTACCACCCCCAAACAGTGCTTCCTCTCAATCACTCAGAACGCAACAATCGACCGATTGCGTGCATATTAGCAGTTGCGATCCTTGCTAAAGCAGGCCCTGTGTTTTTATACATGTATGCCTCCCCAGCCATTGGCCTCACCGCACGTCACTGGATTTTAGGCCATTGCAACGGCAACTCGCCCCCCTCACAGCTAACTGAAGTGACCCCTGTGTTGGTAAACTAGGTAAAAAATGTTTGAATAAATATGAGACTCCACCTTTCTATTTGGATTCCAGGGATTTCTCTAAAGCTGGGCATACACTATACAGTTTCCTGTCAGATATCTGTCCAGTTGGAATGAAAACCTGGTAATGTATGGGAGCAAATGACAATCATCCATTTGCTCACAAACACTGGAAAATAGCCAAAAATGGTTGTTCAGACAAATTGGTTAAAAAAAAACATTTTTAAAAAAACATTGGTTAAAAAAAACACAATTTAACCAATTTGAACAATTTTTTGTGTCCTTTTTTCAGTGTTTAAAACCATATGATGGACTGTTATTTGCTCCCATACATTACCAGGTTTTCATTCCAACCAGCCAGATTGGACAGATATCTGACAGATAATTGTATAGTGGGTGGCCAGTTTAAATTTCTCCAGATCTAACATGTATAGGGCACACCCATGTAACCTGTACTTGTTTAGGGCACAAATAAGGTATAACAGTTATTGGAACCTATACCCACTGATTCTGCTATTTTGGTGAATCAGGAGCTTCTTGTACAGTCAGGAGTAAATGTAGCTGGATGGTGCAGCTTTGAACCTTGGCAAAGCCATTTTGTATTGAGAGAGGGAGAATGCAAGTGTGAGTGCAGATTTAGTGGAGGGAGGGAAGAACCCCTTTCAGTGGTATTGTCTGAAGGAATGTACAAGAGCAAGAAGCAGCTCACAAGGAGTCTCTCACAGCTGCAGGTGCGTCGGCATGAAGCAGAAACATCCAACGGCTTCTTACGTGAAGTTGTTGGCTGCTGCTCCTCCATGTTAGTGTTACAATGGGAGTGGTGTAAGGCTATAATGTCACAACCATGCATCATGCTCCCAGGCCCAGGAGAAGAACATGCCACTAACAGCTCCTGTTTTCTAAGGTAAGAAGCAGCGTTGATGGGAGTGCAATGCCTGAGAGAGGATGGCACCACTTCCAAGTGGGCCTGAGGTACTTCTAGGGCTTGTGCTGGAATGGCCTTGTCGGCCCTTTCATGACAAATTAGCATTTTACTGGTGTAACAAGGAATGATAAGGGGCCTAGTGCATTTAGTGCATTGAATATTACACCTTACACAGTATGACTTGTAATGAGGGTATGCACCCGACTGTCTAATCCCGGCAAGGGTCTAATGATAGGCATAGAAATCCCAACACCTGTAATTTTACCTACGCCGGGAGCCAAATGCCTGGCATACCGGTCGAAGGTAAGCCGGGCGCGGACACCCGCGGGGGGAGGGTTAGGTTAGGGGCTTCCGGGGGGGGGGACTTAGGGTTAGGCACCCCCCCGGGAGGGTTAGGCTAGGGGAAGGGGGGTTAGGGTTAGGCACCCCCGAGGGGAGGTTAGGGTTGGACACCCCCTGGGAGACTTAAATTTAGGCTACGGGGATGTGGGGGTTAGGTTTAGGCACTTACAGGGGTGTTAGGGTTAGGAACTTGGGGGGGAGGTTAGGGTTAGGCACCCCTAAGTTAGGGTTAGGGGGGGGTAAGGTTAGTGAATATAGAATTACTTACCTGACCAGATCTTCACTGCCGGTCTTCCAGCGTCGGGATTCAAACTGCCGGACATGCTGCGATATTTCATACCAATCCCGTAACGAGAAGTCAGATACCCAAATAGGAATAAAAAAGTGCTGTAATTAATATTTCATCCTTACATCCTGCCGCTCATACATCAGCAATCACTTGGGGCAATTGCCCGTTTTGCAGATGACTGAGTAAAAATATCTGCAATGTATGGGGTTCACCAAATGCCGATTCCGATGAAAAAGTGATCGGAATAGCTAAATGAGATTGTCCAACATGTTGAATTTCAGTGATCAATCGGGGCAATAGATTGATAGTGTTTGGAGACGATAGTGTATGAATCAGCCGATTTGCCGACCGTTACTAGTGAAAATGATGAGCCTTTCACGATTGGCAGATTTGTTATTTGCTGATACTTAGCTGCAAATCACTGAAAACTATCTGTAATGTATGGGCGCTGATTGGTGGTTTGGGAAAAATGTTATTAAATATTTTTCTCTGATTGCTGATGTATGAGCCCCATCAGACCCTATTACATTGTCCTCCAGGTGTCTGGTCCCAATGGGAGGAAAAGTTGCAATTCCAGTTACCATTACTAGTGTAGAATGCCACGCTTGCCTTCCCTGCATGGTAATATAGCCACCACTTGTATGCATGGCGCATGCATGACAAGGCAATGACTGACAAATGTATATGATGTGTGCAGATATGTTAAGCAGGTTGTATATGTTATTTCCATGCAGACATGCGGCCCATTGTGGGCCCAACAATGTGGGAAGGATCTTTATGCGATGGGGGTGTGCTCAGATGTAAGCCCAACTTTTCAAGTACTTAGAAGCTTTTCTCCAGCTCTTCAAAGTGAGTAAAATATGATAATATTAGTTATTAATAACTGCTCTTTCACATCTTGGGTGGAATTAAATATTTTGATTTACACTATAAATAAACTATTTAATTGGATCTTGCAGTTTTAAAGTCCTATGACGTCTGTCTGTCTATCTATTGTGTGTATCCTTTCAAAAGTAATGATAGACAGTATTGTTTTAAATTTCAATGTGTTTTTTTCTTTTTCTCCTGTCAGCTTGTTCATCAGTTATCGATATTGCTATTGTGTGTGATGGTTCCAATAGCATTTATCCCTGGTCGGCAGTGCGCAATTTCTTGGAGAAGTTTGTGGAAGGGTTAGATATCGGACCTACAAAGGCTCAGGTAATTGGGAATGATGAATGTTTACATTGTAGCACTGTGACATCAATGTACAGTATGTGCAGCAATGCTTACGATTGGGAAAAGGATTATAGTTACCCTGGATCTAAAATGTCCCATCTATTCATCCTTCTTAAAAGAACCTGGACAAATTTAGTCTCTGGGTACTATAAACGTTTCATGTAGTTTATGTTTTGATGTAAAAAGTGGAAAGTGTAATTGCGCGTACACACGGTACGATAAAACTGAACGATTTGAACAATAACTATATCGTTCATATCGTTCTCGTTGAAATCGTTCAGTTTTTGGCCCCTTCCAACCCACCAAAGACCTGCGATGAGCGGGCACGTATGGACGATAGTGATATCGTCCATCGCCCGTGCATGCAGGTCAACTTGCTCGATATCGAGCAGGTTACTATAGGGACCCGCGATCGTTGAACGCGGGTCGCTATAGTCGCCGGTGAGTGGGAGGTGTGCTGGATGATGGATATCGATCATCCAGCACACCAGGGAGGGTGCAGGACGATCAGCCAGCAATATCGTATCGCTTGCCGATCGCTCCGTGTGCACGGAGCTTAAATATTTCAGTTTCCAAAAACATAGTAGAACATGAAAAGTTGGATTTAACATCATTACAATTTAGTAAACTATGATGTGTTGGAATGGTGGTTTTATGCTACTTATACACAAATAAAATGCTGGAGATGGTTGACCCCTACACACAGTACATTATTAGGCCTCTAAGTTTTCACATTGTTAAAGATTAGTAAACCAGACATATATATAGATTTCGTGTAAACATTTCCAATAAACACTATAAACATTCTGCACCCATTGAATGTACTTATCTTGTGACCGTCGCTGATGAAATCTCCAGGAGAATAGCGCTACCATCATTTTCCCCTAGATATTATACATTATGCTTTGGCATCGTGCCAGTGTCTAGGTTGTTCAAGCGCTGGTGCGAGGTGGGGGTGAGCACCCAGAGACTGCACACAAACCCCCTCCTCTCATAAGGCCATGGTTGCCGGCCATTGAGGGGACAGCTAGGGGGGAGGGAGTTTCGCGGTCAAGCAGCGCTGCGGGCGTGATGATTAGGGGGTCTATTTACTAAGCAGTGATAAGAGACAGACTGAAAAGTGATAAGTGATAAGGTGCCAGCCAATCAGCTCCCAACTGCCATCTCACAGGCTGTGTTTGAAAAATGACAGATGGGAGCTGATTGGCTGGCACCTTATCACAGACTTATCACTTTTCACTATGTCTCTTATCACTGCTTGGTAAATAGACCCCTCAATCATGTCATCGTGGCTCTGCCCCATTTCACTCGGGCCTTCAGGAAACTTGCCCACTCTTCTAGGCGGCTGGGAGCACCACCAATCCGTGAGAGTAAGCAAGTACGTATAAGGCGCTCTTGGTTACTTGTGTGCATTTGCACTGCTCAGAAAGTGAATGCACAAAGTCGCGGCCGTGTATTTCGCACAACTAATCACAGTTCGCATGCAGGCGGAGCCCATAGTTAGTTACTGATACGCCACATTGCTACGTTCAACGTAGAAAAGATAGTATTTCTACTAACTGTTGCGTTTACTGAATACATCCACTGCACTCCTGATCATTTCCGCATGTCTCTTGTTTATAGGTGAGTCTCATACAGTATGGAAATGATCCCCTACTGATGTTTAGAATGAACACATACAAAAACAGACAAGACATGAGCAGAGCAATATCGGGTATCACGCAGATGGGTGGAGATCAGACAAACACCTTTAAAGCAATTGATTTTACCAGGTACTGTATGTCAATCACTTTTGTCCATTCACACGGTTTTTCTGACAGTAGCAAGTTACTATTATCATTTACTTAAACGGTGCCTCTAAGCTTAGCAGCACCGTACGATTGAGGTAGATTGAATAAAAGTAATTTAACAACGAATTACTGACCTGTGATTCACAGGTACAGGCTAATTGAAATCCAATTGTTAGGGCAATATCTTTCATCTGTCTAAACTTGGAGCTTCCACAGCACATGGCTTGTAAACGTTTGCTAGCAGCATTTTTCAGTTCCTAATGAAAAAAAAAAATATCTGCAGACAAATGAGTTATGAAATTGAACAGTTTCTTTAAGAGCCTACTAATTTGCATTAAAATACTGCCTGGAACAATATGGGTAAGTGTAATTTGTGACACAGGCCAATGGTGCAATTAGGATTATTTTCTTTTAGGTACTCTGGGCATGACCACACGTAACAAGGGGCTTGGCCACGCATCACAGGGGCGTATCCGTACAACATGCCCCCATTTCTCGTCACTCTGGGGGCATGTCCAGCACCCCAGGAGCAGTGCCATAACATGGCTTCCAAGCACCTGGTGACAGTCCCACACCCTGAGTGCATGACGTCATTACATTGCGGGCTGCCAGCACCGAGGAATGTAGCACTGCACGGAACGTCCTCAGGATGGCAGGGTGCATGGCATGCTCCGAAAGGCCAAAGGTTGGTCCTGGTGGCACTATCGCTGTAATACTGGCTGTAAGGTGCTATTCTGGGCCTATAAAATTGCTGTGACTGACTGGTAGTCTATTAGTTAGACACATAGGGCTGGTACATAAGCCCGTTTTGCAGACGGATCTTGTGATTTCTTGCACCAGTAAGGTTGGTGCACACTGATAGTGAAGATGGCTACTTTCACAAGCGGATGGATTGAAGTGGTGTGCCCACAAAGATGCACCCAACTCTGAATATATTTGAAGATCTGTATTAATTTCTGACCAGGCAATGATGCCCGTAATTAGGTGTGTGCAAGTGGTGCCACCGTTCAGTGTACAGGATCTCACTGCCCCATGGCACCTGCATTTGGCAAGCAGAGAGCCTCACACGGGATGCAGTCAGGATAACGGCGGGCGCTATCCCGCCCGCTGATATTCCGACACTTAAATCCCGACATGGGACTAAAAATAGGCGTCGAAATCCTGACGCCTATTATTAGCCTCACAACGGAATCCATCAACCGGCACACCGAACGAAGGTATGCCGGGTGTCTTAGCATCTAGGCGCGGGGGTGGGAGGGTGAGGTTTAGGGACCCCCGGGGAGACTTAGGGTTAGGCACCCCCCGGGAGGGTTAGGGTAGGGGAAGGGGGGGTTTGGCTTAGGCACTCCTAGGGGGGGTTAGGGGTAGGCACCCCCTCGGGAGGGTTAGGTTTAGGGTGTGGGGAGGGGGTTAGGTTTAGGCACTACCGGTGGGAGGTTAGGGTTAGGCACTAGCGGTGAGGTTAGGTTTAGGCACCCCTAAGGTAGGGGTAGGATTAGGGGGGGGGAAGGTTAGGGTACTTACCTTTAGCTGTCTGGATTTCGACCTGCCGGGCTGCCGCTGTCTGTATTTGATTAGGCGGAAAAACAGCCGCCGGCATTACATACCGATACCGTCTCACACACACTCCCCCTCCCCCCTCCTCGCACTTGTTTTTCTGGATCTCCAGGAGATCTTTAGTAAAATATTCATAACTTTAATAGCTGAGCAGTATGAGCGTCATACACATCGTTAATGCAGTTGTCGAATGTGATGTCAAGTTACACTAACCAATCAGACATTACTTTCATTTTCCAAATGTTCCCATAAACTCTGATTTTGGGGCACATGGGTCTCACAGTCTGTTATCCCAGAAATTTAGGTGGGAACATTTTAATTTAAGAGAACTTTTCTTTTCACTGTAATTCAAACTGTTCCAACTTTTTGTGTGCGTCTCTCACTAACCAGATTCTCCCTCCACCCTGCACAACAGAAAGAATGCCTTCTCCGCAGAATACGGTGGGCGTGCAAATGCCAACAAGGTGATGGTGGTCATCACTGATGGTGAATCCCACGACAATGCCATTCTAACCGAAGTGATCAAGCGCTGTGAGCAGGATAAGATCACCAGATTTGGCATAGCGGTAAATTAAAATCTAACTTTACTTCTTTTATTGAATGTACATGGCACTTGAATACTTGAATATATGAGGATCTTGTTCTGTGATAGAATGGGAACAATGCTGGATGGAAAGTAACGTACACAAAAGCATTGATAGGATAAAATATCAGGGTGATTGGGTGAGCTTGGCTCTGCTGAGTTTCTATGCCCAAGGAGTGTCAGCTCATGTGTCTCACAGCAATATGCACAAGATGTAAACAGAAACTATTACTGTGTTAGTCCAGGTCAATGATTGTTTCTAGCTAATTATACTGTACATTGGGCCTGATTCAGAGCCACTCGTAAGCGGCAGCTCGTTCGCTCCGAGCGATGTTTGCCCAACTGCGCATGCGTACGGATCATTATACGCATGCGCGAACCAGACAGTGCGGCCGAAATTCATGTGCTCGCAAAATAGCGAATGCCTGCTAATTTGAGTGACAGGATGAGGCGTATGTGGGTGGTAACAGGGGAAGGTGCTTGAAAACGGGGAGTGGAAATCAGAACGCAGGCGTGCTTAAAGGTCAAAACGGGCATTTTATGGGTGTGCATAATTAAAACAGCAGCGTCATTGACCACGTCACTGGGTTATTTAATAGCCTGAACTGCTCGCAAAATTGTGGTAGCAAAAACCAACCACAAGAATAGCGAGCAGCTCATACCCTGTTCGATGTAGTCGATTAATCTAATAAATAGCGGACATGACGTAGGATGCGAGCGGCCAGGGGGCGTAGTTTCCCAAAAAACGACCTAGAGACGTGAACAGACCGCAAACAGCGAACAGTTCATTTGAATAGCCACCCCTATTTTCTGGACGAGCGAGCGCAAATAGCGTCCGGCTCTGAATCAGGCCCTTTGTGTGCAATCATTTCTGAGGGTGCGTCCTCCATTCTTCTGCACATTTGAGGCAGCTGTACTAAACCTTGGAGAGTGATAAAGTGGACAGAGATAAGCTACCAACCAATCAGCGCCTAACTGTCATTTTTCAAACGCACTGGTCTATTTACTAAGCCTTGGATGGAGATAGAGGGAGATGTACTAACCTCTGAAAAGTGATAAAGTGGAGAGTGATAAACTGTCAACCACTCAGCTCCCACCTGTCATGTCACAAGCTGTGTTTGAAAAATGACAGTTAGGAGCTGGTTGGTTGGTACTTTATCTCTGTCCACTTTATCTCCATCAACAGCTTAGTAAATAGACCCCACCGCCTGTAAAATGACAGTTAGGAGCTGATTGGCTGGTACTTTATCTCTCTCCATTTTATCTCCTTCTGTCTGATCCCCTTGCATTGCACACACCCATGCAGTAAAGTCTATCCAGCTCAGAGCTCGACTGGCTGATTTAATATGTTGCACATGAAAAGCAGCTACATATAGAGCCGTGCACAGGTGACCTAAGGGCAGAAACTGATGCATTTGCAGTATTTTGCACAATTTGGGGATGAGCCTCAGCCAAAGCGGCAGTAGTTGCGGGCAGTGGGGATCCAGAGTTACTACCTTCTGCTTTATACACAAATTGCTAACCCAACCGTTTGTGTTCTTTTCAAAGGTTTTAGGTTACTACATTAGATACGGTTTTAACAGCACAAACCTGATTAATGAAATTAAATCCATTGCAAGTGACCCCAAGGAAAGGTTCTTCTTCAATGTGTCGAATGAAGGAGCTCTGTTAGAAGAAGCCGGAACCCTGGGAGAGAGAATATTTAGCATTGAAGGTAGTGACATTTTAAATTCTAATATCATTTCATATATTTAATAACCAGCGATAGGCCACAAAGTACAAGGATGGGCCTCTACTTATATATCTCAGGCAGTATTAGTTGTGGGGTAGCACATGTACGGAATCAGTGTAAATTTTCTTGTTCCCTTTTTCTAAATTCTTATTTTCTATGTTGGTAAATTTAACAGTGAATAAAGGGCCTGATTCAGAGGCGCACGCTATTTGCGTGAATCAGGAAATCCCTTTTTTTTATTTTGACCGGCCGCCAGGCCACTCGCACAGCTATGGGTGACCACCCAGAGCATGTGCATGTGGTCTGGCGATGGTCGCGATAATCGCGACCATCGGGCTTGCGAGGAGACCCTGTGGTAGGGTCTCAGGTCTCGCAAGCCCGAGTGGAAATAGAGCAGAAAGTCCACTAGTGACATCACTAGTGATGTCAAGAGGGCCGCCCACAAACGGCAGGCTTTCCTTTGGGAACGCCTCCGTTTGTGCAGCCAGCCCCCCTCCCCGCCTACAAAACGGGGCGAGCTGTCAATCAACATCGACAGCCGCCCTGTCTTGTAGCGAGCCCCGGAGCGAGTGATTTCTCACTTGCTCTGTGGCTCATGCACGCGCGTGCGCAATGGTCCACCATTGACCCACTTGCGAGCGCTATGCGCTCGCGAGCGGGTCTGAATTAGGCCCAAAGTGTCTACTTGTGCTTACATTACTTCAATACAAGTGCTTGTGTCAGTTTAGACAAGGGATTAGTAGGTGTGCCAGTATCAATGGTTTAAGGTTCTAGACCAGTGTTGGCTAACCTTAACACTCCAGCTGTTATGGAACTACATAACCCAGCATGCACTGCTACAGTTTTGCTATTAGGGCATGCTAAAACTGTGGCAGGGCATGCTGGGATATATAGTTCCACAACAGCTGGAGTCTCAAGGTTAGCCAACACTGCACTTGACGATGAGCTGTATGAACGATAATGGTGAAAGATTTCCCTTGAACTTTCTGTAGTGCAGGACAAACGATATTGGGTGTACACATGGAAGGATATCGTTAAAGATATTTTTCAGTGAAGTAATCCTGCTACATCTAATGAACCATTGGAAGCGCACATCGTTGGTCGTTCACTGCATACACACTGAACGATATGAACGATATATCGTTGAACAATATATAGTTGAACGATATCATTATCTTCCATATCGTTCATAAAAATTGTCTAGTGTGTATGCGGCTTTAGAATCAGAAGGCACAAACCTTGTGTGGCACTAAACAGCAGTTAGCACCATAATTGTTTTACTTGCTACTTACCTATTTGCCTACTGCAGGAGGGAGATCTGTGGGTCTCATTCAGACCCGCTCGCGAGCGCAGGACGCTCGCAGGCGGGTCGATGGTACCCAAATGCGCATGTGTACGACGGAGGGAGCTTCTTTCGTACGCATGCGCAAGACCCGGATAGCGACAGCCAAGCTGTCGCTCCGGGTCTCGCACCAAAGGGGGCGTGCTGTCGATGGTGAATGACAGCACGCCCCCTTTGGTGGGCGTGCAGGGGGCGTGGCTGCCAGACGGAGGCGTTCCCATGGGAACGCCTACCGTCTAGGTCCGGCCCCACTGACATCACTAGTGATGTCAGTGGGAGTGATTTTGGCTCTGATAGAGCCAAAATCACTCCAGGGCTTGTGGTCACCGAGACCCTACCGCAGGGTCTTGTCGCAAGCCCAATGGTCCAAATGGTCTTGACCATCGCGACCATCATCATGGACGCTCGCATAAGCTGTGGGTGGGTGGTCACCCACAGCTATGCGAGCGTCCAAGAGGCCGCACCATTTTTAAGTAGGAGGGCCCTGATTCAGAGCGAGCGCTCTGGTCAGAGCGTCCGGCTCTGAATCAGGCCCCTTGTTCTAACTAGATGAAAACATCTCTGTATAAGGCCCAATGTCATTAAATGATTAAACAATCAAGCATTTCAATCCTCAATTTAGTTTTGTTTTCATCACTTATAACTTTATGTTACTGAACTTTTTATGTAAACAAAAGACTGGAAGAAGTAAAAAAGTCTGATTGTTGATTTTACATCTGTTAAGTCTTATATAGTGGTATCTTTTATTAATGAAGTGTCTGTTACTCAGGAACAACACAAGGAGGTGAAACATTTCAGATGGAAATGTCACAAGTGGGCTTTAGCGCACAGTACTCACAGAACAAGGTAATGCCAATGGGTTTTGCATTGTCCACAACTGAAAAATGTTGATCACCCATTTGATTTTTTTTCCCCATTTTTAAATAAATTAGACACGGATGCATCAGCAATAAATTTATTTCCTTAATTATTACAGGAACTAGCATTGCTGCTTTTCTTGTACAATGTACCCATGGCCGCACTGGCCACAAGGCAATTCTGACAAAGACCAGAAGGACCAATGACCAGGTGGGCTGGTAGAGCTGTGTGAATGCCTGGCAAAGCAGCTCCACCTCCCGGTGATCTGCCCAGCCTGCATGCTAAAATGGCAGGCTTACCGTGAGGCCACGCACCATGCCTCCTGACCACGCCCCCATACCCCTGCGCAACAGGGATGCGGGGGCCGAAGTATAGCCCCAGTCCATACCTGAATGTATCCATTGATGTGGTTTTGCCTGAGAACTTTTGTCCATATTATAGGGTTGATTTACTACAGCCTATAAATATGGCAAGTGGATGTGTCCATAGTAACCGATCAGATTATAGCTATCATGTTTTTAGAATGTTCTAAATAAATGATAGCTAGAATCAGACTAGTTCCTATTGGCAAAATCTCCACTTTTCTGTTTTAGAAACATTAGTGAATTTAGGGGCATATTCAATTGGGCACAGATTTTTTAAAAACCTTGTGCAGCAAAAAAAAACCTTGGGCACCCCCTTCCCCCCCCCCCCCCTCGAATGACTAATTAGGCAATTGGAATTTTCTAATTAGCTTAATTAGTCCAATAAATACATGTCATAATAGTAGTTTTTTTTGTTTTTTATTCAGCCATTTGCAGCATTTTTAATTAATTTATTTTTTTATTTGGGACAGTAATTAACATTATTACTGCTACCCAATATTTTTTTTTTTTTTTAGGGTACAGGCTGTTCCAAAATTTTTAAATATAAAATTCCTGTGAGCAACCATTTAATTTCAATTAAATAGCGCAGGAATCAGTAGTGTGCATACACGCGTTAATGAAAAAATGGTCACCATGGTTACGGTAATTTTTACTGCAAAAATGGCTCATCTAATTTCTTATGCCTAGGCTTATTACATATTTATGCTTATTACTTGATACATATCCATCTTTATCTGACCATAGGACAAAAAGGAATGTCCATTCTTCTTAATATTTTGGTCATGACTAACCTATCACTGTACCACTTTCTCATCATGCTCATCCTCAAACTGATGATGGTAAATAGTTTCTGGCTAATAATTGTCATTTCAGAGGTAGTTTGTTTTCACCACTGCTAGGCCCTGAAAATATAGGTTTTGGGTTTATAATGGGCAGTTAGTACAAAATAAATCTTTATTGGACTCCACTCGATTTTTAGTCATTATTGGACTAAAGATGTAGGATGTAAATGTGCCAAGTGTTCATATAAATGTCAAATTCTTGCAGTGTTTTAGGTCAGGCTACTAGTGATATAGACCCGTGAAATTTGTTGATCCTTACAGTTTGGCTTCTTTGGATTCTATGTACCATAATTGGCTGATTTGTCAAGAGGTGTACATTTTAAGGCAAATTTTGTTTGAATCCCCCCCCATTAATGAAATGATTCAGGAACTGCTGAAATTCAGCTGAATAGATTTGCTTTCGTTGAATGCAATGCATGTCCACTCTTTTTTCTTGTTTATTGTTTGTTTTGTATATTCCATAACCAAAAATAGGTAATAAACTTGGTTATTAGAGCCTGCAATTTTTTTCCCTTGCAGAAATCCTAAAACTTACAGAATACGTAAGTGGTAGTTTCTTTTTTTGATTAAAGGGTCTGTTTCCAATTTCCAATAATTTCTGTTATGCATTTCCAGAACTGTGGTTACCCCTGCGTATTCTGATGATGGATATAATACAACATACATTCTATAGAATCCATTTGAAATCATTCTGTTTAATACCACTCACTGCTTTATATATTTAAATGTTAATTTGTACAAGTTTGTAATAGTCAAAACGTATATTTACATGAGCATCGAAAAATTAAAATGTCATCAAATTTTCAGAACTGTTACATAGAATAGTCACCCCATTCTCTGCAACATGTTTAATGTTTCTCTAACAGAATATGGCAACTAGAGGTTTGTACGAACCATCTTCATGTCTGTACTATATATAGAATATAAACTCTGCAAAATGTGGAACATACAAATATAGGGCCTCATTTGGAGTGTCAACGCAAGTCCAAATGCTGGCGCATCTATCGATCTTTAATGAACTGCACATGCATCACCCCTTGGCTCATGCATGGTCGGTTCTCTCGGTTCGTGAAATGGGTGTCAGTTGGGTGCTACTTTGCGAATGCACGCAAGACATCTGATTCATGATAGTATCATGGGTGTGTCGTGGCCGTGTAGCTAGACTTCCATATTATTCCGAGGTGCACACAAGGGCATAACTAACATACTGTAGGTGCACTGGGTGCACTGCTGAAGGGAGGCCTATCTTCCTTGTATGTGCCTTGTTTCTATGTGAGCTTTTTTAACATTGGCTAGTACATGGGGCCCTTACAAACAGGACCAGATTAAGCCTTCGGCAGTCCGGGGCACTTAAAATAAGAGGGCCCTCCCCCACTCGTCATTCAGCCCGCCCCCACTCAACATTTGGCCCACCCTCACTTGCCATGCGGCCCGCCCCCACTCGTCATCTTGCCCACCCTCACTTGCCATCCAACCCGCCCACACTTGTCGCCGGCCCGACCCCGCTTGTCCGAACCTCAGAAATTGCACAGGGCTGCACAGTGCAGCAGTGTGCTATAGGGCTCACAAATTACTAGTTTATCCCCTGGGTGTGTGTATGCCTTCGGGAGGCCAATTTGTCACAGATCTTCTCCACCCAGGATTGAGTAGGTGTAAGTGCTGATACTAATGGTGATGGTTGCGACTGCGGATGGAAAAACAGTGGGCGGTGCTACTATAAGCATGATGCCGTGTGGATACTCCCATTAGCCTAAGGTAGTAAATGTAGCTGCCAACTCCATCCGCACCAGCGACCAATTTGCGTCCGACTCCTTGGCAAAATACATTTGTTTGAAATTTCACTCATCTCTGTGATAAATATATAATTTCATGGAATATTATATACCTCCAAAATTCTACAGCTATAAATCTGGATAAAAGTAACCATTAACCGTCCCCTAACCTTCCCAAGCCACATGCTGATCTGCCCAAACTGCAGCCTCTGCGCTGATGCCACTGTCCTAAATTACTACCCCCTAGCTCAGAACCCAAATCCAGGACTGTCCCATGGAAAAACCTGTAACCTGAGATAGCAGGAAGAGATTGCTTCATTATATGCCCACGCCTGTGTGCATGCCATCACCAAAGGATAGCATAGATTTAGCACTGCAAAGGTGACATATATAATGAAATTAATAAGTATAATAATATTAATAATATTATTTGTGCAGAGAATATATCTTGTGTTAGGCTACTGGTGTTTTAACGTAGAATGCTATCACTGTAAATTATAATAATAATAATAATAATAATAATAATTATTATTATTATTATTATTTGGTCAGATAATATACCATGTCTTGGCTAGAGGTGTTATGAAGTAGGGTGGTATCACTGAATATAATAATTATTATTACTCTGGCTTTCTATCCCATAGGGATCACTGATGTTGGGAGCGGTGGGTGCTTATGACTGGACTGGCACCATTGTGCATAAAGACGCAAAGCAGTTTACTATTTTCCCTTACAATTCATTTGAAAAGTATCTTAAAGATCGAAACCAAAGTTCTTATCTAGGTAAGTGGACAGTTTCACAGTCATAATTATTACGTTACCTATTTTTCATTACACGGGTGCAACTTATCTTTAACCCCCATGGTACACACTGACAGATACATTGGCCGATCAATTGATCGGCCAATATATCTGCTGGCCGTCGGCCAGTGTGTACCCGCGATTTGTCGGTGAACGTCGGTGCTCACCGACATATCGCATTGGCTGTGCTGCACAGCTGACGGACAGATATGTCTGCAGACCACCCGTACACACACAGCGGCAGCTGCGGGGAGTGGGCCAGGACATGCCCCCTCACGGGACACGCCCCCAACACGCCCCCTGGCCGCCTGGGACCTGCGGGCAGAAGACACAGATGATGGTTGTTCAGTGTGTACGAACAACCATCATCTGCAGATATATCTGTATAGTATGTACCTATCAGCATGTACAGTACATTAAAAATTCTGAAGACAAGTCCACTCATCTTCAGCACTCAATGACTTAAAGTAAGCACCAATTGGTATTTATTAATGGTGGGGAGTTGGGCGGTAATATTGCCAATGCAGCAACCTGCAGTGAAGTCATGAGGGGACAGGGCTTACCAGGGGCGTATCTATAATGGGTGCAGGGTGTGTGGGAAACCCGGGCCCCTGGGTCCAGGGGGGCCCCACACCGCACACCCTGCACCCATAATATTACTTACCTCTCTGGAGTCCCACGTCGGCGTGGGGTTCTGGCGCTGTAAAACGACTGGAAAATGGCCTGTGCATACACTATGGACTCCGGGCACACTCTAGTGCCCAGAGTCTATAACTCTGGTGCTGGCCGCGCACAGCTCAGTGCGCTGCCGGCCGCCAGGCGGAGAGGAGGGGGCCTGTGTCGGAGACTGCACACGGGCCTCCTCCTCTCTAGAAACGCCCCTGGGGCTTACCCTGCACTACAGATACAAACATTTTTGTAGTGCAGGGGATGGGGGGATGCCCTATCTTCACCATGCTCCCTTGTATGCACTATGGGACACACCCTCCAATGATAGATCTCCCACATCTAGGGGTAAATTTACTAAAGTGAGAGTTTTTAGAAGTGAGTTTTAGAAAAGATGTTGCCCATAGCAACCAATCAGATTCTACTTAACATTTAACTAGCACCTTCTAGAATATAATAGCTAGAATCTGATCGGTTGCTATGGGCAACATCTCTTCTAAAACTCACTTCTAAAAACTCTCACTTTAGTAAATTTACCCCCGTGTGTAAAATGAAAACATTGTCCCCTCATTTAATGCAGTTCCCATAGTTTTTTTGCAACCCCAAAAACACTGTGGGCTTGATCCAATTAGGTGCGAGCAAGTGTGGCTGTATCTGTATGGTACGGTACCTCAGGACCATATTTTTTGGAGCTGTGAGCAAAAATATGCAAGTCCAGAGCGAGATTGGGTCGCGAGAGGGGCAAATTGCCCTGCTGGTGCCAGCGTTTCTATGCCGTTCCAACAGCTTTTCCCCCCTTTTGCACCTAATTGGATCATGCATTATGTGTAGAATCCTGATATTTTACACCCATTTGCCTTGCATGTTTTTTTTTTGTCTGAAATTCAAAGTATTTTGAAAAAGAGAAAACAAGGTACAATTTGCGTGGCTACTGCATAAAGAAAACAACTGACGTTGATGTTGGAATGTGACCAGCTCATAAAGCACCAAAACAGGCTCAGCACAGGGGCAAGTAAACCCTCAACAGCAAAGGGGTTAAACTAACTGTTGTGAATCGTGTGTTCTTGTATATCATATGTGCTATTAGTATCATAAAATTAGTTGTAACCCAGTGACCTGTTTACCAAACGTATTACCCACTTAGATCATGCTAAATCCACAGATTCTGCATGATTTTAGTATCCCTGCATTTTATAGAAAACCCTGAATGCAGCTACCACAGTCCACATTTTGTTCTCCAACTTAAATCAAGCTTTTCGGAGCTTCACTCTCCGATAGATAATGTAATCTTTACATTGTGGCCTGTAGGATACTTTTTCTACTTTTTTTGGCAGAGAGGCCACAAACGAGCATTTAGGGAGCCCCCGGAGGAAACGAAAACAGGAAAAATAATTTCTTGATTTCCCCCCAAAAAATAAACACTGACATCAGGAAACCCTAATTACCAGGCATTTCATTCAGAAGGGTGCTATGGGTAAGTACTCATGGGCAGTAATAGCAGAGCCGTAACTAGACTTTTTGGTGCCCTGTGCCAGAAAGAGCATTGGCACTCCCCTCATTTTTCCAAGGGACATAATGCACCCAAAAAAGGGCCATGGCTTCATGGGGAAGGGCCAGGGAAGAGATAGGAGAGACCAGGAGATGCTGGGGATGAAATAAGAGGAAGCTACAAGCAAGAATAATATTAAACAGAAATTTGACAGGCCCAAACAGCGCCCCCTGACCTGTGGTGCCCTGTGCGATGGCACCGGCCACACTACCCTAGCTACGGCCCTGAGCAATAGAGCCACACAAGATACATTAACCTGTGCAGCAATCATTGGAAGTTGAACATGAATGGTAGTGATCTATTGATTACCATAAAGACCACTCTGTCATTACCCATTATTCCGTCTGTAAATGCTGGAAAGACCTTGGATGCGTCATTGTTGGATCATTCATGTCCTGTGCCACTCTGATCAGTTCCAGGGTGCATTATGGGACTGGAATGTAAGTCAGCTTCCCGGCTAATGGGAAAAAGGTGTGTGGGTTCATCTCTTTTTTTTTTTTATAAATGTTGCTGCCCCCTGCATTGTAACAGCTGCAGGGTGTGAAATTATGGTCCATCAATTCCTGTCATCATCTCTAGGTAGGAGCTCTGTGCTTTCGGATGCACATCTGCTTTCAATTGGTTATATTAAAACCAGATATTCTAGAGTAACTGTCTACTGCCGTAGGCAAGGGGGAATAACATTCTTGCGTTTACTTTCCAGGATATTCTGTAGCCACACTCAACATGCTGAACTCAGTCAACTTTGTTGCCGGAGCCCCGAGAGCTAACTACACAGGTCAAGTTGTGGTGTATAGCATTACCGACAAGGGGAATGTGGCAATTATTCAGATTCAGAAAGGCGAACAGGTACGTGAGGCTAGTTGGAAAATAATCCTTTGTGTATGAGAAGGAATACATGGGGGGCAATCTGTACATTCTGCGGGGAAAATCTTGGTCGTGCTGAGATCCCAAAGGAATGGACATGTGTTCTTCAATGCAGAGAAGTGGCACACTGTTAAATTCCCGGCATGATCAAAGTGCTGAGGCCAAATTGTAGTGGCTTAAATGGAATTACCCTAGTAGTCTCTATTACAGAATAGGAGTACAGTAGTTTGCTTCACATTGCTATACATACCTAGGACCACTATTTTTTTTTTGTGGTGGTACTCAAAGATATTGAAGTACCGACATCATTTTTTTCTGGAATTAGGAGGTTCTTCTGTCATTGCTAGTATATATTTTAGCGCTCCTCACTTGAATTTGTATCACCAAACTATTCCATTACTGTTACTTAATAAGCCAGGGAGACATTTACCTGGCCACAGGACCATCAGCAGTTTAGGTGAGTCCCGGTACCTTTTTAACATAGTACCGGCACTGTTTTATAAAAAAAAAAAAGCGCTGCCTAGGACTATCAGGTTTTTGTAGTCCTTCAGCATGCCGGCTGACACGTTTCCACTATGGTGTTAAAGGTGCATACACACTAGACGATGCGCTCCATGAGCGTTATCGTCAATGCAGCGGTGGCCAACCTGTGGCTCTTGAGCCTCATGCGGCTCTTCCATTGTCCTGATGGGGCTCTCCTGCCGGCTCCCCTGACTAACACCGACTGCTGGAGAGAGGCTGCTGTTGTGACACATCAGCGGCCGCTGGAGTTACACATATTATATTATGTGAATCTGTTTTTTTTTCCAGTGGCTTTTTCAGTGTATTTTATGTGGATCTGTCTTGTTTCAGTGTATTTTATGTGGATTTGTTTTTTTCAATGTTTTTTATATTGTTCTGGCTTTTTCTTTCCCTTTAATAGTTACATCCACGGTGATTGTGTGCATGTGCTTTTACATACTCCTACAAAAATCGTACCAGTGGCGTGGCCTAGCTAGCACCCCTATTTGCATGTGCGCCTTCGGCATGCGCATGATCTCGGCTCTTTGACCTACCTACAGATATTTTTGGGCTCTTTGAATCTGACTGGTTGGCCACCCCTGGTCTAATGTGTCCCCGGTAGTGGTGTGCTCAATGTAGATTCTATCAACTAGAGTTGGTGATACATGGGACAGCGGCACAGAGTCTAACATGCCGGTGGTTTTCACCAGTGACGCCAGCAAAGAGGATTGGAGTTGGGCAGGTAGTGGCCTTCCCTGGCGAGATTAGTGTACTAGGCTGGTGTTTACTGCCGAGATATCATAGTCCAACAACAGTAGCTGATGTCTGGTGCATAATACAGGGGTGGAATGTCAATTGGGTAATACAAAACGTGATAGTGGAAAGAAAGGTCAGAACCAGGGGGTCACGAGCACAGTACAGATTCATCATCTGAGATGGAGTCAGAACAATCCGGGTGAAAAACAAGAACACAGAGCACTGCAATGCAGGAGTCCTGGTGACAAAGGATATAGACCTAATACTCCGGCAATTTGCTTGTGCAGTAGGCAGGCTTCTATGCATCGCCTGGGTCATTTTTATACTGGTGCCAAGATAACGCAGTGGGTCACATGAGCCGCCAGGCGCAGAGGAGAGAAGCGTTGCCAGATCTGAAAAGAGCACTGTGTGTGCCGGTGCGATGTCACACAATGAAAGTGTCAAATGAAAGCCTTATACAACAAGTTGATTCTGACTGACAGTAATCACACATTGCTATCCATTGTCATGTAACACCAGTTGGACAAGAGAGATTTCCCTGGCTGCCTGACTCCCCTTTCAATTGGCTCTGCCAGCAGAAAGCATGATCGTTGTCCGAGCAACATGGGGAATATTCGTTACCTGTAATGTTAAAGCCTCCTAAGAAATATACTTTCATAGGAAAAGTTCAAACAAAATATACAGTCTATTATTTGAGGTGTATAACTTAGTTCTAGCTCTTCTTTAATGATTAACAAAAAATATACGGTATAGAGAACAAAAAATATACGGTTTAGAGAAGGGACACAACATTCTAGCCTCATAATTCCATATTTAGCTGACTGGTATGTTGTGATCTACAGAAATGGATGGAAGGGTTTTGGAGGAATAAAGACAGCAGTACTAATTACCCTGTAATACGTTATGGAAGGCTGCTGTTTCTTACTGTCTCATCCTCGCTTGCAGATTGGTTCCTATTTCGGCAGTGTTCTGTGTTCTGTGGATGTGGACAAGGATTCCGTCACGGATGTTCTACTCGTCGGAGCTCCTATGTTCATGAATGAGCACAAGATAGAGCAAGGACGAGTCTACATGTTTTCTATCAAATGGGTAAATATATATGTCATCACATATACACAGTCTATGTGCATTATATTATATTATTCCAGGCGGAGTCATTATCATCAAACTGCAATGGAACATTTTAAACGCCTATGGATCATTCTACAGAAAATATTTCAATAATGCCTTTATAAAGTCACAGGGTTACTTGGTGACTTCTATTATCCCTATAATCTTACAGATAATAACGTACTTCATTATACTCATTATAAATATATCTCCCTTACTGAGAGCCACAAATTATATTAAAGGCTTCTAATAAAGTTCAAATGAGATAAGAAAATAACACATATCACTTGTATTTATTTATTTTTCTTTTTTTTGAAAAGGGAACCTTAAATCGGCATGAACTTCTGGAAGGCCCTAAGGACGTGGAGAATACCAGGTTTGGAGCAAGCATAGCAATGCTTTCCGATATTGATTTGGATGGTTTTAATGATGTCGTCGTTGGAGCACCATTAGAAAACCAGAATAGCGGAGCAGTTTATATTTACAATGGGTATAAAAACACCATTAGGACTAAGTATTCCCAGGTAATTGTCATTTTCGGTGCATTGGTTCAATGTATGTTTATTTACCATATAAATTATTTTGCATTTAAGTTATATTTTTGTAGACTTATCATTTTGACATAGAGTGATTGTAGACTATGGGGAGTTGGAGTGTAGAGCAAGAGCTTACTCACCTACCATGCCACCCAACGGAATCGGTATGTAATGCTTCCTATCAAAATACCGACAGCGGCATCCTGATGTTTGGAATCCCGACAGGGGTCGGATAGGTATACTTACCCTCCCCTCTTCTCCCCCTAACCCATCCTTCTTGTAGCCTAGCCCTAACCCTCCCCACCCCGCACCCTAACCCTTCCCGTTAGTGCCGAAAACTAAGTCTCCACCCTTCGTGCCTAAACCTAACCCTTCCCCCTTAGTGACTAAACCTTACTCCCCCCCCCCAGTGGTGCCTAACCCTAACCCCCCTAGGAGTGCCTAACCCTATCCCCCCCCCAAAACCTAACGCTAACCCCGCTATGCTACCTAAACCTAGCACCAGGACCATTTCACCTGGCGGTTGGTGAAATGTTGCCTAGGGCATCCCAGAAACCTTGCACTGGCCTTGCCTAACACTCCCCCCCCCCCCCCACACCCTGTGGCTAACAGCTAGGACGCCCCCGGCTTACCTCGTTTGGGCTGGCGTCTTGTCTGTATTCTGGAGTCGGGATTAAGATAGGTGTCGGTATTTCGACGCCTATCTTAAGTCCCGTGTCGGGCTTCCACCGTCCAGACCGGCGGCATGCCGTCTGGCGGCCTGGTAACTACATCCCCCTCCCGAAATTGTGAAACGGAGAATCATTACAAAGGGCGTGTCTGACGGAACAGGCAAAGCCATATTCTCGGGGGCATACCTAGTACTGTAAAGCTGTTAAGCTGCCCCTTATCCCACTCCATTCCCCATTATTATCCTTCTACAAATATATGCACACCAGTGACAGCAGCAAACAGGAGATACCTTCCCAACTGCCCGACCAGTCGGGACAATGCAGAGCCCAGAATTCGGAACATTTGCAACATAACTGGGACAGTTTGGAGGTATATTTTGATCCTGAGTCAAGTTAGGAGCAAATCAGAAAAGGAGCAATTTGCACTTTGGTAAAACCATGTTACACTGCAGGTGGGGCTGATTTACTGTAATACTTGCAGAGAGTGTTGGGAAGGGCATGTCCTAGCGCAGTGGCAGGCTGGGCCGGGGGGCAGGGTGCCATTTGCCCCCCGGGCCGCAGCGTCATATGGGCCGTGGGCCGGTGCATTCTGTGTCACTGTGACACAGACTGCACCGCGTGTGTAGCGCTGACCGGACGGAGTTCGGTCAGCGCTACACAAGTGACAAACACACAGCCGCCGGCTACGGCAGCTGTGTGTTTGTTGTAAGCAGCAGCCAATGAGAGTCTGTCAGACTCTCATTAGCTGCTGCTACGCCCACTGCGGGAGCCGCTCCATCTTCCGGCTCCCGCAGTGGGCAATGGGAGAGACGTCATGACGTCATATGACGTCTCTCCCATAATGCAGAGCGGACCGGCTCAGGAGGACAGACGGAGGAGCAGATGGCGGCGGCGGGAGCGGGGATTCAGGTAAGTGGTTTTTTTTATTTTGTTTTTTATATTACGTGTGTCTACTGGGGAGGACTACTACTACTGGGGGCACTGTAAAGGGGAGGACTACTACTACTGGGGGCACTGTAAAGTGGAGGACTACTACTACTGGGGGCACTGTAAAGGGGAGGACTACTACTACTGGGGGCACTATAAGGGGACTACTAATACTACTACTGGGGGCACTACAAGGGGGGTAGGGGACTACAACTACTGGGGGCACTACAAGGGGGGGACTACTACTACTGGGGGTACTACAAGGGGGAGGGGACTACTACTACTGGGGACTACTACTACTGGGGGCACTATAAGGGGACTACTAATACTACTACTGGGGGCACTACAAGGGGGTGGGGGACTACTACTACTGGGGACTACTACTACTGGGGACACTACAAGGGGGGGGACTACTACTACTGGGGACACTACAAGGGGGGGGACTACTACTACTGGGGACACTACAAGGGGGGGACTACTACTACTGGGGACACTACAAGGGGGGGGACTACTACTACTGGGGACACTACAAGGGGGGACTATTACTACTGGGGACACTACAAGGGGGGGACTACTACTGGGGGCACTACAGGGGGGGACTACTACTACTGGGGGCACTACAAGGGGAGGGGACTACTACTAGGGGCACTGCATAGGGGGAGGGGACTTCTAGGGGCACTACATAGGGGGAGGGGACTACCACTGGGGGCACTGCATCGAGGGACCACTGCTAGGGGCTCTATGTAAAGGGCAATACTGGGGGTACTGCATAGGGGGGAGACTACAACTGGGGCCACTATTTAAGGGGCATTGCATAAGGGTTACCACTATTGGGGGCACTGCATGGGGGGTGGACTGTTACTGGGGGCACTATATAAGGGGCACTGCATAGGGGGTACCATTATTAGGGGCACTATATAAGGGGCTTACTACTGGGGGCACAAGGGCACTGCACAGGGGGGACCACTACTGGGGGCACTATATAAGGGACTTACTACTGGGGCACAAGGGGCACTGCATAGGGGGGATCACTACTGGGGGCACTACTGGAGGCCTGCATAAGGGTGTTCTCTCCTGTGGCACACGGGGGCACTGCATATGGGCACTACGACAGGGGGCTGCCCTAATCTTTATTTTTACCTTACATTAATCCCATATGGACCCGCCTCCTCCATGGAACACTTGAGGGGGGGGAGGGGCGCCGTAGCACGCATATTCTTCAGGCACCCTGGCTACACGCTACTCCTCTACCAGGGCCGCCTGCATGCATTTGCCCCCCAGGCTAAAAGTTGCCAGCCAGCCCCTGTCCTAGCGTAATTCTACATTTTATTGTGCAAATAAAGCTGCCCAGTATTTGTTCACTGCATGCAAACGCAAATAGCATGCATATAAAAAGAAAATATATGCATTTGCACTAGAGCCGGATTTAGACATCATGGAGCCCTAGGCAAGATACCGGTTTGGAGCCCACCCCTTGTGGGCTCTGTGGAAACCTTGTGAAAATGAAGGATAATATATATATATTTCACAATATGCCCCACAGCAGTGGGTAACAGGGGGAGGTAGAGGGTGACAGGGAGGCAGAGGGTGACAGGTAGAGGGTGATGGGGAGAGAGAGGGGGATGGGGAGAGTGTGACAAGCAGAGGGTGTTATTGAGAAGCAGTAGGTGACGGGGAGACGATGACAAGCAGAGGGCGATATGGAAAAGCAGTGGGTGAGAGAGAGAGTAAGGGTGACTGAGAGTAGGTGAAAGAAAGAGGGTGAGGGGCAGTGGGTGACAGGGAGAGGGTGATGGGAGAGGACGACAAGGAGAAGCAGTGGGTAACGGAGAAGGTAACAGGTAGAGGCAGAGGGTGACAAGCAGTGGGTGACAGGGAGGGGGTAACGGTGGGTGAAAGTGAGAGGCAGAGGGTGATGGAGAGAGGGTAAGTGAGAGGCAGAGGGTGACGGACAGTGGGTGATGTAGAGAGGGTAAGTGAGAGGCAGAGGGTGACGGGCAGTGGGTGATGGAGAGAGAGAGTGTGACGGGAAGAGGATTACAAGCAGTGAGTGATAGGCAAAGGGTAAAGGCTATAGAGGCAAATGGTACAGTATGTTAGGCATCTGAAGGAGGGAGTAAAGGGGATAAATTGAGCTGAAAGGGTTCACTGGGACAAGGGAAAGTAATTGTGGGGGAGGTGGGCAGAAAAAAAACAAGGACAGAGGGAGAGGGAGAGGGAGGGGAAAAAACAACAACAACAGGAGTTAAGGTGAGTGAAGAACTGAGAACTGACCTTTCATGCAGTCTGACTGTAGGCTAGTTGCTGTAGCGCTCCTCTCCTGGTTATCACTCTGGGGTCCAACTACCGTTGTCAGGGGGGTTACATGGACTCGAATCGCAGCCCCGCTGGCCATCAGCACAAACCGCAGCAGCAGTCTCCGGGGCAGCAGCCCGCACCGCAGAAGCACCAGCAGCCCAGCCTGCACCATGGGACCACCGGGCCCTAGGCGGGCTCCTAGATTGCCTGGCGGTAAATCCGGCCCTGATTTGCACCCCTTGTATTTCAACATGATTTGTTCCAGTGGCAAACAGCTCATGAAATTAATAAATGGTTTTATTTCTTCCAATGCAGAAGATACTTGGTTCCTTGTTCATGCCACCCCTGCAGTTTTTTGGAAGATCATTAAATGGCCATGCAGATTTAAATGGAGATTCCATCACTGATGTATCTGTTGGTGCCTACGAAAGAGTGGTACAGTTTTGGTGAGTAATCCTATTAATAATTTTGAAAAGTTAAAATTACAATAACAAGAAAAGAAATAAAAATGTCATATTAAACACCATGTAAAAGTATATTAATATACATTCAGTGGTAACTTTTTATTAGGCACAACTGTATGCCTACTTGTTAATGCAAATATCTGATCAGCCAATCATGTGGCAGCATAAAAAAAATAGACGTGGTCAAGAGGTTTATTTGTTGTTCATATAAAATACCAGAATGTTGCCGAAATGTAATCCAAGTAATGTTGAAGCTGGAAGGAGGGGGTGGGGATGCCGCCGGCTGCTGATTCTACAATACTAGTCACACAGGCAGCTGCGCCGGGAGGTGGGGGTGGGGGTGCTGCTGGCTGCCCGGATCGGGATACAGCATCAGCCACGGCTACCAGGAGCAGCGGCTGCTGCTGCTATATGAGTTACTGCCACCGGGATGTAGTCTGGAAGCCGACGGTCTAAATGCCGACCGCTGGCTTCCAGACTTTCTAATCCCGGCGTGGTACTAATGACAGGCGTCGTAAACTTGACGCCTGTCATTAACCATACGCCGGCATACCGAACGAAAGTAAACCGGGCACGGACAGCCGTGGGGGAGAGAGGGTTAGGTTTAGGGCTCCCGGCGGGAGTAGGGGAAGGGGGGGTTATGGTTAGGCACCGCCGGGGGTAGGTTAGGCTGCGGGAAAGTGGGGGTTAGGTTTAGGCACTTAGAGGGGGGATTAGGGTTAGGCACTTGGGGGGGTAGGGTTAGGCACCGCTGGGGGTAGGTTTAGGCAGCGGGGAAGGGAGGGTTAAGTTTAGGCACTTAGAGGGGGAATTAGGATTAGGCACTTGGGGAGGTTAGGGTTAGGCACCCCTAAGGGAGGGTTAGGGGGGGGGAATTAGGTTAGCGATACTTACCTTAGGGACGATTGGGATCTTCACCCTTGTCGGGCTGCCGCTGTCGGGATTTGAACCGCCGGCCATGCCTACTACACCCACTGCCACCCGCGCCGAGTGGAGATGATGTGGTGCCGGCTGCCCGGACACAGCAGCAGCCGTGGCTAAAAGGAGCCGCAGCGGCTTCTTCTACTGAAGCATGCGCAAGTCTCCGGTTACATGGTCCCCGCACCATGGGGTTGATAGTGTACTGTAGGGATGTACACGCCCACATGACACTGAGCACACCCACATGGCACTGGCCACACCCACACAACACTGGTCACAGCTTTTTTGCTTTTCACATTAGGCCTTTAACCTACGCCCGAAGTGCCCTATCCTGCCCCCTCCTCACTATACTCACTGGGCCCTTTCCTGCATAACGTTCCTGTCTCCATCGCTGGCACTGGTAGCTATTGGGGGGCTGTTTGCTGCACATGTCGGAGGCATGACAGCCATCCTCAGTTATTATATAGATACCTCATTAAAGTGCTATAGTGCGTGAGAACTGTGGGCCTGATTCAGAGCCGGGCGCTATTTGCGGTCGTTCGTCCAGAAAATAGGGGTGGCTATTCAAATGAACCGTTCGCTCTTTGCGGTCTGTTCACGCCTCTATGTCTGAACGAGCGAACAAAACTTGCGGTCGTTTTTTGTAAAAATACGCCCCCTGGCCGCTCGCATCCTACGTCATGTCCGCTATTTATTAGATTAATCGAGTAAATCGACCAGGGTATGAGCTGCTCGCTATTCTTGTGGTTGGTTTTTGCTACCACAATCTTGCGAGCAGTTCTGGCTATAAACTAACCCAGTGACGTGGTCATTGACGCTGCTGTATTAATTATGCACACCCTTAAAACGCCCGTTTTGACCTTTAAGCACGCCTGCGTTCGGATCTCCACTCCCCGTTTTCAAGTAGCTTCCCCTGTTACCACCCACATACGCCTCCTCATGTCACTCATATTAGCAGGCATTCGCTATTTAGCGGACAAACGATTTTCGGCCCCACTGACTGGTTCGCGCATGTGTATTACGATCCGTACGCATGCGCAGTTGGGCAAACATCGCTCGGAGCGAACGAACGGCCGCTTATGAGCAGCTCTGAATCAAGCCCAGTGTACTGTAAGTTTAGCAATTACTACTAAAATTGGTAACCCACATCTCCTGCCGTCAGCCTAGTGGATATGCCACTGCTCTCTCCTGGCGTAGAACAGGCGCGTATTATCCCCTTGTGATGCTTGAGATGTGCCCAGCTCTGTAAGTGGCTCAAAATGCGTCCAACCTCTTTAGCCCCATCAAGAACAGAGAAAAGGTAAGGGCGCTAATCAATAGGTAATGAGTTTAATAGTTAAAACATGAAACATGCAGTGATCACGTTATCACTACAAGATCAGAAAACAACACAGAGTACATAAAATAAATGAAAATAAATAAATATGAAAATAAAATAAAATTATATAAGTAATGACAGAGTAGAATATAGCTACCTAATTACATGAACACAGATATCAGTATGCACCATACATAATAAAAGCAGTATTAGATGGCATGAATATTGTATAGGCTCCTATGGAGCATAATTCAGTGCTGTTTATCAACATATATCATGAGAAAAACTGATGAATCCAGTTGTCATAATAGTGATTCCATCCCGAAGGAGATATAGACTAAATGTTATTTGAGAAAGCTCCGTATTCCGTAGTTCAACTGTCATGCAGAAGAAAAAAAAACAAAACAACTTTGTATACGTCCAGTTGAAACACTGTTTAGTGAGGCTACAGAGTCTTAAGATAGGTTTCCAATAGTGATTTTAAACAACATGCATGTTTGTTGGATATTTTTTGTATACATATCCCACTCTATTTACGACCACAGTGGTATCCCTTATATCAAACGCGGTGCTGCATGGCAGGTGCACAAGCCAGCAGTATTGTTACCATTCGCTGTATCTTTCTCAAATGCAGCAGGGAGATACACTCGTGGCAAACGGAAACCCAGAGACTCGTGGCCTTGTCAGCAGGTGAGCACTCGTGACGCGTTTCTCCGCCTCAGGCTCATCGGCGGTTTCTTCAGACGGTGTGCTCCCCCATCTTAGCAGCTGCTATAAGTACTGGACTGATTAGTCAATTAGTAACAGGTATTTCTCCCAAGTACTATTTTGCACATGCTCAATCTCATATGTTGCACGGACCTCGTTTCAGATGTGGATATGCAACACTGTATTTAGATAGAGTTGCTAGTCATTAAAGACACTTAATGTTATACAGATTTCGATGATTGGCATCCAATAGATAAAAATACATGCCAACTGTTTGTTGGTGCATAACTGACCTAAAGACAGCATTAATAAGTATAGAGAGCAAACAAAAAAAAACACATTATATATTATAAATTAGCTTATATCCGATTCCAATTAATCGATGTTTATTATATTTAAATTTATCTAAATAGACACATTTTTTTATATATAAAAAATTAAATTAAATTAAAATATATAAAAATATATATACACAAACTATTAAATAGTGCGCAGATGATCTGATAAGGATAATAGAGATAATAAGAATAACATCATTGGATATAGAGAGTAAGCAAACAATCGAAGTTCTTAATATACACAAGTTATTAGATGGTACATAACTGATCTGATACAGATGATAAAAATAATAGAGATAGCATCATTGGATATTGAGAGCAAGCAAATTATCGGAATTCTATATCGAATTCCAATAAATCGATGTAATATATCCATAAGCACATATTTGTGTATGAAAAATCAGAAATTGGCATACACATCCATGTATGCACAAACACCGCACACATATATATGTGTGCATGTGCACACTCACAGACCCACATAACATCTAAAGTAATAAATAATAAAAAATATATAAAAACATATGGAAAGGAAGAAAGGCCTACGGCCAACCCCCCAGACGAATATATATATGTGTGTACATACATATAAATATACACATACATATATAAAGTTCTCTTGACCTCTACTACTGATCAAAAACATATAACGTCCTACATCATATTTGGAGTGGACCCATATTGTTGATCGACGTAATGATTACACATGATACAAGTCACACATTCCTAAATATATTCTGGATCACATCCCATCCCATAAAGTCTATTGTGGCCAAAATCACATCCTAATCCTACTGTCTACATAAACATATACTGACATGATTGGTGTTTATTATGTGGAAGGACCAGAAATCTAAACAACCTAACAGTTCATTGATCTATCTACATGATATGGCCATGACTACTAATGATAACCGACCTATACCAATTAGTATTAAATACAAAATACAGGATACCAGAAGAAGAAACCATCTAACTGAAACATACTAGTTATCATCACATATGTGAGGACACAACTCCATGGATAATGTGCCTTCCAGCAAAAAATCCCAAGACATCACAGAGCAAAGAACCCAAGATATCACAAAGCAGATCTGAAACAGACTATGCCAGCCAGCGTGGAAGCAGTCCGTGTAATCAGACTCCCCCAAATCGTTCGCCTAATAGGTGTATTATAACATAGGGAGAAAAGAAGAGGATTAACCTCTGCACTCACAAGTGATTGCATATAACCAAAAACAATTGGCTAATGTCATATATATGCATACTGTATATGTTAGCATATAGTGACATAACAAACTCGGCATACATATCCCCAACGACACGAAAAGGAGCCAAACATCCACAGGTCAGCCTAACATGCAGCTAGCCTATGTTATTGAGCTCCACCGTATCGTTGAGGCCCTGTGGAATTAAAGTTTTCAATCTAAATATCCAGTAGGCTTCACGTTTGCAGAGATAGTTGTATCTGTCCCCACCCCTCTTAGTTGGTTTAATATGCTCTATTGCTTTGACCGTGATGTTGTTAGTCCCTTCCTGACAGGTGGTCACATGTTTGGAGAGTGGATGTGTTTTTATTTTCTTAATAAGGTTCCTCCTATGCTCCATGAACCTGGTATGTAGAGATCTCGTTGTGCGGCATACATATTGTATGCCGTAACCACATTCCACTATGTAAATGACATAGGAGGACCTGCAGTTCAGAAAATCTTTAATCACAAAAGTCTCATTGGAGACAAATTATTTGAAATCAATAACTTTCCTCTCAGTGTGTTTACAGGTGGTACACTTGTCACTACCACATCTATGGAAGCCTGGTGGTTTTGGAGGAAGCCAATTAAGAGTGTTAGTGTGTCCCATATCCATTCTTTTAAAATGGCTTGGGGCAAGTTTGGTTTTTAAATTAACTGATTTTTTGAAAATCACTGCTTTGCCAGGTGCACTAGATGGACCTATGTATGTGTCCAGTTTTAGTAATGGAACATTTTTTTTAATTATCTTCTTAATGTCAATAGCGTATGAATTACAAGTGGTGACAAATGTCAAAGTCCTATCATTATTCTCATCTCTAACTCTACTACCATGTGACCCATTGTAAAAAACCAGCCCACTTACATCTCTGAATGCCCTATCAAGTAGATGTTTAGGGTAACCCTGCTTTAAAAAGGACTTATGAAGAACCATAGCTTGTTTCTCAAAGTCTTCAAATTTGGAACAGTTCCTTTTGACACGAAGGAACTGCCCCTTCGGAATATTATCTTTCCAGACTTTCAAATGGTTACTCCTATAGTTCAGATATATACTCTGGTCAACCTCCTTGATATAGGTCTTTATCCCCTACAGTACAGAGGTCCATATATTGAGAGCTTTTATCAATCTACTCTAGATGATTTTAGGACCCTTTGTGAAAAGGCATATAATGAACAGTTGAGGGACAACTTTGAGAAACAAGCTATGGTTCTCCATAAGTCCTTTTTAGAGCAGGGTTACCCTAAACATCTACTTGATAGGGCATTCAGAGATGTAAGTGGGCTGGTTTTGGACAATGGGTCACATGATAGTAGAGTTAGAGATGAGAATAATGATAGGACTTTGACATTTGTCACCACTTGTAATTCATACGCTATTGACATTAAGAAGATAATTAAAAAAAATGTTCCATTACTAAAACTGGACACATACATAGGTCCATCTATTGCACCCGGCAAAGCAGTGATTTTCAAAAAATCAGATAATTTAAAAACCAAACTTGCCCCAAGCCATTTTAAAAGAATGGATATGGGACACACTAACACTCTTAATTGGCTTCCTCCAAAACCACCAGGCTTCCATAGATGTGGTAGTGACAAGTGTACCACCTGTAAACACACTGAGAGGAAAGTTATTGATTTCAAATAATTTGTCTCCAATGAGACTTTTGTGATTAAAGATTTTCTGAACTGCAGGTCCTCCTATGTCATTTACATAGTGGAATGTGGTTGCGGTATACAATATGTAGGCCGCACAACGAGATCTCTACATACCAGGTTCATGGAGCATAGGAGGAACCTTATTAAGAAAATAAAAACACATCCACTCTCCAAACATGTGACCACCTGTCAGGAAGGGACTAACAACATCACGGTCAAAGCAATAGAGCATATTAAACCAACTAAGAGGGGTGGGGACAGATACAACTATTTCTGCAAACGTGAAGCCTACTGGATAGTTAGATTGAAAACTTTAATTCCACAGGGCCTCAACGATACGGTGGAGCTCAATAACATAGGCTAGCTGCATGTTAGGCTGACCTGTGGATGTTTGGCTCCTTTTCGTGTCGTTGGGGATATGTATGTCGAGTTTGTTATGTCACTATATGCTAACATATACAGTATGCATATAGATATGACATTAGCCAATTGTTTTTGGTTATAAGCAATCACTTGTGAGTGCAGAGGTTAATCCTCTTCTTTTCTCCCTATGTTATAATACACCTATTAGGCGAACGATGTGGGGGAGTCTGATTACACGGACTGCTTCCACGCTGGCTGGCATAGTCTGTTTCAGATCTGCTTTGTGATATCTTGGGTTCTTTGCTCTGTGATGTCTTGGGATTTTTTGCTGGAAGGCACATTATCCATGGAGTTGTGTCCTCACATATGTGATGATAACTAGTATGTTTCAGTTAGATGGTTTCTTCTTCTGGTATCCTGTATTTTGTATTTAATACTAATTGGTATAGGTCGGTTATCATTAGTAGTCATGGCCATATCATGTAGATAGATCAATGAACTGTTAGGTTGTTTAGATTTCTGGTCCTTCCACATAATAAACACCAATCATGTCAGTATATGTTTATGTAGACAGTAGGATTAGGATGTGATTTTGGCCACAATAGACTTTATGGGATGGGATGTGATCCAGAATATATTTAGGAATGTGTGACTTGTATCATGTGTAATCATTACGTCGATCAACAATATGGGTCCACTCCAAATATGATGTAGGACGTTATATGTTTTTGATCAGTAGTAGAGGTCAAGAGAACTTTATATATGTATGTGTATATTTATATGTATGTACACACATATATATATTCGTCTGGGGGGTTGGCCGTAGGCCTTTCTTCCTTTCCATATGTTTTTATATATTTTTTATTATTTATTACTTTAGATGTTATGTGGGTCTGTGAGTGTGCACATGCACACATATATATGTGTGCGGTGTTTGTGCATACATGGATGTGTATGCCAATTTCTGATTTTTCATACACAAATATGTGCTTATGGATATATTACATCGATTTATTGGAATTCGATATAGGATGATTAAGAATTCCGATAATTTGCTTGCTCTCAATATCCAATGATGCTATCTCTATTATTTTTATCATCTGTATCAGATCAGTTATGTACCATCTAATAACTTGTGTATATTAAGAACTTCGATTGTTTGCTTACTCTCTATATCCAATGATGTTATTCTTATTATCTCTATTATCCTTATCAGATCATCTGCGCACTATTTAATAGTTTGTGTATATATATTTTTATATATTTTAATTACATTTTTTATATATAAAAAAATGTGTCTATTTAGATAAATTTAAATATAATAAACATCGATTAATTGGAATCGGATATAGGCTAATTTATAATATATAATGTGTTTTTTTTTGTATGCTCTCTATACTTATTAATGCTGTCTTTAGGTCAGTTATGCACCAACATGCACCAGTTGGCATGTATTTTTATCTATTGGATGCCAATCATCGAAATTCGTACAACATTAAGTGTCTTTAATGACTAGCAACTCTATCTAAATACAGTGTTGCATATCCACATCTGAAACGAGGTCCGTGCAACATATGAGATTGAGCATGTGCAAAATAGTACTTGGGAGAAATACCTGTTACTAATTGACTAATCAGTCCAGTACTTATAGCAGCTGCTAAGATGGGGGAGCACACCGTCTGAAGAAACCGCCGATGAGCCTGAGGCGGAGAAACGCGTCACGAGTGCTCACCTGCTGACAAGGCCACGAGTCTCTGGGTTTCCGTTTGCCACGAGTGTATCTCCCTGCTGCATTTGAGAAAGATACAGCGAATGGTAACAATAAGATCTGCATTGGTTTACTGCTTCAAATATATCTTAACACCTTGATATCTTACTTAACCAATATATAAATAAATAAAGACACGGACACCAGAGCTTGGCTAAAAAGGTCACAGCTTTTTATTTATAAATTATTAATCAACCTAACCAGGGTGGCTAAGAGACGCTGCAAACTCAGTTCTAGCTTTCACGCTGATCAGAATACTCGGAGGACTACTTAAAAGTCCCCCCTCTAGACATACTAACGATGTGAGAGTCTCACTTCCCTCTAGGGCCAATCCGAGGTGCTACCGTACAGCCAGCACTCGGGTCCCCCGCACAGAGCAGGACAAATTCGCCAGGGGCAACGAGGGTCAGTGCCCCCACAAAGTTATCTTACGCCCTCTAAAGCCACTGAGTTGCAGCGTACTCCCGCCAAAGCCAGGCCCTAAAAGAGACTGGCCCGCCACCCAAAAACCTAACCCAGGAACGAGAACAAGTCCTTAATAAACAAAGCTGTGCCCACAGCATTAAGATGTACCCCATCATGCCGAAAAAACTTCCCAAGCTCTCCGACCAGAAAAACATGTCTAATCGCCATTCCACCCAGAGACTCAACATGTCTCGTAATTGCCACATTCACCTTCTTTCGTGACCTATCCAACGCACCATGCTTGCGCACACCTCTCCAATTCAAACGCGGCATCATATCCGACCAAACAATCTGAATTGTCGGCCATCTGACACGAATCTCTTCCAAAACTTCACGCAGCCTCACTATCAATTCAACTCCTTTCAACTGACCAAGATCATTCCCTCCAACATGGAGCACCAAGAATTTGGGAGTTCCCCATTTGGAAACAGATGAAACAATCAATCCTAGCACCGACTCCACACGTAAACCTCTCACACCAATCCAGCGAACGCTAACACCACTCGGCCACAAGTTCTGACCCTGTGACAAGACATGTTTTTCCGCCCAAAAAATATAAGAATGGCCCACTAGCCACACTGTCACATCTTCATTTGCCAAATCTGTGGAAAAAGAGAAAAACCCTAACCTTAACAACCGCACCATACCCAAAAACACAAACACAACTTTAACAACACATGGCAACTAACTATCAGGGATGCAAATGTGGGGAAACTGGAACCCGAGTGAAGAAGAAAACCCAAAAAACCTTCCCGTGAACCAAATATGGGCCAAATCATGGCTAACGGGAGCAAAAATTAAAAAATCCCTTCACACCCCCAATTGTTCAACGCTAGCCGTTGAACAATTGGCGGGTAAGCAACGCTTTCGGGTTCATGCCAGGAGCGCATCTACAACTTGTCGCAGCGCACATACTTCTTAAAAGCAGCCGACTTCCAACGCCCTACTTGCTGAATGGAGTCTGCTGAAGCTCCAGCGAGAGCCGCGCTAGTAGCAGCCCCAATTCGGAAGGAATGAGTACCATATTCTGACGGATCTGCCCCTAATTCAAGCAAGCCTTTCCTAAATACTGCTGCGAACTGGTATTTCGTGAGGGGTGAATTATCCGCATGTAGCAACCATTGCGCTCCCCCCGAAGGGCGCATTACCATGTAATCTGCCGCTAAGTGTACCGGACAAATATTCTGGTCCTGCTGTTGTTGCAAAGTAACCCACTTGCCCCTGCCTGTTTGATCGGTTTTAGAGAACGAAGTCGACAAAGCACCGACGAATCTCTAAAAACGATATCGCTCAACAAAAGTCCTGAGGAATTGGACGCCTTGTTGGAAGCTACCAGCTCACTAACTCTAAATGCACCAAAAAATGCCGTTGCAAATGTAAGACGGAAAAGACAAGCCTCAAAATTATCAGAGGCCACCCTCCCCATTACTGATAACAAATTTGCCAACAAATGTAAGTCCACAGGCCGCCGTGAATCCGAACGAACGGGAAAACCTTAGCCCAACCTTTCATGGCCTTTGTCAACACAAAAGACTTGGTGGGGTCATGCAAACCCTTCAGCTTACAAAAAAAAGAAATCCCTGCAAGCGCGGATCCCATGGAGGCCCTGGACCTACCCTGTTGATATCTTTCCCAAACAAAGGAAGAAATCAACTCATCCGCTGACTTACCCTCCTTCTCAAGGAGTGCACCATGAGTGCACCAATCCCGCCAAGCGGCCGAATAAGCCTTGAGAGTCGACTGGGCAAGCGATTGTAACGCCAAACCTTCTAAGCCGGCCTGATGATCTGCCACACAAAAGGGGGGCACACCAAACCAACGTCAGAAGCCGACGGGACAAGAGCTTTAAAGCGTGCAAATTGAAAGCGAGACAAAGCATCAGCAATTTCGTTACAGACACCCGGTACATGTCTAGCTCTAAACCTTATATTACCCTCGAGGCAGCGCAAAACTAAATGCCGAAGCAAACGTAAAACAAAAGGTGAGGACGAACGTTGGTTGTTGATGGCGTGAACCACTCCCAGATTGTCACACCAAAATACTACTTGGCAGTTACTCAGTCGTACCGACCAGAGTTCCACCGCTACGACAATTGGGAACAGCTCCAACAACAACATGTTATTCGTCAGCCCCTCCCTGTGCCAATCAAGAGGCCATGGAGCAGCACACCACTCCCCATTGATAAAGGCCCCAAAACCAGACGACCCAGCCGCATCAGTAAAAAGTTGAAGCATGCTATTCGCCAACGGGGGCGAAGGCCAAATGCGTTCACCATTGAAACTCAACAAAAAACGCTTCCAATTCCTAAGATCCTCTTTAATCTCTCCCGACAGGCGAATATACTGATGCGGCTGCGTCGCACCGACTGTGGCCCTCTCCAATTTTCTGCAGAAAACTCTACCCATGGGAATGATCCGACAGGCAAAGTTTAAGGAACCCAGGAGCGACTGAACCCTGCGTAACCTAACTGGTTCTGCTGCTAAACACGACTCAATTAGTTCCTGCAGTTTCTCCACTTTATCCTTAGGTAGCCTGCAACAACCCGCTGCCGTGTCTATCTCTATGCCTAAGTACGACAAACACGCCACCGGACCCTCCGTCTTGTCATGGACAATGGGGACACCTAACACTTTGAACAAAGCCTGCGCCGAAAAGAGAAGATCAGCACAAACTTCGCTCTTTCCTGGGCCTATAAAGAGAAAATCATCCAAATAGTGCGCTATACCCATCTGACCTGTACCGGCATGCAGACACCATTGAAGAAAAGAGCTGAATTTCTCAAAATAGGCACAGGAAACCGCGCAACCCATGGGCAAACACTTGTCTACAAAATAACCCGAATCCAATTTAAAACCCATGAATTGCATGGCCTCCGGATGCATCGGTAACAAACGAAATGCAGCCTCTATGTCTAGCTTTGCCATTAAGGCGCCACTACCAAAACTGCGAACTAAGTCCAAAGTAGCATCAAAAGATTGATACACTACCCTACAATAGTTCCCAGGTATAGCATCATTCACTGAACCGCCCCGAGGATGGGAGAGATGTTGAATCAAGCGGAACTTACCCAGCAGGGGATATACAGAGGTTATGCAAAGGAGGACAGGGAAAGGGACCTTCCATCCTCCCCAGCAAAACCTCCGCACTCACTTTCCTCCTCAATTCCCCTGGGAAGTCCCTGGCGGAACGCAAATTCTGTGACGCCCTTATCCGTAAAGGCCCCTTTATAGGTAAATGAAAACCAACTGTGAAACCTTCTAACAAAAACAAAGCATCCTCTCTACGAGGATATAACTGTAACCATCTGGTAAGAGAATCTAAGCATACTGGAGAAAAGGCTTTAACCATTTCCTTTGTGACTCTCTCCTGTGACGCACTTCCTGAACCCCGTTGACAATCCTTGGCTGGATGCTCCCCCCCGCAGAGACGACAGGAGTGGCGAAAACGACAGCCTGCACCCCGCGTACACTTGAAGTCATTATAGGCATAACATTTACCTCTCCCCCCTCCCGCCGTCCCCTGTCTGTTGTTTGCAAGATCCTTACGAGGGGGAGCACCATCCAAGGGGGGCCGACGCTGCTGCGACACCTCCAGCCAAACCTCTACGTCTTTAACCCCAAATGGAATCAGGAGAGCACCGTTATGCTTCTTGCGAAATTGAGAGTCATATTCGCGCCATGCCAGATTACGAGACCTGACGAACATGTCGAGTACCAAAAATAAATATCTTATAATGTTAACATGTTCGTCTGCCCTGGTCTCCAAATAACATGTCGCAAAAATGAGCATTCCCTTCAGCCATGTGTTGAAGCTGCAAAAGGCATCTTCGCCAATGCCGCCCGACTTCTTTGCCTGTGTGAATCCCTTTTTCATATCATCTGTGAGCGAAAAAAGGTCCACGAATTTTCCCCTGCGTATTCTGCTTCTAACACTTTTACGCAAGCCCCTAAGCACGGCCGTATTAGCACAGTGAACCATGTCTGCGCCTGCTTCTTGCGCTTTAGCCCCTATCTCATCATCCTTCCTAGTATTGTTACTAGACTTTTTTGCTAGACGCCGCGCTACCATTCGCGCAATTTTGTGGGGGCGTGCAGGGGATCCAGAAGAGTGTGAAGAGGAAGAGGAAGAATCGGTAGAAGACATGTCATTTTCATGCTCACTAGAACCTGATGGGCCCGGAACTCTTCGCCCACTTTATCTCTTGTTTCCGCACTTGTCCCGGTCACCGTGGTAGAAGGATCTTGTGCCGTTTCAGACAACGAAGGCATTACAGCCACCGCGGTAACTTGCCCGCTAACCGCATCTGCACCTGAAACTGAAAGAGATGTGTGAGGCACCGGCAACGTGGACAAGGTAGCGATAGTGGGCGCGGGAGTCGGGTCCACCACCGGAGGGGCAATGCGAGGACCTCGAGCCCACTTGACTGTTATTATCAACAGAGGGGTTCAAAGGAAACGTATGGGAAATAGGAGGATAAAGCACAGGCCGAAGAGGGGGTGCGGCCGGGGCAGAGGGGTAAACTTGCCAAGGCGGTACGTAAGGGTAATACAATTGCTGCTGTGTTAAAGCTGAAGGGTAGTAGATGGGGGGTGCTGTAAAATGTGCCCCGTACACAGAAGAGGAAGGGGCCACTGCAGGGGAGGATAAAACAGGTGGGGCAACACCTGAACTCCATGACGCTTGGCTCCAATTAGGACCAGCCATGGAAAGGGGCATTGGTGATGCGCTCGCCGCTGCCTGACTACCTGCTGGCGTGAACCACGGGGGCTGATAAGCCGCCTGCGATACTACACTAATGGGTACCACCCCACCGTGAGTGGGGAACCAGCTGGGAGCTGGTAAGCGTGGCGCTATGCTGCTGTGCAGCTGACTGGCCGTGCCGGCAAAATAAGGGGAGCTCATCCCCAAAATGGCGCCCGGCTGTAAGATGGCCGCCGGACCCGCCGTGTGAGCCAGGCCGACAGGACCACCCTGCGCTAAAGAGGCAGAGGAGGAGGTAAGCGGGGAAACAAGCCCACCTCCCAGGCCCGCATAAGGCCATGTGGAAGGACCAGCCATGTGCCCGGCTGCAGCGTAGGGACCTGTCGCCGACAGGTGACTCGCGGAAGGAGCCCCCGCCGGAACAGGTAAGAGGGGAGTGCTAGGAGGTGGAGAAAGGCTGACTATGCTGGGCAAACCTGTTAGCGGCGCGGGACCAGAGGCACCGGAAGATGTGCCCGGCGACGGTGTGGGGATGCTGTCGGTCGCGGAAGGAGGTCGCTCCGCCATGAGGCCTGAACCTGGTGCAGTCTGGGGAGGGAGAGGTACTGGGGAAGCCTGTCTGATGGAGGGCTGCAAAAGCAAGGGAGGGGGCGTGGCCAAAGAGGGAGAGCCTGTGTGTGCTGGGGGACTGCCGGGGGGGATGATGGATCCACCCGGAGACAAAAGTAAGAGGGCAGGCTGAGGAATGGGGGATGGACCGCGGGCGGGAGCGGAGCGAATGGGGCAGGCAAAATCAGCCAGCCCGCTGGGGGGAGGAGCGGAGCGGCGGGCCCGTGACATTATGAATGGAAAGTGGAAAGATGCAATCGAGTGCTGGCAATGTGCAACAATGAGCAGACTAGCAACCCAGATACTTAGCTCTTATAAGAAGATCAACTAAAGAGACTGAGCTAAATTCTGGCAGCCCTTTAAATAGACAAAACCTAGCTCCACCTCCTAACAATCCTGTAGGATAATCCACTCAATCTGACACAAACAGTTTAACCCAGCAACAAGGCTGTCATCAACACCCACACACAGCAGAAAACCAGCAATCTTACCTTTCCTCAATTCTATTCAAATTTCGTCCTCCATACTGCTGGCTTGTGCACCTGCCATGCAGCACCGCGTTTGATATAAGGGATACCACTGTGGTGGTAAATAGAGTGTGATATGTATACAAAAAATATCCAACAAACATGCATGTTGTTTAAAATCACTATTGGAAACCTATCTTAAGACTGTAGCCTCACTAAACAGTGTTTCAACTGGACGTATACAAAGTTGTTTTTTGTTTTTGTTTTTTGTTTTTTTCTTCTGCATGACAGTGGAATTACTGCTCATTAGAAGAATAGGAGATTATTTTCATACTGACCATTTTTTTGGGAGTTGAACTACGGAATACGGAGTTTTCTCAAATAACATTTATTCTATATCTCCTTCGGGATGGAATCACTATTATGACAACTGGATTCATCAGTTTTTATCATGATATATGTTGATAAACAGCACTGAATTATGCTCCATAGGAGCCTATACAATATTCATGCCATCTAATACTGCTTTTATTATGTATGGTGCATACTGATATCTGTGTTCATGTAATTAGGTAGCTATATTCTACTCTGTCATTACTTATATCATTTTATTTTATTTTCATATTTATTTATTTTCATTTATTTTATGTACTCTGTGTTGTTTTCTGATCTTGTAGTGATAACGTGATCACTGCATGTTTCATGTTTTAACTATTAAACTCATTACCTATTGATTAGCGCCCTTACCTTTTCTCTGTTCTTGATATTTCTCTCTTGGGAGTGATCCAGTTTTTGCCAAATTGGTAGGGCTAGCTGTTAATAGATAGAGTGTGTTTCAAACTAGACCCCTATTGTGTCTATAGGTAGTAGCGCCTTTGGATTTTTCTTTTGTTGTCTTTAGCCCCATACTGCCACAGGCTCATTACTACTAGGAGAAGAATAATTTACTGTTCAGTTATCCAGGTCATTGGCTCTTTGCTGTCAGGGTATTTTGTGCAATTGTATTATTTATGCCTCATTGTTTCATATACAATAATAACCATTTGTAACCCATTCAGGTCACAGAGTATTGCAGATGTGTCAGTGAAGGCTTCATTTAGTCCAGATAAAATAATCCTCACAAATAAGAATAGTGAGATAACTGTAAAAATTTGCTTCAATGCTCACTTCAGACCTGCAAGCTCCAATAAACAGTTAGGTGAGTAACTATGAATATTATTATTATTATTATTATTATTATTATTATTATTATTATATTATTATTTAAATAATATTTAAATCTTGAGACTATCATGTTTGAAATATAAAATATTACATTTAAAAATGTAATTGCATTTATAAATCAACACAATATAGAGTATATAGATGGCAGGGTAAATACAGTGATATACAGCATTCAACGATCGCTGCAGGTGAGCTGACTTTTAGGTGTATTTAGGTGCGGGTCTTTAGAAGTGGAGATGTTGCCCATAGCAACCAATTCGATTCTACTTAACATTTAACTAGCACCTTCTAGATCTAGAAAATAATAGCTAGAATCTGATTGGTTGCTATGGGCAACATCTCCACTTCTAAAAACCCTGCACTTTAGTAAATATACCCCACACAGTCTGTCCGTGTCCACGTGCCAGGAGCTCTGTGTTTATGCTGCCTGTGTAAGTGCAGGAAATCAGAGTACGACAGAGGTTCCTAAACTCTGCCATTACAGTCCAGGTTTTAAGGATATCCGTGCTTGAGCTCAGATGGTTAAATCAACCTGACGGAGGTACTAGTTAAGCCACCTGTGCTCAAGCATAGATATTCTTAAAAAGTGGACTGTAATGGCGGAGTTTGGGAACCTCTGGGGTATGCAGTTGCTAAGGTCCCTGAGTTAATACATGGAGTACATGAAGCAGCCGTGTGCCATTAGTCTTAGGATCCATCAGGGCAAATTGTAGCTTCATCGGTTTAGTATCCTGTTCCGCTCCATTACATCTCACTTACAAAGGAAATGTGACTGTATTTGTCAACCGTGGTCTTATCTTTCCTTTCAGTGGCCATCACTTACAATGCGACACTCGATGCTGATCTCATGTCATCACGAGTGACGTCAAGAGGACAGTTTAAGGAAAATGGTGACCGATGTATAACAAAAAACGTTGACATAAGCACAGAGGAAAGGTGTTTTGACCACGTTTTTAATGTTCAGGTATGTTCAGAACATGCAATTGCAAAGAAAATTGTAAAGCAGATTGTGTCCTGGGCTCCATATGATTGCATGGACAGAGAACGGAGGTTTGGCATTGGGCTGTAGACACTCTCTATATACTGCTGGCACTCCTGGTCTCCCCCTTCCCCATAGATGGAGTTATCAGTATATACTACTGGGGTAATTGCCAAAGTTAGTGTAAATAGTCTTAAAATAGATGGAGTTGTGAGCTGGCCATGCACATTTACATTATGGGAGATATTTATAAATCTTTCTGTTTTCTGTGCATTAATGCACATTGCGTATTGCTGTGTTTGCGCCACAATTTATAAAATGTTAAGTTTGTTGGAGCTTGGCCAAGTCTCTTATGCCGTAATGGGAAAAGAGGGAGAGAAAGGAGGCTGTATTATATTGTCTCATATACCCCCATATACTATATACATATGTGTCCTCATATATCTAGCCTCAACACTGTGTAATAGAGCAATGATCCTACATCCCTAAAAATCTAGAAATACAATGACCATTCAATGTCATTAGTCTCAGGAGACCAGTCTTGTACTCGTCTTGTGAAAACATTGGAACATTCTGTTTTTTTGTATACTTAAAGGCAAGGAGGCCTATTCCCACTGATGTCTCAAATTGGCCTTGGTGGGATGTGAGGTTATATGAAGGTATATTTTCTGTGTGATAGCAGGTGGGGGTATATGGAGATATTTTAGCTGTGTGATAGCAGGTGAGGGTATATGGAGTTATACTGGCTGTGTGATAGTATGTAGAGTTATACTGGTTGTGCGAGGGCGTGTGATAGTATACTGGTCATACAATAGGGTTGGGTATGGAGTGCCGGCGGTTGGGATGCTACTGGTCAGAATACCGACAGCGGCATCCTGACAGTCAGAATCCCGACACCCATCTTGGAACAAGGTAAGTCTACCCATAACCCCTACCCTAACCCTCTCGGTGCCTAAACCTAACCCCCTCCCTAGTGCCTAAGCCTAACCTCCTAAACCACCCTAAACCTAACACTCCCTCTCCGTTGCCTAAATCTAACCTCCCCCCTAGTGCCTAAACCTAACCTCCCCCACCCCGCACCCTAATCCTACCCCTCCCTGCCCGGTGCCTAACCCTAACCCTCCCCCTCTTGCCTAACCCTGACACCGCACCCTAACCCTCCCCTAACTGGCGATACTTACCTTCGGGATGCCGTCAGTCGGGATACTGGTGCCGGGATTCCAACGCTGTCGGCATTTCAGCGCCGGTATTTAGACTGTTGGCATCCCACACCCCAGGATGCCGATTACATCCCGTACAATAATATATAATGTTAATGGAGGTATTCTGGCTGTACGTCAACAGGTGTTGGTATATAGAGGTTTATGGCTATGCTTCAGCATGTGATGTTATATGGAGATATACTGACTGTATGGTGGTATATGAAGATGTACAGGCTGTGTGGTGGCATATGATGGTATATGAAGGTTTCCTGGAAGCGCGATGGCATGTCAGTGTATGTTAATGTGTACTGGCTGTGTGGTGGTGTATGACGGTATATGATTGTGTACTGTCTGTGCGGTTGACATATGGGGTATATGAAGGTATATATGCTGGCTTTTTCGGCTGGCATGTGAGGGTGACTTTCTTGGTTTATATGGCACCTACTAGATCCATGAATTTCCAGTAAACCACTTTTATTCCTTCCATAATTGACTTTTATCAGTGGTTTTAAACAAACAACAGACAAACTATTATTAGGAATGGTTAACTTGCTGTAAGGCTGCTATAAAGATCTAACAGACCACAGGTCTTTTACTCTTCTGTTTTCCTCTGTAGATAACACAATTGCTTCCAGATTTCTCCCATCTATTCCATATGACTGACACATGGATGTGACTGTGATAAATAATACAGTCCTCTGTCTGGTTTACTTACTGCTAGATATAATTTAATTTTAATTGATTTGTACGATTGCACTAGGAATAATGAAATAGTCTGTCTCGGGCAGAGCTCTAGTGTTTCTATATTTTAATTTAAATTCCGGTGTGATCTGCTGGCCAATCAGGCGACTCCAGCTGTCTCCAAAGTATGTAGATTGGTGACCATAAATAGCAGCTTCCTACTCACAGCTACGAGACTAACGGATTTCATTCCAGTGAAGCTGTAATTAGAGCATTAGCTCCTTGATGAAAGAGTGAATAATGCTGCTAACAATTATATAACATATCTTACGTAAACAGTGAATTTCATTGATGAAAGAGAGAATATTGCTGCTACCAATTATGCAACATGTAAACAGTAAATTATAGAACGAATAAATAACACATCTCCTAAAATGTAAACAATATTACTGTACAAATAATAAAATGTTCACATATACAAAATCTATCAGCATATTTCAAATGTGGGAGACACAAAGATCCACCCAAAAAAAAAATACACAGCCCGTCTTGTCACACATCGGGGGTCTTACCCAAGTTACCGGATCCGGCGGTGCCATCTGTGATCTCCATCGCTTCTGGCATCCCTGAGACCTGCGCTGGCACTGCTGCATGTCTGCTTAGCGTTTATCTGTCAATTCCCGTGGCGGCGGAACAGATGCATGTCCATCTTGGATTTTCCCACATGACTACATCTGCCAACCACATTCCAGCAGCCATGCTCACATGATCTGCTCGGCCAATAGGTGCTGGCAGTGCCCTATTTAAACCATCTCCTGTGTCCAGATCATTGTCAGAACCAAACTCTTCTCCCTGAATATAGTCTCTTGGCAGCAGTGGCTTCCAGCTCTGTTTTCCCTTTTCTACATCAGACTCAGCCATCAGTGATATATGCTTACAAATTGCATCTGACTCAGCTTCCAGTGTTCTCCATTCAAGTGCATAGTGTTTTAGACTAAGGGGTCTATTCACTAAGCAGTGTTAGGAGACAGAGTGAAAAGTAATATGAAAGTGATAAGGTGCCAGCCAATCAGCTCCCAACTGTCATCTCACAGGCTGTGTTTAAAAAACAGTTGGGAGCTGATTGGCTGGCACCTTATCACTTTCTTATTACTTTTCACTCTGTCTCCTAACACTGCTTAGTAAATAGACCCCTCAATCTCCAGCTTCCTGCGTATGAGCGCATTCCGCATCCATTCAGTCCGCATTCATCTCTGGTATCTACCGTCTGGGCTGTTCTGCGCTTCGCACCCGTTCCAGAAGTTGTCCCACTACATGCTGATGCATTCATCTACTCTCGATACTATGCAGCACTCCTGTATCATCATCTTCTGCAGGCTGGTACTTCTCTGTGATCACATCTACTGCCTCTCTCTACTCACTACAGTTCTGAGTACAGTACCTTCAAGAGACTATACCACTCGTGCTTCCACCACTCTATCCAGTATTCTCCTAAAATATTACATTATCTCTGTTGGGTCACAAGCACCCACACATATCCTTCTACTAGTGGTCTAGATGAATAGTATCTTAATTAAGGCTTCAAGCTTCCACTACTTTCCCAAATACAAAGCTAACTGGAAGGGTTCTGATCCAAGTCTACAAATCCCCACGGATGTGACTCACCTGATTAGTGATCAGTAATATATGTAATCACATTGACACGTACCACAATAGATAATCAATAGATAGACACCAGAAGTTAGACAGGCAATAGGTTGACAAGGTGTAAAATTTCAACATGGTCAATAGGTCGACATGCAAATGGTCAACACAGCAAAGGTCGACACATGTTGTTTTTTGTTATTTTAACCCTAATCCTAACCTTTCCCTTAGTACCTAAACCTAGCCCTCCCCCTAGTGCCTAACCCTAACCTTTCACTTCCGCAGCTAAGCCCTTCAGGTGCATTGGGGCAGCACAGATGGTGTAATGGTTAGCGTTACTGCCTCACAGCACTAAGGTCATGGGTTCGATTCCCACTATGGCCCTAACTGTGTGGAGTTTGTATATTCTCCCTGTGCTTGCGTGGGTTTCCTCCGGGTGCTCCGGTTTCCTCCCACACTCCAAAAATATACTGGTAGGTTAATTGGCTCCCAACACAAATTAACCCTAGTGTGTATGTGTGCGCATGAGATAGGGAATATAGATTGTAAGCTTCACTGGGGCAGGGACAGATGTGAATGGTAAGATATTCTCTGTAAAGCGCTGCGGAATATGTGTGCGCTATATAAATAACTGGTAATAATAATAATAATAATAATAACCCTAACCCTAAAAATCATGAAAAACCATGTGTTGACCTTTTTTTTGTGTCGACCTTTTGACCATGTTGACCTTTAACACTGTCGACCTTATGTACGGATGACCATTTAACCCTGTCGAACTTTTAACCCTGTCGACCTATTTACTGTCGACCTTCTGGTGTCTATATATTGACCAGGGCCGTAGCTAGGGTAGTGCGGCCGGTGCCATCGCACAGGGCACCACAGGTCAGGGGTCACTGTTTGGGCCTGTCAAATTTCTGTTTATAATCATTCTTGCTTGTAGCTTCCTCTTATTCCATCCCCAGCATCTCCTGGCCTCTCCTATCTCTTCCCTGGCCCTTCCCCATGAATTCATGGCCCTTTTTTGGGTGCATTATGTCCCTTTGAAAAATTAGGGGGCGCCAATGCTCTTTCTGGCACAGGGCACCAAAAAATCTAGATACTGCTCTACTATTGACTATCTATCTACCATCCGTATACCCTTGGAGGACCATGCACAGTGGCAACATCTCATTAGGGGTGATACCGGCAAACAGTATCAATTTTCAATGCCCAAAAGTGATCTAGGTTGGTCCCCTCTCACTTATGGATCATTTATGAAAAAGTGTTTTCTAAAAAATAATTTGAAAATGAAAATAATAATAAATATTATGTTTACTATTGTTAATAAGTCTAGTACTTTGTTGTCAGGGAGAAAGCATACTGTATGTATTTTTAGTAACTGATTAGTAACCAAACAATTGTGTTTTCCTATTAACAGGAGACATCAGACTCGGAGAACGCCCTGGCATTGCGCATTAATATCGCCGCTCAAAGACCTAATAGCAGTCCGGTTTTAAATCCGTATTTGTCTGGCTCCAGCGAATGGTTTGTAAGTAAAGAAATAAGTAAAATATTCAGTTTACAATTTGTAATATTATTCAGTGTTTTGTTTTTTTTCACGGTTATATCACGGGGACACTTATTCCCAGCTCATACTGCCAGTGAGGGACAAAAACAGTACAAATGTAAAAATTCAAAGTTGGAATACAGAATATTATTTGTAGTTAATGCCGTCTGTCATGTGACAAAAATACAATAAATATCTTTTTAGTCAAACTGGGAAATTGGCATTCATTGTGCATTGGCCGAGATGGTCAGAGCCTAATACTTGCTTTATTCCACTTGTATCCTACTTCTACAGAGAGACAATCTACTAAGAGAGAGAGCTCAATAAACTGCTCTGATATATGACCAGTGTCCAAGCTCTTCACTATGCTGCTTATGTCGCTACTGCATAATATTATTAGTTTTAGTTCATTAACTTTAATTAAGGTTAAAGGCTGACAACCTATTTCCGGTTATATTGGGCAGGAGGACATGAAATGCGAGAGTGGGAAAATAAACTAATAATGGACCCTTGGTAATTGTACAGGGTCTTAACGAAGGGTGTGTGACTGGTGCCACCACCTATGGTGCAAATCTGAGGAGAATGCAAGTTTTCTACCCTGACACCACCATTTTTCAGCTAACCAGAGAGGCACCCAGCTACATAGAATGGTGTAGGGCACATTCTTGGGATGCCCATCTTCCTGCTCCTGGCATATATTATGTGATATCACCATGTCATGTGGTGGGGCACCGGCCCAGGGAGCCTCTGTCCCCTTCTACGGCATTGTAATTCTATGACGTATTATAATCAAATGTTATATACTTCTATTAATATGGGCAGCACAGACGGTGTAATGGTTAGCATTACTGCCTCACAGAACTGAGGTCATGGGTTCAATTGCCACCACGGCCCTACCTGTGTGGAGTTTGTATATTCTCCCTGTGCTTGCGTGGGTTTCCTCCCACAATCCATAAATATACTGGTATTAATTGGCTCCCAACACAAATTAACCCTAGTGTGTGTGTGTGCATGTGATAGGGAACATAGTATGTAAGCTCCACTGGGCAGGGACTGGTGTGGAATATGTGTGCGCTATATAAATAACTGGTAATAATAATAAAAAAGATAATATATTAGTATAATGTACCCGGGTCAACTCAGACTCCGCCCAATCTCTGCTGTTCATCGCACACACACATCTTCCCCCCTCCCAAGCTCACTTGTGGCTCTGTCCTGACTCCCCCGCGCAGCTCTCTTCCGACTACACCCCCCCCCCACTACGACACTTTATCTTACCCACCATTCCCATACTTACCCCGGTGTCTGCTCCTCCTCTCCTAAGGCTGTCCTGTCTCCCTAGCAGGGGGAGCTGTAGGCTTCCAAAGTGTGCGCATTGATGGGACAGCCTTACAAAATTATTAAGTAGATGATCAAAGTGCAGGAGAAGGATGAAATTACATTTTGTTTTGTTTATGTTCTGCATTAGATCCCCTTTCTAAAGGAGTGTGGAGACGATGGAGTTTGTATATCTGACCTCTCACTACAAATTGAGCAGAAACCAAAGGATGTGTAAGTTGGTTACTGTTATTATACATGAAGCATTATTGTATCATCAGGAACACTAAGCATATTGGGGCTCATTTAGTTTTTCCATGTACATAGGAGACAATGCACTTGAAATAAAATGATATGCTCAAATGTCCCATTATACGCATATCAATATGCATCCAAATAAAACAAAGACATTTGTGCCAGACGTATGTACTATGGATAGGAGATACCATAGAGATGTGACATTGTACTGGGAGCATAGTGGCACAATTCTTAGTATTGCTGCCGCAAAGCACTGTGGTCATGAATTCAATTCCAACCAGGGCTTTATTTGTGTAGATTTTGTATGTTCTCCCTATGTTTGTTTGGGTTTCCTCCAAAGTACTCCAGTTTCCACAATCCAAAACATAGTGGTAGTTTAATTGGCTTCTGACAAAAATTAACCCTGGTATGTAAGTGTGCCCATTTGATAGGGAATATAGATTGTAAGCTGCACTTGAACTGGGACTGACGTGAATTATTAAATATTCGTTATCAATTCCTTTGTCCGTGGAAACAACAGTTTTTGCATAATTACCACTTGTCCTTCAAGGGCCAATCTCATCTGCTGTGGTCGAGGGTGTTTGTCCCTGTTCCACCATATGAGGCAGGGATGGGGTTCTACTCCCACCTTTTGTTGGTCCCAAAACAGAACTTGTCCTTGTCCTTTCGACCCATTTTGAAACACAAGGCTCTCAACTTACATCTGTAAGTTGCTAAGTTGAAGATGCAGTCAATCCATATGGCCATCAATTCCATGGAGCAGGATGAGTTCCATGGATATATAAAGATGCGTACTTGCTCTTCTCAATCTGGAAGGGGCATCACTGACTCCTCAGATTTGCAATGGGCACTACCATTCAGGGCTCTCCACTGCAGTCTGGCCACAGCCCTCCATGTCATCACTATGGTCATGGCTGTGATGGTGGTGCACTTGGGAGTGATGATCATCCCATATCTGGATGACCTCCTCATCAATGCGAGCGCAGAAACTTTGCTCCAGACTCATCTGCAAACGAACACAAGGAAAGAGCATGGTTGGGTGATCAACTTCCAGAAGTCATACCTCATCCTGTCACAGTGCATGATCTTCCTCGGGCTCCTATTCACCATCAGGTGTCAAAAGGAAAAGATCTTGGCTAGCCACAGGCATATTCTTGCCCTGCTCTCTGCCAAGCAGTAGTTCTTCTGTGCATGTAGTTGCTGAGCAGGATGGTATCTGGATTCGAAGCGATTCCGTTGGCTTGCTTCCCTTTTGCGGACTTTCCAGCTGCAACTTCTTTCTCGCTGGTCTTGAGCGACTCAAGTGTTCCAATTGTTACAGACAATCCATCAGTCACAGCAAATGCAACCTTGAATAGGGTCTTCCTCTGTCAAACTGGCAGTGGACAATAGTGGCCACCGATGCCAGCCTGTAGGGTTGGGGCTTGGTGATGCTGGGCCTACATCTCCAAGGAGTTTGGTCTCAGGCAGAGGCAAGACTTCCCATAAATGTCCTAGAGTTATTGGTAATTTTTCTGGCTCTCCTTAAGGAGCCTATTCGTCTTTTTCCTTCAGACGCCTCCTGCAGGCATTTTTGCACAGCAGCAGCTGCGTCCAAACTGTGCATCTCTTAATCAGGTCCACTATAAAGCTACATATATAGTCAGAGGCTTGGTGCTTGGAAGTATTAGGGTGTTGTTTCTGAGTATTAGAGGGGAAGGTTGTTACAAAGAAGAACACCCAGGAAGGATCCCCTCTCCATACATGTCCTTCCCCAGGACCAAGTGGCATGCTGAGCTTTCAATGCCCCCAGATTTCAGTCTGCCAGGTACTGACAACCATTAGATCCACAGGAAATGCAGAGAACTATGCAAAGTTTGTGAACTGGGTAATTAAGTCCAGATGGCACCTGAGTGTATAGACACATTACTTTGGGACAAAATCTAATATATATATTCCTTACCCCATAACAGCAAATTACCATACGTTGTCAGTGATAAGAATAGACGGCTACTGTTTCAAGTGACATTGAGAAATAAAAGGGAAAATGCATATAACACAAAGCTGAAAGCTGTTTTCTCCGAGAACCTGTTCTTCGCATCATCATCCTCTTCTGTGAGTATGTTCTCGTTTTATTTTGTGTATTTGTGGAACCTCAACAGAAATCTTATGACGCACAGGCCAACTAAATACGCCGCCATTTTAATAATTCTGCCTTTTTCTAGTCGCTACAGAACTGATTGGTGCATTGCCAGGTTTACCAGATGAGCTCGCAAAACCTCTGCTTCTCTATATGTAGGCAGCCGGTTCACTTTAATATCTGGTCCAGTGATCAGATGGTTTGTGGCGAAGGCTTAATACCTTCCAATGGACCTTATTTTGAAGACATTTTTACGGGACATTCCAGATTTCTGGGCCACTATAGGGGCGTAGTTTCTGTACAAAGTGGACATATTGGGCCGGGTTTGGGTGGATCAGGGTAGAGTTTGGTTGGATCGGGGGTCAGACCTATTTAGTCCCGATTTGACCTTTGTAAATGTTGGGTGATATGACAGACCCTCCATCCCTGTGTTACTGTACCTGCGGCTTTGGGTAGTGACATACTGTACAGGCACTTGGAGCACCTGTGTTTCACTGTAGTCAACTTCCGCTTATTACTGCACATTGCAGGCAGTATAGAGTCAATGCTCTCTGCACACGCTAAGGGCAGGGTCAGCATACAGTGTGCGTGTGTGCTTCATGTGATAGGAACTCCGCTCTATCGTTATCTGTTGCTTGTAGATAAATACAGAGGGGGGGGGGGGGGGATTCAATTAAGTCTGAGTCACACATCTTTTCATTAGTTCCATCAGTCCTGTGAGGAGCATTATACCTGGAGTAAGGCTCAACAATATCCCTCATGTTTGCTCACCACGTCTGGAGTGTGTCACTATGCTTAATGTATTCTCCTGTCATCAGCCCTATTTATCTATCTGGCTGGAAGCAGTCACTCTTCCTTTCTGTAGCTGATGAGCAGGGTTTGTCTTTCACTATTAGGGGTCTATTTACTAAGCAGTGTTAGGAGACAGAGTGAAAAGTGATAAGGTGCCAGCCAATCAGCTCCTAACTACCATCTCACAGGCTGGGTTTGAAAAATGACAGTTGGGAGCTGATTGGCTGTCACCATATCACTTTTCACTTCTCCTAACACTGCTTAGTAAATAGACCCCTTAGTGGTCTATTCAATCAACTCACCCCCGCGGGTCCGGCCAAGTAAGTTTGGGGGAGATAAAGTACCTACCAATCAGCACTTAACTGTCACTTTACAGGAAGTGGGCGGGATGCATGACGATCACCACAAAGGACCACTCTCTTGGTAAGAGCGGCCCTTTGCGATGGAGGGACTTCCGGGTCTAAGCATACGCAGAAGGACACACGAGCTGTGGGGGGTGCTGGGAGGCATTCGATTGGATCCCTCTCTCAGCGCTCTCCTGATACAAGCTCATAGGCTTCTATGGGTAACACCATCAGAAAGATGGCGTTACCCTCTGCAACCAAGGACACTCCGGGGCTTGGTGCATATGAGAAGTGCAGTCAAACTCACATTTTGGGGGTTTGACCGCATTTCTCCCTTTGATGCATCCAGCCCTGTGTTTGAAAAATGACAGTGAAGCTGGGTACACACTGGAGCAATGTCAGGCTGATTTGCCATTTCATAAAGACAAGTCGCCTACATCGCTCAGTGTGTACACTCAGTATGCGGGTCCCCGCGGTCACTAGCGGCGGCGTCAGGTTTGACGTACTGCACATCAAACCTGACGATTTTGCATGCGGGCTAATGTATGTTAATGAAGGACTGAACAAGTGATCGTTCTGTCGTTAATTAATCGCTGTAATGTGTACCGGCAATCATGCGATGTACAGGGTGTGCCTGGACATCGCCATGATTACCGGTCGTTTCAGTGTGTACCCAACTTTAGGAGCTGATTGGTTGGCACTTTATCTCCGTCCACTTTATCTCGCTCCAAGGCTTAGTACATAAACTCCAAAGACTTAACATAACAGTTAGGAGCTGATTGGTTGGTACTTTGACTCTCTCCAAGGCTTCCTACATTCCCCCCCCAGACAGGGGCCTATGATTTTTATTGGTTATGATGTCATGCATAAAGTGAATCCATATGTGGGGAAAATCAGTTTTTTGTAATTATATATTTATACTGTAAGTATTTATAATTTGTACTGATTTAGTTATTTATGTTGCAGGGTGACGGAACAGAAGTATTGTGCCAAGTTGGCAATACACAGTCCGTCAGCTGTCTGGTTGGTTTTCCATGCCTGAAAGACAATCAAAAGGTATTTAAATGTGTTATTATTAAAAGAAAATGAGTGAATGGCATTTTGAAGGGAAAAATAATAAAACGACTTTCAGTTTGTTGTACTTTTACTGTTTATTTTTCTAGCATTTTATATTTGATACTAAGGGCCTAATTCAGCAGTGCACTCATGTGCAGAACAGGTCTGCGAGCCCGCACGGAGACTGACAGCAGACTGTCTGTGATTGACAGTCTGCTGCCATTTGGGGGTGGGGAGGGGGCGGTGTGCCGCCGCCATTGCCGGGGAGGGAAGAAGCCAGGATCTCCATCGGCTGATGGAGATTTCCTGGTCTCTTCCTCTAAACTGCGGCGGCCGGCTGCGGGGCCCCATTGGCCACCTTAGCTGGCTGATGTTACGCAGATTATCCGATGCTGCTTTGGACAACGCAGCTCGCATAAGTAATGCCTCCTGCTGCATTACCATATCTGCAAGGATCGCAATTGCAAAGCTGCCTGCGTGCATACATCATATCTATAACCTGCGTGCATACATCATATATCTATAGCCTGCGAGCATACATCATATGTCTATAGCCTGCGTGCATCTTTGCAATTATGATGCTTGCAGAATCAGGCCCTAAACTTTAAACAACAATTTTAAGCAATTCCATTTATAAATTACAGGCCTGCATGGGTGAATTTCCTGCTTTAAGATACAGAGATTTATTTGGGTCCAGAACTGGCCAAAATCAGACAAATATGTGAAAATGTCCTAAATTTGTAATACTCGTAGATGCAATTTAGTAAAAAAAAAGCTAATTTTAAGGGTTGTTTATATTATTTCTATTTTTTTACCACCAATATATTATATTATGTATTATATTATGCTGTGTTAATATCACTAATTATGTCAGTGTTTAGGTTTTACTTGACTGTTATTCATAGAGAAAATCAGACAATTACAGTGATTTCTGAGGCTCAAGGGTGTAATTTTATTTTAAATTGATTTATTAATGGTGAAGTTATATACTGATGACACAATCGAGTACAAGTGGTAATTAAATGGAGAATATATAAAGGCGAAGCGAAAATCGTGTGCAGAGCTTGTCATACAACTTCCTTTTGTCTGCATGTTTGCCTTATGAGTTGTAATTGGACGAGGACCAATCTGCTTTGAAACAATGAGCCTTTGAAATACTTCCAATCCTCCTCAATGAAGCGTGATAATTGTACTGCTCGTAGTTAATAATTATATTTTGTTTAATGATTAGGTTTCATTTGATATCGGATTTGATTTCAACCTCAAACACCTTCAGGATAAAGCCTATATATACTTCCAGGCTATAAGGTACTGTTGATTTGTCTATACCAGCGTAGCTATACATGGAGCTATATATTTATTGTAGTTTAGGGCATTACTATCCATTCTGCTACCTGAGAGACCTTTTTACAGTACGATCATTCAAAAGTAGAGATGTGCGCAGACCTCTGTGTTTTGGTTTTGGCAAAACCAAGGTAAAATATAATTGGTGAAAGGATATCATATTATGATTGCGGAATAAATTTAATTTACAGCAGTCCCCACAGTGCTAATGTGGAAAGAAACACCCATTTGCAAAATCAAAGAAATAATGGTAAAAGAAGTGAAGGGGATTGGCGCTAAAAAGACAAATGGATATTCCAATAATAATTACCTGAATAACAGGGAACATGTATTGTAATATTTTTATTACATGAACATAACAAAGATAAACATACTTTCACATAGTTCAAATAAATACAATGGACAAATTAGGGGGTGATCCCCCAGCTTCTCACCATAAATGGGTGCTGCGATGGGCTAATGCCGACAGAGCAAAAGGGTCCTAGGTGGCTCGGCACCACCGCAGAAAATATGTGAGTCCAAACGGCTGTAGGTCAAAAAGTCCCCCAGGTGTAAGTTGCAAGCAGTACGTGCAACGCGTTTCGGGTTCCAATGAACCTTTTTCAGGTACGGATGACCTCGGTTTCGGATTGCTTTGTTTAAAATTGATAAGAACGGCTAAAATCATGTAAATTAGGACCTGTTGGCATGCAATCCAAAACTCGAGATTCATTTTTTAAATCTGAGTTTTGAACTTACAGCAGAACCCCAAAAGTGATCTGATCGATTCGACTTGGAACTCCTAAGTTCCGGTGTGTTCGTCTCCTGGGAAAACCGAACTGCACATCTCTATTCAAATGCATTATAGTTGCGACTTGAATCGTCCGAGGTTCCAAAAGTTTTTTTGTTTGTTTCAAAAAGTGTATATATATATAAAATTTTTCTCTGCTAGGGTTTTTTTAAGGCTGCTATTAATGGTTTTAATGGTTTACGATAAACCTCCTAATGGCTGACGTGTGTTTTGTGCTTAGGTCCTAATAACGTATATAAAATAACGACACTGAGAGATAAATGGCATTAATAAAAGTTAGCTATTTATTGAAAAGATCACAAATAAAAGACTGTATGGTGGCAAGAAAGGACGGGCAATAATCATCGCAGCCCAGCAATGCACCAATGCAAACACAAAATATGCATTGCAGGCGGAGTCCGCCATATGGGTGCTTACAACACACAACTAAAAAAGTGTATCCAACTCGACCTTGCAACATAACTAAAATCACCCGGAAGGGTGTAATGCTGCCCCCCCGGTGGGGTGGTTCAAACTTCAGACAAAACTGATGGCACCCAAATACAAATAAACTGCACCCGAACTGAATGACCTGCTGTTCTTTCTCGCCAATGGAAAATAGCCAACAACCGATCAAAACCTAATGAAAGGGAGGGTGGGAGGGCAAATTTCTAGACAAAGAGCCTTATACCATGTGACCACAAGCCTTAAGTACTCTAACCTTTAACCCCACCCACAAACACCTAACTGGCTAGAATTCTCCATGTGACCTCACATAAACCACCCATAGCCTTGTGGTTTAACCCACGACAGGCATAGTCTGCTTTCTGTTCTTCTTCAGAATGTCATGGACTACTGTGGCAACCACAGTCACATGGCACATGATGTAGTGAGCAGAGAGGCTTTGAACTCCCCTGTAATCTGTCTGCACTGCGACATCTTCCCCCTCCCACTCCTATCACATGACATTATGGGGTTGATTCAATTCAGCGAGAGTTGAATAGAAGTCCTGGAGCTATTCAATTGACTGTATTGCTAGGGCGACTACATTTTTTCTTATTGCACCCTCCTGAGGCTGTTTTCTGGATCTAACAGACTTGCGGCCGGCACTTTGGTCAGAGAATGCCTGTTCTCGCGACTAAACACCAAAGTTAAGTCGTGAGAACCGGCATTCTCCCGTATTCAATTTGAGGCGAAAAGCCGGAATCGGCGAATCATTTCGCCAGGCGGAAAAGTATCGCCGTATTCAATTTGAAAGACTTTCCGCCTAGGCGGAAAGTCAATGCAATGTAATAGGCGGAAAGGTTTCGCCTATGAATAGCAGGCGGAAAAAAGTGCAGAATTGGGGTTTTGGGGTGCAACATTGCGGGAACCCTCGTGCAGCCTTCAGACAGCCCCCCAAAGGTAAACTGTGTCAATTTTTTTTTTTTTTTTAAAACTTAACACCCCAAAAAATCACTTTGAATTTGGGGGGTAAAAAAAAAATGTTGGGGGACAAAGTTAACAACTAGCGAACTTGACTCTGGGGGGGTCCCCAAGTATGCCCCATGTGTTTTTTTCATTGCAGGGGCTTGCGGCAGGTGGATTTTTCAAGATTTTTTTAACTTAACTTTAGCAACTGTTAAATTTGCTGACCCCCTTTTTCAAGTCCCCCAAATTTGCTGGGATAAGTTATTTTCTGCAAAAAATACTCCTGAATGCTATTCTGCACCTCTTATACAAAAACGCTATTTAGCAGCTATTGAGCCTGTTTAAAAACAAGAAATACCTTCAGCAAGCCAAACCGGGGGTAACCATAGCTAACCCCCATGTCAGAGCATCTTTTGGGGGGTGTCAGGCTGATTTCCCCAAATCTGACAGGACTTTCCGCTTGTTTACGTTTCGCCAGGTCCCATTTTCGTGTACTTTCAAATTGAATACGGGGATATGCGGGCACGCGCGCGATACTTTTCCGCCTGCAAAACACGCGATGTAGGCGAAAAGTCTGGGAGGCGGAAAAGTATCGCGGGTCCAATCAAATTGAATATGAGCCTTAACTTGTAATTGTCGGACGAACAGCGCACGGAATTGAATAGCTCTGTGACCAACTTCTCGGCACTATTACCCTCGCGCTGAATTGAATGGCCCCCTATGAGAGCTGTGTGAGCAAGTGTCTGTGTAACAGGCTGACTGTCTGTCTGTGGCAGCCATGCTTGTTTTCCCTCCAGAATCTTTTTTTTCTAATAGATAATGATTTGTAGGAGGATAGCTGTGGAAAGGAGAATCAAATGCATATTTAAAAAATACATAACTTACTATTTAAGGGGAAAAAAACTTCTATGTGGGATTATAAATGAGAATAACCCCAGGTGTAGTTTAGTTAAAAATGCAGAGTTGAAAATAGGTTGGAAAGTGATATTATCACTGCTTTTCCAGTGCATCCACATACTGCATACAGTGTATATATAGGTGTATCTCTAATTTATTGGGCTTTGCCCAAAGACTGAGGATTTGGCATTTGCCAGTGAATACATATTTTCCGGCACACAATTAGGCACACTTTCCCAGAACGTTTGGGTCCACAATTTTTGTAGTTCACAAATGATCCTTTCAGACATCAACCAAAATTGTCCTCTTCATTTCTTATATAGACTACTATAACCATTCCTGTATGAACTGCATGCACTTTAAATTACAATACTTTCAAGTATTTAAATTTAGGAACACTGTAAAATAGAACAAATGTATACACTAGCATCAAGGTCCTTTTTAAAAAATAAAATGTATTCCTTTCCTTTTGCTGCCCACAAAACTTGTTACCGGAGATCGTGTTACCTTCTTATAGGCTCACTACGGAATGTGTTTTAAAATGAACTCAACTAAATTCTGCTTATTTTACAGTGAAAGCAACGAAGCTAATGAGCAAGACAATTCAGTCAACATATCTCTCCCTGTCCAGTACGACTCAGAGATACACCTCTCCAGGTAGAGTGTTACAATTTGCATTTATTATGTACTAGCTGGGATACCAGGCATTGCCCGGGTTAAAGAATGGACCTTGAATTACATCTGAAGCCTTTATTTTTTTACTTTGTCCTCGTCTATAACCCCATTCCATTGATCCTGAAACGGACCCCACTGTTTGCTAACATTGTGCGGTATACTAAAGGGGGAAAGCTTTGACAGGGAACACAGAAGTAATTCACACCTGGATATCAATGCAATGTAGGAGTAAATGACAGCGTAGGCAGACTTATTCTCTGACTGTTTGGAATGGGGTATATCAGGGGCAGAGTGACTTACAGGGCAGAAATCAGTATAGCTTCCCAAATCACTGCGGTTTCAGAAATCAGTGCAGATGAGAAATCATTGCCGAGAATAAATCAGTGCAGACCAACATTAGAGACCATGGCATATGAAAATGTGCTTGGTGAAAATTAGCAACTGTCAGTGCAGGTGCAGTGTGACAGTTGATCCTCCGACTTACTGCTCTTCCGTTGGAGCTCTGCCTGTTCCCCACTGGCACATATCAGCCTGTGCCTAACAAACTTCAAATACAGCCAAAAACCTAATCCTGGTCAAACTACAACACCATGCCAAAATTGGTGGAGCTAGTGTACAAAACTCTGGCCGTGCATAAAGGACAAACAGACAGAGACACACACATATTCACACACACTTTCTCGCTTACTATATAGATATACAGTATATATTATGAACAATAAGCTATTGGAGGTATGGGATACTGAGAATTACATCCAATTACTGCTCCCCTATTTTGAGGTAAATCAGTTATCTTTTTTATTCACTGTTAACATGAACAAGTCTAACAAGTTCTCATACCTGTCATACCTACCTAACTCATTTTCACAAAGTGAATTAAATTTAACTCTGCTTTGCCCACTCACTCACTCACACTCACTCACTCACTCACTCAGTAATTAACTCAGTCCAGCAACACCCTTTAGGGCTGGATAGCTTGGCTTGCTGCGGCCGGGTAGCAGTTTTGAGGGCTGATTATTCTTAGCAGGTAGTGGCCTGTGGGCCGTGGAATAAGTTGCACCCTTTGGGCCGTGTAGCAGCCTTGTGGGCTGGTAATTCTTGGCTAGTAGTGGCCAATGGGCTGTGAGAGAGATGCAGCCTTTGGGCTGTGTGACAGCCTTGAGGGCTGGTATGTCTTGGCTGGTAGCAGCCTGTGGGCCATGAGCATGATGCAGCCTTTGGGCTGTGTGGCAGCCTTGAGGGCTGTTATGTTTTGGCTGTTAGCAACCTGTGGGCCGTGGGCAAGATGCAGCCTTTGGGCTGTGTGGCAGCCTTGAGGGCTGGTAGGCCTTGGCTGGTAGACGCTGGCGTTGGCGCGCTAGATTGCGCACTAAGGACGCTGAGGTGCAGCCTATGTCGCCGGGTTGACACAGGCGTTGGTGCACTGGATTGCGCACTTTGGACACTGAGATGCGGCCTATGTTGCCGGGTTTACACAGGCATTTGTGCACTGGATTGTGCACTTAGGACACTGAGGTGCGACCAGTCCCGTCAAGTTGGCACAAGCCGCTGGACGCTGGATTGCGCATTCAGGACTGCGAGTGCACTCTGTGCCGCCAAGATGACACAAGCGGCTGGGAGTAGAAATGCACACCGTGCTGCCAAGATGACACGAGCGGCAAACAGCAGATGTTATGCGGACCGTGTCGCCTGGATGGTACAAGCGGCAGACAAGAAATAAAGCAAACAGGAGAACTGGAACTTGACCGAAACAAACAGAAGACTGGTCACAACCGGAAACACATGAAAACGCTATCACCGGCAAGGAATGAAGGGCTGGCTGCAATTTAACAGATACAGGGTCCAATCAGAGAAAGCCCTGCAAGCCTCCCTAATGACAGACTAATGTGCACCTGGCCTGTTCACACAGAGAAGACAATTAACTAGTGTGCAGCTGATACTGCACAGAGACAGACAGTAATTAGAACACATGAGATCAGCACACAGACAGACAGGAATGACAGCCTAGGCTAAATACTGACAAGACAGGATTTAATGCAGTGTCCCAGTAGCAACTAATGCTGGGTACACACTGACAGATACATTGGCCGATCGGCCAATATATCTGCTGCCCGTTGGCCAGTGTGTACCCGCGATATGTCTGTGAATGTCGTTGTTCACCGACATATCGCATGGGCTGTGCTGCACAGACATATCTGTCCATCGGCAAGTGTGTACTGGCGGTCTGCAGACCGCCCGTACACACACAGCAGCAGCTATGTGGAGGAGGCGGGACACGCCCCCTACCCACCCCTCGGCCGCCGGGACCCGAGGGCACAAGCAGATGCTGGCTGTTCAGTGTGTATGAACGACCATCATCTGCAGATATATCTGTCAGGTGTGTACCCACCTTTAGACTGGGAACTGCAACCAAGATGATCTGCTAACCGCAGATCCTAACACTCAGTTAACCATAATATACATATTTGCCAAAACATATTGGTAGCCTGTGAGCTTTAGATTAGAACATCCATCCATCTGTGTGGCCTTTTCCCTCCCAACCTCAAACTGCATTTTGTGTTATCTTCTCTGCAAGTATTAGCTTTGACCTTAATTAAATTAAAGGCTACAGGCAGGTTTGTGACGACGTTAGAAGGAAGAGACATCCTCGTAATGTAAACCGTCTTTCGTGCACAAACACATATATGATTATTTGCCTGTATGAGTTGTACAGTCTCTGCAACCACCCCGCCTATATCCACACACGTGGTTATATAGTCATCATCATTATTAGTGCGCACTTACTCCAGCCTTATCCTTGGTGCAGGGATTTGTCTCTTTGCACATAGCCCACAGTTCAGTTGACACATCCTCGCTAATACTTTAACTATGTGCAGATTCCCTGTTATCACCCAGTTATACCCCTTCAGCCACATGCAGGGATGCAATTGAGTTGCGTACGATGCTTAGCAAAGGAGCATACGCTGTGCGAAAACACACAAGATCCGTCCGCAATACTGACTTGCATCCAACCCTGCATCAGCCTTTTCATGTCTAGTGATGCTATTGGATGCATATTTTCAATGGACTATGGGACATATTTATCAAAGCTTTCTTATTATTATCCTTTATTTATATGGCGCCACAAAGGTTCCACAGCGCCTTACATAGTAAATAAATGAGCACACAAGAAAAACAGTTAATAGTAATACAAAACAATGCAGGACAAGGACATGGTTATAAATATAGCTGCATAACACAAAGCAACAGGACATGAGCAACCAAGTGTTAGGTGCTGTTGTGGGGAGTTAGGAGTACATGATACTATACGTAGGGGGAAGGAGAAGCACGTGAGGGAAGAGGGCTCTGCTTGTGAGAGCTTACATTCTAAAGGAAAAACAAGTGGAAGCAGCACTTACCGTGTGTAAATGCATTATTTTAGTATCGCTGGTATGTATTAAGAAGTAACGCAGGAGATATCGCAAATATCCTGCATTCCTCAAGTATCTGCATTTTTTTTCACTAGAACATCGCAGCACTCATGTCCTTTGTAGCAATGACGTTTTTATCAAGCTCTGAATTTTTGTTTATTTTTCGGCACTTGACGTCCTTTTTATTACAAGCTTTTGTTGGCATTATAAGGTTGTTTTGACTACAACATGAATGATGGATCAGATTCCTCCTCTGCGTGTCTGCAGCTGCTCCTCCACTTCCCCTCGGGCCTAGGAGCAGAGCAGCAGGGGTGCACCACACCGCCTATATTTTTAGCACTTTTATGTTTGATTATATTCCATGGTAAAAAAAAAAATGGGTATACAGTAGCACATAAGTCACATTTGTGTCAACTTAACCAGTCTTTACAAAGTTCAATCAATTAACAATCCATAATATGGTCAGCAGAAGAAAAAAACACATATAATGGGTATTCAGGTGTCTTTAGCGTAAGAAGATTCTGATCATTGTTATAATAGTTTATATCAAATATTGGCCTCATCTGTATTACCCAAAATGCGTATGTTGTCTTTGGGGCTGATTCAGCATTGCACGCAAGCGCAATGCTGAACGAGCAGGACCCGTCCTGCGAGTCTGCAGAATGGGTCCTCCGTAATCGCATGCAGCCCCTTCTGTGCGTCCGCCTGATTGACAGATACAGGCATTTAAGGGGATTTGCGGGGGTGGGGTTGGCCACCGTTCCCGCCCCGTTTTCTGGGAGTGGCAAGGCCAGGGACTGCGTCTACCTACACAGTTTCCAGGCCTCGCAAGCCAGCCAGCCTGAGTAAGCCGAGGCTTACTCAGCTGGCCGGCGGCCCGGCGTCATCCATCATCGCGACCATCGACCACCGACAGGCCAGCCTGTGACCTCGATCGCAGTGCTGGGATCGCAAATGCAGCAGGGGGTGTCCTACACCTCCTGCTGCATTTGCATATTTACAATGACAGAATTGCATTTCTGCACGCGTGCAGCTTTGCAATTCCGTTCCAACCTGAATCAGCCTCTCTAACCCTTATCGGTCCCTGGAGTTGGATGATTAGTTCATCTGCACAGTGAGGAGGAACTCGAGCACTGTTGCACATTCGGGAGACAGAGGGAACTCTTCGTCATGACAGTGGCGTATCAGAAGAGCTGTTCCGGACAAAGAAGATAAATAATACATTCCAGGAAAATAATTATAGATGTCAGAGTGTTTTGTGACATTAGCTCAAATCTTAATACATTTGCTCCTGTGTGAGTTGTGGTTTACAGCCACAATCCTAGTTCTGCGCTTTAAAAAATATGCACAGCCTGAAAACTGCAGCTGGGATGCACAGAAGTGTATACAAAAGGTATTTTTGCAGCAACAATATTTAGTCAATATCACAGGCCTATTTCTTAGGAATTGCATTAATAAATATTACCTTTATTACAGATTTTATTTAAAGATAGAAGTATTATCATACAGTGAGAAGGAGTCAGGATGACAGATAGGAGATAGGCTGGGTACAATTCAGAACGATGTGTATCCCACCTGACCCGATGGATCGATATATATCGGTCGGCATAAACACTGCACGATCCGGTGTATGACCGCACAATATAGCCTTCCATCCCCCACTTACCTGCATGCCGTCATCAGCAATGTTGTCCTGTCTGACGTGCAGCACAGCCGACGGGACAACGCCGCTGATAACATATGTGCACGCTTGATTGTGCGTACACATTAGACGATATGGACGATATGTCGTTTCGATCCGCACCGGAACAATATATCATCCAATATATCTTGTAATGTGTACTCGGCCTAAATCCCATACCAAGCAGATTAACCCCTTTACTTCAGGCTCTTACGATTTACGTGACTAATGTTTGCAGGCAGGGGCATATCTATAATGGGTACAGGGAATGCGGGGCACACATGCCACCGGGTCCAGGGGGACCCCGCACCGCACACCCTGCACCCATATAATTTAAAACTCACCTGTCCGTGGTCCCGCGTTGGGTGTCAGTGCTGCACAGAACACCGGAAAATGGCCGCCGCGCCCATTTTTTCCGGCGTTCTGCGCATGCTCAGTAGACACCGGGCACACTCTAGTACCCAGAGTCTACTGCTTCTGCGGTGGCCAGCCAGCCGCGTCAGTCGGCTGCCAGCCGCCGGGGAGAGAGGAGGGGGCCCTGCACGGAGAATGCAAACGGGCTCCCTCCTCTCTTAAGACGCCCCTGCTTGCAGGACTGAGCAATATTATTTTAGCAACACAATGACTCATACATAACATAGGACTTACAAGTTATTACATCCAATGATCTCAAAATGCTGAATGTAAATAACTTCATACAATTAGTTCAGACCAATAAATTTCCTGTTATGGTTAAACGACTTTCAGGAGTACGAACTAATGTATGGTTTCGCTCCCCGGAGGATTACTAAATAATATGTAACTGACAGCATTAAACACATGATAATAGCTTTAAAAGGGGAAAAGAAAAACAGACTGGTAAAAAAAATCCAACATTAACAAATTAGTTCATATACAGTATATAACAGTTACTGTAATCCTGGAAATGTCGTCCTTAGGGAGAAATGCTGTTTAACATGTACCATTCCCTTTACATGTTTTACACATGACATTTACACATTTGTCATTCATTGAAATTCAGAGCTGATTTCCCCTCTGGACCACATAATGAAGGTTTACATAAGACCAAAGTACAATTAGTACAGATGATGTGTGTGCGTCATCCATTTGTGGCCAGGGTTCAACGAGGACCCAGAAATTGTGTCACTGGTCTGCCAGGAACATGTCAGCATTGATCCTTTGGTTTTTGGAATTTTGCTTCCAATACGGATAGCAGGTAGGAGAGAAAGGAGGGGACCCCCAGCATTTAGGTGAACGATAAAGTGACGAATGATGGTGTATGGGAAAGTATTATTATTATTTTACATTTCTTGTGTCCATTTGCCTGTATTTCTTTTTCAGATGAACTACATGTCTCAGCAAGCCCTGGATGCCAGGACATGTGCTGGATCTTATAGTTCTACAAGTGCTAGCTTGCTGTGACACCAGTGGGTCTGATAGCACTTGTAGTTCTACAAGCACCTGTGTACCCAAACACTTTAGGCATGTCAGGGGGCTTGTAGGGACCTGCAGTGCTGCAACCAAAAAGAAAAAAAGAAATTATGATCTAACTAATTAAACTTTAATACCTGCACCCATTGTCCTGGGGGTGTGGGAAGAGTCCTAGTGCCTTCAGCTTAGGGTTGTTTACTTCTAGGCAGGCTCACATTTTCTTGGCTGGCCCGATTCCCCTATGGCAGGTGTGGCTGGACTGCTAGAATTGGTGATGTAGTCTAAAGAAAATCCATACAAAATACACACAATCAGAGCATACAGCATCTCTACTACTTTAGTTTTAATGCACCGTATGTTTCCAGCTTTATACAGCTGATCTAGTCTCTCTCTTTTGTATGTTTACTGCTTGTGATTTGTTTGTATAATTGCTGTATAGTACATATGCTTCTGTATTAGAAATGCTGGATGATGATAATGTGTGACTGTACTTAGCAGTTACTATTTAGTTATTTACTAAGCCTTGGATGGAGATAAAGTGAATGGAGATAAAATACCAACCAACCAGCTCCTAGCTGTCATTTTTCAAACACAGCCTGTGACATGGCAATTAGGAACTGATTGGCTGGTGCTTCATCTCCTTTCACTTTTATCTCAATGCAAGGCTTAGTAAATAGACATCACTGATTCCACATGGCTTGCCCAATGTTATCAGTTCTTCTCTGCTAATACCCCTTTGAAAAGGGCAGGGTTGAAATAAGCCGGGTCAAGTGACCTGGCATTTCAACCCTAGTCACGCAGGTTCAACCTGGCTCGTGAAGCAGTGTGAACGGGTAACCTGGGTCTATGCGACCCGGTCCCCGTTCTCTGCATAGGGGGAGCTGGTACTTGGAGATGAGATCATCTCCAAGCGCTGGCTCATCACATGACGCCGATGGCGTCATCAACCCGGCATTAGTCCCGGTTCTTGCCGCCTGTCTGTAAGTGGTCTCAGCCTGGTCGCTCCTGGGATACTCGCATACTTCCCAGTGCCCTAACGGGTGCAGCATCTGGCAACAGCAAGGCAGCAGTGCTTTCTAGTGTTGCCTATAAGCTCTAGGTTGTGGTTAGTATACATTAGCTCATCAAGTTCAGCGCATCTCCTGTCTAATCCGCTTCCTTAAACTGGAAATAAGTGCTGTTTTCTAATTGTCACATTCCACTTTAAGAAACAGAAAATAATTTATTACAGTAATGACATAAACCTAATATTGTGTGAAACTTTGTTGATCATTGTTTTTATTACTAGAACGTCCAACATTCACTTTTATGAGGTGTTCTCTGGTGCCAGCGTTCCGTCATTGGTGAATCATTTAGATGAAATTGGTCCAGAATTTAACTTCTCTATAAAGGTGAGTAAAATGCTTATATATATTTTTTTGCCTGTATACCTTTTGCACAGGGTGTTTTGTGTAAACTATTCATTTGTAGTGTTGCACATTTCTTTTTCTGGAATTTCACATACAACTAGCAGAACGGCCAACTTTCTAACATTACGTAAACTAAAAACCTATCTAGCTTACAGCTTACTCTTGGCAGCTCTGGTTTTGGTTCTGCTCCCCTTCCCCCATCTCCATATGGTGGTACGGGGGTGGGGGTAATTTAATGAAAACCACAAAGTTATTGTTCATTTTATTCAAATACATATTATAAATATTTGCAAAGCACGGCTTTTCCCTGCTCTACGAATAGACTCCACTGTGCGAAGTAAAGCGCAGGGCACTCAGGGCCTGATTCGTCATAGGATAGAATTGCAAAGCTGCACACAAGCATCTTTGTAATTCTGTCCTTCCTAAAATGCAAATGCAGCAGAAGGTGCCTGAAATCTCCTTGCTGCATCTGTGGACCAAGGTTGCAGTCTGGGATCACCATTGCAACCATCGATCGCAATGGTTGCACCGTTGGTCAGGCTGCGGTAGCTGAAGCTGGCCGTGTTCTGTCATCATGCAAGGCCAGGAAGTCAGCGTCCATGGATGCAGATCCTAGCCTTGCCACTCCCGGGAAAAAACGGGCTACATGTCCCCGCCCGTTTCCGGGAATGCAGAAAACAGAGGCAACGCCCCCGTTTCCAGTAACGCAGGCCGTCTCCGCCCCGCAAACTCCTCTGCCTGTCAATCAGGCAAATGCATACAGGTGCCTGTGTGATATAGCAGGACCCCTTCTTCACATGCACAGAATGGGTCCTGCGCAAAGCAACTAGTGAGCACTGGTGAATCAGGCCCTCTGTGCGTGGCAATATACAGGACAAAAGAGTAATTTACACAAACACGTCAAAACAAAATAACTGACATATGGGAAAATGTAACTTCTATTGATCGTTTAAACGAGTCATTCTAGTTATCCATATCTATATAACTACATATACAGAGAGATATACATACAGACAGACAGCTAAACATAAATGGATTGGGGAAGGAGCTATATAACATTTGCTCACCTTAGTAGTGGGACCTGGCTATCAAGCCCAAAAACAAGCTACCTAAAAAAAAATAAGCCCAAAAACAAGCAACAAGCAACCATCCAAAAAAACAAGCAACTGGGGAAAAAACAAGCCCAATTCCGCTTGTTATAAGTGGACTTGGCAACTATGGATGTAAGTTAGAAATGAGCAGTTTGGTTCTGGCTCTGAACGAGGCAAAACGTCATTTGTCATGGATATCTGTGTTGAGATGTCCATGAAATATGACCGTTTTGCCTCATTCTGACATCCTAACTTGGTGGGAAGATCTGAGCCAGAAGAACCAAACCACTCATCTCGAATTTAAATTCTCACTTATTGAATTTAAGCCCTTAACTGGCGATGTTGCATGTGATGCGACCGGTCAGCCCCACTGCCTCGCCCGGCTTTTGCAGAGGAGATCTGTTCTCACAAATGCGCAAACCGGCCGCTGCGATGGGGACTGCGATCTCTACACAGACCCATGGCAGAGTTATTTACAGGAAGTGCCATTTGTGGGTGGTAAATTATCCATGTGATGCCCTACGTAGCCTGAGGCCTGATAGCGTGCGATGGAGTTAGCAATTTCTGAGTAAGGTCAGAGCTTGTGCAAGTGTGCGTGAGGCTGCGATGGTGCTCGATTGTACCGATGGTTACGCAGTCTTGCTAAATATTACAGATGTGTGCTAAGTAAAGTGAGCGTCCTTGTGTAGTGCTGCGACGGGATAGCGATCGCAATGGATTAGCACACTATCGCAGTTGAACTGCATGCGCAATCGCTATTGCATTCGCAGTTGCGTTTCCTCTCTGTCTGTTACTACCCAGTCTCGTTTTATTACTGTGTTCCTAATTGCAAAGCGAAACGGAAGTTGCTGGCGCTATATAAATCAATTTTTAATAATATATGAAACCTTTTATAGTTACTATATTTGTAGAAACTGCTATTTGATATTTTTCTTTATGCCATGGCATGCTGTATGCTGTTATATTCTGACTTATATTACATGTATATAATAATATGTCATTCTAGATTAGTACCGGAACCATTCCTGTGACCACAGCGTTTGTAACGGTAAATGTACCCGAGTACACGAAAGCAGGAAACCCATTATTGTACATCACAGCAATCCAGACAGACCAGGTAACAATCATTTTTGTTTTTATATTTCCTCCGGACTAATGTTATTGGCTCAAATGTGCTAACGAGAGGGAGGAGACAGATTCGTTATCACTGCATTGGTGTAAACGGAAAGCTAGCACCTCTGAGTATAATTACTGTATGCACCTGATTATACAAGGAACCTTATCCACAATTATATAACACAATTAGACTACAGCGTACCAGGGTGACATTGGGGGAGATGTATTACCATACCCCTTATCACTGCGCTAAGTGACATCCTCCGTCGCTGCAATGCAGGATGTCTTACGCTGGGTACACACTGACAGATACATTGGCCGATCAATTGATCGGCCAATGTATCTGCGGCACGTCGGCCAGTGTGTACCCGCGATTTGACGGTGAACGTCGCCGTTCACCGACATATCGCATTGGCTGTGCTGCATAGCCGATGGACAGATATGTCTGCAGACCGCCCGTACACACACAAAGGCAGCCGCGAGGAGGGGGACTGGACACGCCCCTGACCTGCCCATTGGCCGCCGGGTCCCGCCCCTGGCCGCCGGGACCCGAGGGCACAAGCAGATGATGGCCATTCAGTGTGTGTGAACGACCATCATCTGCAGATATATCTGTACGGTGTGTACCCACCTTTAGTGCTGAGAAGCTGTATAGGGAGATGCACTAGCACGTAGACCCTCGCTATCTCTGCCAATGGCCCTACTCATCCTGAGGATGAAATACATAAAATAAGTGTCCACTAATAATGGGTCTGATAGCCGGGATCTACAGGATCCCAGTGGTAACAGCACTGCATGCAGATGGTCACTGGTATAGAGACAAACACTTCAAAGTACCAATAAATATGTTGCAAAAACAAAGTGTTTGTAGTAAAATGAGAGACTGACTCAAGAACTTGGAAGTGCACTTCTCTGGAGGAGATTGGTTACCTCCTGTACTTCTAATGGGACCCTCTTACTGGAGAAGCACATTTCCAGGCACACTCCAAGTAATGTAATACACTTTATACACAAAATGACCACATGTACTGTAGTAAACCAGGCAGTACTCTCCTCCCGGAATCCTCAGTCAGTCACAGTGCTAGATAACCTGGGCTAGTTACTGCTCTAACAGGGAGAGTATGACCTTGTGTCCGCCCGACATAGTGAAAACAAGCCACAGATTGGACAGCACTGAGCTGCAGGGCCATAACTAGGGTAGTGTGACCAGTGCCATGGCACAGGGCACCGCAGGGCAGGGGGCGCTGTTTGGGAATGTCACTTTTCCTGTTTATTATCATTATCACTTGTAGCTTCCTCTTCTTTTATCCCCAGCATCTCCTGGTCTCCCCTATCTCTTTCCTGGCCCTTCTTCATGAAGCCATGGCCCTTTTTCATGTGCACTATCTTATTTTATTTAAAAAATGGCAGAGGGGTGTGGGGGGGGTGGCCAATGCTCTCTCTGGCACAGGGCACCATAAAGACTAATTACGGCTCTGCTGAGCTGATACCTATATTTACTAATATTTATTTATTAACAGTTATATCTATAGAGCACACATATCATATTCAGCACTTTCCAAAGAATACTCATTTGCATCAGTTCCTTCCCCCAGCGGAGCTTACAGTCCAGGGGCAAACGCAGGATTTTTAAGGGGGGGTTTCCATACATTTTATTTATATATATATATATATATATATATACACACACAAGCATGCACACATACACATGTATGCATATTTACCCACAGGACACACAGCTTACATACATACACACACACATGAAAGCAAGCATACTTACAAAACCGAGGGCTGAGGAGGGAGGAGGAGGGTCACTGCCGGGGTCCAGCGGAGCTGCTGCTGCTACTCAGCAAGCGTAGTTGCCCCCGCCTCGGCCAAATTCTCTGCAGAGAGATCTGCCAATCAGAGCTCTCTATCTGAGGAGCGACAGCTCTATCGCACCCGGCGCTGCGGGTGACCCGTGGCCAATGCATGGCAGCATTCAGAGACGGAGACAAGGCTGTCTCCGTCTCTATGAAACAGATTTAGTCCGTCGGCGGGGGGTTTCTGAGTACTCAGAAACCCCCTCTGTGTGCGTGCATGCAGTCCATATTCCCTACCACATGGACAAACGTACATGACAGGATTACTTTTTGTCAGAAGCCAATTAACCTGCCAATCCCTTACAAACATGAGGAGAACATACAAACTCCATACAGATTTTAACTCATGACCTCAGTGATGTGATGCAGTAATGCTAACCTCTACACCATCGTTCTGCCCATAAAATACAGAATGCTCTCTAATACATACTAATAGTCCCACAATTAAAAACTCCAGGGCTCTTCCTGACTCCCGTGGCCATATGATTGTGACACCAGAAGTGATTGCTTTATTCCAACCCTTTGCTCCCAATGTCTAAAAACACCTTCACCTCCTTCTACCCAATTGTGGCTTCAAATGTGGCATTTCTGTTTTGTAACTTACCTCTAATTTACACCTGGTCTAACCTCAGTACAATGTTAAAAAGGGTTTCTGTATTTGTTGTCCACAGTCACAAGGTCAAAAGTCATTGTATAAACCCCATAATGTCGACGGGGACAACAAAAATGTCTGTATTGTTCAGCATGTCGAAAGCCACAATGTTGACTTATAGAATGTCGACACTTACTTAATGTCGACATCCAATTTTAAACCTAGCGCTAACCCTAAAATTCCCATTGTCGACATTTTGCCTGTGTCGACCTTTCATACAGCATGTCGACATTTTAACTGCGTTTCATGTGTGCAATATTTTAACTGGTTTAACATTTTTGCAGGTGTTAACATTTTAACCAGGTCGACATTCCACATTATGGTGTCGACCTTTGGGCTGTCAACAGTGTCATTGTCGACATGCTGATTGCATCCTGTGAAAAAGCTCCTCAGCGTGAACATGTTAAAAAAAATGAGGATTGGAACTGGCAGAATCATTAACATTTCAGATGTAAAGTCAAATGCACCACTTAATCTAGAAGATTTCTTTCCTATGACCTTCTCTTGAAAATATTTTGGAGCAGTGTTGGTGTTACGCTCATACACTGTGCTGGGAAAGGCATCTGCAGCAGCAAACACGTCAAGGAAACACTAGAATTGGCCGCTGTGGCTGCTTAGAGTCTCTGCAACAAACACAGAGTTCACCGTCAAAATCCGAAATGAAATCTATTGTTATTGGAAGGGTCGGCTAACGAGGATAAAAGTGTTTTTTTCTTTTCTAGGTTACCTGTGCTGCTAGTATAAACCCTCTTCAGATAGGAAAAAAAGAATATGTGACTTCATTTAAGGAGGAGAACATTAAAAACTTTCAAGAATTAGTAAGTATTGGCTCTTTGGGCCTGATTCAGAGCCGCTTGCTATTTGCGGTCGTTTGTTTAAAAAAAAGGGGTGGCTATTCAAATGAACCGTTCGCACTTTGCGGTCTGTTCACGCCTCTAAATCTGAACGAGCGAGCAAAACTTGCGTTCGAAATTTTGAAAAATACGCCCCCTGGCCGCTCGCATCATACATCATGTCCGCTATTTATTAGATTAATCGAGTACATCGACCAGCGTATGAACTGCTCGCTATTCTTGTGGTTGGTTTTTTCAACCGCTATTCTTGCGAGTAGTTCTGACTAAAAAAAAACCAAGTGACGTGGTCGCTGATGCTGCTGTATTAATTATGCACACCCATAAAACGCCCGTTTTGACCTTAAAGCACGCCTGCGTTCTGAATTCCACTCCCCGTTTTCAAGCACCCTCCCCTGTTACCACCCACATACGCCTCCTTCTGTCACTCAAAATAGCAGGCATTCACTATTTTGCGAACAAACGAGTTTCGGCCGCACTGACTGGTTCGCGCATGCGTAATACAATCCATACGCATGCGCAGTTGTGCGAACATCGCTCAGTGCGAATGAGCGGCCGCTTACGAGGGGCTCTGAATCAGGCCCTTTGTTCATTAGTATTGTGATGATTAACAAATGTATTTTACTCCATTCCTCTGCTATCGTTGATTTCTTCTACAATGCCTAACCTCTTCCTGAGCGGAGAACCAGACTGCATGCTTTCATATAACATTTTGTGAAGCTCACAATTAAAGGATAACTACACACAATACATTATATTGTCATGCATGGGACATGGGGGTGTGATGCATTGTTCAATCGTACACAAGAGTGCTGTAAGATAGAGAAGCACCATCATCCAAAGATGGTAACAGCAACAGTATGGAAGCAATACCATGCCTTTTCATTAAAACTACACTGAATAAACAGCTTTTGATATATCGCACTCAGCGGCGATCGTATCTGCGTCTTTTGCCGGTGGTATGTCAGAGGCTTTATGCAAATACCGCTGCCACCCTTAACTGGTGTATACACCCTTAACTGGTGTATAGCTGTGCATCTGAATGTGCCAGGACTGAGATGCACACTTTGAGTGTCTGTAGACACTCAAAAACCGCTAGGCACGTCTTAAGATGCACGCATTGGTCGCACCAGTCCCATGTTAGGTGCAGATTGTCCGTCAGAGTATGGCCTCAATGTGAGTGATTATGCCTCTGAGCTCGCAACAACTTCAGCGACACTCCAATAACTCGCCCATTAGACGGGCCATCTTCTTGCGTCTGAATAGCCACCACCCAGTCAACGCACACTCAATTCATTTTCAAGACATTTCTGAGACTGTATTGCTGGACGACTGCGCAGTGCAACATAGCCGTATGCGCAGTAGAAACAAAATCGCTCAGCTGCATCTGACATTGGCAGTGCGTCCAATTCAGAATCAGCGCCATAGTATATATTCGTGTGCAGAACCAGGCGCATTACTTGTAGCTTTCATGCATTGGGCATGGAATTGCCAAATCCTCAGACAAGACTTTTTTTCTTTTTGGGGAAGAAGAGATTTATCAAAAGTTAAATGCATTTAACAGATCTAGTACACGGTAGGAACTATTCATTCGCAGAGACTTTCGCAGCAAGGGAACTATCATTTTGTAATAAGTTCACACAAAACTTGATGCCACATTTGGACAAATCTTGGATAAAAAAAACCCAGGAGTCCACCATACAGCAAACATCTTGAACCCCATTACAGAAAGCCGCAGTGCAAGTCCGCTCCCAGCATTGGCCAACTGCGTCCATCCAGAGCTTACAGTAGAACTCTATGGACCAATGGACCTCATTCAGAGCTGCTCGCTCTGAATGAGGGCGGCCGCTTTTCTTTTTTTAGCCGGCCTCCTGGCCGCTCGTTAAGCTGTGGGTGACCACCCACAGCTTTTGGAAGCGGCCAGGTGATGGTCGCGACCATCTGGTTTGCGACGAGACCCTTGTGGTAGAGTCTCATCTGCCCCAAGCCCCAGTGAGCTTCCTGCTCTAAAAGAGCAGGAAGCTCACTACTGACATCACGAGTGATGTCAGTAGGGTCGCCCACAAACCGCAGGCGTTCCTTCAGGAACGCCTCTGTTTGTCCAGCTACCCCCCCTCCCCGCCTACAAATCGGGGCGAGCTGTCAATCAACATCGACAGCCGTGCGTGCACAGTGAATTTCTCACTCGCTCCAGGGCTCGCGCACATGCATTGCGCACGCCGCACGTGCACAGTGCTCCACCATCGACCCGCTTGCGAGCGCATAGCACTTGCGAGCGGGTCTGAATGAGGCCGAATGAGTGATGCACTTGTTTACCCTGAAACAAGCAGCACAACATGCCATCTGGCACCTTTCTGGCCAGTGCCCCATATTTGATGTATGGTGGGGCCATTTCTTTTAAAAAGGGGTAGACCGAACGTTATCCGTCAACAAAATTTTAACAAGGTAGAAACTATTAATTTAGAACTTTGCAGCAAGAAATTTAACATTTTATAATTGAATGACATCATCTATATAACTTACCTCATTATGCTGTCTCACTAAATGTGATGTTCTGGAGAGCTGCCTAGGTTTGTCTCATAAGATAGACACACTTCCTCTACAACCATGATATAAAAATACTTATTTATTATTTGCCGCAGGAAGAAATCACTAAATAATACTTTGATACAGGTGGGAAGGCATGGCAGACTTTTTACTCGTAAACTCCAAATATATCTACATTAACACGACAGTACTGTAAATATATTTAACTCCTTACAGAATTTTTTCCAGCAGTGACATAATGCATTTTGCCATACGGCATCCGACACATATGTAATAAAGATTCTCTCTCTCTTTAAAGACCTGTGATAATACAAGATGTACGACATTCAAATGTGTGATTAAAGACCTCCAGCTCAGGGAAGATTACTTTGTGAATGTATCTACTAGAATTTGGAACGGGACGTTTGCAGCTGTAAGTATTGGACACATGTTAACGACTGTATAATGACAGTATAAGTATGATTAGCTGAACTATTCCAATGTCGTTTACAATAACTGCAGTTTGTATGCACTGATTATTCACTGGAAGTTACTAAATTCTTAAATCACATTCACATAATAAATGGAAATAAATGAAGATGGACAGATATGACTGAGAGTATTTATATACTGTATCTGGGGCCTCATCAGCAAGGATCGCTGATGCGATTGCGGCTGCAGTTGCGCACGCAGTTCTGCTGCGAAAGTATGCTAATACTTGCAATTGCAAAACACTCGTATGGACAACATGCAGACGCCCACTTCCCCTCTCGCAATCCAGCCAAAACATCGGTAACCTCAAAGTACAAAGTACATCGGAACCACTCGCACATATAAGGCAGGTCTGACCCTACCACTAAATTGCTAACTGTCCTGCACGCAGTGCGAGCTCAGGCTGCGTAAGGCGTCGCAGTGGCTAATCTATGCAGGCCCCGGCAATGGCGTTCAAACGCACTGGTACGCCTGTGTTTCTCCGTCCACCACACCCAAACGGTACTTCCTGTCAATCACTCTGCAATGGGTCTGCATACTCACTGCGATCGCAGTCCCGATCGCAATGAGGCATTCGCGTACGCACACTGCAATGCGCGCGCAGTACGCAACAATCGACCGTCTGCGTACGCTTTAGCAGTTGCGATCCTGGCTGAATGAGGCTAGTTTAGAAAACAAATGACATTGTAAATGAGAACCACACTAAAAGGAAATGATATCACTGTGACCAAATGTATCGTATCCTTGTTTTTCTTCATAGACGGATGGTCTAATCACTTAGCTGCACATCAGGTCCCAATCTCCACTCAATGGTATTAGAGTAAAATAAAAAAAGGATATATATTATATATATATATATATATATATATATATATATTAGGGGTGTGCACCGGCCACTTTTAATGTTTTGTGTTTTGGATCTGGATCTTTCTTCGTGTTTTGGATCTGGATTGGTTTTGTCAAAACCACCCTTCCGTGTTTTGGGTTCTGGGTTTTGTGTTATGGATCTGTATTTTTTTTTAAAAAAGCATAAAAACAGCTAAAATCACAGAATTTGTGGGTTTTTCTGCTCCTATGCTATTATTAACCTCAATAACCTTAATTTGCACTCATTTCCAGTCTATTCTGAACACCTCACACCTCACAATAGTGTTTTTATGGCCAAAAGGTTGCACCGAGGTAGCTGGATGACTATGCTAAGCGACACGAGTGGGCAGCACAAACACGTGGCCCATCTAGGAGTGACACTGCAGTGGCAGACAGGATGGCAGTTTGAAAAACTAGGCCCCAAACAGTACATACTGCAAAGAAAAAAAAGAGGTGCAAGATGGAATTGTCCTTGGGCCCTCCCACCCACCCTTATGTTGTATAAATAGGACATGCACACTTAACAAACCAATCATTTCAGCGCCAGGGTCTGCCACATGACTGTGGCTGAAATGATTGGTTCGTTTGAGCCCCCACAAAACAAGCTGGCAATTAATGTGTCCCTGCACAAACTGGTTCTACGGAGGCAAGATGTCGTCCTCATCCTCCTCATCCACCGATTCCTTGGATAAAACAGGAAAAAGGGATTTAGGTGACCCTGGACTGCTTACGGTCTTAGCCAAAGTTTCTGAACTGGACAGTAACTTTTTATGAACGCGCTGCAGGTGCCGTATAAGGGAGGATGTTCCTAGGTGGTTAACGTCCCTACCCCTACTTATTTCACCTTTACATATGGTACATATGGCAAGACAGTTGTTGTCCGGATTTGGATAGAGATATTGCCAGACCAAAGAGGTGGAATGTTTGGTCTTCTGCCCAGGCATGACCGTGATGGGCTTTTTCATCCCACGGACAACAACTGTCTCCCCCGGAGCCTGATTTAAACAAACCACATCACCATCAGAATCCTCCTCGCCAACTTCCTCCTCAGTGCCAGCTACACCAGTATCCTCATCCTGTTGTACTTCAACAGTGACATCTTCAATTTGCATATCAGCAAGTGGACTGTGGGTGCTCCTTTCAGCACTTGCAGGGGGCGTGCAAATGGTGGAAAGAGCCACCTCTTCCCGTCCAGTGCTGGGAAGGTCAGGCATCGCAACCGCCACCACACTTGGACTCTCCTTGGGGATTTGTGATATCTTCTTAGAATGCACAGTTCTTCGCTGTGCTTTTGCCAGCTTAACTCGTTTGATTCTTTTAGCGGGAGGAGGGCTTCCATCGTCATGTGAAGCTGAACCACTAGTCATGAACATAGGGAAAGACCTTAGCCGTTCCTTGCCACTCCGTGTCGTAAATGGCTTATTGGCAAGTTTACGTTTCTCTTCAGATGATTTAAATGTTTTTTTCAAGGTCATTTTCCTGAACTTTGTCATTTGGGATTGTATGTGCCCTCTACTATGACATTGGGCTTCGGCCTTGGCAGACGACGTTGATGGCATGTTATCGTCTATGTCATAACTAGTGGCAGCAGCTTCAGCACTTGGAGGAAGTGGTTCTTGATCTTTCCCTATTTTATTTTTATCGGAGAAAGTTTGGTCCTCCATTTATGTTATATTGATATATATGTGCGGCTAAGGCGCACACAAACACAGAAAATAATTTTTTATTTTTGTTGGAGACTAGTGCACTTTGTGGGTTACACCACCCTTTAAGAAATGAGCCAGCCGGCCCTTTACTTATGGGACACAGGCGCACGCTTGGCACTACTTTGTTGATGCACGTGCGGCAACTGCGCACACAATTCACAAACACAGAAAATATTTTTTTATTTGGTTTGGAGTGTACTTTGGGGGTTACAGCACCCTTTAACGGTCAAGCCAGGCGGCCCTTTACTTATGACACAGGCGCACGCTTGGCACTACTTTGTTGATGCACGTGCGGCAACTGCGCACACAATTCACAAACACAGAAAATATTTTTTTATTTGGTTTGGAGTGTACTTTGGGGGTTACAGCACCCTTTAACAGTCAAGCCAGCCGGCCCTTTACTTATGACACAGGCGCACGCTTGGCACTACTTTGTTGATGCACGTGCGGCTACTGCGCACACAATTCACAAACACAGAAAAAATATCTTTTTATTTGGTTTGGACTGGAGTGTACTTTGGGGGTTACAGCACCCTTTAACGGTCAAGCCAGGCGGCCCTTTACTTATGACACAGGCGCACGCTTGGCACTACTTTGTTGATGCACGTGCGGCAACTGCGCACACAATTCACAAACACAGAAAATATTTTTTTATTTGGTTTGGAGTGTACTTTGGGGGTTACAGCACCCTTTAACGGTCAAGCCAGCCGGCCCTTTACTTATGACACAGGCGCACGCTTGGCACTACTTTGTTGATGCACGTGCGGCTACTGCGCACACAATTCACAAACACAGAAAAAATATATATTTTTTAACACTTGGGGGGAGCACCCCTGACGAACAGAGCACCCCCTGGACAATACTACAGCACCCGTTTAGGACTGGGACACTGCACAGGACTTTGGAGTGGACACAGCCCCTATGGACAACTGACTGCACAACACAGTCCAGCCAGCCCCTATGGACTTTGAAGTAGTGGACACAGCCCCTATTAACAACAGCAGCACAGCACAACACAGCCAGCCCCTATGGACTTTGAAGTAGTGGACACAGCCCCTATGGACAACAGCTGCGCAGCACAGCACAGCACATTACTACTCTGCACTATACTACACTACAATACACAGCCCAGCCAGCCCTAACTCCCACCCTCCCTCTTCACTGTCCACAGCCGAGTGAGAAAATGGCGCCGACGCGGGTACCTTATATAGGATCCAAAACCCGCGAGACTCGGAAGGCGGGATGATGACGTTTTGCCTCGATTTCAGAATCCGAGTCAGGCGGGAAAAGTCGAGCCTGACTCGGATCGGACTCGGATCGGGGGGGCTCGGGGGGGTTCGGATTTCAGAAATCCGAACCCGCTCACCCCTAATATATATTTATAGCATAACATCCTTTTAATCAAGCAGCATGTGCAATCACATATAAAAAGACATCTATTGCACAATCACATAGTATGAGTAATGAACACTTCTATATCCCCGTATGGCTGAAGACGTAGTAATTACCGGCTGTGTGCAAGAACTGACAACAACCAGTTCTTTCAGAGTATGTAAGCCAGGGGTCAGGGGACTTGTTTACCTTTTACCCCAAAATATATTTAGATACGCCGATGTTACCCCCTTGATTTGAAAGGAAGGAAATCATATAGCAGTGCCCCCATAGTTATGGCCCTGTAGTAGTGCCCCATATAATGCCCCTGTAGTAGTGCCCCCATATAATGCCCCTGTAGTAGTGCCCCCATATAATATCCCTGTAGTAGTGCTCCCGTATAATGCCCCTGTAGTAGTGCCCCCATATAATGCCCCTGTAGTAGTGCCCCCATATAATGCCCCTGTAGTAGTGCCCCATATTATGTCCCTGTAGTAGTGCCCCCATATAATGCTCCTGTAGTAGTGCCCCCATATAATGTCCCTGTAGTAGTGCTCCCGTATAATGCCCCTGTAGTAGTGCCCCATATAATGTCCCTGTAGTAGTGCCCCCATATAATGCCCCTGTAGTAGTGCCCCCATATAATGCCCCTGTAGTAGTGCCCCATATAATGCCCCTGTAGTAGTGCCCCCATATAATGTCCCTGTAGTAGTGCTCCCGTATAATGCCCCTGTAGTGCCACTTGTACAAAAGAAAACAAAAAAAATACTTACCTTAATCCCCGCTCCTGCATCCGCCGCTGTCCTGTCCGCCCGGCTGCGCCTCGGAACTACGGGAGAGTCGTCTCTCCCATAGTGCGCATGGAGAGAGGTGGAAGCTGTAGTTCAGAAGAGAACTCGGTGCTGCACGGAAGGAGCCGGGCGCCCGCTGGTAATAACAGCGGGCGACCGGCTTAGAGCCTCCCTGCGGCACAAGCGGGCATGCATATGAATCATTTTGTATTATAGAATGATTCATATGCATGCCCGGCAGTCCGTCCATTACCCCCAGGAATTTCATTTTTACCCTATGTGGGGTAATTTACCCCTGTTCCCTGACCACTGGTGTAGGCAAAGAGGGTAAATCCTGCTGCAGTTCAGGGGCTCCCTTTAGATGGATAATGCTCCCAGCTTCTCCGCAGAACAACACTGCTCGGTCACCAACGGTGATTCATCATGGATCGCAATTGCAACAGCGTACGCAGATCGGCCGATGGTGCATACTGTACATGTGTATGCTCTGCAGTGTGCGTGCCCCAGCCAATATTGCAATCGCACTGTGATCACATACACAGGTACAAAGCCATCGCAGAATGAGTGACAGGACGTCAGCGTTTGGGGGTGGTGATGGTGGAGTGGTAGGAGAAACGCAGGCACCCGGCATCCCGATCGAAGGGATGCCGGGCGCCGCGGGGTGGGAGGGTTAGGTTTAGGGCTCCCGGGGGGGACTTAGGGTTAGGCACCCCTCCGGGAGGATAAGTTTAGGCTAGGGGGAGGGAGGGTTAGGGTTAGGCACCCCCGGGGGGAGGTTAGGGTTAGGCACTCTCCCCGGGGGACTTAGGTTTAGGCAGCAGGGAAGGGGGGGGTTAGGTTTAGGCACTTAGAGGGGGGATTAGGGTTAGGCACTTGGGGGGGAGGTTAGGGTTAGGCACCCCTAAGGGAGAGTTAGGGTTAGGGGCCGTAGGTTAGGTTAGTTAATACTTACCTAAGGACGATAGGGATTTCCAGCGCTGTCGGCCTGCTGTTGCCAGGATCTGTTCCAGTGTCGGGCTGCTGCTGCCGGGTATTCCACACCGATTCCGAATAAACACCATTTTATTGTTGCATGCAGCAGCAGGTGAATTTATGGTTACCCCTCACAAATAGGGACAAATGCAACTGCCCCACAAAAAAAATCAGGACGGTCACATGTCATCACCATCAGATAGGAGACAGGCAGATCTGAGTTCAGACAAGGCACTTCTGTAGGCACTTAGGGGTAAATTTACTAAGATGGGAGTTCTATTTAAGAAGTTATGTTGCCCATAGCAACCGCTAGATAAATGAGAAGTAGAATCTGATTGGTTGCTATGGGCAACATCACTTCTTAAATAGAACTCCCATCTTAGTAAATTTACCCCTTACTGTACACCAACATGCAAAACAAGATTTAGTTTTGTGGAGGTATAATTATTTTTTTTCTTCTTTGCAGGACCTGATTTGTTGTCCTATACTTTTTGTGGCATGTATTCCTGCTAGCTGCACTTCTTTGCCAATTTGCATTCAAAGGCAATGTACAATAATAAATGGTCAAACACACAAAAGTGACAAGTAATAAAGTCCCCTCACTGCTATGAATAGATTAAGCTAAATGAAGCAATATACTTACGATAAAAGCTTACATGACAATAGAGCAGTCCTATAGTGGCAGCAGGTTGGGCTTTAAAGTGAAGATCCAGTTGGATTTCTCAGTGGCACAACGGTCATTGCTCACTAACAGTGTGATAGGACGTGTAGATATTTGCTGGCACATTACAGAAAGTGGACAGTATAGAATCCACGTCTACTTCGTAAAAAAATATTGGCATTTTCACTCCAATAAATTGCAAAGTTTTCCAAACATTAACATATGAGGAGGCGAGTACAGTATGAAGAATGGAATAAATATATTGGAAGTAGATCTGCCACGAGTTTAATGGAAAATATTAACTTGTGGTTTTGTACAAAATAATTGCTACTGTGTTTTACTGTCTTGAGAATTCTTTTACACTACGGGAAGCAAATCATCGGGACTGAAACAGACAGGTGCAGATAATTGTAGGCTCTAGAATGGCTGGTAGTTAGGAGGACGAGAAAAGCAGACTATGGGCTTTACTTACTAAAATATATATATATATATATATATATATATATATACCAGCGCTAGCTGCAAAGCAAATATATCACAGTTAATAACTGGCAATAATTAGAATAAAAATATATATACTATATAAAAAAAATATATGAAGATACAGGACAGTTATTTCACATATCAAGTGATACCATTTTTTATTTGTAATAAATTGCTAATATTAATGATAATAATAATAACCATAAATTCATAAAGTGCACAATTCAAGAATGAAAAAAATAGTTAATAAAAAGTAATAAATAGTAAAAACTGCCACTTGTTAGACTCCCCGATCTCTTAGGTTTAGGACTTCCTCTGTATAGTGAAAATATTAGCAGCAAAGGTTACCATATGCATGTAGAAATTCCCCAAACGTCTGTAAGCACACACTCCAGGTGTATGTGTGCTCTAGGGGGTAATCAATATGGGGTCTACTTACTAAGCCTGGGATGGAGACAAAGTGGACGGAGATAAAGTAACAGCCAATCGGTGTTTGAAAAATGACAGAAGCTGATTGGCTGGTACTTTATCTTTCTCAAAGGCTTAGTACGTAGACCCCTGAAATTCAATAATTATAGAGTATAAAAAAAACAATATACACAACACACACACAATAACCAAGTACCTGCAGATGGGCCTGCAGATGGGCTGGAATAAGCCAGCCAGCACATGTGGATACTTACTAGCATCTCAGCTGTTTCCATCTAATAATGTATGTTTTATCTTCTTCTTTGCTTCCAGTCATCTTTCCAGGCAGTGGATTTAATAACAAGCGCAACACTTGAAACAACTAACCCTGAAATATTTATAGTCAGCAACAACAAGATAGTGGTAAGTATCACTAAAGAGATAACGATTGAACATAATTGCTGTCAATACCAAGGGGTCTAGTTACTAAGGGGAGAAAAGGGGGAAAAACGCTAAAGGCAGAGAAAATCCCTGTACGTAGCGCTTCTCAGTATGTACTAAAGGGATATTCCCTGCCAGCGCTAAGTGCAGGCTACAATATCACACTGCACCTGGGGCACTTAGCGCTGCCATAAACACCTATGGCAGCGCTAAGTGTCCCAGGTATTACTAAGGGGAGATGTCACTTACCATCTGCTGACTTCTCCAGCGCTGATATCGCCTCCTGTAGCTGCCGGTATCTGATTCTCCTCACTGGAGAAGCAGGACTTGAGCTGTGTCAGGTTGGCCGTTTGTAAATAAAGTTGAAAAAAAAAAAAAGTCACTGCTGCTGCTGCCGGCCGGTGATGGTAACACAGGGCTGTAGGGGAAGGGGGTCTCAGCTGTTACCGCCGGGGGGTGACTTAACGTTCACCCTCCTCGGCTGGTCTATTTTTAGTAACTGCTGCGTTAGCCAGCTCCTGCTTCTCAGCGGTAGTAGGCGAAGCAGGAGAGGCATTAACGCAGAGTCTTAGTAAATAGACCCCCAAGGGTCATATCTATCACAATCCGCATTTTTAATGCAAACATGATAAATATTTTTAGAGTAAATTCGCATTGTGTAAATTAATATTTTCCTGCAAATTTGCAATATGTTCTTGCTGGGAAACGATAAGAGCCTGTCCTGGCGAAGAGGTGGAAGTGATTCGGGTTTGCAGTGCACACTGCGCATGGGCGGCTGTCGGGCAGGCGCATGTGTGGGTGAGGGGACAAGGGGAAGGATCCCTCACCGAAAATTGCAAGATACAGTAGCCCATAGGCTACTGCAGCTAAAACTATTAGCTTCCAGGTCCAAGCTATGGGATTCTTGGTAAATCCGACTGCATAGCAGCTCCCCCAGCTTTGCTGTCAGAAATGAGGGCTTTGCGGCAGATATTGAAGATATCTTCTGCGGTTTCTCCATGGTAAAGGGTATTTTCGAAGGATATCCCACAAATATTAATTGATAAATAGGCCCCTGAATCTTGGTAATTGCAGAACTACAGATGTGTCCTTATCTAACTGGACATTTGCGGGGCTTTGCCTGATATGCTACAGGAAAAAATCTCGTCATAAGGTGTCACATCTCGTGATAACGTGTCACATAGAGTTCTATAGCATGCTAGCTTGTGACACCTTATAATGAGTTGTGATATATTATCATAAGATGATTTTATTTTCATTAGCATATCACCCAAAGCCGCTGTGTATATATTACAGGTGTAACTAGTGTGTAATGCTGTTATCTGTGAAAATCACTGTCCTTTGGGTATATTCTACCTCCCGAAATTCCGAGGCACAACACAAACTCCCCAGTGCAGAAGCCACACGCTGATCTGTCCAACACACTAACTTTGGTATTTGGTTGTAAATCTGCTCTAAAGCCCCATCCCTTTCATATAACGATAAACGGGACTTTTATTGCAACTGCCTGCAATGAAAATCTTGAAGAAATAGGTGTTACAAATGGCAGTCGCCGGAATTAAACACTGAAAAATCAGCCTCCATATATAACCAAACTATACAGACATCTCATGTGATTGATTTACTCGCGTTCAGTATTCGGGTTACCGGCATGTTTAAAGTTATACCACCTGCATGGTTAAAATGCTCTAAGTAGCAATACACCTGTGTCAGGATCCCTACGCCGGCATTGTCATGTCGACCTCCGTACTTATGGTGGACATAGTGAGTGTTGACCTCCCGACGGCATCCCTGTATTGTACCCCAGCACTGTACACATAGCAACCTATGTCTCACAAACAAGGATCATTGTATAATTGTACTGTATAGTGATATTTGCTGACTAAGGGGTAAGTTTACTAAAGTGACAGTTTTTAGAAGTGGAGATGTTGCCCATAGCAACTACTCAGATTCTACTTAACATTTAACTAGCACCTTCTAGAAGATAATAGCTAGAATCTGATTGGTTGCTATGGGCAACATCTCCACTTCTAAAAACTCTCACATTAGTAAATTTACCACTAAATATCCTTTACATCTCCATTCCTCTCTTGTTGTCTAGGTGCCGCTCACCCTACTAAAGCCTGATGAGAAATCTGAGGTCCCCATTGGGGTGGTGATTGGAAGCGCTATCGCTGGGATTCTCCTTCTCGCCGCTCTGGTGGCTGCTTTGTGGAAGGTACATAAAAATGTTTATTCATTCTACATTGTTATGGTTCAGGGTAACTCCATTTATATTGTTGATCATAGACATATATATTCCTGTGCAGTTTCTATCAGGATAGAGAAGTGGGAGAATACCAGGTACACAATAAGTTAGAAAGACGTCATGATTAAGGGGTCTATTTACTAAGCAGTGTTAGGAGACAGAGTGAAAAGTGATAAGGTGCCAGCCAATCAGCTCCTAACTGCCATCTCACAGGCTGTGTTTGAAAAATGACAGTTGGGAGCTGATTGGCTGGCACCATATCACTTTTCACTCTGTCTCCTAACACTGCTTAGTAAATAGACCCCTAAGGATCATTTAACATCCCTCCTCTTTCTAAAGCTACTACTTGTTCATGCGTTTAGATTTTTTAGATCATTTACAAGAAATTGTAGCCAATCAGCTCAGGGGAATGGTCACAGCAGGTGATGAGTGCGCTGATTATATACACTGGTGTGATTATATTAGTAAAGACCGGACTGCCTGTAACTGTGGAAGTGACAATCATGTGAGAGGTGGAATGGGGCAGAAGGAAGCCACAGACTGAAGAGCAGATGTACTAAAATCTGGAAAGTGATAAATTGGAGAGTGATAAGCTACCAACCAATCAGCTCCTGTCATTTTTTAAACACAGCCTGTAACATGACAGTTAGGATCTAAGTGGTGTCCCCCAGCAGCACAGAGCATATCAGGATATGACTGATGTGTTAGCGAGGACAGGGCTGCATGTGACAGGTTCAGCAGGAAGCCACAGAGTAACTAGTTGGAATGGAAACCTGGTAATGTATGGGAGCAAACAACAGTCATCTCTTTGCTCCTAAATGCTGGAAAAGTTGGTTAAATCAGTCTAAAAGGCCATTTTCATCTGTTTTCCGGCATTTACAAGCAAGCGGCCAATTGTTGTTTGATCCCATACATTTCCAGATTTTCATTCTGGTTGGAATGATAATTGTTAGAATGGTTGCCAGCGAGAGAGCTCTATAGGGGTAGGAGCAGATTCCCCTCTAGCAAAATCCCTTTACATTCTTTGCAGTACATGGACATCCACAAAATAGCTGCTTATTCATTGCAACCAGATTAATTAAAATGTAAAGTGTCTTTATGGTTAAGTAGACATAATATTAGTAACATTTATCATGAAGTCAATATATACTGTGCAAAAAATCTGAGATATAATGAGTGCTTTGTTTCTGGCAGTACTTAGGAGCACTCAGTTTCTGGCAGTACTTAGGAGCGCTCAGTTTCCGGCAGTACTTAGGAGCACTCAGTTTCTGGTAGTACTTAGGAGCGCTCAGTTTCCGGCAGTACTTAGGAGCACTCAGTTTCTGGTAGTACTTAGGAGCACTCAGTTTCTGGTAGTACTTAGGAGCACTCAGTTTCTGGTAGTACTTAGGAGCGCTCAGTTTCTGGTAGTACTTAGGAGCGCTCAGTTTTTGGTAGTACTTAGCGGCACTCAGTTTCTGGTAGTACTTAGGAGCGCTCAGTTGCCGGCAGTACTTAGCGGCACTCAGTTTCCGGTAGTACTTAGGAGCACTCAGTTTCTGGTAGTACTTAGGAGCACTCAGTTTCTGGTAGTACTTAGGAGCACTCAGTTTCTGGTAGTACTTAGGAGCGCTCAGTTTCTGGTAGTACTTAGGAGCGCTCAGTTTTTGGTAGTACTTAGCGGCACTCAGTTTCTGGTAGTACTTAGGAGCGCTCAGTTTTTGGTAGTACTTAGCGGCACTCAGTTTCCGGTAGTACTTAGGAGCACTCAGTTTCTGGTAGTACTTAGGAGCACTCAGTTTCTGGCAGTACTTAGGAGCACTCAGTTTTTGGTAGTACTTAGGAGCGCTCAGTTTCTGGTAGTACTTAGGAGCGCTCAGTTTCTGGTAGTACTTAGGAGCACTCAGTTTCTGGTAGTACTTAGGAGCACTCAGTTTTTGGTAGTACATAGCGGCGCTCAGTTTCCGGTAGTACTTAGGAGCACTCAGTTTCTGGCAGTACTTAGGAGCACTCAGTTTCTGGTAGTACTTAGGAGCACTCAGTTTCTGGTAGTACTTAGGAGCACTCAGTTTTTGGTAGTACTTAGGAGCACTCAGTTTCTGGTAGTACTTAGGAGCGCTCAGTTTTTGGTAGTACTTAGCGGCACTCAGTTTCTGGTAGTACTTAGGAGCGCTCAGTTTTTGGTAGTACTTAGCGGCACTCAGTTTCCGGTAGTACTTAGGAGCACTCAGTTTCCGGTAGTACTTAGGAGCACTCAGTTTCCGGTAGTACTTAGGAGCACTCAGTTTCTGGTAGTACTTAGGAGCACTCAGTTTCTGGTAGTACTTAGGAGCACTCAGTTTCTGGTAGTACTTAGGAGCACTCAGTTTCTGGTAGTACTTAGGAGCACTCAGTTTCTGGTAGTACTTAGGAGCACTCAGTTTCTGGTAGTACTTAGGAGCACTCAGTTTCTGGTAGTACTTAGGAGCACTCAGTTTCTGGTAGTACTTAGGAGCACTCAGTTTCCGGTAGTACTTAGGAGCACTCAGTTTCTGGCAGTACTTAGGAGCACTCAGTTTCTGGTAGTACTTAGGAGCACTCAGTTTTTGGTAGTACTTAGGAGCACTCAGTTTCTGGTAGTACTTAGGAGCACTCAGTTTCTGGTAGTACTTAGGAGCACTCAGTTTCTGGTAGTACTTAGGAGCACTCAGTTTCCGGTAGTACTTAGGAGCACTCAGTTTCTGGTAGTACTTAGGAGCACTCAGTTTCTGGTAGTACTTAGGAGCACTCAGTTTTTGGTAGTACTTAGGAGCACTCAGTTTCTGGTAGTACTTAGGAGCGCTCAGTTTCTGGTAGTACTTAGGAGCGCTCAGTTTCCGGCAGTACTTAGGAGCGCTCAGTTTCCGGTAGTACTTAGGAGCACTCAGTTTCTGGTAGTACTTAGCGGTTTTTGGTCTATGAAATTAGTAAAATAAAGCTACAGCCGGCAATTACCCATTTGGAGATGTTTCCCAATAATTACCACGGGGGTTGCTTGTCTCCCTTTCCGATGTTTCCAAATTGATTTATCTGATGACATTTCCTGCCCAAAATGTAAACTTCCCAATGCTGACATGGCACATTGTTTCTGGGACTGCCCGGTTATAAAAACAAAAATTCTGGTACTAGGTCTGACAGTTCACCAAGGAGCATGTTATATCATATTTAGGATGGACTGGATAGAGACATCTTTGCATAAGGAGACTCATGATGATAGAACTTGTCTTACTTGGGAAATCTATATTGCCATTCTCTCTGCACTGGTGAACAGATCTGGTAATGTTTTCTTAAAACACAATGTGGCTCTCCGTACCATGCAAATATATTACTTCCCTACAAATTCATTTTCTTATTTTTTATTTCCAGCTTGGATTTTTCAAAAGAAAATATCAAAAACTTCAGAAAAATGAAGATGAAATTGCAGAGACAACTCAATTAAACTAAAGCTGGACTGATGTGTCATATAGTTTTTTTGCTTTTATTATTTTTTTATTTCTTTTTTACAATTTTCTAGGGGGTTGAAAATGTATTATATTATCAAACTGCAGAGCAGTTGTGGAATACTTTTTTATTTTTTTGTAATTTGTGTTACTTCGCTAGCTGGTCTGGGGGACTTGTAAGACTTACAAATTTATAGCAGAGTTGTATTTTTTTGCATATACAGTACAGTTGTAAATTTTGTTTTAATCTTTTTCACTTACAATATTGGTTAATTTGATTCATTTTGTTTACATGAGTATATTTACTACAGGTAATAGCAATACATTTCCATTACTAATAAGTTTAGGGAGTCATAATCAATGCAGAATATATAGTATCACAATTGCAAAAATAGTTTTAAATAATAATAAAGAAATAAAAATGATTAGTAGAATAAATACTGAATAACTTTAAAAACCCAAAGTTATATGCAATCCCAAAAACGGATTGCCCTCTGACATTCACAAAGTTTAGCCATTCTCCGGACTACCTGTGAATGCTCATTGTCACTACAGTGTCTGCGGCAACAGTGCACAATTGGCTGTGTCAACTTAAACCAGAAGGACAGGAACAAGAAGGTTCCAGAGATATAACCTACACTGTACATTGATCCTGCTCCTGCTGACCTGGTCTTTTTCCAGACAAGCAGCGGGTTGTGTACTGCACAGGCATGCAAAGGACGTTGATAGACTCATTTGACCTTGTGAATACCAGTCCCTAAATTAGTAAACTTTTTGTTTGGGGTTAAACTTCTGACATTCCAAAATATTATACATTAAATGCCCACAGGCAGCCCATATCCTGCTAAGAGCACAATGGGGTCAAAAAGAAGCCATTTTTAACAATATAAACTTTAATTCGTTAGTATTATAAATTTATTCCAAACTTTATAAATTGAATTGTGAATAGATTCTATTTTTTTAGATGGCACACTGGATGTAAATAAGTTGTATAGTAATCATATTTTAATTTTGGAATGACACCTATATAACCAGAAAATCCGGTTATGTTCTAAGCGACAGCATGTATATTAAAATGTAGTAGCGATTAATAGGGTGTGAGAAATGTAAAGTGTTTTATCACCAGTTTATGGTTATTACTGCACTATAAGGCTTATTAGATTACAATTCAACACTCCGAAGGTACGATGACTGCTTTTAACCCTAAAGGGCCTATGTACTAAGCCATGGAGAGAAATAAAGTGGATAGAGATAAATGACCAACCAGTCAGCTCCTAACTGTCATTTTTAAAAACGGGTTGGGCACGAGATGCGCTCGGGATCCTGGCGGTCAGAATCCTGACACCAGCATCCTAACAGGGTTAGGATGCTGACACCCATTGGTAAGTATCCTAACCCTACTTCTAAACCTAACCCTCCCTCCCCGCAGCTTAATCCTAACGCTCCCTCACAGTGTAAACCTAACATCCTCCACCCCCGTAGCCTAAACTTAAATCTCCCCCCTAGTGCCTAACCTTAATCTTCCCCCTAATGCCGAACCCTAACCTCACTACTTACCGCTGGGATGCTGGCGCCGGAATTCTGACTCGTGGCGTCCCGATGGCCGGAATTTAAAATAACATCCCCCTGTAACATGGCAATCAGGAGCTGATTGATTGATACTTTATCTTCAACCACTTTATCTCTCTCCAAGGCTTAGTGGAAATATACCTCTAAATAAATCAGATGCCAAAGCAACAGGAAATATAGTTTGATTGTCTATAGTGGTTTCTGATATTTCTGTATATTTTCCTTTTGGACCCTAGGCATAGCCATAAATCCAGGTCCACCTTGTCTACTTTTTCACCACTTAAGTGAATGTGGTTTTCTAAGTCATCCAAAGAGCACTGCCTTCACACCACAGTGGTTCCACTATATTCTACAATGTGAAACCCTTCTACATCCGGTGAGATGTGAATAGCATACACTATGGACACTGTGTAAATTAAATACAAGTAATTGGTGGTTTTAGGCCCTAACAGTGAACTTCACGGTAATCAATGATAACCAGTGGGAGTCTATGGCCTGGTGCGTTGCAGCATGCATGTGCAACATATACACAATGTTTGTAAACATGTTAGTTATACCATTGCACACATCCCGTGAGTGAGGGAGACAGCAGACTAAAACAAATTAGACTGGTGGCCTTTGTTGCAAACTGAGGGTCTGATTCATTACGGATCGTAACTGCAACAGTGTACGGAGATCAGCCGATGGTACGTACTGCGTGTGTGTGAGTTAACATTGCGATGGCACTGCGATCACTTATGCAGATACAAAGCCATCGCAGATGGAGGGACGGGACATCAGCATTTGGGGGTGGTGATGGAGGATGGTTGGAGAAACGCAGGCGTGCCTGTCCGTTTGAATGCCTTTTCCTGGGCATGCATAAATTAGCCACTGCGATGGCATACGGAGCTTGAGTACTCACTGCATGCAACGACAGCTGCAATTTCTGAGTAAGGTCAGACCTGCTGTAATTCTGCATGAGGGTCCGATGTTACAGATGTATACGCAGGATTGCGAGGTCTTACGGATGTGCAAAAGCGGTAGTGGGCGTTTCTATGCCGGATGAGCCGTTGCAAACTTTAGCATATTTTCTCAGCAGATCTGCGTGCGTAATCGCAGCTGAGATCACAATAGCGCTCCGTAATGAATCGGGCCCTGAATGTCCAAGAACAAGTAAATTAGTCACATTAATATTTTCATTGTTACATTTTTTCCCCAGGAAACTGGTTATTGGATTCCCTTCATAGCAATTGGGCACATTTGTGGCCAATTCTAAAAAAGCACCAATCACCTACACACAATTGAGGCAGCCATTTTATATGCTGAACCAATATCCATCAGAATGCAGCCTATCAAGTCACCAGACACCTAAACCTACCCTTCCCTCTCATAGCTTAAACCACCCCCTAGTGCCTAACACTAACCTCCACTCTTGTAGCCTAACCCCTTCCCCTAGTGCCTAACCTTCTTGATAGTGCCTAACCCAAACCCTCCCCTCCTGTATCCTAACCCTCCACTGCCGGTCTGTGCAGAATGTTAAAATTTCAGATGTTGACATTGTGAACATGTTGACATTTTGCACGTCAACATTTTAACAATGTCGACATAAATGTTGACATTGCGAATACATCCCCCCTGCTAATGTCTATTGGACAGTTATCATGAAATCCCTTAGTGACATCACAAATTTTTATTGACTTGATAGGCTTCATTGTCAGATACTGTATATTGGCCAAGCTTATGGCACGGTATCAGCTGTGACCCTTCTATATCATTACAAAAAAAAGTCTTGAATTTTTGGTTTTAACTATAGGAAATTTTAAGGCAACAAACTAAATGTTTCCCATGATTTCTAAATACATTGTACCGTATATCATTATTTCCTAGGAAACAGACTTACTCTCCTGTCTATGTGTAGGGAAAATAGGACATATGATGCATAATCTCCTATTTGAATAGCTTTGTACCATACAGAATATAATTGTAATATTTTCTAAGTAAAGATTCACATAATACGTATGGAAGAAACCACAAACAACATTGACCAATTTTAAGAGCTTGCACTACAGTCAACAGCACCAGTGCACTGTAAAACATTTGTATAGTAGTAGTAGACAAACAGGGGTATTCAATATGGGTGCGATAACATCGTTAATATCGGAGGTATGACATCATTATCGCAGGTTTTACTTTTTACACCGTATTCAATTTCAAAGACTTATCGCAGTTTTGAAAAGTCTTTGATAAAAAACAGGGATAACTTTTCACCATTGAATAGGTGTCGAAAAAAAGTGCAGAATTGGGGTTTAGGGGTGCAGGCTTAAAAAAAATAGCCTGCACCCCTGGGAATGACATTTAAAAAAGAACTGTGTCAAAAAAAGTAAAAAAAAAAAAATAGGGACACCCCAAAAAATGAATTTAAAAATTGCGATGAAAAAAAAAAAATGGGAAAAAATTGTGTAACAATAGACAAATAGGTTCAGGGCTATTCTGCAAGTATGCGGCAGGTGTTTTGAAGAATAGAATTATAGCGGCAGGTGCACAAATACAGAATTTTTAAAAACTTACTTTAGGGACATCAAAATATGCTAGTACCCATTTTCATGTACCCCAAATTTGATGGGACCACTTAAAAAAACGAAAAAAATAACCTAAGTGCTCTTCTGCATCACTTCTTCAATGTCAGGAAAAAAACACCTGCTGCGGCTATTTAAATTCCCGACTTTCAATTAAAGGCTAAAACGGGGGTACCCATAGTGTTCCCCCTTGTTTTTACAACTTTAGGGGGGTCTTACAATTATTTTAAGGAAAAATTCGTAACTTTACGCAAATCCAACTTCGGAGTTTCCCGTTTTCGTTAATTTTATATTGAATACGGGGATAAGCGGGAGCGCGCACCAGACTTTAACGCAGGAAAAAACTCCGATATAAAACGTTAACTTTGACAGTGAAGTTAACGTTTCATATTGAATACCCCTCAAAGTGTAACTTTTAGGTTGCACTAAATTGAGTACAGCTTCTTCACATAGGTTGAAACATCATTCAGATTGCAAAATGAAGGGAACCTGTTAACTAGTAATGACAAAGGGATATTGTGAAAAGAATGGTTTTTACTTGATCCAATTTAAAAGAAAGCTATAGTCATTAATCAAAGAGCTCCACAATCATATGAAGTCAAAATTTTGCAACCTGGGGGCTTTTAAAGTTCTACTTATCAACAATGCTAAAATCAATAGCAAGATAGATATATATATATACACATATATATATATATATATATATACACACACACACACGTTGAGTCTCCCATATCCAAATATTCCGAAATATTAATTTTGGAATAATTTTGGCATGACTGAGATAATGAAACCTTTGATTTTTGATGGTTCAGTGTACACAATCTTTGTCTAAGGCACAAATTGTTAAAAATATTGCATAAAATTACCTTCAGGCTCTGTATGTAAAGTGTATATGAAACATAAATAAATTTCATTTCTGTACGCAAACTTTGCTTGAGCCACAAAATGATTAAAAATATTATATAAAATTACCTGCAGTCTGTGTGTATATTGGGGTCCAATTCCCAAGATATTTCATTATGACATGCAAATATTCCAAAATACGGAATATTCCGTTATCCAAAATACCCCTGGTCCCAAGCATTTTGGATATGGAAGACTCAACCTGTGTAATTATGCATTATATATATATATACATACATACATATATACACACACACATATATATATACACAGTGTTCATGTTTTAAGTACTAGACAGAACTGGGGAAGGGCCTGTGTTCAGCAAATGTTTTTAATGTTTACTTTTAATTGTATTTAGATTGAATATCTACTTAAGGACAAAGTACAAATCCACATAAATATACTACTATTGGCAGAATGTAGAAGTCTCATTGTACTGAGAACAGAATATATATAACACTGTAAATATGTAGGGGTATGTACCCGTTTACTAACATCATTCCAATTCTATGTGAGAATCACTATATTGAATAGAAATAATAATTTAAGTAGTCAGTGATTAAATATTAGTTAATTGATTTCCCAGAATAAAAAAAATAGACTACATAGAAAACACAAACGTTATCTGCAGTTTACATTTATCCTATAGATTCTTGAAGTGGTTCTGGCACCAAATCTTCTTTTTATATATTGTGTATTGCATTTGTTTTACATTGTACATTTATGTATTATTCAGTGGAAACATTTTATAAATAACATTTTTAAATATGATCATGTTTTATTGTAGTTGGTTAAATTAAACTGAGGTTTACATTTTAACAGTTACATTATGTCATTTTTGCTTTGTTTTTCTGTTGTATTTTACTAGTATAAGAACATTTGTTCCATTTATTCTTAACATCAACTGTAATATAATATATTAACAGGACAGGTGTTATGAAGCTTACTTAAAATGGGAATGTCCTTCAAGTTTAGCAGCCCTCTTTACATTACGAGTACAGTAGTTGAACGTGCTCATTAGTACTCAGAAGCCCCTTAAGCACACACTAGTAAGAATTTATTATAAGAAAGGTGTTGGTACAGATAATAATGTAAATATAATGTTAAACAGTTCTGTCGCTGCTTCAGGTGTAGGTAGACAACAAATTCACAAAGTGCTGTCCACACTGAAAGATGAGCTCTAGAAGGTGCACACATCCTCAAAAAGTAGTCAATAAAAGGATCCAAATGTCTGGGTCAAGATAAAGGCAGGAGACAGACAGGAAGAGCCATTGACCAGATAGAGGTAAGGTCAGGTAGCAGTCAAGACGATAAAGTAAAAAATACTAGAAAAAGTGTCTGTAAATGGTGCACTATATGATTAAAACAACATTTAATAGTCAATTAATAAAATTGAAAATTTTGGACACATTTATAAGAACAAACGGTGAAATATTTGTTAAAAGATAATAAAAAAATAAAATAAAAATATTTTTGTGTATTGAAAGAAGGAAAGGTGGGAATAAAATATTGGTCAGCAGCACGTAAATTTGTGTCTTCTCTTTTTTTTTTTTATATTATATATGCCGAGTTCATGATAGAATAGTTAAACCAGATTCAAGTACACTCTAACCACTGCGAGGATATAATTTTTTTTCTACTACTGGGACTAATTCAAATTCTAATTGGTAAAGCAAATATATTGAACTTGCTTTATCAATGGTATTACTGAGAACATTTTTCATGAATTGTGCAGTCATAAATACTCCACTTGTTTGTCTGCAAAATGGCATTTATAAGAGTTTATTCACAAATATTGGGACTATTTCGTCCATGTAGTATGTTTTTTTCATGGATTCCCATACTGTAAATGATACAGATCAGGACTATATTGATCATTATTATTATTTACAATATCTTTATAAATTAGGCAGTCATAAATCTATACTAATATTATATTGTCTGTTTGTTCCAAGTTGGCACAAAAACTACTGAACCAATTTTCATGAAAACTGCATCATTGTGTAGCGGAAACTCCTAGAAGTAACCTGCACTTTGTCTCATCTCGATCTGTCAAGTTAAAGCGGAGCAAAAAAAAAATAAAATGTATTGACATCATCCAATGCAGGAGATCGGTGTGGCACCATGCGCGTGGCTGGTGAGGAGTGGGGGAGAGGTGCTTTGGGCCTGCATTCATACGAATAGGATAGGCTACATAGCAATCTGTGCACAGGGCACACAGTAACAATGGTGTGAGTGGTGGGTGAATAGTATGGGCTACATAGCAGTCTGTACACAGGGCACACAGTGACATTGGTGTGAGTGGTGGGTGAATAGGATAGGCTACATAGCCGTCTGTGCACAGGGCACACAGTGACATTGGTGTGAGTGGTGGGTGAATAGGATAGGCTACATAGCAGTCTGTGCACATGGCACACAGTGACATTGGTGTGAGTGGTGGGTGAATAGGATGGCTACATAGCAGTCTGTGCAAAGGGCACACAGTGACATTGGTGTGAGTGGTGGGTGAATAGGATAGGCTACATAGCAGTCTGTGCACAGGGCACACAGTGACATTGGTGTGAGGGGTGGGTGAATAGGATAGGCTACATAGCAGTCTGTGCAAAGGGCACACAGTGACATTGGTGTGAGTGGTGGGTGAATAGGATAGGCTACATAGCAGTCTGTGCACAGGGCACACAGTTACATTGGTGTGAGGGGTGGGTGAATAGGATAGGCTACATAGCAGTCTGTGCACAGGGCACACAGTGACATTGGTGTGAGTGGTGGGTGAATAGGATAGGCTACATAGCAGTCGGTGCACAGGGCACACAGTGACATTGGTGTGAGGGGTGGGTGAATAGGATAGGCTACATAGCAGTCTGTGCACAGGGCACACAGTGACATTGGTGGGAGTGGTGGGTGAATAGGATAAGCTACATAGCAGTCTCTGCACAGGGCACACAGTGACATTGGTGTGAGAGGTGGGTGAATAGGATAGGCTACATAGCAGTCTGTGCACAGGGCACACAGTGACATTGGTGTGAGTGGTGGGTGAATAGGATAGGCTACATAGCAGTCTGTGCACAGGGCACACAGTGACATTGGTGTGAGGGGTGGGTGAATAGGATAGGCTACATAACAGCCTGTGCACAGGGCACACAGTGACAATGGTGTGAGTGGTGGGTGAATAGGATAGGCTACATAGCAGTCTGTGCACAGGGCACACAGTGACATTGGTGTGAATGGTGGGTGAATAGGATAGGCTACATAACAGCCTGTGCACAGGGCACACAGTGACAATGGTGTGAGTCTGTATAGCGCAGCTGGTTATGTGGGCCACTCCCGCAACAGGCCCTCTATGCAAAGCAATGCAACTATAAGGGGTATATTTACTAAAGTGCGGGTTTTAAGAAGTGGAGATGTTGCCCATAGCAACCAGATTTTACTTATCATTTATACCTTCTAGAATAGCTAGAATCTGATTGGTTGCTATGGGCAACATCTCCACTTACAAAAACTTGCATATTAGTATACATACCCCTGAAACCTAAAAAAAAAAAAAAATGTTGACAGCAGTGATGTCATTGTGTGCGAAGCCGCGGGCAACAGCTAGTACTCCATGTGTTAGTTTACTTAAAACACTTTGCATAGATTGAATAATCCTGAGTGGAGTCTCCTTTAGGTAGTCATAAATACTCCATATATTTATTTGCTTAGTTCTCTCCTTACTGCATATGGTAATATGCACACATTTCCAATATGTAGGCCTGTTGGATTGATGGAGGGGAGTGAGAGATGAACCATCTGCTTCTTATGGAATAAACAATGACCTACAGTCAGGTGCATAAATATTGGGACATTGACAGAATTTTCATGTTTTGTCCTCTATTCACCACCACAATGGCTTTGAAATGAAACAAACAAGATGTGATTTAACTGCAGACTTTCAGATTTAATTTGAGGGTAATTACATCCAAATCAGGTGAACGGTGTAGGAATTACAACGGTTTCTATATGTGCCTCCCACTTTTTAAAGGGGCCAAAAGTAATGGGACAAACTAAACAATCCTAAATCTAACTTTCACTTTTTAATACTTTGTTGCAAATCCTTTGCAGGCAATTACAGCCTGAAGTCTGGAACGCATAGACATCACCAGACGCTGGGTTTCATCCCTGGTGATGCTCTGCCAGGCCTCTACTGCAAATGTCTTCAGTTCCTGCTTGTTCTTGGGACATTTTCCCTTCAGTTTTGTCTTCATCAAGTGAAATGCATGCTCAATCGGATTCAGGTCAGGGGATTGACTTGGCCATTGCATAACATTCCACTTTTTAGCCTTAAAAAACTCTTTGGTTGCTTTTGTAGTATGCTTCGGGTCATTGTCCATCTGCACTGTGAAGCGCCGTCCAATGAGTTCTGAAGCATTTGACTGAATATGAGCATATGATATTGCCCGAAACACTTCAGAATTCATTCTGCTGCTATTGTCAGCAGTCACATCATCAATAAATACAAGGGAACCAGTTTCATTGGCAGCCATACATGCCTACGCCACCACCATGCTTCACTGATGAGGTGGTATTTTTGGATCATAAGCAGTTCCTTTCCTTCTCCATACTCCTCTCTTCCCATCACTCTGGTACAAGTTGATCTTTGTCTCACCTGTCCATAGGATGTTGTTCCAGAACTGTAATGGCTTTTTTAGATGTTGTTTGGCAAACTCTAATCTGGTCCTCCTGGAATAGCCCACACCTGTCCATGAAATAGCTTTTGAGTTGATAGTCCCATTACTTTTGGCCCCTTAAAAAGTGGGAGGCACATATAGAAACCGTTGTAATTCCTACACCGTTCACCCGATTTGGATGTAATTACCCTCAAATTAAATCTGAAAGTTTGCAGTTAAAGCACATCTTGTTTGTTTCATTTCAAAGCCATTGTGGTGGTGAATAGAGGTCAAAATATGAAAATTCTGTCAATGTCCCAATATTTATGCACCTGACTGTATATTACATCTTTTCTCTCCAGCACAGTTCTTGCTTTCTTTAGTAACAGTAGAGGTATTAGGTATTAATTAACCACCAGAGCTAACACTTTCGTTGATTAGGACCGCCACTCTGTCTCTTGGTCTGCTTCATCTGCACTACCAGAGTCAATCTCACTCAAGGTACTTTTTCGTTCTCCTCTTCGTTCAAGACTTTGCTTGCACTCCTAACTTCAATAGGTCTCACTGAGCGGACATCTATACTCTCGTTCTCTTCCAGTTTCTATTTTCTCTCTCCATTACAGGGATAAGGAGTCTCCCTCTAGGAACTCATGGTTGCTCAGACACATGGCTACAGACTAGGGAAGCCAATCCTGCCCCAATTTGTAATTTGGGATTGAAAAGAAAACCTCAATCGAAGGTGCATCTCTTGTCGGCGGGCACATTGTCCGGTCCTCTACCAGGCTCAGCTGCAGTAGAAGAGCTGGAGTCCTATGATGCATCTGCTCCCAGTCACTGATTGGCTGGGAGTGCGCCGCACAGTGATGATGTCACCGTGCACTGTGCTCCAAGCCTATCACTGACTAAGAGCAACTGCATCATGGGACTCCATCTGTTCTACAGGCAGCTGGGAGAACCGGAGAGGACCAGATAATGTAACCAAGAAGATATTATTATACCACTGACCCGGGCCGAATCCAGTGTTTTGAATCCTGTAATACCTGGAATTTAATTATTAGAATCACGGGTATTTTGGAACATCCGATTGGCTTTCCTACAACAGATCGTAGTTTGTCATGATTTTTAGCAAAAGGGAACAAACTTAGAGTGAGTAGATGGAACCTACCACCTAAAGAAGGGACATATTTTTAACCTCCACTCACAGGAAGTACTTTTCTCTGGTCCCAGATCAGGTATTTAAAAACTCTGGTCCAAGACCTTTAGTCACAGCTCTGGGGTGGTCGGCTCATTCACCATTGCCCAGGGATATTACTCATACACAAGGACATTTCACACCTCAAAAAATTAGAACCCTTTTGGAGTTTAAGGTATTTAATAATGATAATAAAAGGAACAAAGATCAATTGGGTTCAACTGCTTATTGTTTTTTTTTGTTTGTTTTTTTAAAATAAAAAATATGAGCACAGTGATCTTTGGAAAGAGTTTCTTAATTGTCTGCACTATACATCATCTTGCTTTCTCCAAAAACATTCCTTGTTTTCTTTCCATGTGTAGCCTTCGTCATACAGTTCCTACAACAAAAACAAATAAATTTTCTGAATGTTCACATCCAACACAACAAAAAATGATCAGGGACAATACACATACATACTGTATATGTGAAAGTTCTTTAACTTTACATCACACAAGCTTTACTTTTAGCAATAGGCATAAGTGCTTCAGAGCTTGCAAAAGGACGGAGCTTGAGAAAGCACAGAGGGAAGCACCCGGCACAAGGAGGTTCTTTATTCAGCTCCAGCGGCCGCAATACACTTGGTCGTCACGGTCTCTCCCCGAGCCGGAGGAAGGATACAAACGAGTAGCGCTGCCTTTACGGTTATACCTGGCCGGCTACCCTGCACGAGGAGACAGACACTGTGTGCACACATTAGTTGTGGAAGCACCACTGAAACCAATTCCGATTCCATTTATCAACTAACATCCACAGACTGGTAAGGTGGATAAAGTAAGCCATTTCATCCTGCCGGTGAGCACATCAATATCTCACATACCTTTCAGAGGTTATAGAAACAATTTTACATATTTTTTACTCATTAACATTAATGTCACCTTGAACTCATATTGGGCTAGCCCAACGTACGGTTTAAATCTGATGCAGCCATAAAGTGAAATTACGATATACTATCGGTCTTGTGATGTATTTCATTTTATTGTATGTTATGTGATATTTGTTTATTAAATATTTTAAATTAAGAGAAGCCTTATGTATTTTGTGTTTCAATCAAGTACTATGCTATACACACACACACACACACACACATCTGTTTCCCCATTAGCACAGTCCATTATTTGCATAGCTTCACTAGGTATGCAAAGAACCAAGCTGAGGGTATAGCTTAGATCAGTGCAATCCTCCCTGTAACACTTCTCATCTGTTCACTGCTACTGGTCGCTGTATAGCAGCACAGCAGCAGTGGCACAACATGGAGGGAGAGAGAGGAGACTGCTGCTGCTCAGCTGCAGCAGCCTCCTTTGACCCTGTGCAGCCTAGTACACAGCAACTAAGATATGATACATCTCCCTCTATCAATGGCGGTTCTAGGGGCGGGCTAACAGGGCCGTCGCCCGGAGTGCTGGCCCCTAGAGGGCACCGCTGAGTCCCCAGAAGGTAAAAAAAAAAAAAAACAGCACCGGTCCCTGAACCCCATTCACTAGCCACAGGGAGGCTCCATTTGCCGGGCACCTGCTGATATTTGTTATCAGCAGGCACCCGGCTCCCTCTCTGCAGCGGCAGCCGAAAGCCGGAGCTCACTCCAGAGCTTCGGCTCCCGCAGAGAGCACTATGGGAAGGACGTCATGACGTCTCTCCCATAGATCTGTGGTGGAGCCGCGGTCGGACCAGACGGCAGCGGATGCAGGAGCGGGGCTTATGGTAAGTATTGTGATTCTATTTTAATTGTCTTTTTTTTTTCAGAAGCACCAGCTATAGGGGGGGGGGGGGGATTACTATAGGGGGGCATTACTACTGGGGGCATGGCTATAGGGGGGCATTACTACTGGGGGCATGGCTATAGGGGGGATTTCTATAGGGGGCATTACTACTGGGGGCATGACTATAGGGGGCATTACAATAGGAGGCATTACTACTGGGGGCACTGCTAATGGGGCATTACTATAGTGGGCATTACTACTGGAGGCAATACTAGAGGGGGCATTACAACTGTGGGCACTACTATAGGGGGCATTACTACTGTGGGCACTACTATTGGGGAATTACCAATGGGGGCACTACTGTAGGTGACATTACCAATGGGGGCATTACCACTGCGGGCACTACCGGGGCCATTGTGTAATGGGCACCACTGCTGTGGGAATTGTATAAGGGGCACTACCTCTGTGGGCATTGTATTAGGTGCACTACTGCTGTGGGCATTGTGTATAAGGGGTACTAATTTGGGCATTGTGTAAAAGGGGCACTACTGTGGGTCATAACATGAATAAGGGACTACTGTGTGGCGTAATTTGAATTGGGGATAATGTATTATAAGGGAATTACTGTGTGTGGCACAATGTATTATACAGGGCATTACTGCGTGTGGCATAATGTGTTATACAGAAAATTACTGCGTGTGGCATAATGTGTCATAAAGGGCATTACTGTGTAAGACATACTGTGTAAGAGCTTGGGGGAAGACCAGCACCTTCGTAAGTGCTGGTCACGGCCCACAGCGTGATGAATTGGGGGTGTTCCGCAAGAACCCACCTCCTTTCCGGAAGCGCTCGCGCTTGCAGCATGCGCAGAGGATCGCCATCTAAAAAAAAGTTATTTCTTTTTTTTTTTCTATTGCGGCGCAACTGGGAACTCTCGCCCTGAGCTCCACAATGTCTAGAACCGTCCCTGCCCTCTATGTCTTACATTTATCTACAATTAGAGATGAGCAGTTCGGATTCTGTGGAATCCGAACATTAGGGATCCAAGTCCACCCGAACCCTGTTCGGGTGTTCCCCGCCTGACTCGGATCCCCGTTCGGTGCTGAACGGCGGCCTCCTGATGTCGGATTCTCGCTAGAGAATACGACATCAGTGCTCCTCGAGTGTAAGGCAGACCGCGCGGTGTGCCCTACACAGAACAAACACACAGCCGCCAGCGGCAGCTGTGTGTTTGTTACAGCAGCCAATGAGAGTCACACAGACTCTCATTGGCTGCTGCACAGAGGTAGCCGGCTGGAGCTCACTCAGGAGCTCCGTCTTCCGGCTCCCTCCTCGTCGCGTGGCAGCAGAGCGGACGGCGGCTGGGGCGGGGATACAGGTAAGTTTTTTTTTTTTTTTAATGTGTGTATGGGGGCCTGCTAATGGAGGGGCCTACTACTGGGGGTCTGCTAATGGGGGACATGCTACTGGAGGGGCATACTACTGGGGACCTGCTAATGAGGAGCATACTACTGGGGGCCTGCTAATGGGGGGCATACTACTGGGGGCCTGCTAATGGGGGGCAAACTACTGGGGGCATACTACTGGGGGGCATACTACTACTGGGGGCACTGCATAGGGGGATCTACTACTAAGGGGACTGCATAGGGGGCACCACTACTGTGGGCATTGTGTAAAAGGGTCACTACTGTGGGCATTGTGTAAAAGGGTCACTACTGTGGGCATTGTGTAAAAGGGGCACTACTGTGTGTCGTAACAAAAAAGAGACACTACTTTATGGTGTAATGTGAATCAGGGGCACTATGTGCAGTGTAATGTGAATAAGATTGTGCACTGTGACTCCTTGGGCCGTAGCCCACTTTGTAAACAAGTACTGTGACTCTGCTGGCCGTACCCCACTGGGTGGGTGCAATACTTTTCATTTCTGCCACTGCTGAGTGGCAATGTGTCATAGATGTGCTTTATACTGTGGTGTCTGTGCTGCTTTCTCGCTTAGTAACCAGTCAGCTCACTGCAACCTTTGGCCAATAATGTTGAAAACAATATTATAAGCTGTGATATGGTCTAAATTGACTGGAAATTAATGTTATTGAGGTTAATAATACTCTAAGAAGAAAAAAAATACCAATTTATGTGATTTTAGCTTTTTTTGTAAATTTTTGTAAAAAAATCCAAATCCAGTCACCGCAGTTTGGCAAATCCAAATGACGAATTAGAACCAAATCCAAATCCGGCAAAAATGGTCCGGCGCACATCCCTATCTACAATACAGTGATTCCGAAAGCTGCACAAGGAGGAATCCCCAAAACATTCTATATTTTATATCTTCATACTAGGGTAAGTATATAGGCATAATGTTAAATGATAATGCCAGCCATTCGGTTCTTATATTCCTCTAAGTACTCCCACACTTAGGGGTATATTTACTAAAGTGAGTTTTTAGAAATGGAGATGTTGCCCATAGCAACCAATCAGATTCTACTTTGAACTAGCACCTTCTAGAAGATAACGAATCTGATTGGTTGCTATGGGCAACATTTCCACTTTTTAAAAACTCTCACTTTAGTAAATATACCCCTAAGTGTCTACCATGAACACAGAGGAGCATCAGCTTCTTCCATGTCAGTGGTACAAAACAAATGTGGCGCTGAGCTACAAATGGACACCCCAGAACTACCTGTCTAACCAAGGACCAGAAGATGCCGCCCTCTCCCTGCTACACACAAAGTAAGAAGGAAGGGCCTGATTCAGAGCCACTCGTAAGCGGCAGCTCGTTCGCTCAGAGCAATATTTGGCCAACTGCGCATGCGTACGGATCGTTATACACATGCGCGAACCAGTCAGTGCGGCCGAAATTCATGTGCTCGCAAAATAGCAAATGCCTGCTAATTTGAGTGACAGAATGAGGCGTATGTGGGTGGTAACAGGGGAAGGTGCTTGAAAACGGGGAGTGGAAATCAGAACGCAGGCATGCTTAAAGGTCAAAACGGGCGTTTTATGGGTGTGCATAATTAATACAGCAGCGTCATTGACCACGTCACTGGGTTATTTTATAGCCAGAACTGTTCGCAAAATTGTGGTAGCAAAAACCGACCACAAGAATAGCGAGCAGTTCATACCCTGTTCGATGTACTCGATTAATCTATTAAATAGCGGACATGACGTAGGATGCGAGCGGCCAGGGGGCGTAGTTTCCCAAAAAACGACCGCAAGTTTTGTTCGCTCGTTCAGACCTAGAAGCGTGAACAGACCGCAAACAGCGAACAGTTCATTTGAATAGCCACCCCTATTTTCAGGACGAGCGAGCGCTAATTGCGTCCGGCTCTGAATGAGGGCCGAAGCTCTTCTGCTGGCCCACCATAAAGTTTAAGTCTTTTTAGGTGTTACGCCGTAAAAAATAAATAAATTCCTTTTTAGTACCCAATGACTGACGGTATGGTATGGATTCTGACATACTGGAAGTGGTGAAGAACATACTGTATCAGATGTTGTCCAGCAGGAAGATGCAGCTTTGTTTCTGTGGATAACTTTGTCCAACACCTCTATTTCCTGGCCTAACTTTGGCCCATTATTCAAGGCTCACTAGCCTTTGGGTGTGTTAGCCCAGCTCCTGGAAACTGAATTCTTAATTCAAGTGGTCTAGTACTGCACTAACGTGGTTGGTCATATTCCTTTGTTATAGCAGAACAGATCTGTACCATATACGCACGTCAGTAATTCGAAGTATTAAAAGCTCAAATAAAACAGGTCTTCTCTAGTACTAAGATATAGAATTATCGGGCTGGATAAAAACTAGAAAGGTTTATGCTTCCATGAAGTTTCCCACTTTGCAAATGAGGTACTGAAAACTAGGATGCTAATCCTTTAATTAAATGTAAAGCGCTATGTGAAGGTATATCACTAGTTCCTGGTATCCATTATTTATTCTGCGGCCTGGTAACAGGGGTGTAAGGCTGCACTCGAGATGTAGTTACATGGGCAGGTTGGATGGATCTATAGATTGTTCCCTTCATAAGCAACATGATCAAAATAGATATACCACAGTGCATCGCAAATATGGGAAGTAACAGGCTAGAAAAAACGTTAAGGGGTCTATTTACTAAGCCTTGGATGGAGATAAAGTGGATGGAGATAGCACCAACCAATCAGCTCCTGTCACTTTTCAAATACAGCCTGTAAAGTGACAGCCAGAAGCTGCTTGGTTGGTACTGTATCTCTGTCCACAGCTTACTACATCTGCCCCATAGAGTTTTCATTTGATTATGATATATTGCACAACTCCTGGTAGTCAGTACTAATTATTTGGCGTTATAATACTGGGAAGCCAATACAGAGTCACCAGAAGGTTCCTAGTGCACAGATAATGGTCATTCTTCACCCCACAAAAGGCTGCCTAGACTAATTTTTGACTTTAGACATTTACACATTAAAAGCAAAAAACAATCCCCTCCAAGCAGCAATGCTTATCCTGGAGAAGCTTACCTTTTTCCAGATAGGTACAGTTGCCTTTAATGTGTTTATACAATATTTCACAGCATCCAAAGAGTCATTCCTGTGCGGCGAGGATACCGCAATGATGACACTAGCTTCAGTTATCGGAACCACACTTCAAATTTTAAGAGAATTATAGAAAATTACAATTGTACGTTGATTAGGTAGACTCACACACTCAGCCAAACATGATCTAGGGCCTAGCTACTGTTGTAGGAACACAGGTACACACTGCTAGGCAGGAGTGTATGCCACACACTGGGAATAATGATTCCAGATTAATAAGGGTTTCATCATCAGGACAGAGAGCCCTCTGCTGGAGACAGAGAAGAAGGGCGGTTATACCCAATGACTGCTGGGGACTGGTAGTGCAGAATAAAAGCTTTCCATTACAATAAGCAAAACAGGTCACAAACCGCCGCATCACTTCAGAGGTCTAGACAAGTAGGAGGTAATCCGTTCTGCATATAGTTTTTCTCTTTAAAAGCAGAAGGACACAGCAGGGTGGCACGTCCCACGCGACTGCACCAGTTAAGTGGTTTAAGGGTAAGTTCCACACCAGCTCAACCCTAACTGGCTTGCCGCATGCATAAAAACCCATGTTTTGCTTTCGCTGAGATTATGAATAGAACCTTGACGTCACAGGTCTGCTTGAAAGACTGGAGGTTAAAATTTAAGTGCAACAAATCATTCCTCCACTGTACCAGACATGATCGGTCATCTTTAAAAAAGTAACATAGAATGTGCATAAATATTTAATACAGCGTACCCAAGTCTGTGATACACAGCCATGTGCTTGACTGAGGGCCATTTCTGCCTGATGTCACAAAGTATTTTCTTAATTTCAGCCTCTGCCATGGGCACATACGCTTCATACTCCAGACACACTACTTTCTTTCCTTCACAATTATCTCTCGTAGTCCCTAGAAGACAATAGAAAATGAGCGCTTGGCCGTAACATAAAGCCACGTACACAGGCCACAACTACGCAAGCAGCTGGGTGAATCTTAGTTTAAACAGGCACTCTGACGTTAATAGACAAATGTATGGAATTTTTTCTCTTTCAATTCATAAATCTCCCCAGCAAGTATTCATTCATTCTATACATAACCCCCTCTCCATATTAGAGATTTCCATCCAGCTGGATTTTCTACTAAAAAAAAAAAAAAAAGTCAGAAGTTTTGAAAATTTGTCGTTGGGAAAAACCCCCCAATGTACGTGAATATTGATGACTTGCAGAGTACAGTTCCTCTTGTTCTGCCTATTAGATATAAAGCTTTTTTTTGTTTGTTTTTTTCTTCAAATTTCACACGCAATAAAACAAGCTTAAAATGGGCTCATGTATAAGTTGAACGTAAACCGATTTGGCAGCATTTTTTTCCCATGCAGAATGCTTGTACTGTGCATGCCCACCAATTCCGGTATGTATGCAGAATAAAATTCTAGTCACTGCATTAAATACAAATTTGCTGGAATCAATTCCTTTTTCCTTTTTTATTCACAGTTTTCATTCTTCTGATCCCTCAAAATAATGTATGGAACAGAAATGAAATCCCACTATCAACACACAAATTACACAAACGAAACGAGTCACAGTTTGAAGTGAATATTTCCCGTTGGTGGTAGAGGGGGCGCCGATGAGTAGAATTCCTTATAGCTGCATAACGCACAATGGGGGATGACTTCTCAAGGTTCAGTAGTGCACTCACTGCTTGTTTCCAAGTCTCTGGAACAAACCCCAGCCCCCCTCCTTTAAGATAATTAGGTAATTCGAGGTAATAATCTTAATGTTCCAAATGAATGATCAGATATCCGTTTCTGGTTTATTTTGTACTGGGTATGTTATGTGAAAAACCCTAAGCAGCCATTTACCTATAAATATGGAGACAGCGCCACAGCATGGTGAAACCACTAACTGCGAAACATCATCAGTAGAGAGTTTATCTGAAGATATCCTAATGAAGTCCTGGGGTTCATCACTTTCATCCATGGCAGCTAATATGAAAAGGGAGAGGAATGAGTAGCATGACACACGTCCTACTGTATTTAATGACTTTCTACAGCTGGCCACACACTAGACCAACTTTCAACCAACCAACCAACTAGTTGATTGGTTGGAATGAAAATCTGGTAAGGTATGGGAGTAACTGATGATCAGCAATTTGCTCCTAAATGCAGAAAACAGATGAAAATGGCCGTCAGACAACTTTGTTAAATGTTTGATCTAAACAATTTGTTCAAACAACAGTTTTTGTCCATTTACCGGCGTTTGGGAGCAAATTGCTGATTGTCATTTGCTTTCATACCTTTCCAGGTTGCATTCCAACCAATCAACTAGTTGGGTGGTTGGTTGTAAGTTGGTCTAGTGTGTGGCCAGCTTAACAGTATTGCTGGCAGATGGCCTTTGCAGCCTCCATATAGATAAACCTCTTCTAGATTTGTTTCACAGATCCCTTTATCTGTATATAAATTCATCATGACATTAGTTCTAAAATATGTTTTCTCCAGCACCTGTAACCTCTTAACGCTGGAAGCTCTTTACTACAACTGATCAAATCCCTGCAAGGTGTGATGGAACAGTCACAATCCTGCCAATATAACAGAGCCCATGTCTTCCGTTATCAGCCAGTGCATTGCATATACTCCATACATCTCTTATAAAGCAAGCTTAGCATCAACATCAACCATCCCATACCGTAAGCCCTTAACCACCACTAATGGGCGGGATAACTGCAACTTCGTCTCCAGGATGTAGCGTTAGGACCTCGTCACCAATGGAAACATATTCCTGACAGACCGCAAAGACAATATTATCTTCTAGGATGCGGAGCCTAAAAGGAAAACAAGAAAAAAAATAATGTAAAGTTTGGTTAAAGGATAAGTTCACTTTCCAAACTACTGTAATTTCAGGTGCATTAATGATAGTTTAATGATCGCCGCAAACAGAACGCTCTGTTTTTGTTTTGTTTTTCAGTAAAAAAACACCTTTGCTATTACTGGTGTACTATTAACACCCTTACCCACCATACCATATACCTGATATCACCAAAGTCATAACTCTAGTAAGGCAACTTTTCATTTTAAATGCTGTGAATCACACAGCTCTCAGCATGCCACGTCATGGCCAAAGGGAGAGAAGAAGGGATGAAGGGGGGGGTTTACAGTGCACAGTGCAGACAGAGCTCAGGGGAGCTTTTAAAGCCTCACTGCTCACTACGAGGCTGATTCTGAGTTGGCAGCAGAGCAAAATAAAAAAAGCAAGTAGATTTGTATATGGAACAAACCATGTTGCAATGCAAGGGGTGCAAATACATTTATTATTTTTCATGCAGGATAAATAATGGCTGCTTTTGCATGTAGTCCTCAAAAACTAGACAGATTTAATGTTAAATTGCAATTTAGATTTAAGTTTGGATATACCCTTCTCAAAACTAAATCTCTCTGCACATTTTTTTTAACTCTTCCTCACCTGCAGTTCAACATGGTTTTACCAAAGTTCAAGGTTACTTTTTTTTTTCTTTTTCTGCTCCCATTTCAGAATCAACACCTACAGTAGATGTGCCATGTGTCTGTGGTTGCCATAGGACCACGTGGAAGCTCTGCAGAATTATAAATCATGAATAGTAACTTAAAGAAACAAACCAGTGGCAACTACAAAGCTTTCGCTTATATCTGCCACAGTGATTTATGTAAAAAAACAAAAAAACACACACACCCTTCTCTAATATGATTGCTGCTTTAACTCATGTTTTTTGTTTTGTTTCAATGTTGCGTAACAGCGTCCAGATGTAACCACACATGTAAAACCAGTTCAGGATGACAATACATGAATCTGTACCTTATGGAGTATAAGCGTTTTTGGAGAATACAATAAAAAGATTCAAATCCAAGCACAGACCCAGCTATTACTTTATGCACACGATATGATGAGAAGTACATTACCTTGGGTGGAGAGCAGCTATTTTCTCCCAGAGCTGCTTAGAGGTAATTTCCTGAGGCACAATTATGTTTTCCAAGCGAACACCTGCTAGTTCAGCACTCTTGGCAAAGTACAACACCACCACCTTTAAATAAACTCACAGATTAACCTCATATTAAAAAAAATCAAAGCAGGTATACCTCTCCGGCTCAATTATAATTCTTACTATATCTTTATTCATGAATGTGCACACTCTGTATGCCATGATGCACAATAAAACAAACCAATTCACAGAGTTTCAAGGCTTAAACTTTAACAAAGCAGAAAAAGAGGCTGCTATGGAATAATAACAAGGCTGCTGGTGACCTATTGATTTAAGCATCTACAACTCCTGGGGAAGCGATTGAAGCCCCCGGGCAGTAGTGGCCCACCTGAGTTTTATCATTGAAACATGCAGAGCTACAGTGTAATCCTTCCCTGCTTTAACGCCATACTTTGCTGCAAATCGTTGTCTCGTGAGGTTGTTGAGTACATAGGCAAGGTTGTGGCAAATTAATGACTGCAGTGACACAAGAGAAATTTGGGGATATGGATAAAATTGATCAAAGTGATGATGTATGCGTTAGCCACTTCACTGCTTGACTGTCATGATAGGCGTTTATCCAATGTAAAAAAAAAACAAAAAAACTTTTTGTTTCTAAAGTAAATAAGGTACAATTATCTGTATGCGGATTTCTATGATATGTAAATGCAGGTGTGACAGTGGAGATACAATGGTGATAAAATGGGAATAAGATCTACAGCAACAGAGGCAAGTGATTACCAAAATGATCATGGAAAAGCAAGCCAAGGGGCAAGAGGGGTCTAAGCACAAACATAAGTGATGGCTCTTGTCCCAATCTATCCTGTTTAGAGTTGCAAGTCTGGAGGGGCAGATTCCCCTGATGTTCACCCAGAACCGCCGCAAGGCAGGATGGACAGCTAGACTAGCACAGGATGAGATTAGTGAGAGAAATAGAACTAGAGCAAGTAGCAGAAGGTATACTGGTATAGATGAGGCACTGTAGAGCAAGCCAGGGTTAATGCACAGATGATGCTGCAGGATTACTATAGTAGTGAAAGGTAATGCACAGAAGATATTGCAGGACTGCTGGAGAAGTGTTAGAGACTGTACACTGGAGAGATACTACAGGTCTGCTGGAGCAATGAAGGGGGTAAAGCACAGGTGTAGCTGAAGGACTGCAGGAACAGTATGAGACAATGCATTAGAAAGGTTGCAGCCAAGAAAGGTATAAGGCCCCCATACACCAACGACGGACTGCATCGATCCTACGGTGCAGAGATGCCGGGTTGCAGGATCAGTGAAATCTAACATGTTGGATTTCACTGATTTGCCGATCACAATCAAAATATGATTGCGATTGACAGATCGGTGAAATTTACCAAGTATAATTTCACCGATCCTCCAACAGATCGCGGAACATCGATGGCTGTCATTCGGCATTTCTGCGTTTCCGATCGCAGGATAAGACAATACGTCGCATGGTGTATGGAGGCCTATACACAAGGAGATTTCTAAGAGGAGAACAAGAAGTAGCTGGAGCTCTAACATCCTGGAACCGTTGACTGCACAAGAGTGTAAAAGACTTCCAGAAGGAATCCAGAGGGAGTTTCAGGAACACAACTATACCAGGAACCAGAAGCCGGAGATCAGCTGACCAAGTAGGTCAGATAAAGTCCAGGCAATGAGGAACTGTACAGAAGTTGTTTAACTAGCCAGCCTCAAGATGGCTAACTAAGGATTGACTGACAGAACTCAGGTCACCATAGGTTTCATGGACAGGACTGGTCATTTGAGGAGATTGAGCAAATCCAAGATGGCATCCAAGGTACCAGCGCAGCCACGTGAGACGCTGAAACAGCCACTGGCAGAAGAGAGCCGCAACACAGTGAACTCTACCCTCTTGTGCTTCTCCCTACTTTAGTTTCATCTACTTCTTACTCCCCACTAGAGCACCTAACACTTGGTTGCTTATGCTCTGTTGCTCATCTGGGTGTTATGGTCGCTAATGTAGCAATATATATTATCCATGTCCTGGTCCTGTATTTTATTGTTCTGTAAGTCGCTTGTCTACAACTTGTTTATGTACTTTGTAAGGCGCTGCGGAACACTTGTGGCGCCATATAAATAAATGATAATAATAATAACACAGAGGTGAGAGGAAGAGAGTCCAGTAACCAACTGAACCCGGTGAGTAGAGCCACAGTCCAGTGGTTTGTGAAAAAATGCATTGGTGTGGCTCTTAAAACTGTTTCTATTGGCCACAGAAATAAATATATACAGTGTGGCCACATGACTAATGGGAGTGCTGTCAGAGGGTGACAATCACCACTTCGGGGGGAAAAAAAAATAAAAAAAATCCACATGGCCTTGCCTGTATTTCTATGCGACCACACACACCTAATGTACACAGGACAATCTCTTGCTGTAGGCCCCAAAAATGTCTTGTTATTCCCTTGCTAGTACTACTACTACTACATACTGCTTTAGTATTTCTATTAAGCAAGTGAATTATACTTTTTTCACAGATCTACTAAAGTTTTTTAAAAACATAATATTTGTATTTCAAAGTGCGCACCCTATCACATACTGTACGCGTGTAAAGTACTGTGTTTAAGGGATAAGGAGGGCTCCATGTCGTACAGTCAGGTCCTTAAATATTGGGACATTGACAGAATTTTCATATTTTGCCTTCTATTCACCACCACAATGGCTTTGAAATGAAACAAACAAGATGTGATTTAACTGCAGACTTTCAGATTTAATTTGAGGGTAATTACATCCAAATCAGGTGAACGGTGTAGGAATTACAACGGTTTCTATATGTGCCTCCCACTTTTTAAGGGGCCAAAAGTAATGGGACAAACTAAACAATCCTAAATCTAATTTTCACTTTTTAATACTTTGTTGCAAATCCTTTGCAGGCAATTTCAGCCTGAAGTCTGGAACGCATAGACATCACCGGAAGCTGGGTTTCATCCCTGGTGATGCTCTGTCAGGCCTCTACTGCAAATGTCTTCAGTTCCTGCTTGTTCTTGGGGCATTGTCCCTTCAGTTTTGTCTTCATCAAGTGAAATGCATGCTCAATCGGATTCAGGTCAGGGGATTGACTTGGCCATTGCATAACATTCCACTTTTTAGCCTTACAAAACTCTTGTTGCTTTTGCAGTATGCTTCGGGTCATTGTCCATCTGCACTGTGAAGCGCCGTCCAATGAGTTCTGAACCATTTGAATGAATATGAGCATATAATATTGCCCGAAACACTTCAGAATTCATTCTGCTGCTTTTGTCAGCAGTCACATCATCAATAAATACAAGGGAACCAGTTCCATTGGCAGCCATACATGCCCACGCCATGACACTACCACCACCATGCTTCAATGATGAGGTGGTATGTTTTGGATCATGAGCAGTTCCTTTCCTTCTCTTCTCTTCCCATCACTCTGGTACAAGTTGATCTTTGTCTCATCTGTCCATAGGATGTTGTTCCAGAACTGTAATGGCTTTTTAGATGTTGTTTGGCAAACTCTAATCTGGTCTTCCTGTTTTTGTGGCTCACCAATGGTTTACATCTTGTGGTGAACCCTCTATATTCACTCTTGTGAAGTCTTCTCTTGATTGTTGACTTTGACACATATACATCTACCTCCTGGAGAGTGTTCTTGATTTGGCCAACTGTTGTGAAGGGGTTTTTCTTCACCAGGGAAATAATTATTTTGTCATCCACCACAGTTGTTTTCCGTGGTCTTCCGGGTCTTTTGGTGTTGCTGAGCTCTCCGGTGCGTTCTTTCTTTTTAAGAATGTTCCAAACAGTTGATTTGGCCACACCTAATGTTTTTGCTATCTCTCTGATTGGTTTGTTTTGATTTTTCAGCCTAATGATGGCTTGCTTCACTGATAGTGACAGCTCTTTGAGAGTTGACAGCAACTGATTCCAAATGCAAATGTCACACCTAGAATCAACTCCAGACCTTTTACCTGCTTAATTGATAATGAAATAACGAGGGAATAGCCCACACCTGTCCATGAAATAGCTTTTGAGTTGAAAGTCCCATTTCTTTTGGCCCCTTAAAAAGTGGGAGGCACATATTGAAACCGTTGTAATTCCTACACCGTTCACCCGATTTGGATGTAATTACCCTCAAATTAAATCTGAAAGTCTGCAGTTAAAGCACAGCTTGTTTGTTTCATTTCAAAACCATTGTGGTGGTGAATAGAAGCCAAAATATGAAAATTCTGTCAATGTCCCAATATTTATGGACCTGACTGTATATTGTCTCAGTATATACTTTGCCTCGGCTGACTCCCGAATGTGATGACCAAATCATAGAAGAGACAGCAGGAACTGAGGGAAATTTTCCACAGATCATCGCTCTATCACGGATTATCTGTGCAGCCCTTCTGACAACTGGGCTATTTTTCTCTGTCAAATACAAAATGGAGACAAAACATATGTTTTCCGCAGCGCAGGATGATCACAGATGAACACCAGACATAAAATACTCAGGGGTCACATCATTTGAAAGAGGGGACCCCCTTTTTCAAATGTGGGTGCCCCTGAATTCATGGTTGCCAGGTTAGGAGATATATTTCCCATCCCCGAAATCAATGAGTTTTCAATGCTATGATTCTGGTTTGGCGATCAAAATAATCACCAGGCGATAACTTTTGTGGGTTCCACTAATTTAAAGAAGGGTATTCCCTTCTTTCAAATGAGGATCACACATCTTTGTAGGTGAAGGATTTGGAAGATAGAGGGACTTAAAGACCTTCCCCCATACTTTCATTCATTTAAAAGTGTTTTTTGTAAAAATAAAAACACTGCCACCCTCCCCCCTCCCATACTTGAGGACAGCAATTTATTTATTTTCGGCAGCAGCACCGCCCCCCCCCCCCCCCCCCTTGATGCGGATTACATCTGGGACTTATACACTTAAACTGGGGAGGACATGTATATGAAGAGTCCCACTCAGCATCCCAAATAGGTATCTGGTCAACTTGTCAACATTCAGTAGGTTGACAGTCACAATGTTAACAATCAATATGTAAACATGCATTTAGCTTGACATGGTTAAAATGTCAACACGTTCAGAATGTCGATATTTAACATGACGCCAAAATGTAGACATATGTGTTTTTGTTGATTTTAGGCTAAAATAGCAAAAAATATGTTGACACTTTGATTTCGACATGTTAAATGTCAACATTCTGAATATGTTGACATTTTAACCATTTAAATATGTGTACATATTCATTGTCAACCTAATGACCATGTTGACATTCTGACTGTCGACATTCAGAAAAAGTCGACAAGTCATACCAAACACCCCAGGCGAAGGAGTTAAAGTCCTCAACACGCCTCTGCTTGTCCGATACATTAGTTTTCTATGATGCACTAGTTTTCCAAAGAAACACTGAAGTGCTGACACCAGGACCCATCGATCAGACAGAAATATACAAGTGTTTATGCACAGATTTAGGGGAATATTTTCTAAGTGGTGGGTTTTCAAAACTCCTAATTTATATAGGTTTTGCCTGCCAGATTTTAAAGGGCAATAATAGCAAATGCAAAATCAGGCTTGTTTTGCATTTAATATTATTGCCCTTTAAAATTTGGCAGGCAAAAACTCGTTTAAAAATCCACTCCTTAGTAAATATCCCCCTAAGATTACTTTGTATTATATGCATCACTGTGTTATATATTTCAGTTAGTGCTAGAACATGTACTGTATATTTTACATTTTCTTAGTGGGACATAGACAGCATCCCGGCGTTCGGGATGCCGATGGTCGAAATACTGGGCGCTGGGATCCCGTAACCAGAATCCCAACCTCCGGTCCACAGTACCAGAATCCCGACCGCCGGCATCCTGAAGTTAAGTATCGAGGGTTAGGCTTAGGCAACGGGCAGGGGGAGGTTAGGGTTAGGCACTAAGGAAGGAGGGATGGGGTTAGGCACCGGGCAGGGGGAGGTTAAGGTTAGGCACTAAGGAAGGAGGGATACGGTTAGGCACCGGGAGGTTAGGGATAGGCACTAAGGAAGGAGGGATGGGGTTAGGCACCGGCGAGGTGGAGGTTAAGGTTAGGCACTAAGGAGGGAGGGATAGGTTTAGGCACCGGGAGGGGGAGGTTAGGGTTAGGCACTAAGGAGGGAGGGATGGGGTTAGGCACCAGGCAGGGGGAGGTTAGAGTTAGGCACTAAGGAAGGTGGGATAGGGTTAGGCACCGGGTAGGGGGAGGTTAGGGTTAGGCACTAAGGAGGGAGGGATGGGGTTAGGCACCGGCGAGGGGGAGGTTAAGGTTAGGCACTAAGGAGGGAGGGACAGGGTTAGGCACTGGGCAGGGGGAGGTTAGGGTTAGGCACTAAGGAAGGAGGGATGGGGTTAGGCACCGGCGAGGGGGAGGTTAAGGTTAGGCACTAAGGAGGGAGGGATAGGGTTAGGCACCGGGCAGGGGGAGGTTAGGGTTAGGCACTAAGGAGGGAGGGATGGGGTTAGGCACCGGGCAGGGGGAGGTTAGAGTTAGGCACTAAGAAAGGTGGGATAAGGTTAGGCACCGGGCAGGGGGAGGTTAGGGTTAGGCACTAAGGAGGGAGGGATAGGGTTAGGCACCAGCGAGGGGGAGGTTAGGGTTAGGCACTAAAGAGGGAGGGATAGGGTTAGGCACTAAAAAGGGAGGGATAGGGTTAGGCACTAAGGAGGGAGGGATAGGGTTAGGCACTAAGGAAGGAGGGATAGGGTTAGGCACCGGGCAGGAGGAGGTTAGGGTTAGGCACTAAGGAGGGAGGGATAGGGTTAGGCACCGGGCATGGGGAGGTTAGGGTTAGGCACTAAGGAGGGAGGGATGGGGTTAGGCACCGGGCAGGGGGAGGTTAGAGTTAGGCTCTAAGGAAGGTGGAATAGGGTTAGGCACAGGGAGGTTAGGGTTAGGCACTAAGGAGGGAGGGATAGGGTTAGGCAGCAGCGAGGGGGAGGTTAGGGTTAGGCACTAAAGAGGGAGGGATAGGGTTAGGCACTAAAGAGGGAGGGATAGGGTTAGGCCCTAAGGAGGGAAGGATAGGGTTAGGCACTAAAGAGAGAGGGATAGGGTTAGGCACTAAGGAGGGAGGGATAGGGTTAGGCACTAAGGAGGGAGGGTTAGGGTTAGGCACTAAGAAGGGAGGGTTAGGGTTAGGCACCGGGCAGGGGGAGGTTAGGGTTAGGCACTAAGGAGGGAGGGATAGGGTTAGGCACTAAGGAGGGAGGGATAGGGTTAGGCACTAAGGAGGGAGGGATAGGGTTAGGCACTAAGGAGGGAGGGATAGGGTTAGGCACCGGGCAGGGGGAGGTTAGGGTTAGGCACTAAGGAGGGAGGGATAGGGTTAGGCACCGGGCAGGGAGAGGTTAGGGTTAGGCACTAAGGAGGGAGGGATAGGGTTAGGCACCAGCGAGGGGGGGGTTAGGGTTAGGCACTAAGGAGGGAGGGATAGGGTTAGGCACTAAGGAAGGAGGGATAGGGTTAGGCACTAAGGAGGGAGGGACAGGGTTAGGCACCGGGCAGGGGAGGTTAGGGTTAGGCAGGAGGGAGGGATAGGGTTAGGCACCGGGCAGGGAGAGGTTAGGGTTAGGCACTAAGGAGGGAGGGATAGGGTTAGGCACAACAGCGAGGGGGGGGTTAGGGTTAGGCACTAAGGAGGGAGGGATAGGGTTAGGCACTAAGGAAGGAGGGATAGGGTTAGGCACTAAGGAGGGAGGGACAGGGTTAGGCACCGGGCAGGGGAGGTTAGGGTTAGGCAGGAGGGAGGGATAGGGTTAGGCACCGGCCAGGGAGAGGTGAGGGTTAGGCACTAAGTGGGTAGTTGGGCTAGGCACCGGGGAAGGAGGGTAAGGGTTAGTCTTACCTTACTTACCAAAGGCTGTTGGGATGGCGCTGTCGGTATTCTGACCAGCACCATCGCCTGGATCCTATACTCAACCACTTCAGTAACCTAGCCATAAACCACACTGAGTAATACAGGATAACAATAAGACCAGCAAGCTAAAACCAGTTATACTTTTCTCATTCATTCAATCTGCAACAATTACCCCAAAGTTTCCAAACAACACACAATCAGCACTTCCTAGTAATAATGCAAAATTGCAAATACACATCTAACGCCAGTATCATTGTTACATCATCAGAGCACTTGTATTATGTTACCTAACACGTGAGAGCTGACACTGCAAAGTTACATTGTAGAAGATCGGGAGGAAGGAGGCATATTTACCTCACAGCTCATGGAGGCAGAGTGTAGGAGCACTGTGTGCCTGCAATAACACACTCAGCATGTCATACACAGGAGCCTGGAGCAGTATGTGCCAGCACCAATAACACACTCAGCATGTCATACACAGGAGCCTGGGCTGCAGACAGGAGGGGATGGGAACACCCGCAGTCACAGCCTGGGCACCAGATACAGCCCAGCATACACACTGAGAGCTTTCAGCTGATTGGTAACCTACTGCTGTCATTGTAATCTTCCTCGAGATTGGCCACGCAGAGTTCCACCTACAGGACACTACAGACTGCTCAGAAAGTTACAATGTTATGTAATTTTGTAGGCTAGAGTTTAATCACTGAAAGCAGCTGGGTAAGTAGTATTACTATTCTACATTGCAATGGAATCAGAAGCATGCATGCAAGCATTACTGTGTCAGTGATCAGATCCATAGCTGCTCTGCCTGCCCACATTTTAAAATAATGTATTATTTTTTGCTGCCTGTGCAGCTGCATCCAAGTCTGTCACACAAGGTACTGTCTATCTGGAAGGGTAATGGGTATGAACTTAGGGCCTGATTCAGACCCACCGCTTGCGAGCGAGTGGGTTGATGGTCCCCCACTGCGCACGCCGGAGCGTCCGGCTCTGAATCAGGCCCTTAGTACCATATCCCGTCACCGGCAGCCCTAAGGGAGAAGATCCCAACAGGGCAGGTAAGTACTCTATCCCTACCCCCCCAACACTAACCCTCCCTTAGTGGTGCCTTACCCTAACCTCCCCCAGGGGTGCCTAACCCTTCCTCCTAGGGGTGCCTAACCCTAACTCCCCCCCAAAAAACCTAGCCCCTCCCCCGCGGCTAATGCTAAGGGCTCCCGGACTTACCTCATTTGGGCTGGAGTCCTTTGGTTTCGGGATTAACATAGGCGTCGGTTTCTACGCCTATTTTAAGTCCCTTGTCAGGATTCGGATGTCAATATTGAGACCGGTGACCGCAAAAAATGTATCCCCTGGAAGGCCCTTTCTGTGGTGATTCTCAGTTGGACACAAAGGGCGAGGTACATGACGCTTCCCACCACTCATTACAACCATAATGTTAACGCCGTATACTTGAAGGAAATCACAAAGGACAGATGTCTCCTGAGAGCTGTTCTTTGTGATAGAAGGATTTCCAGGATTAGGACAGAGAAGTCCTTCTGTGCATGTGTGGAATGATGCACGCGCCATGTGGGGTGTTCAGGAGGGTTCCGATTGGATCCCTCTCAGGGGTAGATGCAAATAGAAGCCCATAGGCTGCTATTGGGCAGCATCATCTAAACATGGCATTGCCCACCAGTTCCAAGCTCTAGAATGTATCGCATTCCGGAGCTTGATGAATATGCGGTGAGCGTTCAAACCTGTGAAAACATCATTTTCAGAGGTTTGACCGCAAGATCTGCATTGATGCATCCTGCCCAAAGCGGCTGTCATCATTAGCATCAGCACATGAACCATCCCCAAGACATCTGTCTGAAATAGTGTGGAACTCAACCTACACGCCAAGGACATTTCCAAGAGACAGAACAGCTCCGTGCAATCACGTCACCCAGGGGCATTTCTAGAGAGGAGGGGGCCCTTGTGCAGTCTCTGTCAAGGGCCCCCTCCTCTCAGTCCAGCAGCTGCGTGGCCAGCGCCGCACTTATAGACTCTGGGCACTAGAGTGTGCCCAGAGTCAGGGGTGTATCTAGGGATCCAAGCGCCCCTAGAAAGGTAACGGACTGGCGCCCCCCATAATTTCAGGAAGTGCTCTCAGTAGTAGTCACCCCTATGCAGTGCCGCAGTAGTAGTGCCCCTTATGCATTGCCCTCAGTAGTAGCTCCCCCTATAAAGTGCCCCCAGTATTAGTCCCCCCTATACAGTACCCCCATTAGGGGATATCCCCCCATAATGTGCCCCCAGTAGCCGCCCCCCCTATACAATGCCTCCAGTAGCGGCCATCCCCCCCATAACATGCCCCCAGCAGAGGCCACCCCCTATACAGTGCCCCCTAGTAGCCACACTCCCCCCCCCCCTTTGTGCTGTGCCAGAAAAAAAAAAAACACACAGGAAAAAAAAAGCAATTTACCTGATCCCCGCTCCTGCCGACCTCCACTCCTCCGGGCCCGCTCTCGCTCTGCACTATGGGATGGGAGAGACGTCATGACGTCTCTCCCATCACCTCCTGCGGGGGGAGCCTGAAGGCGTAGCTCATGAGTGAGCTCCTGCCGGCTCCCTCTGTTGATGCAGCAGCCAATGAGAGTCTATCTGACTCTCATTGGCTGGCTGCTATAACAAACACACACCTGCCACTGTGTGTTTGTAACTGTGTAGGGCAGACCGCTCTCACTGCGGTCTGCCCTACACTTGTGGGGCCCAGGGGACTAGTGGGGCTAGTTCAAGCCCATGGGGTAGTCCACCCATTGGCTGCTGGTGGCACTAACGGACGTGCCCCCTTTGACTGGCGCCCTTGGCGAGTGCCATCCTGGCCACTGGGTAGATACACCGCTGCCCAGAGTCTATAGTGCATGCGCAGTCACCAGGAAAATGGCCGCGGCAGCCATTTTCCCTGTATTGTGCATGTAATGCGCAAAGGACGGGAAAATAGCCGACGTGGGAATCTGGAGAGGTAAGTATACTATGGGTGCAGGGTGTGGCGATGCTTTCCAGTGTAGCGCAAAGTATTTTCCATTGTGTTCTTTTTCTGGAGGGGGCGTGGTCACACCACCAATATTTGGCCACGCCCCCTGTAGTACTCACATGTTGTTGACATGGTCTTGCACATGGGAGAGGTCATGTGGTATAATGGAAACTCATCCATCGCACTGATGTGATGGAGAGATGTATGGAAGAGACACCAGCAGACGTGACCTCTCCCAGCAGCGGCGTTACAGTCAGTGATTTGTATCATAGACATTTCTTTTCTCTAAGCATGCGCATTACAGTACCACTGACTGACTAATGTAATCATCATGGCAGTTCCCAAGCAGCAAAAACTCAGCTGACCGAATTATGTAAGTCACTGTAATCATTTGTCACTTGTTCAGAGGAGTTCTGCATCTCTTACTGTTAACTGATAACTGACCTTCGCCTTCCTGTCATGATAAACATTCCAGTGGCAAACGCAGGATTTCTAGAGGGGGGGGTCCAAATGCTTGATTATAGAGCGAGTGTTGCCAGTCTATGAAGAGGGCAGAATTAGTAGTTATCCAGCTTTAATATGCGTCATACAAAGTGTATCGTGTATCATAATTACGGCATTACCAGTGATGCGGCAGTAGGGCCATCGTGCCTGAGCTGAAGGTTTTTATTTTCGATGTGGGCACCATTCCAGACTATTGGAGCACTGCCCTGGACATATATGTACATATTGGGCTCTATAGCAGTGCATCCCTAACAGTGCATGTTTTCCAGATCTCCTAGTTGGTGCACAGGTTATTTATTATTGGCTGATACATGTTAAAAGATCCACAGGTGTTGCTAATCATTTCATGTGTGATAGTGAGAATAACATGCAGCACTAGTAAAATTCTATTATATTACCATTTCTATTGTGGTCATGGTGTGTGCTGGGGAGGGGGCTTTTCAGGCAGCAGGAACCCCCCCTGCGTTTGCCTATGCATTCCCTTGTCGCACAGAAACTACAATACTCCTATCAATGTAACTTTTGTAAGTGTGAAGCCCTGGGCGTAGCTATGGTGGGTGCAGGGTATACCATTGCTATGGGGCCCCAGAGGCTGCTGCTTCGGGGGCCCACTTCTGTGGCCTGACTCAACTTCATCCAGGTCATAAAGTTGTCTACCAGGTTCCCTTGTGTGGCATAATGTGAACTGGGGGAACTGTGTGGCATGTGTACTGGAGACAGTACAATGCAGCATATTGTTCATTTAATATGAGCTGGGGTCACTGTGTAGTATAATGTGAACTAGAGCACTACTATGGGGCACAACAATAACTAGGACACAACTATATTTCATAAAAAGAACCCTGCCCCCGCCCCCAATACTTTATCATCGCCCGGCCACGTCCCCCGCTGTATGCAGACATTCAGCTCCCTCCCGGAAGGAGGGAGCTGAATGTTGGCAAGTAGGACAAGCAGTATATAGACCCTGGATGGCAGGCGCAGATGACGTGTGCTGCCAGTATAAGTGTAAATATGATGGTATTTCATTATAATGGTAATTCATCATGTTTACAGTTTTACTGCCGACGTGCGTGAAATGCTGTAAGTACCATTTTACGCTTTCGACTTCGTGGCGCTGCCTTCCAGTGGTGATAAATAAGTGATGGCAATCCATACATGCCTACCCTCCCGGTTTTCGCGGGAGGCTACCGATTTTTCGGGTAACCCCCTGCACCCCTGGAAGGGTAGGCATTTCTCCCGCATTCTGCCCACTTCCTAGTGAAGTGGGCAGAATTAGGAGAATATCCGCGGCAATCGCGGGTCTCCGTGAAGGGGACGGGGCTTAAGCTGTGATTCTGCATGAATCACAGCATTTGGCCCCGCCCCCCTATGTAAATTGTGCCCAATCGCGGCAATTTTACCGCGAGGGGGCGGGGCTTAATGACGCGAATCGTCAAGCCCCGCCCCCGTCAGCCCCCTGCTGCTTCTCCTAAAGGTAGGCAACCCTGCGGCAATCTCATATAGGAGAAGGATTCAGTACAGGAGATGACAAGAGAATGAATAAGAGTATTGGTTGGTTGTTGCTGGATAACAAATAGGCATAAGCTCTGTTTTACGTATGTTGAGCTTTAGGTGTTGTTGGGGAGTCCACGTGGATGTTACCATGTAAATTGGTAGAGTAACAGCTTAATATTTATGATTAGTCTCTAATACAGTAACTGTACTCTTGGGCAATTGGTGAGTACAGATGTGCTCTCATACACCTGCCGTTTTTTTTCCCCATGTGGCGTGAGATGTTTAGCCCAACTTAGAGCCTCCGCCACAGGAAGTAATTTTTGTGCTTTCATCCGTCTTCCTGAATTTTGCACTGTAGCCGCATACAAAGTCACTTATAATGCACTAGGCACTAGGAATTGGTATAAATGGCAAATTAAGCATAACGATATGTGGCACAAGGCATGGCGGGGTTCACTCATATTGAACCACTATTTTTGTTGCCTTTTTTACCCAGATTATCAACTGAGTAGCACACAAGAGCTACATGAAATGCCAGTGTTGGCATTCAGGGTACCCGCCATAAGCATATTTATAATGGGTGCAGGGTGTGCGGTGCACATGGGTGCCTGGGTCCAGGGGTGACCCAAACTCTGCACCCATATTATAATTACCTTCCTCCGGCTAGCATGTCCCATCACCAGGAAGATGGCAATTCGCAGTGAAAGCAAACACTCTGCCACTGTGCCAGAGCTTCTGCTCTCTTCTGCGCATGTGTCATCTTCCCAAATATCAGTGGGAAGATGGCGCCACAGAGTAGGGCCGATTCTAGGAGGAAGGGGCCCGTGTGCAGTTTGCGACATGGGCCCCCTCCTCTCCGTCCAGCTGCGCACTGAGCGGTGTGCAGCCAGCACTGAACTTATCGACTCTGGGCACTAGAGTGTGCCCAGAGTCTATAGCTCATATCGCGGCCATTTTCCTTGTACTGTGCATGCACAAATGACAAGAGACATTTTCCAGTCGTTTTTACAGACGCAGACACCAGAGCCGACGTGGGACTCCAGAGAGGTAAGTAATATTATGGGTGCAGGGTGTGCAATGCAGGCCCCCTCTGGACCAAGGGGCCCGTGTTCCCTGCACACTCTGCACCCATTATAAATACACCCCTGCCATAGATGAGGCGGAGGAGGGACCCCCTGCACTTGCCAGAATAAGGTAAGATGCAAGGTCCGCTGATCAGGCTTGCCGACTATCTCTCTTCCCCTTCCGGGAGGTAGCAGCCACATCGCCATGACAGGGGTGCGTGGCCATCACAAGGAGGCGGGGCCGGCCAGACTACGAGTATTTGTGGGCTACACAATGCCGATATTACAGTCATTGTGTAGCAGGGGGACGGGCCAAAATGACGCGCTTCAGCGTGAATCGCGTCACTGGCCCCAATGTAATTGCGGGGGGGATAGGAGGGGTGTGCGGCAGCCGGGAGGATTGCCTGTCTTCCTGGGAGGTGGGGAGCAGCACCCGATTTTCGGGAGGCTCCCGACCAAATCGGGAGGGTAGGCAAGTATGCCGCTGCTCAGAGGAGAGTGCCCGCTGCACATTACTCCCCATGGGTGTTAATACGCCCCTGGTACTCCTGCATTGTACTTTTGTTACTTCAGTTATGCAAATAAGATGCATATTATTTACATATACCCCCAAGTCTTAGCAGAACTACAATTTTGACTCCAAACTTAAGAAACCACCAAACGACATTTATAAGAATGGAAATGTAAATAATGTTTTTGTGTCTTGAATTGCTCTTTTAAGAAAGCATAATACCTTCTATTTTCAGGATACAGATTTAAGTTTATATCACAATATTGCATTATGGCTGAAACATAGTTAAGGTGCATATCCATTAGGCGACCTGAAAGTCTGAACGTCTAGCGTTCAGACCTTCAGGTCGCCGAGGTGTGGTGCCCACAGTGAATGACGTTTACTGAACTACATTCAGTGCAGGAGCCCAACTTCCTATATCTGAGCATGCTGAACCTGACAAGCGTCGTCAGGTTGACAGGCATGTTCAGTAGATAGTCGGGGTCATGCACGCACATCGCTGGTCCTTGCCGGCTATCCATTAGCAGACTTTGTGAACACGGTGACCAAAACCACTTGGTTTTGCTTGGATTGTTCACAAAGTTGTGTAATGGATAGGCCCTTTATTCTGTTCTGACAAATCAGGAGTATAACTAAAATGATTGAATCCACAAGAGGGCACAATTGTACTGTTTATGCTGCTGACAAATCTACATTTTACAATAAAAAAAATCAAATCCACTATTATGTATGTCTTCAGTGTTTTAAGAATGATCGAGGCGTAGGAACCGAGGGGAGGGGGGGAGGGGAGGGTGCAGTTGCCCCCCCCCCCCCATGATATCTGTTTGGGTGGGCAAAAGCTGTGTTTTGCCCGCCCCCCTCCCCCCCATGAACTTCTACACAAAAGTGAATGGGGATGAAGCGATAATAGATCTATTTGAACTCGCCCACTGCTGTCATTTCTGTTTAACAAAAATGAAGTTATTTTCATGGTTACGTACATATTCTTCTCGCAAACATTTTTTTTTTTTCTTTCTTAGAAGCCCCACTTATTTTACCATCACAATTTGCAGTAACCATTAGCAGACACATGAGACCAGGAAGCTGCACGTCCCACTGACTGTTCTTGTAAGTTGTACAACCATGGTACAGAGGGCCTGATTCAGACCCGCTTGCGAGCGCTATGCGCTCACAAGCGGGTCGATGGTGGCCCAGGGTGCATGCGCATGACGGAGCCGGCTCTGTCGTGCGCATGTGCAAGACCCGGATAGCGACGGGCAATCCGTCGCTCCGGTTCTCGCAACAAAGGGGGCGTGCTGTCGATGTTGAGTGACAGCACGCCCCCTTTGGTGGGCGGGCCGGGGGTGTGGCTGCCCAGACAGAGGCGTTCCCATGGGAACGCCTACCATCTGGGGCCGACCCCACTGACATCACAAGTGATGTCAGTGGGAGTGCTTTCGGCTCTGTTAGAGCCGAAAGCACTCTGGGGCTTGCGGCAACGAGACCCTACCACAAGGGTCTCATCGCAAGCCCGATGGTCACGATGGTCTTGACCATCACGACCATTTTCCTGGCCGCTCGCTATAGCTGTGGGTGGTCACCCACAGCTATAGCGAGCGGCCAGGAGGCCGCTCTGAAAAACAAGAAGGACGGCCCTGATTCAGAGCGAGCGCTCTGTCAGAGCATCCAGCTCTGAATCAGAGCCAGAGAGAGCGAATGATTGCGGTCTGCGGACGGTTTAGAATGTTAGCTGCAGTCTCAGTCTGTTGCCAGATCGTAGCACATACCAGATATTATAGCATATACCATAACCAGTGAGGCTGTGACTATAGATTTAAAATTACTCCCAATCAAATGAGATTAGTTTGTCAACGAAATCTGAACAAAAACAAAGTTAATGACTATGAAAAATGAAAATTTTTAGGTTAAACAATTGAATTTATCTATCTTTCTAATGGAGCATACACACGGTCAGATGTGTCAGATGAACGATTGAACGATTTTGCAAACGATTTGAATGATTTGAACTACGAATGATTTTTGACTGCATTAAAATGACTGAAATCATCCAAAACTGACTGCAAACACATCAGATGTCAGATATCGTTATCTGAACATCGGGATCACGCATCATTCATTTTTCAAACATGTCAGATATGTCAGATTTTCCTTCAGGTATGAACGATTGAACGATTTTTTAAATCGTTATCGTTCAGATCTGAAGAAAAATCTGACCGTGTGTATGCACCATTACAGCTATTGTACTAATTGGTAGTTAATGTTAATAATAATATTTATTTAATAATGTAAAAATTAATATTTAGAATAAAATAGAAAATTAAACTGGGGTTGGCCAACCCCAGATGCACTGACGGAAATTAATATAGGATTGGGAGTCTTTGTATATCTACGGTCACTGTTACAACTGTCATAAATTGAGATACCAAACGCGAGAAAAAGGGGCTCCAGGCCCTATAGTAGTCTTGGGCCTTTTACCCCCCTGAAAATTTTCGTTCCTACACCCCTGAGTATGATTATGTTAATAAATTTTTTTTTAACCTTTATCTATACTTCATGTATTTATGTGTTGGTAGGGGATTCCTAATGGTTTTAATGTCCCTTTAGGTATAGTGTAGATTTTTGTTCCCTGCAATATAATAAATAATATTAGCAAAAGAAATATACAGAAACTGTATAATTATTTTCAGACACTTGAAACTTTATTTTACAGAGAGATTGCAGGGACTAAGGCCCTGATTCAGAGCCGGTCGCTCTGAAAGAGCGCTCGCTCTGAATCAGGGCGTTTTTTTTTTTGTGCGGCCTCCTGGCCCCTCGCATAGCTGTGGGTGACCACCCACAGCTACAGTGAGCGGCCATGATGATGGTCGCAGTGGTCAAGACCATCGCTACCATCGGGCTTGCGACGAGACCCTTTGGTAGGGTCTCGTGGCCGCAAGCCCCAGAGAGCTTTCGGCTCTAACAGAGCCGGAAGCTCTCCACTGACATCACTTGTGATGTCAGTGGGGACACCCACAAACGACAGGCGTTCTCATGGGAACACCTCCGTTTGGGCAGCCACCACACCGGCCCGTCCACCAAAGGGGGTGAGCTGTCACTCAACATCGACAGCTCACCCCCTTTGTTGCGAGACCTGGAGCGACAGAGTGCCCGTCGCTATCCGGGTCTCGCACATGCGCATGACGGAGCCGGCTCCATCGTGCGCATGCGCTCTGGGCCATCATCGACCCAGTTGTGAGCGCTCAGCGCTTGCGACCGTGTCTGAATCAGCCCCTAATTGTGCCGAGCTGCCAGAATGAGAGGTGAAATGAGTCGTGTATATAAATAAAACTGTTAATTTTACTTTGACAATGAATGAGGAAAAATGAATGGATAAATGTGTGGACTGAAGCAAATAAAAAATATATTTGTAGTGCACTCACACAATCAAATGAATTATCTATAGCAGAATGGCATGCAAAGAGTGCTACTGAAATGTTATATTAGCCTAGTGTTACAGCAATAAAAATACATTATGGCATATACCTTATTGCAGCATTACTATCCATTTATTTATATAACGCAACCAATTATACAGTGCTGTACAGAAAATATTGTCATTTACAGCAGGTCCAGCCCCAGTTGAGCTTACAGTATAACATACAATAATTGGGTACATGTTGGTCAGCAGCCAATTATCCTACCAGTATGGTTGTTGGGAGAACGTACAAATTCCACACATATAAAGTTGGTAATCAAGCTTGTGATCCCATTCACATCAGTTCCAGCCCCATTTCAGCTTACAGTATAACATACAGTACAAAGACAAAGTCAGGAATCAAGCTCGTGATCCCAGTATCTAAAGTATGGGGACTGTGAAAATTATCGGGGGACAATTGCAAGCAGGAGATGTTGCTAATATCTCCTATGTTACATTAATGATGAATAACCCTGGCACTTAGGGCCTGATTCAGACCTGGCCGATGTTTGCAATCTGCTCATGCGTACAAGAGGCAGTGTGCGTGCGCGAACCTGTCACTTCGAACGGGAAGCAATCGCACCCAGTACACAGACGCTCCGCAAACATGAGTGACAGGGCTTACCGTTTGTGGGTGGTGACGGGGTGGTCGATGGTAACGGGGGTGTGGAGGTGCGAACGCAGGCATGTCTGTGCATTGGTATGCCATTTCAGGGGCGTACATTATTAAGACGCATTGTCAGTGTACACGTCACATGTCTGAATTAAACACAGCAGCGCTCGCAGTGCTTGCGGTAGGGTATGGTCAGCCACAAGTGCTGCGTATGGGTCCGATGTCAGCCGATGTTACAGATTGTTTCATACACTTCCTGGAGATGACGTTTGTTACTAAGGGAAAGTGGGCATCTTGTGTCAGGCTGGTGGGCGTCTAAATTCATACCGCGATCGCACGGCAAAACATAGTGGACATGCCAATGTGTTGCTAGCGATCGCGGGAGTTGCATACTTTGGCTGCGGACAATTGTGTGCGAACGCAGCCTTGCGACCGGGTCTGAATCAGGCCAATAATTTCTACAAAAATAGGTGAATTCAGAGGTCTATCTGATTTCAGATGAATCCCCTGGAGCAGGGCTGGCACAAATGCGCGCTAATAGAGATGGCGGCTACTTTCACAAGCGGATGATAGGGCCGCATAGGCGAACTCTGAACACAAGCAAATATTCGCCTTTATGTCTGGGCACACAATGCAACCACACCTGCGGCCGACTTGTGGGAAACACTGAATCAAGGGTCTGATTCAGAGCCGCTTGTAAGCGGCCGCTCGTTCGCTCTGAGCAATGTTCGCACAACTGCGCATGCGTATGGGTCGTAATGTGCATGCGCAAACCAGTTATTGCGGTTGGAAATTGTGCGCACGCAAAACAGCGAGGGGCTGCTAATTTAATTGACAGAATGTACCGTTTGTGGGTGGTCACAGGGGAAGGTGCTTGAAAACGGGGGAGTGGAGATCCGAACGCAGGCGTGCCAAACGGTCAAAAGGGCATTTAATGGGAGTGCATAATTAGTAAAGGAGCATCATCGACCACGTCACTTGGTTGTCTTTTAGCCTGAACTGCTCGCAGTGATAGCGGTAAGAAAAAGCTACCACAACCACTGCGAGCAGTTCTGATGCCTTTCGATGTACCTGATTAATCTAATAAATACAGGAGATGACGTGTGATGTGAACGGCAAAGGGGCGTCTTTACAAAATAGCGAGCGCATTTTTCGTTTGCTCGCTCAGACATAAAAGCGTCAACAAACCGCAAAGAGCGAGCGCTCAATTTAAATAGCCGGCCCCTTTTTTGGAACGACCGTCCGCAAATAGCGTCCGGCTGTGAACTTGGCCCCAAGTCTGGTGTCTTTAGGAAGGTGAAATGGGGCCCATCAATCATTTCATATTTGCGATGTATTCCCCAAAAACACCCTTTTTCTGGGGATACCCGCAAATGTTAAGAAGTATTATGGAGGGATAGCGGGATATATCTCTGATATCTGCTGCTGTCCCTCCATTTCCACCAGCACCGCAACCCCCATAGGTTTCTATGGGAGATGCAATGCTGTCAGATTTACCTTCGCATTCCGGAACTTGGCCCCCGCAGCTTACGCCATCTGAAGATGGCATAAGCTGCTGTAGCCTATGGGCTACATATCGCAATACTAGCTGGAAGACCCTCCCCCTGCAATGGCCACCGCGCATGTGTGGTCTGTACTGGCTTCAACTAAGAACCTGGGGTGCGATGAATATTGTCTCTACTCGTCATACCAGTATGTGGTATCTTGGAACTAGGGCCCGATACAGCCCCACTCGCTAGATGCGTTCGCACGCAGCCAAAGTATGCAAATCCCGCAATCGCATGGCAAGGCATTAGCACGCCCACTATGTCTTGGCGTGCAATTGCGGTGTGTATTTAGACACCCACCAGCCTGTCTTAAGACGCCCACTTTCCCTTAGTGATACACGTCATCTCCAGGAATTGTATGCAACAATCGGTAACATCGAGTACCATCGGAAGCATACACAGCACTTGTGGCTGACCATACCCTACCGCAAGCACTGCAAGTGCTTCAGTGTGTAATTCAACCATGTGACGTGTACTATGACGCTGCATCTTAATTATGCACGCCTCTGAAACGGCGTTAAGACGCTCAGACACTCCTGCGTTCGCACCACCACTGCCCAGTTTCCATCGACCAACCCGTCACCACACACAAACGGCTCATCCTGTCACACAATCTAGCGAGGCGTTTATCTGCAAGGGGTGATCACTTCATGATCGCATGGACTGGTTCGCGCACTGCGATGCGTACGCATGCGCACGTTGCAAACATCGGCAGGCTACATGTGAACGGGTCTGAATCAGGCCCCTAGATCTAAGCATCTAATCAGTCTCATTTCAAAGTCAGCAAACTCTCCATAGTGGTCAATTTGCCACATACTCATCGGCCAACATGGTTGCTTCCTCTGGGGACTGTTTGTTATGGTTACATACCCACTATAAGACCTCAGGAGGCAGCTAGTATCTGGAAATTCACTTGATACATCTTCAGATTAATGGCAAAGCAGGCCAGGAATCCTCTGCAAAGTTCTACACAATTGCTGCACACTGTGGGACTCAAACCATAGTGAGTTTGTCCTTTCAGACTGGAACCTAGATATCGGAACGATACTGCCATATCAATGCTATGCACCATGGACTCGAAAATTTGCAATGTCTATCAATGACCTCACTAATCTCATTATAAGTGGTGATGTGTTGGTGCCCTCTGTGCAATCCTGTCCTGGTGTCACATCTGCCCAAGCAGCTGGGTGCTGGTAGCAGCACTGTGCCTACAGCAGTGGTTCCCAAACTGTGCGCCGTGGCACCCTGGGGTGCCTCAGGACACTTGCAGGGGTGCCTCAAGATGATGGTCCAGCACCAGGTCACATTATTTATGGTCAATGTAATGTAAATATATGGATAAACAGAAAGACAAACCTGTCCACCACCACATAACTGATCCTAAAGATGACAGGTAAGCACAATTTACTTCACTACATTGTTTTCTGAATTTCTCAATCATAAACTATTGGCTTAGGGGTCACGCGAAAACAATGCTAATACACTAGGGCGCCTTGGTTCCAAAAAGTTTGAGAATCACTGGCCTACAGTATGAATTCTATGGTGCTGGCTCTTTTCTCTTTGGTAGCAGCTGGTCCAAGAACCACCAGGATATTTGCTAATGTGTTTAGATCGCTGGTATCTTTGCATGCGGGTGATTTTACTACACAAGTTAGACACTGCTTCATCTGCTGAACCTCCACCCATGATGCCATCTTCCCTCACACAGGTGTGTTCTTGGTCCCGCTCCAATAGGCAAACAGTTAACACCACCTTAGTGCCAGATCACCAAATAACTTTCACACAGCTCTAGGAGATGCTACTCAACCCTTGGTAAGAAATCTCCCGCTAAGCACTGTTTTTTGCACTTGTGCTTACTTCCTATGACATCTTGTAAATCTTTGCTGTGACTCATGTCCAATTCATTATGGTGACCAATTTCATCTATTTGTGACCCTTCCACAACTAGGAGATCCCATCGCTTCTCTGCCAGCCGACTAGTCTGCCTGTAGATCAACCTTACGCGTCAACCAGGCCTTTCTGGAACCTCAACACAGGGCAATAAATCACGTATGCGATGAGTGACACTCTTTTATTGTATAAAAGCATACAAAACATGCAATAGCACAAATGACAATTACGAGGAGGTTTATACTGCAGCCGTAAAACTCTACCCCCCATTATCAGGTAGTCACCGCCTTGTTGGCACAATCCAAGCAGCTGTGTCAAGTCTTTGGCCCTGATTTACAGGCGCTCGCTATTTGCGAGCGCTCGCTCTGAATCAGGGCGGGCCGTTTTTTTTTTTCACCGGCCTCCAGGCCGCTCCCTAAGCTGTGGGTGACCACCCACCGCTTTAGCGGGCGGCCTGGCGAATCGGGCTTGCGACGAGACCCTTGTGGCAGGGTCTCTTCCACCGCAAGCCCCAGTGAACTTCCTTGTTTAATAAAGCAGGAAGTTCACTACTGACATCATGTGTGATGTCAGTAGGGCCGCCCCCAAACGGCAGGCGTCCTTCGGGAAGGCCTCTGTTTGGCCAGCCAACCCGCCTACAAAACGGGGCGAGCTGTTGATCAACATCGACAGCCGCCCCGTTTTGCTGAAAGCCCCCGAGTGAGTCAAGTTCTCACTCGCTCCGGGGCTCGCGCGTGTGCACTACCCGGCCATCGACCCGCTTGCGAGCGGGTCTGAATCAGGCCCTTTGTTCTTCGACCCACTTCGCATTTAATACATCGAAATTTGCTACCCAGCAATTAGAGCAAATGGTACGCCAACGATTAAATATTTACTATTTTCACCAATGTAAGAATAACTGTTAACCATGCAAAAATGATGCACAGTACAGCGCTAATGATATAATGTCCTCACAGAAAAATGATTAAATACCAATGAAGTTGGTTTCTAAAATAATTTTTATCGGTATTCATTTATTGTTCTGTGGGAACACTATGGGCCTGATTCAGACCCACTCGCGAGCGGCTGTCCGCTCGCAAGTGGGTCGATGGTCTGCACTGAGCATGCGCACGACGGAGGGAGCTCCGTCGTGCGCATGCGCCAGACGTGACGAGCGAAGGACTTTCCTTCGCTCTTTGTGTCTGATCAAAGGGGGCGTGCTGTCGATGGTGATTGACAGCACGCCCCCTTTGTTGGGCGTGCCGGGGGCGTGCCTCCCTGACGGGGGCGTTCCCAAGGGAACGCCTACCGTCAGAAGCCGGCCCACTGACATCACTAGTGATGTCAGTGGGAGTGATTTTGGTTCTGATAGAGCCAAAATCACTCCGGGCCTTGCGGTTGATAACCTCAACCGCAGGCTCCGGCTCGCAGTTTCGATGGTCGCGATGGTCAAGACCATCGCGGCCATCAAACTGCACGCTCGTATAGGCTGTGGGTGGTGACCCACAGCTATACGAGCGTCCAGGAGGACGCTCCATAATTATGGAGGGCGGCCCTCATTCAGAGCGTGCGTTCTGCTCAGAGCGTACGGCTCTGAATAAGGGCCTATATCCTATGATTGTCACAGTATTCTATACTTCTAATTTTGACTAAGTGTTGAGAAAGGAGTGACCTCTTGTGAGTAGCTGCTTGTAACATTATTTGAATCTTGAAGTATTGTCTATTAGTAATATTAGTGCCTGTACAAGTATGGGGCAGATTCGTTTAGAAGAAGTGCTTACCTCGGGCAGATAGCCTAGAGCTTTAACACCCAGGGCTATTCATTTATAGGCAGGGGTGTCTTAAGCATGTGCATTCCCCATCCGGGGCCCCATCATCTCTCCCTGGCGGCCGCCAGTGCACTGACAGCAGCAGCAATTTCCCTACTGCGCAAGTGCAAAATACAGCGGCGGACATTTTCTAGGAGTTGTGTGTAGCGTTGCTCCAGCCAACGTGGGACTTCGAAGAGGTAAGTATTAAAAAGTATGGGTGCAGGGTGTGCGGTTTCGGATCCCCCTGGACTCTGGGGCCCGTGTGCACCGCACACCCTGCACCCTTTATAAATACGCCCCTGATTATAAGCCTATTTCCTCCTGCTGTAAACCAGCAGCTCACGCTCGTTAACCCATAGAGTACAGGGTAAGTACCTGGAGCTCTGGGTTAACGCGCTCACAGTGGCGCGTTAAGGGCGAAAGCCATTAACACAGGAGGGTGCGAACTTAAATCTGCGTTAAGTGCAGACTGCGGGCAATAATTGAATATCCCCAGGCACTGCTACAAGTCTGAAGTAAGCATTGCTTCTAAATGAATCTGCCCCTAAATCTGCATATACGCCTTATGACGTTGTGACCCAGCGATGCGGCGACCACGGTACATTGTGCGATCCATTCACACTGCACACTCCGGTGTACGATGGTGCAGTGTATTGTTACATGCTTAATGCAAGAGCACTCAGGGGCCTATTCATTGTTATTTATCGTGATAATTAAGTAAATTAACACTCTATCTCGCCGCTGTGTACGCGGAGACAGCTTCAGGTGGCGTTACCCAATAGAAGCCTATGGGCTTCTTATCGGGACGTTCCCCCATGGAAGGGATCTGATTGGATCCCTCCCATCACCCCCCGTAGCCCGCATTCTTCTGCGGTGTTAAACCCGGAGGTCCCTCTGTCCAGAGCCATCGCAGAGGACAGCTCTTATCGGGAGAGCTGTCCTTTGCGATATTCTTGGTACATACCGCGGTAACGAACCATGGTATGTACCCAAAGACAGGGTAACGTTCGGCCGCGGCTCAGGTGGACTCGGATCCCTGTTTGGGGCGGTTGGGATTCCACAGAATTCAGATTAAATTCCTACCACTGTCTCATTCATTTTGGTATTTACAAAGAAGCATAATGTCACTTTTAATGTGAGAAATAATATTTTTTGTTTAGGTATTTCTGGTTTACAAAATATCATATCTGGTTTTCTAAAACCACAATGCAAGTTGCTGATAAATAGTACTCCATCCAGTCACTGCATTGTAGGAGCCGTTTTACACACTACTAGGTAATCATCATGCAATGTACTTGTGTCACCAATGGTGTACCTACATGGGTAACTTATTTCTCAATGTATATAAACTATATTGCATATTACATGAGAGTAATAACGATAATTGCTATAGTCTCCTGGGTGCATTCTCTTACTCCAAACAAACCCTCCCCACATCCCTCTCCTGCGACCCTGCTGAGGTCTCCCCCCTCCCTGGAGTAATGAAATCTCTGGAGCAGACTACACAGGAGGAAAGTTCGCAGCCGGCAGCCCTCACTCCCCTCTCCCACCCCCCAGCACTGGCTGACGTCAGGCCGCTCTGCGTGCTCCTGGAGTTCGTACAGGCAGCCGGCTGCTGGGGGCACACAGGGCAATGGAGTTAGAAGGAACACTCTGCTATAGTATTATGTGAGCTCCCGCAGAAAGAATGAACTTCTGGGCCAACAGCTTCCCCTCCGGAGTGATTGTACTGGGAGTCCTGCTGTGCGGCAGCTGCCTGCAAACTAGAGCAGGTAAGAACGCAGTACACTGTGGGCAGCCCACCTGTGCCCCCACCCTGTGTACACTGGCACTGTGCAGCCCTCACCCTGTTGCACTGACACTGTGCAGCCCTCACCCTGGTACACTGACACTGTGTGTGCAGCACTCACCCTGTGTACACTGGCACTGTGCAGCCCTCACCCTGGTACACTGACACTGTGCAGCCCTCACCCTGTGTACACTGGCACTGTGCAGCCCTCACCCTGGTACACTGGCATTGTGCAGCCCCCACCCTGGTACACTGACTGCAGCCCTCACCCTGTGGACACTGACACTGTGTAGCCCCCACCCTGTTACACTGGCACTGTGCAGCCCTCACCCTGGTACACTGGCACTGTGCAGCCCCTACCCTGGTACACTGACTGCAGCCCCCACCCTGGTACACTGACTGTGCAGCCCTCACCCTGGTACACTGACTGCAGCCCTCACCCCGTGTACACTGGCATTGTGCAGCCCCCACCCTAGTACACTGACTGCAGCCCTCACCCTGTGTACACTGGCACTGTGTAGCCCCCACCCTGTGTACACTGGCACTGTGTAGCCCCCACCCTGTGTACACTGGCACTGTGTAGCCCCCACCCTGTGTACACTGGCACTGTGCAGCCCTCACCCTGGTACACTGACTGCAGCCCTCACCCTGTGGACACTGGCACTGTGTAGCCCCCACCCTGGTACACTGGCACTGTGTAGCCCCCACCCTGGTACACTGGCACTGTGCAGCCCTCACCTTGTGTACACTGACTGTGCAGCCCTCACCCTGTGTACACTGGCACTGTGTAGCCCCCACCCTGGTACACTGGCACTGTGCAGCCCTCACCCTGTGTACACTGGCCGTCAGCACGCTCAGGGGAACGATACACCATCAGTCAATCACTTTATTTAATTCATTTTATAATTAGTATCCGTTTAAATTGCTGCTTTGTCTGAATGCTCATAGATATTAGCATGTAAAGTTTTCATTAATAGTGTAAAGTTCATTCTTAGTAAAACCAGCGTCTTGCACTAAACTTGCCCATCAGTGCTTGAAACGGTTAAACGGAACGTTGCGATTATAGCTACACTGTTATTTTGTATGCAATTATAGTAAGATCGTCATCAGCAACAAGCTTATAGGTGCTATAGTTCCTGCAGAAACCACATTTGTGTACATGAATTACATACATACACTGTATTAATGATGCTCAGTCTGTACATGTTGCTGTAATGATTACAGTACTATCATCTGTATGTCCCTGGGACATTGATGTTGATGGTTTATTGTGGTTTAGTAATTGCTTATTCAAACGCTGTTGTGAATGTGTTTTGTTTTATTCTTCACCAATTTAGGAGTTCTAGTTAGTGGTGTCTACAGTGCTGATAAGGCTGTAGGTAGCCCTGTATAATTAAATAAAACTCCCATGCTAAATATCACACATTAGAATCCTATTGTGATAAAGAAAGGAAATTCATATTGCACATTATTTCTTTGGATACACAGTGATATGTGATTTTTTTTTTTTTAAATATAAAGTAAAAGGGCTCTATTTCTCATTAGTGGGTCAGTGCACTCCTGCGCATAGAGATTTCACCAGGGGGATCCAGCCTCTCCGGCTTTAAGGGGCTAACTGTTTACTGAAGGCGCACTCATTAGAATCTTAGGGGTAGCTTTGCTGAAGTCTCTAAAAATAAAAAGTGGTGGTGTCGCCCATAGCAACCAATCAGATTGTAGCTATCATTACTTTATAGCATTATTTGTGGTGATGCACATTTTATGTGATTTAGGGGCCATTTTATCAAGGCTTTTTTTTTTTTTTTTTACATAAAATTCTAAACTGGAATTTCTGCATAATTTTATGTATACCTAATATGTACTTAGGGGTCTATTTACTAAGACTTGGATGGAGAAGTCCCAACCAATCAGCTCCTAACTGCCGTGTCACAGGCTGTGTTTGAAAAATGACAGGAGCTGATTGCCTGGGACTTTCTCCATCCAAGGCTTAGTAAATTGACCCCTAATAGTCTAATGCAGAAGATTTCACAGAAATCTCCTGCAAAATACCAGCTACCTCACAGTGGACTGCAGTCCCCATTTTAGTTAATGAGGACTACCGTGTGAACCCTATTTACCAAACATTTTAAAAGCTTTGCTTTTCGAAGTTTGGCCCCTTTTATTTACGTTGTCCTCAGATGTGTAAACTGATTTATGCTATAGGGGCTTTCCTGCCTGCAGCCTCTTTACGGCTTTAGAATCTGATGCTGTGCACAGGAATATTGTCAGATTCTTTGGAAGTGTCTTTCAATAAGGTGAAAGACTCCTCCAATGTGAGATGTAACTGGTTATCGCTGTCCCTGCGAGTTATTATAGAGGTCCTCTCTATAATATGTCCCATATTTGTTTAAATTAAAAAAAGTGTGCCGCATTGCTGCAATTATGAATACATAAGCCCATTAGAGTTTTGTAAAATGTTTAATACATATAAAAAAAAACTAAGGGCCTGATTCAGAGCCGCTCGCTATTTGCGGTCGTTCGTTTTCTAAAAAGGGGTGGCTATTCAAATGAACCGTTCGCACTTTGCGGTCTGTTCACGCCTCTAAGTCTGAACGAGCGAGCAAAACTTGTGGTTGTAATTTTGAAAAATACGCTCCCTGGCCGCTCGCACCATACGTCATGTCCGCTATTTAATAGATTAATCGAGTACATCGAACAGCGTATGAACTGCTCGCTATTCTTGAGGTTGGTTTTTTCAACCACTATTTTGCGAGCAGTTCTGAGTTAAAAAAAACCAAGTGACGTGGTCAATGATGCTGCTGGATTAATTATGCACTCCCTTAAAACGCCCGTTTTGACCTTTAAGCACGCCTGCGTTCTGAATTTCACTCTCCGTTTTCAAACACCTTCCCCTGTTACCACCCACATACGCCTCCTTCTGTCACTCAAAGTAGCAGGCATTCGCTATATAGCGAACAAACGATTTTCGGCCGCACTGACTGGTTCGTGCATGCGTATTAAAATCCGTACGCATGCGCAGATGTGCGAACATCGGTCAGAACGAACGAGCGGCCGCTTACGAGCGGCTCTGAATGAGGGCCTAACTCCCTACAACACATCATTAATATAGCATGCATAGGTACTAGGAATAGTGATGACTGTACCATTTATATTTAGTCATTTGAATTTGCTTTTCATCTGATCTAAAATGCTTCTAAACTGTACACGTGATGTTACATAGAAACCTAGTATTTGAAGGTAGATGAGAATTACTTGGCCCATCTAGTCTTCCCTGGTGGTCAGTATGCCGGCACCGATATCCCAACACCAGTCAGCGTCACGGCGCCAGCACTACGGCCGCTGACATCCCATAGGTAAGTATTGGGGTTAAGGGTTAGGTACTGGGGGGAGGGTTAGAGTTCGGCTGTGGGAGGGTTAGGCACTACGGGTGGAGGGTTAGGGTTAGTCGCTACGGAGAGGGAGGGTTAAGTTTAGGGGAAGGGTAGTATACTTACCTGCCTGTGTCGAGATTTTAACCTGTTCAGGATGCCAGCATTGGGATTCTGAGCGCCAGGATCCTGAGTGCCAGCATTCCGTACCCAACCTCTGTACACTGCAAGCTTGTTCATTAGATGGCACAGTGGCACATGATTAGTATTGGTGGTTCAATGAGTCCTATTCCAACCAGTGCACAATCTGTGTGGAGTTTATACAGCAGTCTACCCTTGATTGTGTGCGTTTCCTCTGGTATTCTTCTAGAGTCCAAAAAATATATACTATTAGGTCATAGTTACCGACATTCTGGTAGCCCCTCTGGGAGGGGGCCTCAAGGATGGTGCAGCAGGAGGTGTAGGGGTGGCTGAAGTGGGCAGTGCGGGGGTGTGATGGAGCGATCTCATCCTCGCCCCCCCGCTTTATAATGCCGATATTACCAGCATTATAAAGCATAGGGCGGGGCTACGATGATGCAATTCAATGCAAATCGCCTCATCACCCCCGGACTGCCCACTTTCGCATGGCTGGTGGCCATGCCGAGGGACGTGCCTACTATTGCGGGGGGCCGGGAACGACACTAGATTTTCAGGAGGCTCCCAGCAGTCCCTGTAGACTAGGCAAGTATGTATTATGTTAACAGTTTTGGATGAAAATAACCTGTGAGTGTTCTGGATGTTTGTGTGCTAGAAACATGTACGGTGGAAGCTCCCCTGGGCAGGGACTGATGTGAATGATTACACATTAGCAGTGAAAGTGCTGCGTAGTATGTTGTCGCTCGGTATGCAAAGTTTAATTATAATAATATTCTAGTGACATCCTCGGCTTTAGGCATTTTTGCCACTGATTTATCACTATCTCATATATACGGGTCTATTTACTAAGCAGTGTTAGGAAACAGAGTGAAAAGTGATAAGGTGCCAGCCAATCAGCTCCCAACTGTCATCTCACAGGCTGTGTTTGAAAAATGACAGATGGGAGCTGATTGGCTGGCACCTTGTCACTTTCTTATCACTTTTCACTCTGTCTCCTAACACTGCTTAGTAAATAGACCCTATAATATCTTAATATGTATAGTTTGGAACAGAGAAGGGAAATAGGGGACATGATGGGAAGAGATGTACAAGAACACGAGGACATGCACTGAAACTGGAGGGAGGTAGGCTCAGAGGAAATTTTATGAAAAATTGCTTCACAGAAAGGGTAGTGGATAAGTGGAATAGCCTCCCATCAGAGGTGGTTGAAGCTAAGACAGTGGAACAATTTAAACATGCTTGGGATAGGCATAAGAATATCCTTAAGAGAGACCTAAGGAGCAAGTAGGCTGTGTTTGAAAAATGACAGTTAGGAGCTGATTGGCTGGTACCTTATCACTGTTCATTTTATCTCCTAACACAGCTTAGTAAATAGACCCTGTGTTTCTAATAGTGACAATATAAAGATTTGTGGACTATACTTTACAGTAAGGCATGGATTGTACAAAAGGTGATGACATCAGAATACATTTTTTATACAGGTGATATTTACAGGGTTTTATGTATATTAACATGACATGTATTAGCGTATAATCCAACAATTGTCCAGTTTAAGATACTGATATTCTTGTAGCTAATGTGCAGTGATCTTTAATGCTGCTCTGCCAGTTAGGGAGGAAGTTGAGTATTATAATTCCACTCTTCCTCAGAGCCTAGGGGGCCATCCATCCAGCCATTTTCCCCTGGATTCTGTAGTAAGTCTTACTGCTGGCGTGGTATCCCTTTGGTGACTAGCTACTAGCATGGTATCATTGCTGCTAACTGCTGTTATTGGAACCCAGTGTGGGCTAGCTGCTGGGCTGGGATTCCTGTGGTGGCTAGCTGCTGGCATGGTATTCCTTTGGTGGCTAGCTGCCGTGGTGGTTAGCTGCCTACTTGGGATCCGTGTGGGATCACTGTGGGTGCTAGCTGCCGGTGTTGAATCCCTGTGACGGGCAGAATTTGGTGTGAGTTCCCAGAGATGGTTAGAAGGTGGCAATATATTCACCCCTCTTAGGACTGTAAATATGTACCCAGAGTGTACCGTCACGGCAGCCCAATACATGGCACCTCTTCCCGGCATAGATAGATAGATATGCACCATATTTATTTTCCTTTTTTGGGGGGAGCGGGCACCAAATTATAACTTGCCTCTGGGCGCCTGGGATGAATTTACGCTACTGGGAGGTCCCTACCGACAAAAAGGATGTTCCTGGACCTGGCGAGGTAAGTAATGATAAATACCAGTGGCATAGCCATTTTGTATCACTGCGATACTAAACAAAATATGCAGCTGATATTTAGGTTTGTTGTTAAATGGGGTCCATAGACGCTAAGGGGCATATTTACTGAGGTGCAGGTTTTTAGAAGTGGCAATGTTGCACATAGCACCCAATCAGATTCTAGCTGTTCTATTCTAGAAGATGCTAGATAAATGTTAAGTAGAATCTGGTTGCTAGGGGCAACATCTCCACTTCTCAGTAAATGTACCCCTAAGTTCCAAACATTCCTGAGATACCATTTTATCCCTAACTGGAAAATAAATACATAGGAAATGTTTTGAGCACAGTTGTTAGTAAGTTATGACTCCTTTTAATTTTCCCAGTATGTAATGTATTTCCCTGCAGCAATTGTGCCTAATTTGTCTCCTATATCGTCTACATTTCTGTAGCCTGTAATGTGTGGAGGAGTTACAAGGATTAGAAAGCAGATGTCATGTACTACTTTAAAGAGCAACAGCTGAGACCCATTCACCCTCCTAAAATATACAGAAGTGCAGATCTGTAGTCTTTCTACCTCCTTAACACATTCTATGCCAGAAAACAAATTTGGTGGAATATCGCCTGAACAATGCTACATTATGAATATGTATTAAATGTGTCCAGTCAATATATATGAATTAAAAACAGTAAATTTAAGAATACTGACAAATTTTGTATAGATAGGCTAGTAAGGTAAAATACAATGTGGCTTATTTACCAGGTCACCAACATTGTGTTTACGGTACAGATGTGTCCACATACATCTATCCTCCGTGCGCTACGAGTCTCGTTACACAACGCGTGAGCGCTGTGTGACACGGTAGTGCCGAGCGTCTTTCTGTGGGACTTTTTCCCTTCATAAGCATCTTATTCGCACAGTGATGCCGCTTCTGCTGGTTAAAATGATATGCAGCATGCCTATGTTCTGTGTGCGACTGCGGGTGTATCTGCATACGAAATGCTTCATTAGTGTCAGTGGCTGTGAGACTGTAAGGTAGAGTTTTGCATGCAGATACATCCGCTACCGAGTCACGACACAGCATGGTGCGAATAGAAGGGCTGGTCAGGTCCGTAGAGAGCCCGCCCGGGTAACGGAGGTGGCGTGGCCTAATCATGGGAGGTGTGGCCACGCCTCCTTGACAAAAAATGAAGAATAAATCACTTTTGCAGCACCGCGTAGCTGTCCCGTGCGCCGGGGAGGGGGGCGCTGCAAGCCCCCCAGCCCGGCGCTAAGCCGGGGGGCGCGACCAGTGTGATCGTGCCCCCCACAGCCATAGGAGACTGCTCAGGCTGCAGCAGCAGCCGCGAGCAGTCTTGCACTGTAGCCCAGCACAAGCTGTGTGCTGAGCTAATGTGAGGGTGGGGGGGCGACGCCGGCCCCTCTAGCAAGCCCGGGTAAACTGTACCCACCCCCCCCCCTGTAGGTGCCCATGCGGCTGTTTAGCACTCAATGACGCTAAGTGTATGTGGACACATCTGTAGGTGCCAAAACATTATAACCAATCAGACTTTGGCTTTAGTTGTAACTTGTAACTTGTAACTTAAAATAAACAGAGAAAATCACGGTCTTTGCGTGTGCCCAGAACTTTCCACGGCTGCTCAGCTGCCCCAACCTCTCTCTAAAGCGTTTGGTTGCAGAGCAGCAGGTGAGGTGACCTCCCAACCTTGCTCCCCTGAGGGACACCGAGGCCTATGGGAGGGACAGCAGGGACAGTTGGGAAGTTTGCCCAAGTTATACTTGTCAAACCTGGAGAGGAGTTGCAGCAGGCCACTGAGGGGCGGAGCTTGGAGCCCCCTCCCTATGGACCCATATTTCCCAGTTTTACTAGGAAGTGGGCAGGGTGCGGTAGAACCACCCACTCTGCAGTGAGTCCGCGAGCTACCTGAAAAATAGTGAGTCACCCGGACATTCCATGAGAGTTGGTAAGTATGGCCTAAGTGCAGTGGGGGTCATTCAGACCCGCTCGCGAGCGCAGGACGCTCGCAAGCGGGTCGATGTTGCCCCACTGCGCATACGCACGACGGAGGGAGCTCCATCGTGCGCATGCGCGAGACCCGGATAGCGACGGGTTCTCCGTCGCTCCGGATCTCGCACCAAAGGGGGCGTACTGTCGATGTTGATTGACAGCACGCCCCCTTTGGTGGGCGTGCCGGGGGCGTGGCTGCCAGACGTAGTCGTTGCCATGGGCACGCCTAACGTCTGAAGCCGGCCCCACTGACATCACTAGTGATGTCAGTGGGAGTGATTTTGGCTCTGATAGAGCCAAAATCACTCCAGGGCTTGTGGCAGCGAGACCCTACCGCAGGGTCTCCGTTGCAAGCCCGATGGTCGCGATGGTCTTGACCATCATCATGGATGCTCGCATAAGCTGTGGGTGGTCACCCACAGCTATGCGAGCGTCCAGGAGGACGCTCCATTTTCATGGAGGAAGGCCCTGATTCAGAGCGAGCGCTCTGGTCAGAGCGTTCAGCTCTGAATCAGGCCCAGTGTTCGTAATTGCTGTTGAATATATAATTAACAACCATGGAAAGTGTAAAAATATCAGTTAAAATTACAGATAAAAAATGTATAGGGCCCCATTTATCAACGAAGCATGAAGACTTCCTTTCTGCATTAACAAACTGCGGTAATCTAAGATTACCGCTATTTGTCCCGGCATCTCTAGATGGCGAGAGCGATGCAGTCATCATTTATAGCAATGGGGACCCAGCGCTGCCTTTCAACGAAGCCTTCCAGGCTCTGCCGGGCCTCCCTATCATGCACATGCGCAGACGGGACCGCTGGTGTTTACCTTCGTTGATAAATGGGGCCCTCCATTTTCAATGGTTCAGTATGTTTTGTTTATATGTGTGGCATAATCTTTTAAATTAAATTTATGTTTAGTCAAAACCTACAGAGTGAGGAAGGTGCTGCGCTGACAGAAGGTTTGACCCCTAGGAGTTAATTTATGAAGCTATCAGGGTGATTGATATTGTTTCAGGGAGTCTCCCTGACAGTCAGAGTGAGTTGGCCCTGCCCAATTTTAAAACGCTAAAATGTGCCCTGCCCTTATGGCGGCACCCCGCTAAAACAGCCAGCCGGGTCCCGTTCCCACCTGAGGGCCACAGTATCCAGTGGAGGGAAGAGTTGCAGTGAAACAATCAACGTCTGGTGAATAGATGCTATGCGCATGCTGCAGGGAGAGATTTGGGGCTGCCCAGCATCTCCGTGAGTGCTGGGCACTACCTACAGTGATGAATGGGGGCGTTTCTTAAGGACACGCCCTCTTTTCATGTGATCACAGACTCTTTTTTTTTTTTGGACATGCACGTGCCTTCGGTGCGTGCAATAGTGCCCTCTTTACCCACAGACTTCCTACCCCACTACAGTTCTAGAGTGAACACCAGTCAAGTATGATTCAAAGTGAAACACACAGCTTAGTAAATTTACACGCAAGTACCAGAAGTTCATCTTTTGTTGATTTTGAGCATGTAAGTTCCCAGGACACAAATTGGCTCTTTAATAACCTGCAAGATGCAGGCACAGGGTGATTCCAGCGAGTCTGCTTGTATTTTTAAAGTCTCAATCATTTAAAAGGCAATAATGGGCTGGTTTCGCCTTTTTAAATGATTGTCGCTTTAAAATCACTGGAATCTCGCCCGTTCCTTCATCTCGCAAAGCTCACTGTGTATGATATATGGTGCTCCAGCCAATCAGCTCCCAACTGTCAACACCTTTTTCGTACACCATTAAAATACGCAACGAGCTTTATCACTTGTTGTGAATGATAAAACTCGTTGATAAATGAGGACCTCTATTTGAAAAGTGACAGTTAGGAGCTGATTGGTTGGTACATTATCTCTTTCTACTTTATTGCTCGGCTTAGTACATCTCTCCCAAAGACTTCTATCACAAGATAATTTTATATCTGCTTCTAGTAGGGAGTATTCAATCTTTACCTAGATTGGGGATATATGTTCTATATCGCTGAATATTCTCTGTGTAGATATCTAATTAGCCATTTATAGAAAAATGCACTAGTGCACCCTCCTCCCCCCACCTAATTAGGTATTCCTCTCATTTTATTCACTAGAGCACTTTCCATCTCATCCTACACATACATCACCACCAATTGTGATATTCCATGATGCAAGGATAAGGGGTCTTATATTCATGACTATCTTCATAAAGAGAATATCATCATTACCAGCTTCATAGTTTCAGGCCTACTTTCCACATCAGATGGAACTTTCGCACCATCCTCCCTGTTACATGGCCAGCGTTGACCTGGGGGAGGCGGGGGTAAATCTATTAAACTGCATTTTTACAGAAGGGGAGGTGTTGCAATCAATCAAATTCTAGCTATCATTTTCTACACTATGAAGGGGAGGTGTTGCATGTTGCAACCAATCAAATTCTAGCTATCATTTTCTAGACTGTTAAAGGGAGGTGTTGCAACCAATCAAATTCTAGCTATCATTTTCTAGACTGTATCAGACACATTATCACCCCATTTGCATTGATATTGTTATAGAATTACAGATAAATCTCAGAGGATAAATTCATAACAAGATTATTCAATAATTTTTTTAAATTCTTTATATGACATTGCAGAGACTACATTCTAATCAGTCAGTTTCTCAATAAATCAGTCAGGATCCCTTTGCCATATAACATTTGTGTCTACTGTAAACATCGGTTTTCTGAGTAAAGTCTGACCTTTTAATATGACAATGCATTTATTTTGGTACTTTGATTAAAATGTGTAGGAATGATATGTCACCCCAACAAAGCATACCATATTTAAAATACAGATGAGTGGTTCGGTTTTGATTCTGTTCTTTTTGCCAAATTAGCACAAGTTCGGATTAGGTTGGATTTATCTTATTGGCTATCCAAAACAAGTGGGAGCCAGATAGCCAATATGATGCAGTTTTTGAGATCCGAACATAACCGAGTAAAACCGAACCCGCACATCTCTAATCAAAAGTATATAACCTAACGCAAGTGGTGGTACCCCTGAATTTATTGACGCTAGGATGGGGTGATCTGGTATATAGTCCCACCCCCTAAGCCTTTGGTCGTCTTAATGCTTTTTGTAGTATTGGGTAGGGGTGTCTAGGTGCTCATGTGATTTTATCATAAGCCCCCCTCCCCACCCACCCCACCCCACCCCACACACCATAGCAAGATGATGAATTCTGGCTTTGAGCAGGAGTCTGCCGATCTTGTGCTTAAGTCCGGAAGCATGTTGGTGCCATATACCTTGTGAGTTCTCTGTTGCACATGCGCATATCTTTGTGAAAATGGCATAGGAGCCATTTTCGTTGTGATTTCTTCAGAGGCTGCCGCACAAGGTAAATATATTGAATGTACGCAGAGTGTGCGGTGTGGGCCCATGAAATAACTACTGTTGTGCACATTTCTTGAAATTGGCCACCCCCTTTTTTTCAAACAAAGATACCCCTTAATGTGTAAGTGCCTCCTTATTTTTTCTCATACTTGCCTACGTTTGAAAACTAGTTTCAGGGAGATTTTAGATGGCTCCACGTGCAGCGTGGAGTGGGGGCGTGACCAGCTCCACCCAATGGGCGTGTCAAGCTCCACCTATGGGCGTATATATTGCCACTCGGATGTGTACTGTACCAAATTCATTTATTTATGACCAATGTTATAGGCAAATCAGTGCTAGTGGCTGACAGTCATAAATATGCAGACAAACAAAATTACAGCCCTGTCCACCACCGCCACATAACTGAACCTAAGAATGTTATACAGTCAGGTCCATAAATATTGGGACATTGACAGAATTTTCAGATTTTGTCCTCTATTCACCACCACAATGGTTCTGAAATGAAACAAACAAGATGTGCTTTAACTGCAGACTTTCAGATTTAATTTGAGGGTAATTACATCCAAATCGGGTGAACGGTGTAGGAATTACAACAGTTTCAATATGTGCCTCCCACTTTTTAAGGGGCCAAAAGTAATGGGACTATCAACTCAAAAGCTTTCATGGACAGGTGTGGGCTATTCCCTCATTATTTCATTATCAATTAAGCAGGTAAAAGGTCTGGAGTTGATTCTAGGTGTGACATTGGGAGGCAATTGGGAAGCCTAAATACCGGCAGCCGGCTTCCCTACCGCCATTTCCCGGCAAGGGTGAAATGCCGGGCGTCTAGATGTAGACGCCCGCATTTCCCCGACGCCGGGAGACCGGCGCCCGGCATCCCGATCGTAGGGATGCTGGGCGCCGCGAGCGGACAGCCGTGGGGGGGAGCGTTAGGTTTAGGGCTCCCGGGGGGGACTTAGGGTTAGGCACCCCCCCGGGAGGGTTAGGGTTAGGCTAGGGGGAGGGAGGGTTAGGGTTAGGCACCCCCGGGGGGGACTTAGGGTTAGGCACCCCCCCGGGGGACTTAGGTTTAGGCAGCGGGGAAGGGGGTGGTTAGGGTTAGGCACTTAGAGGGGGGATTAGGGTTAGGTACTTGGGGGGGAAGTTAGGGTTAGGCACCCCTAAGGAGGGTTAGGGGGGTTAGGTTAGTAAATACTTACCTATCCACGATAGGGATTTCCAGCGCTGTCGGGCTTCCGCTGCGTCGCACTCTGCTCCTGTCGGGCTGCCGCTGACGGGAATCGAATCGCTGATTGGTATTTCATACCAATTCTCTGACATTTGCATTTGGAATCAGTTGCTGTCAACTCTCAATATGAGATTCAAAGAGCTGTCACTATCAGTGAAGCAAGCCATCATTAGTCTGAAAAATCAAAACAAACCCATCAGAGAGATAGCAAAAACATTAAGTGTGGCCAAATCAACTGTTTGGAACATTCTTAAAAAGAAAGAACGCACCGGAGAGCTCAGCAACACCAAAAGACCCGGAAGACCACGAAAACAACTGTGGTGGATGACAAAATAATTATTTCCCTGGTGAAGAAAAACCCCTTCACAACAGTTGACCAAATCAAGAACACTCTCCAGGAGGTAGATGTATATGTGTCAAAGTACACAATCAAGAGAAGACTTCACAAGAGTGAATATAGAGGGTTCACCACAAGATGCAAACCATTGGTGAGCCACAAAAACAGGAAGACCAGATTAGAGTTTGCCAAACAACATCTAAAAAAGCCATTACAGTTCTGGAACAACATCCTATTGACAGATGAGACAAAGATCAACTTGTACCAGAGTGATGGGAAGAGAAGAGAAGGAAAGGAACTGCTCATGATCCAAAACATACCACCTCATCAGTGAAGCATGGTGGTGGTAGTGTCATGGGGTGGGCATGTATGGCTGCCAATGGAACTGGTTCCCTTGTATTTATTGATGATGTGACTGCTGACAAAAGCAGCAGAATGAATTCTGAAGTGTTTTGGGCAATATTATATGCTCATATTCAGTCAAATGCTTCAGAACTCATTGGACGGCGCTTCACAGTGCAGATGGACAATAACCCGAAGCATACTGCAAAAGCAACCAAAGAGTTTTTTAAGGCTAAAAAGTGGAATGTTATGCAATGGCCAAGTCAATCCCCTGACCTGAATCCGATTCAGCATGCATTTCACTTGATGAAGACAAAACTGAAGGGAAAATGCCCCAAGAACAAGCAAGAACTGAAGACATTTGCAGTAGAGGCCTGGCAGAGCATCACCAGGGATGAAACCCAGTGTCTGGTGATGTCTATGTGTTCCAGACTTCAGGCTGTAATTGCTTGCAAAGGATTTGCAACAAAGTTTTAAAAAGTGAAAGTTAGATTTAGGATTGTTTAGTTTGTCTCATTACTTTTGGCCCCTTAAAAAGTGGGAGGCACATATAGAAACCGTTGTAATTCCTACACCGTTCACCTGATTTGGATGTAATTACCCTCAAATTAAATCTGAAAGTCTGCAGTTAAAGCACATCTTGTTTGTTTCATTTCAAAGCCATTGTGGTGGTGAATAGCGGCCAAAATATGAAAATTCTGTCAATGTCCCAATATTTATGGACCTGACTGTATAGGCAGAATGTACTTCTTTTAATAATTTCTGCTGAATTTCTGAATAACCTTTTGGCCAACGGCTGTCATGAAAAAAATGCTGATACTCTCTAGGACATAAAATATTCTTTATGGATCCTGAAAAGTGGGACAGATCCTTTGCATGCTCCTCCACAACCATTTACCCAGACACATTCACACAAATAGATCCTCCCCTCCTCTCCTCTCCCGTGGCATTGCAGTCAATACATTTTGCAAGAGTTGCTAGTGAGCTCTGAACAACACTCAGTGTCATGCAGCTCCGGCGCCGGCTCCTCCGTCTGTCCTCCACTCCATAATCACTCTCCCAACAGTCTACACTGGCCGGGTGTATGAGCTGGGTGCAGGGGAAAGCGTCTCCGGGCATTAGCACTGCACTCATGACTCCCTGTCCTGTACCCGTGACCCATTGTGGTCGTCCCCGCCGCTGATGCCGTCAGCATTAGTGTGCCTGTTTGATTTGTAGGCTATGCTGGCCGCCGGCATCCACCCCGCGGTAGCCGGCTTTTAACGTGACGTCAGGAGTGCAGTGCTAGAGACGCCTCCTGGGGGCGCCGCCTCCTGCACACCGGCCAGTGTAGACTGTAGACTGCTGGTGCTGGGAGAGTGATTATGGAGGACGGACTGAGGAGCTGACGCTGGAGCTGCATGACACTGTGAGTGTTGTTCAGAGCTCACTAGCAGCAGCCGCCCTCAGTATTTCCAGCTTCAGAAACCGGGAGATGAGTTATAATTTGCGGGGCTGCGGGAGGCTCCATTAAAAATCGGGACGGTAGGCAAGCCTGCTTTTTCTACTAAGATTTCTGCAGTGCACTGTGTTATTGTCTGGCAGTCTATGTACTAAGCCTTGGGGCCAAGTGTAATAGGGTGAGAATTTAGCAGTAAAAATGGGATGTAGTCTGGAACCCGACGGTCTAAATGCCGACCGCCGGGTTCCAGACTACTTTATCCCGACTAGGGACAAATGACAGGCGTCTAAGTGTAGACGCCTGTAATTTGCCCGACGTCGGGAGACCGGCGCCTGGCATCCCGATCGAGCGGATGCCGTGTGCCGCAGCGGACAGCAATTTTTAGGTTTAGGGCTCCCGGGGGATACTTAGGATTAGGCACCCCCCCCCAGGAGTTTAGGGTTAGGCTAGGGGAGGGAGGTTTAGGGTTAGGCACCCCCGGGGGGAGGTTAGGGTTAGGCAACCCCCCGGGGGGCTTGGGGTTAGGCAGCGGGGAAGGGGGGGTTAGGGTTAGGCACAGGGGGTGGAGGTTAGGGTTAGGCACCCCTAAGGGTTAGGAGGGTTAGGTTAGTTGATACTTACCTTTAGGATGATCGGGATTTCCAGTGCTGTCGGGTAGCCACTGTCGGGAATTGAACCGCCGGCCATGCGCCCGCCGGTAATACATATCACACCCGTAAAAATCTCACACTAATGCATTGATCGAGTTGTATTTTCAATACAGGAAACACCTGGATGAGAGTTTAAATCTTGAAAGTTTTTTTTGAGTCTGAAAAACATGCAAAGTCCTGTGACTTTATTACATTGGCTGAGTTTAAAAATGTGACAGTTTTCTCACATTTTCTGAACTTTCACCCTATTACATTTGGCCCTTGGAGAGAGAGAGAGAAAGTACCAACCAATCACCAATCCTAACTGTCACTTTACAGGCTGTGTTTGAAAAAAAATGTCAGTTAGGAGCTGATTTATGGCCATCCACGTTATCGCTCTTCAAGGCTTAGTACATAGCGTTGTTTAACCACTTATGGTGCGTACACACTAGATGATATGCTCCCTGAGTGATATCGTCTAGTGTGTCCCCGGCAGGGTGTGCTCAATGTCATTCATGACATTGAGCTCACCCGTTGAACGATATCATTAACGAGATCGTTCAGCGCCGGGCTCTCTTCCCTGTTCCCCAACATGCAGCAACCTGACGACATCGTCAGGTTGCCCTGCATGTTAACCCGATGAGCGATGATGACGAATGACCCGCGGGAACGCGCGTCGTCGTTATCGTTCATCGTTTTTGTGATAAAAATGGACGATAAAGTGGACGACTGAATGTTAACGATATCGTTATCGTTCAGTCGTCCACTTTAATCGCCCACTGTGTACGCACCATAAGGCAAAGAAGTAAGGAATCAGGCACCTGAGGCATTAATAAAATGGCAAAAAGGGAATTATCTGTCAGCAGTGGACGCTCTCTCGGGATCAGGGGCGACAGGGGCGGTTGGGCAGGGCAGGTGTGAGCCTGCCGAGAACAGGTGCCGGCGACACCTGTTCCCGGGAGGAGGGCGCTCTGCAGCTGCGGCCATCCTACTGCATGCAGCAGCACAGTGCTGCTGCATCAGCTTGGGGCAGGGTGGTAGTGTGGACGGCACATAAGTGCCGTCCACACTACACAGCACAAACACACAGCCACCGGTGCCGGCAGCTGTGTGTTTGTTTAGCAGCCGCTGAGAGTCAGTCAGACTCTCATCGGCTGCTGCTCCCACTGCCAGAGCCTCCGTCTTCCGGCTCAGGCAGTGGTTGATGGGAGAGACGCCATGTCGTCTCTCCCTTCATGCAGAGCGGGCCGGCCCGGGAGGATGCCGGACGGAGGAGCAGACGACAGAGCGGGGATTAAGGTAAGTGGAAGTTGTTTTTTGTGTGTGTGTCTGGGGTGGGGGGGGGGTACTAGGGGGACTGCAGGGGGTAGTACAAGGGTCCCTGCTGGGGGGTACTACTACTATTAGGGGCACTGCTGGGGGGTATTACTACTAGGGGCACTGCAGGGGGTACTACAAGGGGCACTGTTGGGGAGGTACTACTACTAGGGGCACTGCAGGGGGGGTACTACTACTACTAGGGGCACTGCAGGGGGTACTACAAGGGGCACTGCTGGGGGGGATTACTGGGGGTACTACTAGGGGCACTGCTGGGGGTGCTACTAGGGGCACTGCTGGGGGGACTACTACTGGGGGCACTGCACACTGGTGGGACCACTACTAGGGGACACAGCATAGAGGGGGATTACAACTAGGGGTTCTCGTGTGGGGACTACTGTTGAGGTGGGACTGCTACTGGGGGCACTGCTGGGGCAGACTGCTACGGGGGGCACTGCTGGTGCAGACTGCTACTGGGGGCACGGCTGGGCTGGGCTCGACTCTGTGTGGCTTGAAGGGGCCCCCGCAATTTAGTTGCCCTGGGGCCTCCTCAAGCCTTAATCCGGCCCTGCTTGGGATTGAGCTCACATTTCTGTAGTTTCGGATTTATTGCTGATGAACTTTGAAACAATGGCTGGGACAGATTGTAATCACTTGGATATCTTTGTACAGGTAATACATCTTAACATAAAGAGATTTCAAAGCAACGGCGATCACTTACGGTGAACATTGTTTTCACAACACTACACAGAAGGACTGTATTGGTTCCTTATTAAGAGGATCTTATGTTCTTCCTCCACAAACTCCCTTTATTCAGCTGAACTGTCCCGTACGAATACTGATCTAAACGCCGGATGAATCTATTAGGCAAATTGTTTTCACATATATTGAGATTGTTTAAGCGTCTCCGCTGGCAGAGTTAGGATTACTCAATTAGAACAGTGCAATTTTAATGTATGCTTTTTTTATTGGATTAATATATTTTTAATTTTCATTAAAGGTATTAGCGGTTTATTATTTATATTAATTTATATAGCGCCAGTATATTCAGTTGCGATTTACAATTGGTGACAGAACAGTAATAAAACTACTGTACATTGGATAATTACAAAGAAGTAAGATGGCCCAGCTTCTATTAGTATGTTTGTTCGCTAATAACTAAGGCCCTCATTCAGAGCCGTACGCTCTGAGCAGAGCGCACGCTCTGAATGAGGGCCGGCCTCCATAACTATGGAGCGTCCTCCTGGACGCTCGTATAGCTGTGGGTCACCACCCACAGCCTATACGAGCGTGCAGTTTGATGGCCGCGATGGTCTTGACCATCGCGACCATCGAAACTCCGAGCCGGAGCCTGCGGTTGAGGTTTTCAACCGCAAGGCCCGGAGTGATTTTGGCTCTATCAGAGCCAAAATCACTCCCACTGACATCACTAGTGATGTTAGTGGGGCCGGCTTCTGACGGGAGGCGTTCCCTTAGGAACGCACCGTCCGGGAGGCACGCCCCCGGCACGCCCACCAAAGGGGGCGTGCTGTCAATCAACATCGACAGCACGCCGCCTTTGATCAGACACAACGAGCGAAGGAAAGTCCTTCGCTCGTCGCGTCTGGCGCATGCGCACGACGGAGCTCCCTCCGTCGTGCGCATGCTCAGTGCAGAACATCGACCCACTTGCGAGCGGACAGCTGCTCGCGAGTGGGTCTGAATCAGGCCCTAAATTCCATATCATTTGAAAGAGGGGACTCTTCTTTTTTTTTTAAGTGAGAATTCTCCTGAGTTTGCCAGTATCGGGGAGATCATCCTCCATCTCCGAACTTCATAACATGATCCGTATTGCAGAGAGTTAAGCGGGTCATACATCTAGGTCCCCGAATGCCCATTCTGCCGAGCTGATCTGCCGAAACTGATAGCACAGGACTTTTAGGCAAGTCCCCGCCCTTTGAACTCGTACAGTGCTGAGGACAGGTGTGATTGTCCTTCGAACTGAAGGGGTTAATAAACTCATGAGTTATCTCTACATGGAAGCCCATGAACTCAATCTGATTGGCGTCTCTCATTTACTCAGGTGTTGGCTACTTTGTATGTGCGGAACTTCAGTTACCTGGACCTCTAAGCTATAATAAATAATGGATGCATTTGGTCATACCTTAGAAAATGCCCTTGACTTGCAGTCTTATCTGCAATGGATTTGGTCTGTAATCAGGAAAAATAATTACCATAAGAGATCATAGCATAAAGTAAAGGATATATCAGGGTGTTTTACTGCTGGCAATTGTTTTAAGTATTTACATGCCTGAACAAGTAGTGCCTGGAATGCAGGAATACTATGGAAATGTGGTCTGTTTCTTTTATCACTGTTTGATTTTACTCAGCAGAGGAATTTCAGACGTATGGAATTTAACACGCAAAAAAAAATATATATGTATAATAAACTCTTTTTAGTCAGTTGCTGATAACTTGAGTAGAGCAAAACCCAGAAAGCCTTTTTTTTCCGTAGGAGTTGAGACCTTTTTGTGGCACAGATGTTTGTATCTTCAGGCTGCTATTAATGATTTATAATTGTACCAAATCATGGACTAGCATAGCAACCACAGTCACGTAGTGTTCATTCTAGCACCCTGCAGCTGTCACAACCTGTGCAGTTCCTCTTTCCTGCTTGGGGTGTCGCTCTATGCTCTGGAACTTCTAGCACACACTGGTCTTTATCTCAGCAGTGTGTTGCATTAGCTGAGTGTGCCAGAAGCACCAGAGCAGAGAGCGACACCCCAGGCAGGAAAGAGGAACTGCACGGCTGTGACAGGTGCAGGGTGCTAGAATGAACACTAGTCATGTAACACAAGATGAAGTGACCAGGGAGGCATTAGAACACCAATTTTAGCTATTTCTGCTCTGTGTACTGTAAAATCCCCCACCCCCTTCTCCCTTAAGGTGCCTACACACTTGGCAGTGTCCTCACCATCCGACATCGTGTCCGATTTCCCCTTGAACTCTCTCCGTCAGTTGTGGGCACGATTTGGTGTTAAAAACTATCCAATGTGACAAACGTTCTATTGTGCCTCCTAACTATTCCAGTGCATCGTTACTGAAATTGTCAGACCTGCCCTACAGCTCGACAGATCTGAAGATGCGATGTACGACCAGTGGGTACGCGCATCGTGATCGTGAGTAGACACTCACGATTAGGACATCATTTACACGATTTGTCGTCATGATGCGACGGAATCGGGCAAATCGTGTAAAATATCGCTAAGTGCGAAGGCACCTTTAACGTGGCATGCTAAGAGCTGTATGTGAAACTGGCTGCCATATTTGTTGAAAATTCCAGAGTAATTTTGAAAATTAGATAATGGTTTGTAGAAGTATGGCTAAGTAAAATCAAATGCATGCTTAAAACTAGACTTTCTTGGAATTTAAACTTTTTTTTTTTATATCTACATTTCTTCATTCGTGTGTTTCAATGGTCCCATTTCCATGATTTAAAACTTAGCGTTTCCTACATTTTACACAACACAAATGACGCTGATAAGTGATTTTGTCTGGTCTTATTTCTGTACAGTAGTTTATGGCTGTTTGCATGATTTTCTGCACCTGTCAGCAATGGTTGTGGCTTAAATAAATAAATACACTAAGTACAAGGGATGCACACATATTTTTGGCCATGTAGCCTATGAGTGGACTAAACCATGAAAAAGTAACCGCTCATTTACCCATTGACATCACTGAGGCTTGAACTGCCTAACTCCTATGCAGGCAGGGTCGCTGAGATTCCTGGCGGTCCTCGGTACTCTGAGGGGCGTGGACGTCGGAGGGGTGCGGCTACACCCCCATGTCTTTTATATCTTTTAAAAGTATATGGATAGTGTCATTCTAACACCCTGCACCTGTCACAAACCGTGCAGTACCTCTTTCCTGCCTGGGGTGTCGCTCTCTGCTCTGGTGCATCTAACACATTCAGCTAATGCAACAAACTGCATAGATACAGACCAAAGTGTGCTAGAAGTACCAAAGCAGAGAGCGACACCCCTGGCAGGAAAGAGGAACTGCACAGCTTGTGAACACTAATGTGTATATATGAACACTAATGCATATAATAATAATTTTATTTATATGCACTTTTCTCCAATAAGACTCAAGGCAGGTTATTCAGCCGGAATTTAGCTAGGTGCCCAGGAGCTATTCAATTCCTGTGCCCGACGAGAATGCTCGGGATTAGCCGCATTAAGCAGCTTCTACCGTGCTAAGTGGCGAGCGTGATGCAGATACGGAGCACTCGTCACTCGCAACTAACCCCAGAGCCCTACTTAATGTGGATTTCTGCTCGCACCTCAGGAGGGTGCAAGCAGAATTTCTCAGCCTCTGGGCTAGTTGCGGAAATCACTTGAATATCCCGGAGCTAAATTCCCCTGTAACAATTGAATCGCCCCCAAGGCGTAGTACACAATACAGTGAAGGCGAGGCAGCCGACATGTTCACACTACAACAGTTACAGTGAGGAATATACAACATAGACAATACAGTTCCAGTGGTGGTAATATATAAATGTATATGTTAAATGTATATACTCCAGGGATTGTGGACACTGCACTGCACACTGCACTGCACACCTCCCTGCAATCATGGTTCCTTACAGAGACCTGGCCCGGGTAATGCTTTCCAGCTTCCCCCCCCACCCTCTCAGCGGCCCTGTATGCATGGACATAACAGCAGCTTATGGCATTCCAAGCGGCTTGTACAGGGCCCAGGGATGAGCATGAGCATTCATGTGTCTTTCATTTAGTGCCGTCAGTAGGGGGTAGCCGACCGCACTGGCATCTGAGGGGATTGACACCAAAATAACAGAGCAGCTATGTTGTCACCAAGCAGGGGTGATGGATGACGCTCGTATCCACTGTGCCAGGACTCGGGAACGCGACACGTAGTCACGTCCCCAAAACATCATACACCAGGGGACGTGGTGTTGCAGACACAAGGCCATGCCCCCTTTCTCACGCGAGGAGTCCACAGTGGCGCAATGGGTGACACCAACCCTAGTGACGCCACTGCTTTCATTTCTATTGCACGTTTTACTTCAACACGTTGATAAATAAAGCTATGAAACAAAATAACAATATCTGTATTACTATTAGTTTGTATGATATCTGAACCAATCAGTACTTATATAATTAGTTTCATGTTTATTTTCTCTGTTTTTTTTCTTTCCCTGTCACAGCTTCTTTTTATGGTGAAAGTTACGTTGAATTGAAAAAAGTTGAATTGTTTGCCAAATCGTCTCTTCAGTTACGTTTTCGAACCAGCAAAGCAAATGGGTTACTGTTCTTGGCAGCTGGGAAAGAGGATTACTGCTTGGTTGAGCTACGCGCAGGACGTGTACAGGTGGGACATGTACATGACAACCTATGACTAGTTGCTTCTCCTTATTCTTTCAGAACCTGGTATCATCTTGGAGAACTTTTTATTTTTTTAATTTTTTGTACTTCAAACTAGTTTAGTGCAGACCTCATACATGCCTCACTGTACTGTACAGGGATTACTTAACTGCTTTTTCAAAAAGTTTCCCAGTCCTTGATCACAAATACCAAATTAATTATTATAATTAACTCTTATTTATATGGCACCACTAGTGTTCCGCAGCACCTTACAAAGTACATAAACAAATAAGTGAACAGTGACTTAAAGTACAATACAATAGAATGCAGGACAAGGACATGGATAATATACATTGCTACAATCGCGACCATAATACCCAAATAGCAACAGAGAACGAAGAGGGCGGTCAGGAGAGTAAAGGAAGATGAGGTCAGAGATGTAAATGGGAGAGGAATGGATGAGGACTTTGTAAGTGAGTGTAAGAACCTTGAATTGGGTTCTGAAGGGGAAGGGGAGCTTGTAGGAGAGGGGAGGCAGATGTAGAACGTTTGGAGAGGAAGTGAATGTGCCCCTCCCAGCCAAATGTTTGTCATTTAGCACCTGTTTAAATAGGTGCCATGGTGATTCAACCATATGTCCCTTCCAGTGAACAACTCATTGATAATATTTGAATTTTTCCCAATGGGTCATCTTCTTCACCCACGGTTGCACTCTGACAATATCTGTGGCACTGAAAATGATGTAAGGGGTGCGGGCACCTTTCCGGACAGCTGCATGAAGACTGAGGGTTAGACTTAGGCGAAAATTACCCCAGGCCCCCCCCTCCACTATTTTTTTTTTTCAATGCATCTTTAAGGGTCTATGATTTAAAGGGCTGATTCAGGGTTGGGAGCCAAGCTAATAAAAAAGGAGCAATTTTGCTCCTGGGCAAACCATGTTGCAATGCAAAAAGGTCCAAATACATTAGTTGTATTTTAATGCATGTAGCCCACAAATACTGGACCGCTTTTTGTTTATGTTGTGAAGTTAGTACGGCAAGAAGCTACCTTCCATAGATCTTTTTGCAAGCTCATGCTGCCATATTAATAGTCTGTGTTCTCAAACTATATATTTGTGATTTTAAGATCATCTGCTGCTGACAAATTTTTTTTTTTTTTTTTAGGTGAAATTGAACCTTGGAGAAGGTGAACTGGTGCTTCTCCTTGACCAAGGACCTAACTTAAATGACTTGGAATGGCACTTTGTTAAGTTACAACAGGAAAAGACAGATGTTATACTTACAGTTGATAAATATGTGAAATCTAATGTCATGAGTCCTGGTGGGTCGAATACACTCAATGTACAACATGGTCTCTATGTAGGTGGACTTGGAGACCTCAAAGTCCCATATGCGAAAGGAGTACATCAATACTTCAGGGGGTGTCTGGAGGATGTTGCGTTCAATGAGTATGAATTGCTTTCTTCCCTTAGGCCATATCCTGGTCTGAAAAATGTCCATGAGGTTTCTCTAGGATGCAGTGATGAGTTCTTTATAAGTGAAGATGATCCCATCAGTTTGTTCAGTTCCAAGTCTTACTTAGTATTTCCCCGTTGGACCATAGAAGAGGCAGCAGTCTGGGAGTGCCTTGTGCAGGCCTCTTTTGGAAGAGGTTTACTTCTGTATCATTCTGGAAAAGCTGAAGATTTTATTTCACTGGAAATAATTGATTGGACTGTGAGAGCCACGATCAGAAAAGGCAAAAATATTGTACATCTCAATTCCACAGGTGCCATCACCGAAAATAAATGGCATCATATTAAACTTAAAATCACATCAAGATATCTTCACCTGACACTGGATGAAAAAACAGAAAGAGCTTTGCTCCCTTCTCACATTAAAACGCACGGTTCCTTGTACGTAGGCGGCGTCGATGATGCTTCTCGTGACCACGTAAGAAGCTTGGGTCTAACAACACTTTCCGGAAAGCATGCGAAGGGAGGAGCATTTAAAGGATGTATTAAAAACATAAAGGTTAATTCGGTGAAGTATGGATTAAAAAATGTCTTGGCTACGAGGGATATTTCACCAGGTTGCAAAACTGAAGTGGTGTTGAGTACCGTACCAGCAATAGAAGCAAGAACTTCCCGACTAACATTTGTGGAACCTACCACTTCAATTTCTACCACATTGGCAACAAAGAATAATGGAAACGATAACTTTATTGTCCTTAATAACTTGGTGGTTCAGGAGGGTAGCAAAGCAACTTTACAATCTAAACATATCAAATTGAATTTGGACTTTAAAGGGCTTGGCCTGCGCCAGTCACAGGTTTCGTTTACGGTAGCTGAATACCCGCTCCATGGCGAGCTGAAAATGGATGTTTCTTCGCAGCAAGATAAGGACACATTTACTATGCTGGATCTGTGGCATGGGCGAATAACGTATGTTCACGATGGCTCAGAAGGAACAAGTGATAATTTTAGCTTTTCTGTTACTGCAACCAGCAAGAATGAGAAGCCCTTGTATCTGCGAGAGAAAAAACACCATGTCTTCAACATTATGGTGACACCATATAATGATGCTCCGGAACTGTTACTACCAGAGGGGAACTTGTTCACCTTACTGGAAAACTCCAAAAAACGTCTTACCGGTAATCTGCTAAACATTTCTGATGTCGACACGGAGCCGCAGAACCTGCATTTGGTGATACTTGGCAACCTCAATAAAGATGCTGGATTTTTAGAAAACGTGAGAGATCCAGAAAATGCACTTACCACATTTTCTTATTCCGATCTACTTGAAGGCAAAATTTTTTATGTCCACCATGGGGTCAAGAACGCCAGGCTGGTGCTGAGGGTTAACGATGGTGACAAAGTGAGCAACACTGTTGTGTTGAGAATTTTGGCAGTTCCTCTTAATTATAAAGTAATGAATAACACCGGGATTGTGGTGACACAAGGGGGAAATGCGTTAATCCAGAGCAGCAATTTAGCAGTGGAAACCAATGCAGTGAATCAGGACGTAGAAATTAAGTATGACATTATTGAGATGCCAAAGTTTGGTCAGATCCAGAGGAGAAGCTCTGGAAATGAATGGAAGCAAGCTGTCTCATTTACTCATCGTTCTCTTGAGCGAGACCGGGTGCGATACCTCAGTACTTACAAGGAAATTCAAGAAGCGGACGTAATGGAAAAAGTTACATTGAAAGTCACCATAGCAGACCGGTCCAGTGAAGATCTAGTGTTTCCAATTAAAGTTCGGTGGCTTAAATATACATTGCTAAAAAATGTTCCTTTAAACATTGAAAGCAGAAAAAAGACCACAATTGGGTATGACAACCTACACGCTGTTGTAGAGGGCATTACAATTGAGGACAAAGATATAAATTACAAGATCGAGTCTTTGCCCAGTAAAGGGAAAATTCTGAATAAAAATGAGGTTTTAAGCGAAAATGCAATATTCAGCCAGTTGGACGTCACAGAAGGAAAGATTGAGTATGAGCTAAGCAATCGGCATCATGAAGACACCCAGGATACCTTTAATTTCATATTGTTCACCCAGCATGTGGAGTCCAAACCGTATAATTTTACAATTGAAATTAAAGCAGATTTGAACAGCATCATTCTGACAAACAAGGCCTTGTCGGTAGTAGAGGGTGAGACGCAACTTGTAACTAAAGATGAACTCTTCGTTGAAACATTAAGTAATAAAATGTTTTTTTACAAGGTTTTGAAAAGTCCACTCCATGGCAGGCTGAAGCTGATCAATTTTTCAGATTCCCTTCTAAGCAACGATAACATCACCTCCTTCTCCAGTCGAGATATTTTTGGTGAACGTCTCATGTATGTCCACGATAACTCTGAAACGGTGGCAGATTCCTTTGTTGTTCTTGCTTCCTCTGTAGCTTTCGAGCCTGAAAATATTGACCTAGCCACTGTTCCCGTGCAGACAGAATTCACTTTTAATATATCAATCGTGTTGAAGAATGATGAGAAGCCCATCCGTGTGGTTGACCAGCTTTTGCATGTGGTTCGGAACGGCCAGAGGTTGGTGACTCTGGAAGACTTGTGCTACCATGATCCTGACACTGATTTTAATGATGGGCAGTTGTTGTATTCCAGACGTGGTATTCCAAATGGAGATCTCGTTTTAGCTAATGATACTTCAAAGAAGCTTTATCAGTTTACCCAGGAAGACTTGGAGGAAAAACGCGTACTCTTCATACATCACGGTGTAGACTACGGTCGCTTTGTCCTGTTTGTAACTGATGGAAAACATTACACATCCTCACTTCTAGAAGTGAGTGCATCAGAACCCTACATTAAAGTAATTACCAACACAGGGTTGTTAGTGCAGAAAGGCAAAGAGAGCATACTAACCACAGCAAACTTTAGTATTGCTACAAACTTGTACGTCGAAAGTGATCGGGACATCATTTATAATATTCATTTACTACCAAAACATGGAAAGATTTATGTTAAGAACTTGATCAAAGGATCGTTCACCCACCAAGATTTAAAAAACAGCCACGTGGTTTACAAACATAATGACGGCAATTATCTTTCTGACGCGTTCAACCTTGCCGTAGATACTAACACGATGACTGTGGATGTTGAAGTTAAAGTTCGCGTTTATTTGGAAAGTCATCAGCAACTTCCAACTGTGCAACATCTTAACAGCCTAATAGTAGAAGAAGGAAGACCGGTTAAAATAGACAAAGACAAGTTGCAAGTGAGTATTTTTCATGATTTTGATTAACTTCCATTGTAGTGATTACTTACCTGTTTTATTGGAGGTGAGATATCAATGTGATAATACCTTTATCCAAAATCCACATCATTGAAACAAGTCTACTATAGCTTCTCTGGCAGTATATGAATCTCTAATGCCTGTAGTTCCAAAATATTGTTAGGCTATTTTAGATAAAATGTATATGAATAACTAATAGGGAGTTTGGAACACCTGTGTTACCTGGAACCAGGGAGACTGACTGCAGCCAATACTGCTTGTTCATTCTGTACTGTAGAGTTGTGGACTGAGAGTTGGGCCTCGGCTTTAGGAAATAGAGGATCAAAACTGATTAGAAGAGTGGTCTTTGGGCAGGGGAAAGGTTTGACAATATTGATGGCGTAGCTTAACGAATAGTCAGGTCTGGAAGGTCTTATAATGACAGCGAGCCAGCAGAAGGGAACACGCAACCCTCAAATTGGCTTAATGTATTGTAACACGGGCTATAGAAATGAGAACTCTGGACAGGCAGGTATTTGGTAAAGCAGTGGCTTTTATTGGCAGCAAACACTGCACCTTAGCATACTTGAGCATAGGCCTGGATACACACAGGCTCAGAACAGAAAATAAGCAAATAAACCTAAAAGTAAATGTCCCAGCACTCCATGTGCTTAACAGTCAGCAGTTCCAATATCCATGGACCTTCCAGGCCCTGGCACTCTAATGCTAACCACCACCCCTGGCCTATCGCCTGGCCAGCTTGTCCAGGATCAGGAGCCAAGAGCATCAGGTGTGTGAGAGTTTTAAACCCTTCCTGTGCTGCTGACTTCCTACTGGCTCTGGGTGACCTGGAAAAGCCGGAGTTGCATATGCTATTGCAGCTGCAAAATGTGCCGATCTTGTTTTCCTCTCCCACTGTGACCACCTGGATTTTCACACCTCCACTGCTAATGCAGAATGCCCAGGCCTCACTCCTGCCTCCCTTGGAGGGAGCTGATCCCACCAGAATGTGGGCAATTCAGGTGAGCGACAACCCCTCTCACCGCAGTATGTACTGAGAGATAGCATACAACTATATCCAGCAATATACATATTCCTGTATAGGGCGCAAATAAAAAATTTTTTTCTTTGAGGGCCATTTTTGCAGCCATTGTTGACCTCTGTTTTGTTTGTTTTTGTGAACCCACTTTTGGACAAATGTATTTGAAATGTAAGCCTGTGCACTGCAATAAATAATTGTATTTGAATGTAAAATTTGGCCTCCCATCAATCTCCATGTGTCTCCTTATTCCAGGTTGTCCATGTGGATAACACGCCAGATGAGATTGTTTTTACAGTGATCAGAAGTCCATCACATGGACATATCCGTAGATTTGCATATGTTGAGGGCCGCTTTCCTGAAGATCCAAAGTCTACCATGACGTTTACCCAGCAAGATATCAACAAAGGGAACCTCCAATACGTACAGACGGAGGCTGGCTGTTTACATGATAACTTTACCTTGGATGTTACCAATGGGGTGCGAGAGATCAACGGGATTACGTTCTCTGTGGATATAATTCCAATCCAGATTCCTCTAGAGGTCCAGAACATTACTGTGAGGGAAGGAGCATCCAAAGCTCTGACACAGGATCATCTATACATTCCTACCAAGCATTTCCAGGGCCTTAATTCTGAGTTTGTTTTATTAGATGCACCCAAGAACGGCTATATTGAAAACACCAGGTTTCCTGGGATAAGGTTATCTAGATTTACCAGAAAACAGGTACAGTGTGCATTACATGATTTAAGTGATCACCAAAATCCAATAATTCAAATATGTATATATTTTACAAATGTTAAAAGTACTGTATGCTTAATTATAAAAATGCACTGTATTTATATATATTTTTCCTTATTACTGATGTAGGCTTTGGTCTTCTTGCAAGTTGAAAACTGCATTTTTTTTATGTAGGAGGTTTAAGATGAGTTTGACCAGGGACAAAATATCTGTTGTATGAACTAATTCATCTTCTAGATCCCTTTGGATATCCACTATCTAAGGGTTCAGCAAACTGTAAGGAAAAATTTGTATCCATTCACTTTATTGGAGATGCCAGAGCAGTGAGGAGGTTTCTGGAGGCTGATGTGCTGATCTTGCCGGAGGGAGTTATTTGTCCAGTCAAGTGAATGAGGAGTCTATTTACTAAGCCTTGGATGGAGATGAAGTCGACGGAGATAAGGTACCAACCAACCAGATCCTAACTGTCATTTTTTAAACACGTCCTGTGACATGGCAGTTAGTATCTGATTGGCTGGTACTATATCTCTGTTCATTCTATCTCCATCCAAAGCTTAGTAAATAGACCCCTGAGTCTCTGTGACTGTCAGTGTCACAATATGGGGGGGGATTGAAATCAAGCTGTAACTCATAGGCTGAAAGATGGACTGTGAAAGCAGCAGAGTCCCCTAACCACACAATAGTGACGGAGAACTCATGAAACAGTTGTGTTGCCAAGCGGAGCTCTACACGGAAGGCAACTCCAACATTCAGTTTATTGGTACCCCGAGCAGTAAGAACTGTTGCTGTTCTGATGGTGACTTACTGACCTCCTCCCACATTATACTGGTTCAGACTTTTTCCCGCCTGGTTCCTGCCACATAACACTCATTCTCCACTCCCTTCGCTGGCTGCCTGTAAGATGGCAAATTTATTTCAAGATTAGCTTACTGACTTTCCAAGCTCTACGTAACCAGGATCCAAAGTATCTGGAGCAGCTTCTGATAACTTACACCCCACTGGCTTACCTCCATCTGAAGATGAAACAGACGCAAGACCAACTGGTTTACTCAGCATTTCATTAATGCCCCTTTTAGTTTAGTGTATTGTGGCAGTGTGATGTCCTGAGTGACATAGGAGTGTATTGTGGCAGTGTAATGTCATGAGTGACAGAGAAGTGTATTGCAGCAGTGTGATGTCCTGTCCTGAGTGACTGAGGAGTGTATTGTGGCAGTGTGATGTCCTGAGTCACTGAGGAGTGTATTGTGACAGTGTGATGTCCTGAGTGACATAGGAGTGTATTGTGGCAGTGTGAGTGACAGATGAGTGTATTGTGGCAGTGTGATGTCCTGAGTGACAGAGAAGTGTATTGCAGCAGTGTGATGTCCTGTCCTGAGTGACAGATGAGTGTATTGCGGTAGTGTGATGTCATGAGTGACAGATGAGTGTATTGCGGCAGTGTGATGTCCTGAGTGACAGATGAGTGTATTGTGGCAGTGTGATGTCCTGAGTGACATAGGAGTGTATTGTGGCAGTGTAATGTCATGAGTGACAGATGAGTGTATTGCGTCAGTGTGATGTCCTGAGTGACAGATGAGTGTATTGTGGCAGTGTGATGTCCTGAATGACATACTGTAGAAGTGTATTGTGGCAGTGTGATGTCCTGAGTGACATACTGTAGGAGTGTATTGTGGCAGTGTGATGTCCTCAGTGACAGAGAAGTGTATTGCAGCAGTGTGATGTCCTGAGTGACAGAGGAGTGTATTGCGGCAGTGTGATGTCCTGAGTGACAGATGAGTGTATTGTGGCAGTGTGATGTCCTGAGTGACAGGAGTGTATTGTGGCAGTGTGATGTCCTGAGTGACAGATGAGTATATTGTGGCAGTGTGATGTCCTGAGTGACAGAGGAGTGTATTGTGGCAGTGTGATGTCCTGAGTGACAGGAGTGTATTGTGGCAGTGTGATGTCATGAGTGACAGATGAGTGTATTTTGGCAGTGTAATGTCCTGAGTGACAGAGAAGTGTATTGCAGCAGTGTGATGTCCTGTCCTGAGTGACAGATGAGTGTATTGCGGTAGTGTGATGTCCTGAGTGACAGAGGAGTGTATTGCGGCAGTGTGATGTCCTGAGTGACAGATGAGTGTATTGTGGCAGTGTGATGTCCTGAGTGACAGGAGTGTATTGTGGCAGTGTGATGTCCTGAGTGACAGATGAGTATATTGTGGCAGTGTGATGTCCTGAGTCACTGAGGAGTGTATTGTGACAGTGTGATGTCCTGAGTGACATAGTTTATTGTGGCAGTGTGATGTCATGAGTGACAGATGAGTGTATTTTGGCAGTGTAATGTCCTGAGTGACAGAGAAGTGTATTGCAGCAGTGTGATGTCCTGTCCTGAGTGACAGATGAGTGTATTGCGGTAGTGTGATGTCATGAGTGACAGATGAGTGTATTGCGGCAGTGTGATGTCCTGAGTGACAGATGAGTGTATTGTGGCAGTGTGATGTCCTGAGTGACAGAGGAGTGTATTGTGGCAGTGTGATGTCCTGAGTGACAGATGAGTATATTGTGGCAGTGTGATGTCCTGAGTGACAGAGGAGTGTATTGTGGCAGTGTGATGTCCTGAGTGACAGGAGTGTATTGTGGCAGTGTGATGTCCTGAGTCACTGAGGAGTGTATTGTGACAGTGTGATGTCCTGAGTGACATAGTTTATTGTGGCAGTGTGATGTCATGAGTGACAGATGAGTGTATTGTGGCAGTGTGATGTCCTGAGTGACAGAGAAGTGTATTGCAGCAGTGTGATGTCCTGTCCTGAGTGACAGATGAGTGTATTGCGGTAGTGTGATGTCATGAGTGACAGATGAGTGTATTGCGGCAGTGTGATGTCCTGAGTGACAGATGAGTGTATTGTGGCAGTGTGATGTCCTGAGTGACAGAGGAGTGTATTGTGGCAGTGTGATGTCCTGAGTGACAGATGAGTATATTGTGGCAGTGTGATGTCCTGAGTGACAGAGGAGTGTATTGTGGCAGTGTGATGTCCTGAGTGACAGGAGTGTATTGTGGCAGTGTGATGTCCTGAGTCACTGAGGAGTGTATTGTGACAGTGTGATGTCCTGAGTGACATAGTTTATTGTGGCAGTGTGATGTCATGAGTGATAGATGAGTGTATTGTGGCAGTGTGATGTCCTGAGTGACAGAGAAGTGTATTGCAGCAGTGTGATGTCCTGTCCTGAGTGACAGATGAGTGTATTGTGGCAGTGTGATGTCCTGAGTGACATAGGAGTGTCTTGCGTCAGTGTGATGTCCTGAGTGACAGATGAGTGTATTGTGGCAGTGTGATGTCCTGAGTGACTGAGGATTGTATTGTGGCAGTATGATGTCCTGAGTGACAGAGGAGTGTATTGTGGCAGTATGATGTCCTGAGTGACTGAGGAGTATATTGTGGCAGTGTGATGTCCTGAGTGACAGAGGAGTGTATTGTGGCAGTGTGATGTCCTGAGTGACAGGAGTGTATTGTGGCAGTGTGATGTCCTGAGTGACAGAGGAGTGTATTGTGGCAGTGTGATGTCCTGAGACTGAGGAGTGTATTGTGGCAGTGTGATGTCCTGAGTGACAGAGGAGTATATTGTGGCAGTGTGATGTCCTGAGTGACATACTGTAGGAGTGTATTGTTGCAGTGTAATGTCCTGAGTGACAGAGGCGTATATTGTGGCAGTGTGATGTCCTGAGTGACATACTGTAGGAGTGTATTGTTGCAGTGTAATGTCCTGAGTGACATAGGAGTATATTGTGGCAGTGTTTTGAAGGAGGAGGCAACAAAACAACATAAGAGACTGGATTGGTGGATTCGAGGATGACAGACAGCAGACTTGTATGAGCAGGGGAGATAATGATATTGTCAAGCATGAGGGAGACTGGAGGTGGGGTTGTAACCTTAGTTAGGGTGAAGATGATGAGCTCTGTTTTGGACGTATTTAGCTTTAGCAATGGTTTGGACATTCAGGTGGAGATGGCAGAGACCGTTGGACACATGATATACAAGTTAAGGAGAGGTAGATTTGTATGCTGTCTTCAGAGGTGATAGTGGAGGCCAAAGGAGCATATTACAGTATGTTACAGAGTGCAGAGGTATAAAGAGTGAAATGTAGAGAGCCAAGAGCAGAGCTTTAAAGAACCCCAACAGAGAGAGGAAGAGGAGCAGAGGATGTGTCAGTAGTAGAGACACTGGAGGAGCCGTCAGAAAGGTAGAAGGTGATCCAGGAGAGAACAATGCTACAAAAGACCAAGGGAGTGAAGGGTGTCGAGAAGAGAAGGGTGTTCAGCTGTAGGGAAACAAGGAGGGATGAACAGGGAGGAGCTAATCTACGACTTTACCACAAGTAGATCATTGGTCACTTTAGTGAAAGTAGTCTCAATGGAGTATAGAGGGCAGATGCCTGATGCTGAGACTCAGAAACAGTGAATGGAGAAAAGCTGGCTCAGGCATGTGTATTCACTCAGGAATATCGGAAGTAAGAGGAGGAGAGTAATGGTGTGGCAGCTGGAGAGAGCAGGCTGAGGCATAAAGAATGGGGTGAATAGTCCGATAGGTGGGTTTGTTGTAAATAAGAGCATTAGTACAGAATAAAATGTGCTGCAGTGGCTAAATGTTACATGTTCTATATGATTTGCATCTTCATTGATGATTGAACATCATATTATTCCTATTTTCTGGATAAAATAAATAGGGATGTGCAGGCTCGGATAGGTTCGAGTTTGCACGTGGAGTTCGGATTTTTCCCTCCAAAAAAACGGAACTCAGAAAGAGGCAAAACGTCATCTTGCATGGACGAACATCATCATTCCTGGACTTTTGTCCAGGAATGATGATGTTCGTCCATGCAAGATGACGTTTTGCCTCTTTCTGAGTTCCGTTTTTTTGGAGGGAAAAATCCGAACTCCACGTGCAAACTCGAACCTATCCGAACCTGCACATCCCTAAAAATAAAGAGTAAAATGGAATATCAGCAAAACTGCTTGATATACAATGGAATGTTTGTCCTTATAATGTCCTAGGTATACTATTGTCATTTGTTTCTTTCTTTTTGCAAGGTGGTACAAGAACTGATCTATTACGTGCATGATGATAGTGAAACCTTAGAGGATAACGTGACCATAATTGTGAATGATACTGAACTTTCCAAACAAAGTCTTCCGCGGACAATATTTGTCACCGTCACACCAGTAAATGACGAATTCCCCGTTATAAAGGCTAACAGGATTTTCCAGGTAAAGTCCTATATATTTTATCTTATTTGGGCTAGTACTGCTGCCTTTATTTTTGCCTGTATCTTTCATGCATGTAGTAAATTCACTTCCTCAGCATTTTAATCCCTAGGGGGAGATTTATGAAACCTTCTAAATAGGAGAAGTAGTATTGCCCATACCATCCAATCAGATATTGGCTATCATTTTCTAGAATGCATGAAAGCTTTCATCTAATTGATACTCTATAGAAGGTTTGATAAGTCACTCCCTAAATGAGTGATGCCAACACTGCTCAGTGCTAGACTGTAGACAATACATAGGCAGGATGTGTCCCAGTGATGATGGAGGCAGCACTGGCTTTATTGACCCTCATTACAGGTGAGATACATCTGTTCTTTTGCACTTGTGATGTTGCTGATTTCTTGGGACCCCTGTTATCAGGTGGTGGAACAATAAAGCATAGGATCATATTCAATTTGAGGCGAAAAGTCCAAGGTGGGATTTTTCGCCATCATCGCCATTTTTTCCAGGGATAAAGTATCAGACGTGTGCCCGCTTATCCCTGTATTCAATTAGGATCCGGAGAAAACGGGACCCGGCGGAAAGGTAAGTATCGTAAAGTTCTGTCAGTTTTTTGGGAAATCATGCTGTCACCCCCCCAAAAGCTGGTCTGACATGGGGGATCACTATGGGTACCCCCGATTTGGCCTGCTGAAGGTGATCAGGGTTTTTAAATAGCCGTGGCAGGTGCATAAATGTGATGAAGTGATGAAAAATAGCTCTTAGCTTTTTTTTGGGGGGGGGGAATAACTAGTCCCATCAAATTTGGGGTACATGAAAATGGGTGCAAGCATATTTTTAAGTCCCTAAAGTAATTTTTACAATTCTTCAAAAATCCACCCGCATTCTAGAAAACACCTGCCGCATACTTGGGAACCCCTCCGGAATCAATTTCGCTAGTTTAGACGTTTGTCCCTCATTTTTTTTTTTAATCGTCTCCAAAATGAAAATACCTTTTTTGGGGTGTCCAAAGGACATTTTTTTTTATTTTTTTACACAGAATACCTTTGAGGGACATTCCAAGGGGTGCCGGCTTTTTTTTTTTTTTAAAAGCCTGCACCCCAAAACCCCAATTCTGCACTTTTTTTCGCCACCTATTCAGTGGTGGAAACTTCTCCCTGTTTTTTTACAAAGACTTTTCGCACCTGCAAAAAGTCTTTGTAATTGAATATGGGGATAAGTGAAATTGGCGAAAATGACATAATCTGCGATAAATTATCGCCGATAACCGACTTTTCGCCTCTAATTGAATATGGCCCATAGTTTATGGACCATCTTGGGCAGATCAAAAAAAAATCTGTATTCATGACTTTAGTTCAGTCAAAGTTTTTCACACTATTAGGTCCAGGTATTAGCTATTTAAACACACACGATTTTTGTTATTTTAGCTTTTTACCAAAACATATTCAAGTTAGTCTGCACTTTAAAACCATATTTATAATATAACTATCAGCTGTAGTTTAACATCCAAATTGGAGAAAGGGTTTAGGAGATACAGCTGTTTAATATGCAGACCCCTTTTTTAAGGGGCCAAAAGTTATTTGACAATGGACTCAGAAGCTGTCTCATGGACAGGTGTGGGCTATTTCTTCGTTATATCTTTATCGATTAAGCAGGCAAAAGGTCAGGAGTTGATTCCAAGTGAGGCATTTGCATTTGGAAGCTGTTGTTGTGAACCATCATATGGGCCAAGGAGCTCTTAATGCAGGTGACACAGAACATCTTTATGCTGCAAAAAACAAAAATATCCATCAGAAAGATATCGGGAACCTTCGGAGTGGCCAAATCAACAGTGGTAAATCCTGGGAAAAATGCACTGGTGACACAAAAAGTCCTGGATGTCCATGGAAGACAAAAGTGGTGAATAATCGTAGGATCCTTTCCATAGTAAAGAAAAACCCCTTCACAACAACCAGCCAAGTGAAGAACACTTCCCAGGAGTTGGGCATATCATTATTCAAGTCTACCATACAGAGAAGACTTCACAAGAGCAAATACAGAGAGTTCACCACAGGGTGCAAATCATTCATAAGCCTCAAGAATGGGTGTGGTATAAAAGACCGTTAAAAGGTTGACAATGTCTATATAGACACCAGATATTAGACAGGCAATAGGTCTACAGGGACAAAAGGTCGACATGGCAGGAGGTCGACAGGTACAAATGGTTGACAGTGCCAAAGGTCGATACGTGTTTTTTTTATTTTCTAACCCTAATCTTCACCCTAACCCTCCCCATGGAGATTTAACCCTAACCCTACCTTCTGGTGCCTAACCCTACCTTCTGGTGCCTAACCCTACCTCCTGGTGCCTAACCCTAACTGTTGGGGTAGGTGCCTGACCCTAATCGTCCCTTCTAATGCCTAACCCTCCCTCCTGGTGCCTATCCCTAACCCTCCGGTAAGTGCCTTACTCTAACCGCAGCCCTAAAAAATAAAGTGTGTTGACCATTTGTGTGTCAAGCTTTTGACAGGATCGACCATTTGTACCTGTCTCCCTTCTTCCATGTCGACTTTTAGTGTGTCGACATTTTGTCCCTGTCTCCATATATTCCCTGTTTAACATCTGGTGTCTATCTAGACCAGTGGTCTCCAACCTGTAGCTCGCGGTCTTAGTTTTTTTTAGCTCACCTATCTGCAGTACTGCCGAGTAAACTAGGAGGAAGTGACCTCTGACGCGTGCTCCCCAGTGGTGTCGCTGCCATGGGTGGAGCCACAGGGAAGCACATCAGGTGATTGCTGCAGCCTCTACAACAATCGCCTGACGTCCTTCCCTGTGGTTCCATCCACGCCATCCACGCTATGCCGGAGCGAGTTACTTCCACCCAGCCCTGCCGGAAAATCACACAGCAGCCCTGCCTATACAGTATCTTTTGCTCCTCCACTGCACATACCTCCTTGGAGCCGGTAATTAACCGTGAAATGTGCCTGTGCTTAAAATGTATTTACAATATCACTGTAATAATTAATGCATCGTTGTTTTCTATAAAACAATTTGTACAAATTTTCATTAAATGACCTTTAATTGTTCGGTTATTAGCCAGATTTTTTTTTTTTTTTTTTTTTTACAATTTTAGTAGCTCTTCAAGAAGCTTCATTTTATTAAAGTATCTCGCACCTCCAATTAAGGTTGGTGACCACTGACCTAGACACTGTTGACTTTTTAACTGTTGATCTATAGTCTGCAACCCTGAAAGAATAGAAAGGCCAGATTACACTTTGTAAAATAAAAACATCTAAAAAGCCAGCCTAGTTCTGGGACCGCATTCTTTGAACAGATGAAACGAAGATCAACCTGTACCAGAATGATGGGAAGAAAAAGGTATGGAGAGGGCTTGGAATGGCTCATGATCCGAAGCATACCACATCATCTGTAATACATGGTGGAGGCAGTGTGATGGCATGGGCATGCATGGCTTCCGGTGGCACTGGGTCGCTAGTAATTATTGATGATGTGACAGAAGACAGAAGCAGCCAGGTGAATTCTGCAGTGTATTATACTTCTATATACTCTTATATACTGTCTGCTCAGTTTCAGCCAAATTCAGCAAAGTTGATTGGACGGCACTTCGCAGTACAGATCGACAAGTTGTTCTCAACCCCATCCCAACCCAAGAACAAACAACAACTGAAGATGGCTGAAATACAAGTCTGGCAAAACATAACACAGGAGAAAACCCAGCATTTTGTGATGCCCGTGGGTTCTAGACTTCAGGCAGTCACTGCCTGCAAAGGATTCTCGACAAAGTATTAAAAATGTAAAAAAAATATATGGTTATGTTGCATACGAGCTCCTGAAAATAGCAGACTGTGTATACAAATGGTTGCAATTACTAAATGTTTCATACAATATTTTTGTTCAATACCTTGAAGTAAAGCTGAAAGTCAGCACTTCAAATTGCATCACCATTGTTTCATTTAAAATCCATTGTGGTGGCGTAAAGAGCCAAAATTATGTCGGTGTCCAAATATATATGGACTTAACTGTATGTCGGTAAGCATTGTGACCATTTCTTTTCATAATACAGTACATCATGTTTAGTCAATGTAAACATTTAAATTCTGGTTCAATAAATTAAATATTGCTAAAGACAACTTATTCCAGCAGCCTTCATTTCAGCATATGTTAGCAAAAGATATATATACTTATGTATTGAATTGTCTGTTTATGTATTTGTAATTAAGAAAAAGCCTTAGCGTTTTATATACACACATATACACTACAATGTCTGATGGCTTAATAACACACGCACACATACCCACCAGGTGTCCTGATATTGGCCATACCGTCCCGAACTGCAAACCTTAATAGGGATTCAGTTTCACCCAGAAGTGTATGTTTCTGGACAGATAGAGGTGGAGATTGGTTGTTTGGATTGGAGCAGGGTATTCTTGACTACTCTCCCGGAATTTCCTGGAGACTCCCGGATCTTGGGTGGCTCTCCTAGGCTCTGGGAAGAGTAAGCAAGTCTCCAGCAAGCCACTCCAGGAGGAGGCTTTCTAAATGTCTGTAACTATGGAGCAGGGTTTGGGGCAGATTGCGTCTGTCCGCTTTTTGAGTTTGCATATCTATACGTTGAGAGGTATGTACGCAGCAGTTGAAAACAGTGACGCATGCAGAATATAGAATAAAGTTATATATACATTTGTTTGCAATAACGTATTCTACAGCAGGGATTCTATAACTATTATATATGTAATAGATAACTGGGACTATTCAGTGTGTTTTGTCACAGCCAGTGGGACTTATCTTCTGTAAAATTCACCTGCTTTTCTGTCTCCTAGGTCTGGGTTGGCTCAGTGACAGAAGTAACATCCAATGATCTTTCTGCTGAAGACCAGGACTCCTCCCCCGCAGATCTTGTGTTCTCCATTACACCACCCAGCAATGGCCACCTAGCACTCAAATCCAATCCAGATAAAAGTATTCTTAATTTCACTCAGAAACACATAAATGACGGTCACCTGGTGTTTGTACATGGTGGTAAGCATTCTATTTCTACATTTTTATAGCTCCCATTCATAGGGCCTAATTCAGAATTGTACAGAAATCTGATGGGGACAGGGAGTGTGCAGGGCCAGCTAGCATTCTTGAGAACGGATGAGTGTCATAATAATTGAATTAGTCTGTTACATCTATGACATGGGCAGTCTGGGTGTGCGCCTTCCCCCAATTGCTCCCGCTGCTGGCAAGACATGATATCCTAGGAGGCTGCTGGGGGGTAAGTATAATGGGCCCAGGATGGAGGACGAAGGTTGGGCAGAGATCGGAGACAGAGCAGGGGCGGAGGATGGAGGCAGGAATGACGGCAGAGGGAAGACTAACGTGAACTTATTTTAGGATGGGTACAAAAATACTAGTATGTTATAATTTGCCCGTATTTTTGTTCAGAAAAGTGATAGGCACAACACATACATATTTTGAAGTTGGCAGAGATGGAACAAATTTAAGCCAATGAGATCACCGGAGTATTCCCAGCAGCACAAATTATTTCAGGAGATGAATGTGCTGATTTTTTAGGAGGCAGTGGCTTGTCCTCTCATGTAATTTATGTTTCATAAAGTTATTTTAAAATGATTCCAGCTTAAATTAAATTAAAATTGGAAGTGAGATTGAGGTACAGCGCTTCACTTTTTCCACATTTTGTTATGTTACAGCCTTACTCCAAAATGGAATAAATTCATTTGTGTCCTCAAAATTCTACACACAATACCCCATAATGACAACATGTAAAAAGTTTTTGGGAGATTGTAGCAAATTTAATATATAAAAAAAAACTAAGAATCAAATTTACAATAAGTATGTACAGCCTTTGCTCAATACTTTTGTTGATGCACCTTTGGCAGCAATTACAGCCTCAAGTATTTTTGAAGATGATGCCATAAGCTTGGCACACCTATCTTGGGCAGTTTCGCCCATTCCTCTTTGCAGCACCTCTCAAGCTCCATCAGGTTGGATGGGACGCGTTGGTGCACAGCCATTTTCAGATCTCTCCAGAGATGTTCAATCGGATTCAAGTCTGGGCTGTGGCTGGGCCACTCAAGGACATTCACAGAGTTGTCCTGAAGCCACTCCTTTGATATCTTGGCTGTGTGCTTAGGGTCGTTGTCCTGCTGAACGATGAACAGTCGCCCCAGTCTGAGGTCAAGCGCGCTCTGGAGCAGATTTTCATCCAGGATGTCTCTGTACATTGCTGCATTCATCTTTCCCTCTATTCTGACTAGTCTCCCAGTTCCTGCCGCTGAAAAAACATCCCCACAGCATGATGCTGCCACCACCATGCATCACTGTAGGGATGATATTAGCCTGGTGATGAGCGGTGCCTGGTTTCCTCCAAACATAATGCCTGGCATTCACGCCAAAGAGTTCAATCTTTGTCTCATCAGACAAGAGAATTTTGTTTCTCATGGTCTGAGAGTCCTTCAGGTGCATTTTGGCAAACTCCAGGCGGGCTGCCATGTGATTTTTACTAAGGAGTGGCTTCCGTCTGGCCACTCTACCATACAGGCCTGATTGATGGATTGCTGCAGAGTTGGTTGTTCTTCTGGAAGGTTCTCCTCTCTCCACAGAGGAATGCTGTAGCTTGACCGAGTGACGATCGGGTTCTTGGTCATCTCCCTGACTAGGACTCTTCTCCCACGATCGCTCAGTTTAGATGGCCGGCCAACTCTAGGAAGAGTCCTGGTGGTTCCGAACTTCTTCCATTTACGTATGATGGAGGCCACTGTGCTCATTGGGACCTTCAAAGCAGCAGATATTTTTCTGTACCCTTCCCTAGATTTGTGCCTCGAGACAATCCTGTCTCAGAGGTCTACAGACATTTTCTTCGACTTAATGCTTGGTTTGTGCTCTGACATGCACTGTCAAGTGTGGGACCTTATATAGACAGGTGTATGCCTTTTTAAAATCATGTCCAATCAACTGAATTTACCACAGGTGGACTCCAATTAAGCTGTAGGAACATCTCAAGGATGATCGGTGGAAACAGGATACACCTGAGCTCAATTTTATGCTTCATGGCAAAGGCTCTGAATACTTATGTACATGTGATTTCTTAGTGTTTTTTTCTTTTCTTAAAGTTGCAAAAATCTCAAAAAATTTTTTTACACGTTGTCATTATGGGGTATTGTGTGAATTTTGAGGACAAAAATGAATTTATTCCATTTTGGAATAAGGCTGTAACATAACAAAATGTGGAAAAAGTGAAGCACTGTGATTACTTTCCGGATGCACTGTATATAGAGGTCCAGTTGGTAGTGCTTGGGTTATAGATATTTCTATGCAAGTTATTTAATTCATCAGCCATGCAGACTTACAATGTGTTGTGTTTGATACGGTCACATTTTTCTAAATTTTCTATGTGGCTATTTTTAAGATAACTATTTCTATTCTGCTTTTGTATGTAATTTAATATATTCATCCTTTAATATTTAAATTAAGCCCCGTACACACTGGATGAGTTATGTGAACAGTAACGATATCTTTGAACGATACATCGTTTAAATCATCCAGTGTGTATGCACTTACCAACGAACGATGCGCGCTCCCGCAGGGCCGTTCACGATATCCCCAGTCGTCTGTACAGTCCATTCTGGGGATACCATTAGCGATGCCATGCTGCCGAATGCAGCATGGCCACGCTCCACCCCCCACTGCGGTCGTCTGTCGTTGCCAGCATCAGCAAGTGTGTATGCACTTGCCAATGCCGGCACCCCTGCCAGGCCCGCAGCATCCGACATCGCTAAGTACACACATCGTCCAGTGTGTTCGGGGCTTTAGACCAAATGCATGTTAAAAATATCGGATTAGAGTCTTTGCATGCAATTTACAGTAAATATGTTAATCTTGATATATTATTTTAGTTGATTGTATTTTTGATGCTGTACGTCTGCTTTCATCCTGTTTTAGGGTCTATGTCCGGAGGATTCAACTTCCAGGTTACAGATGGTTTGAACTTTGCTCCAAGACAAATTTTTAGCATTACTGCAAGGACACTGGTTATCAATATAGTAGTTAATAAAGGACTGGGTGTTTTTCCAGGTAATTGCTGCATACGCATCAAGACGTTTATTTGGTTATATAACCCCCGTTATAGCGAGGCTTGGCGCCGTCATAAAATCCTTCTGTATATGTGACACAGTTTATGTCCATGTTCCCTTTTGCTGTCTTCAAAATCACATTGTATAGCAATTACTTATAGACATTTCTTATAACATTTACAGAACTTTTTTTTTCCAGGAAAGCGGAGAATCGTTTCTTCTGATGTTTTAAAGGCCGCAACTAACGATGATGGCAGTCTGCAGAACAGAACTATAACGTTTGTCGTTACTAGTCCTCCCAAACACGGGCGGATTATAAAGATAGGAGAACAAAACACAACTGAGGAAGTGCCCAGCTTTACACAGCTAATGGTCAGTATTACATCTATTATAACAGTCTTTTATTGATTATGTGACAGCTGACATAAATCATTACTAAAATGTACCTGTGGAAACGTAAACCTGCTCTTAAAGATAATTTAAAAAAAAAATTTCCTAATTATGTCATACATTCATAACGCATTCAGACAACCCTTAGAACCCTTTGTACAACATCATTTGACCAGTAATTAGCTTCATAACCAGGTCAGAGCATGTTTTTTACCACCACATGAACTTTTATAGACCCAATCGTATTATTCTACAGACTTATTCTAGGCGGAGGTCTTCACTATTAACTCTAATAGTCCTAGAGTATTTGAATTTACTTTAAAGGACTTTGATTCCAAAGAAGGGAGAATCCACCATCTCCAATACAAGTTTCTCATCACCCCAGACACCTGGTTATTTACTATACCCTACCCATCTCCAGTTATTCACCATTCCCCCATACCTATTTGCTTATCACACCTGCCCATGGTTATTCTATCCCCCCTTATTGTTCATTGTCTCCATGATTAGTCACCACATTTAGAAATGTTGGGTTGAGATATTTCAGCCAGTCACATATTGATGATGCAGCTCTCATACACTGATAGGCTGGCATCACGGTGCTGTGATGATCTCATCACCCCATCGCCACGGCACCGCGATCTCATCTTATCGACTAGAAGTTGCAGTGTCCTCATATGATCGGACACATGGACAACCACTACCCGCTGCTGCCACTATCTAAAATAACAGATGCATCAGGGACATGAAAATTAGTTTGGTGTCAGCAGAGTTCCCAGGGGGGAGAAGCCAATGCTACGCCTCCGGTAGCTGCTTTTTCTAAACCACTATGGAGTTTTAGCTTGTGAGCATTGCCCTATTACCTTAGATATCCAGCCATGCGTAATTACTGTGTTTGTTTCCATCTGTAAAGTACACTATTGGGGGAATTCAGTTTTGCGGATGTGCCGCCGGGCATCGTGCACATATTGGGCACCTATGGAAGTTTTTCCTCTCACTTCTATGTTGATATGATACCGACCGGCGCGATGTTGCCGGTCCGGAACGGGACATCATGCCGATGTCGGGGAATTCTCACTCCCCAGGTGACTAAAACTGAGGCTGCTTCTTGGCAATACCCTGGTACATTTATTTTACTATCATATCGCCTTATTAAATTTAGGAGCTTCGGAACACATGGCTCAGTTTTAGATTACTATAATAATGTGTTTCCATTTTGCTTATTTAATGGTTGTGAACAATTAATACTACTTTTTTTTTTAATAATTGGGAAAATATTTATTTGTCAAAAATAATAAAGTTTGATTAATGGGTATGTTAGTGCGGGAATCGCTGCATGTGACCAGCATTGTCATGATCTGAGTAAGGGCAGCCTACCGAGAGGTGCAACAGGCAAGGTAAACAATATCACACAGTAGCAATGCTTCTTTTGTCCTGCTGTGATGCCCTGCAGGTGCGTGGTATCACTTAAAAACCTGTCCAAGCCACAGACAATACCCAGCCATTGCAGATTATGATTTTATAGCTATTTCTGACAACGGCCATCTCATAAGAGATGAAATTTCATTGGCCATTTTGGAAGTCTGACTGTCCGTGACATTTTTAATAAAGCTGATTTAAAAAGAACATTTGGAGAGGGCAGAGTGATTGCCAGCAGGCTGAAATGGCAGTTGGAGGAGGAACTGAGAGAGGCGGCCATTACACATGAGGGGGTGTGTGCTGTGAGTGCTGCTCCTGCACAGAAGCATAGGAAACAAGCAAAATGAGTGGCTGGGACTTGTAGTGCCACAGTCTGTTTCTAGTGTTCACTCTAGATCCGGCAGCAGGCAGGGCAGCGGACATAGAGACAGGGCACTTCTGCGCACGCCCGAATAGGGGGCATGACCAAAGAAAAGGGGCGTATTTTAATGACGCGCCCCCTTATCGTCACTCCTAGGGGCGTGCCCGGCACTTACGGACATGCCAGGCAGCCCCCAAGCGCTGCAGTCACAGTGAATGGATGCTGCGCCGCCGTTTTGAACACCCACGGGACACTGTGACCCACGGATGGAGACACAACCCGCTGGCTGTCTCAGCGGGGCGCCGCGCTGGAGGGCAGGGTGCTTTCTGCCCTTCAGAAATAGGGCAGGGCGTGGCACCCCGATAAAACAGCCTAGTGGGAATGCTATGTTTCAGTGTTATTAGCACAAACCAAACGTGTTCCAGTAAGCTGTGCCTACCTTTTCCCGGAGGGAAAGCTGCATCCTAAGATCCTGCCTAAGATTTGGAGACAGAAAGACATTTGTTACACACACACAAGCAGTCGTTTTGGGCATCGATATAGATACTATTAGTTCATCAACAGCGCTGCAACAATACTGTTTTTAACCACTTAACTGGCTAATATATTTTCCAAAAACCGCTCAGAAATTGTCGTTTTTCTTTTATGATTGAATTCAGTCAAGAGCAGTTATTTAAAACCTATCCAACACATATATATATATATATATATATATATAATGTGTGTGTGTGTGTATATATATATATATAATATATGTGTGAGTATGTATGTGTGTATATATATATATATATATATATAAAAAGTTAAATAAAATGTTTTTTTTTTTTTTTAAAATGTAAAGTAGAGAAACATCGATTTTTTTTTTTTTTTATTGATGTATCCGGCAATCGAGATTATCGGTGCAGATGCTGGGGCTGCTGTTACCCCGGCAGCTGCTCGGTATTCATGCTAACGGGGCAGTGCTGGCTCCACTAACTCCGGTGGCTGCTCTGCAGCCGCCGCGTACACGCTGAGAGAACAGCGGTCACATCGCTGTAGTAAGTGGCGGCTCCAGGCACGGACAAGCCGGTCCTTCGCATGGAGCGCCATTGTCGAAGGGCGGCGTTTGCAAGAGTTATACACCCAGGGGGGAGGGAGCGGGGCGGCAACACAGAACCACGCTAGGCGATCCAAACCTGGCCCTGGCTGTAATCATTTCTCGGCAGCTGCGAGGAGCAGCGCCAGGAAGCGGCTTCCTTTACTGGCTTTCCCCAGCGGCTGCTAGGAGCAGCGCCGGGTGTACACAGGGGGAAGCGGCTCCACTTACTAGTTTTCCCCGGCGGCTGAGATGAGCAGCGGCGGGTGTACACAGGACCAGCCGCCGGGTCGGGGGAGGGCGGTGCCGGGCTGTCTGATCACTGTGCCAGGCAGTGATCAGCAGACACAGGGGGATAATCTGAATATGTAGAGGGTAATATACAGCTGCCCACAGGGCGTTCCCTAGTTCCCTACTGGGAAAGCACAGCCTGGTGTGGTCGCATCTGATGCAACCATGCTAGGCAAGTGGTTAAGTAAAAACTAACTTTGTGCATACATGCAATTACGGGACCCAACGTGTACACACAGGAACTCAAATGTGACCTAGAACTGCAGGTATTATAGTCAGTGTTCGTTAAGTCTGTAATAACATTGTTATTTTAGACTCATTGTGCAGAACCAGATAATTCATAATTAAAGTGAGGTTGTGCATAGTGATACTTGTATTGAACGTTATTTGTGAACTACTTCATTGATTAATTTAAGTCAAACTGACCCATTCCAGTCACCGTTTTTGGTGTCGTTATTAATAAATGCAAAAATGATTAGCATACATTTTTGTTACAATTCTGTTTGTGTCTGTGGTATGAGTTGAGAGTTGCACCAAAGGAATAACTAAGAAGACTGATCCACCAGTGAGGTAACTCCAACTTTCTCCCGCACCGTAATATTTTTATTCTCTCATTTTCGGGGTATTACACTGCTATGTGTGGGCATGTATCCATACACAGCGGCTTTACTTTTTGGTTCAGTTTCTATTTCTTATAAAAAGTTCCAGTAACGGTAAGAAGAAATGAGTGAAATAATTTCAGAAATTAATACAATAAGCATCTGCCCAGTTATCCAGAGTGTGGATGGTGCTATAAACATTATATCAACTTGTAACTATAGGTGAGTATTGCCACCTATTTGCATACCAAAAAAAGCTCTGCACGGTGGTAATGAGAGATAATCGGGCTATGGCAGAGAGTGACATCATACATACCTCTATATGAAACTCATGCATCCATCTTGTCTGGGTTTCAATCTTTAGGTTAAGAAATCCTTTCTTAAAGGCTCAGCTGTATATTACTGAAATTTATATTATTTTGTGTCCATTTTAATTTTGCAGGTTGATGAAGGGGTAATTATGTATGAGCATACAGATACAGAAGTTTTGGTATGGAGTACACAGGATTCCTTTACCTTCACAGTGTCCTCTTCTCCAGCTGCCCTAGAAAAGCAGGCGTTTCTTATCACAATATCGTACGAGGTCATTGATCCCGGCAGACATAGCCGCCTGCTCGCCAACACAGGTAACTCACAGACTTTGGGCCTGGTTCTGGGTTGGGCACAAGTGGGTTTGCGGACGCCTCTTGCAGATTTCAGTACACTGTGCATGTGTCGTAGAAAGAACTGTGTGCCTGGGCTATGGACACAAATGGAATTTGCAGTTGCATGTTGATAGGGCCACTCTCTCCGTGAAATGGCCATTTACGGGTGGTAACTATGCAGACGCACAGAACTCTAGTGGGAGTGTCGTGTGCATGTTAACCTACTTCAGTAGCGCACAGACGGAGATGGGACACATTTTGTACTCCGCATGGTGTGGGTTCATGCCCAGATGCTATTGATGATTAGTTGCAGATGGGAAAACAGTGTGGAGGGGGGCGGTGGCATTGCACATACAAAACCATGGGTGTTAGGCATAAACGGGCGGATTCTTACATTTAGCACAAGCTAGTAAGTAGGTTACAGCAACCATACAGAAAAACGTCCATAGACGTATCCTACTCATAATCGGCCTTTTTGTACTTAACGTGAACGTGATCATTCTGTCTCATGCGTCTGTGCTTGCAATACATGTTTTCTAAGCATATATCATACTTTGTTGTCTTCCGCATTACTGACACTTTATATATTTATTTTGCATCAGGTGCTTCTGTTGTGGAAGGAGGAAAAGTTCACATAGACAAGTCAAAGTTGAATGCATTAAATCTTTTGGCCAGACTGCCGGAATCACAGCGGGCATCATATGAAGTCTGGTTCCAGGTGACCTCGTTACCCAAACACGGCGCAATTGTGGTCGGAGACAGGAACATTACTAAAGAAAAACCCAATTTCTCCCAGTACATTATTAGTAAGTTTGGGATTACGTACCTGCATGATGGAGCAGAGTCGCCCAGGGATAACTTTACCTTTGCCACCTGGCTAAATTTAAAAAGCAAATCCGCTGTGAAGCCCGACATTGATATCATAGAAGAGATGTTTAATATCACCGTAATTCCTGTTAATGACCAGGCTCCCGAGCTCAAGACGAAACGATCCAATCTGAGAGTCTTGCAAGGGAAAATAATTGCGTTTGGTCCAGAAAACCTAAACGTTGAAGATCTCGATAACCCACCAGAAGATATAAAATATACTGTGATCAGCCCACCGAACAACGGGTTCTTGGCAAAATCTGGCAACCTCAGTGCTTCCGTCCAGTATTTTACCCAGGCAGATATTAACAAAGGTGACCTATGGTTTGTACAGGATGGGAGCACAAGTTCTGGGGTGTTTTATTTTAGCGTGACGGACGGCAAACATAAACCATTGTATAAACTCTTTAATCTGGAAGTGACACCCGTTTCTATTACCCTGGTTAACAAAACGAATCTGGTCTTCACCCAAGGGCAACATTTTCTAACCGTTACCAATAGTAATCTTGCAGCTACAACTGATGGAAAGAGCATAGCGATAAGTTACGAAATATCGCAGCCTCCCATGTTCGGCAGCATCATAATGGACAGCATACCGGTGACGAAGTTTGACCAGGTCGATATAGAATCGGGCAAAGTAACATTGCACATCGCAAACTTCAACACATCTCAGGATAGTTTTGAGTTTATGGTCTTCACTTTAGAAACCAACCTAACAAGACAGGTAATTAACATCACAGTGGAGCCGCTGATAAATGTTCAACCGGGACTGAAAATACCAACAGGCATAATGTATCCCTTAAAGACTAAGGACTTGGATGCAACGGAACTGTCAAACCTGACCAGCAGTGACCCAGAATATCATGTTCTGGATGCACCAGTTTATGGGAGAATAAAGAGGAAAAGTTTTCCAAAAAATACTTATGTAGATATTGATATGTTCAAGCAAAGTGACATTGACACAGGACGTATATTGTTGGCTGTTGATGCCAATGTCACAGATCAGGAAATGGTGAATGATTCCTTTGTCTTTCAGCTCAAAGCATACGGAGTGCCGCCGGCTTTGGGGTACTTCAGTTATTCTGTGGTCCCATATGAACAACTACTCGTGGAAGTCACCACTACTTTAGAACCTCTTTTGACCAGCACTGCTGCTTCCTTGTACACCAGTGTAGCTTACGGGACAGGCACAACAAGTCACTGGCTGATTAAAAACCACACAGACGTTCCCATAAAGAGATTTGGTAATCGTAACCGTTGGGGAAACCAAAAAAGTGAGGAACCCCTGCTTTCTGTAGATGTAACATTCACTAGTACTTCCGCTAGAGGGATCACCACTAAACCGATTGCCGCTAGTCCAAAAGCAGAACCTAGCCAAAGCAGTGCGCTTTCCGTCATCATCCCGCTGGTAGTTCTTGCTGTCTTGATACTTGTGATCATCTTCATTGTTTGGTTTCTTCTTAAGAAACGAAGGGCAAAGAGGGCTGTACCACATGTCCGCAGCCACTCCTATAGCATGGTGCCCCAGATCCCGTCTCCGTACACAGAAAGAAGCGCCACTATACCAACCGTGACAGTGACCCCTCTACAAAGACCCAGTGACTCCTGTTCTGCAAGCCCAGTGCTGCCAGTCAGACAGGGCCATGTCCTTACAAGTTCAGCCCCTTCCTTTGATGTCCATACTCAACAGAACTGGCTGCAGATGGATCCAGAAATGATAGAGCATTGTCGGAAGACTAACCCCACCCTTAAGAACAACCAGTACTGGGTATAGCAGACTATACCCACCAAAACATTTATTATATTTTAACATATTTTATAAATATGTGTATTTTTGGTATTTACTGAAATAACCATTCTATTTATTTTTAATTTTTTTCATGCGCTATGCAATACTTAGCGATTTCTTATTAGTGTAACAGTCAGCTAGTATGGCCTGGTAAGGACTGTTAACCTGATTAAAATGTTGACAATATGTTAATAGACATATTTGTCATGTGATCCCTTTGGAAGTGTATACTTTCAGCATCGCATTTTAAATTCCATTAGTCATATAAATGACGTGCGTGTGTTGACATATAACATTGTCTTTGCACTTTTCTTCTATGTCTCCCATGATTATGTTGCACTGAGATGAGCTTGAGACAAAGACCTAACCTGGCACAGCTGCTAGACAGCTCTGATCATGGAACATAAGCTGTCAACTTAGGAGCCCAGCCAATGAGAACTGTCTGGTAGATGTGAAGGGAGGAGGGCTACAAACTATTCAATGATGACCATCAATGGTTTCACCAACCGATGGTCATCTCTGTTTTGTGACTGGCCTGTGGGGATATCCGAACCTGAGGGTGAGGGTGGGACTTCATGGCTGAATGGGGTGGACCTATGCAACATCGATGGAGGGAAACCATCTGGTTCTCCCCATCGATGGCAAAATCATTCAACATCGCCCATAAACCATTGATGATTATGAATCGTTGATGGCCATCCCTAAAGTAGCGTGTGGAGCGGGCAGGACCAGATACCAGAAACATGCCTGTGGTTGTTCATGCACCTCCCCCCTAACCACACAGACACACACATTTTCTTATACGGCACAATATGCACTCTCCAAATATTTCCCCATATGATACCACATCAAAGTATAAATGTGGCAAATCCTTTTCTGCAGCTGTTTTGTACTGGGCAAGAAGACCAGCAAATTTTCCCAGAAACCTCTTTGCAAGTTATTATTGGCATTCTAAATTGCTGGCGTATAGGAGAATATTGCACATAGGTCCATCTGTGCACCGCAATATTAGTTTGGGGTTCACAGGGTTGGTTGTATGTAGAAAGGATAAATGTGAGCTTTGTGTGAACTTCTTTGGTGTCAATTGGATTGAATAGCCTAAGCAAATTATGAGGGTGGTTCGGGAGTTTGATAAGCTGCCTAACAAGATGAGTTTTCAGGGATCACTTGAAAGTTTGAGGGCTGGGGGTAAGTTGCTGTACGAAGGAGGGAATTACGCTGAAGAAAAAGTCCTGTAGCCGGGAATGGGGATATGTAAAGTGTGGATGCGAAACTCAAATCGTGTGCAGAGCGAATGGGAGAAATTTTAAAGGGATGTGCAGTTTTGTTTCATCATTTCTTATGTTAGTAGAAGTTTTTCATATTCATTTGGTCAGGTACAGGCAGATATCATAGCGGCTGACCTAGCGGAGCAGCAGTAGAGGAATGTTGTGTGTGAAAATGAGTCTAGCTGCTGCCTACATGGAATCTAGGGGAGAACGTTTGGTTAGGGGAAGATCAGTAAGAAGGGGAATACAACAGCCAATATGGAACACTGAATGCATGAATTGAGTGTCTTATGTAAACAGGGGTGTATCTAGGGATCCAAGCGCCCCTGGCAATGTAATGGTCTGGCGCCCTCCCATGCAGTGCCCCCAGTAGTAACCCTCCAGTAGCAATCCCCCTATGGTGCAGTGCCCCCAGTAGTAACCCTCCAGTAGCAATCCCCCTATGGTGCATTGCCCCCAGTAGTCCCCCCTATACAGTGCCCCCAGTAGTAGTCCCCCCTATACAGTGCCACCAGTAGTGGCAACCCCCTCTAAATTGCCCCCAGTAGTGGCCACCCCCCTAAATTGTCCCCAGTAGTGGCCACCCCTATACAGAGCCCCCAGTAGCAGGCACCCCCCATAAAGTGCCCCCAGTAGTGGCCACCCCTATAGAGTGCCGCCAGTAGTGTCCACCCCTATACAGAGCCCCCAGTAGTGGGCACCCCCCCTTAAATTGCCCCCAGTAGCGGCCACACCCTATTTCAGTGGCCCCCCTACACACACCCAAAGAAAAAAAATATAACTTACCTGATCCCCGCTCCTGACGCGACCGCCGCTGTCCAGTCAGAGTCCTGCCCGCTCTTCTCCTGCATGGGAGAAACGTCATGACGTCCCTCCCACCATCACATGCTGCGGTGGGGAGCCGGCACACGGAGCTCATTAGTGACCTCCAGCCGGCTCCCTCCGCGGACGACGCAGCAGCAAATGAGAGTCTGTCTGACTCTCATTAGCTGGCTGCTATTACAAACACACAGCCGCCGCTGGCGGTTGTGTGTTTGTAAACTGTGTAGGGCAGACTGCTCTCACTGCGGTCTGCCCTACACTTGTGGGGCTGGGGGACTTGTCCACCCCTTGGCTGCTGGTGGCACTGCTGGGCGGCGCCCCTGGCGAGTGCCATCCTGGCCAATGGGTAGATACGCCCCTGTATGTAAAATATGTGCACATCCAGCTTGGTTATGTCTGTGCTCAAACTCAATCCTAAGGCAGGTGGTCCGAAGCTTCGGTAAGTAGAGGGGTCCAGCCTCTTGGAGATACAATGTAATGGAACTGATTCAGCACTTCACCTTTGTGTAGTTCTGTGAGTGTGGTGTGTGGGTAAGGTTGCTGATGTTATATGGTGATGTATTTCGTTGTGCAGATAAGAGGCATACAGATCTCACTAACCTATTCTCAAATTACGCCAAATAGCACATCCTAGATCACGCTGCTCAGCCACGCCTTGTGTCTCGCCACGCAGTTTTGTACAGAATGTGCTTTTTATATGCACCATGATTGTGTCAAACAGGCAATGCATGAATATCCCCGAACACTGGCGCTGGCTTTGCATGCAACAGCGATGTGTGACTCCGACGCCAACCTGGAACTAAGGCCAAATACCTTGGACCAATACAAGTGAGTTGCGCCTTGCAGCGTTATGCTTCATCTACACCTACTACACTATGACTTTGTATGCACCTGCGATGCGGATTGTAAATTACGATATGGGTTTGAATCGCTACCTGTGATGGAGCACCTAATTCATGTCATGCGTCCCCTGCCATATAAAAATCATTGGTAGCTTCAGATAATTTCTATGCAGCACCTAGAGATAGCGTTATGTTTTAGCCAAAGCCACTTAATACAGAGAGACTGCAGGATGTCCTCACGTTTCAAAATCACATTCACTAATAACTAGGGATGTGCGTCTGACCATTTTTGCTGCATTTGGATTTGGCTCTGATTCGTCGTCTGGATTTCGAATTGAATTTGCCAAACTGCTGTGACTGGATTTGGGTTTTTACAAAAATTGACAAAAAAAAGCTAAAATCACATAATTTGCTCTTTTTTTGTTCCTGGAGTATTAACCTGAATAACATTAATTTCCAGTCATTTACAGTCAATTTAGACCACCTCACAGCTCACAATATTGTTTTCACCATTATAGGTCAAAGACTGCAGTGAGCTGGCTGGTTACTATGTGACAGCAGCAGCACAGACACTGCAGTTTAAAGCACATCTATGAAACACAGAAGTGACAGAAATGAAAGGTAGTGCAAGACGGAATTGTCCTTGGGCCCTCCCACCCACCCTTATGTTGGATATTAAAAAGGACATGCACAGTATCTTCAAATACGCCATCTTTTCTCCTCAGCTATCGGCTCTAAGTCTCATCCGTCATACTCTCCCTTAGAGTCCCTCTGTCTACAAAGATCTACCTCCAGAGGCTTTATTTCTACCCTTTATAATTTATTAATTGCTCACAATCGCCCTCTTAAAGATCCACATGAATTAGCTTGGGAGAAGGATATGGGGGAGTCCCTGGAACCTAGGGAGTGGTCCAAAATTCACGAGCTGGTGGCAAAAGCTTCAAAATGTGTCAGAATAAAAGAAAATACTTATAAGAGGTTATATAGATGGTATATGGTTCCCACGCGTATCCGAGCCATCTTTCCGCAGGCCTCCGGCACATGTTGGAGAGGCTGTGGGGAGGAGGGCACCTTTGCACATATTTGGTGGCACTGTCCCAAGATTAAGATATTTTGGGCAAAGTTCATCGCCTAATTCTTTCGGTCACCAGTATCACACACCCTCTTGCATGTCTTACTATTTACTCCCGAGACCTATCCACAATTGTGACAAATTTACCCAAACACTCATAAGACACATTACTAATGCAGCTAACTGTGCGATTGCGGCCTCTTGGAAGAAAACAGACCCTCCCTCCCACACTGCTTTGATTAATACCATTTGGCGTGTGCACAGTTTGGAATATATCACTAGCCAAATACATGAAAGCCCTAATAAATTTACTGAAATTTGGTCCCCTTGGCTAGCTTACCATGAGACACTTTCTTGAATTTGGTTGGTATCTCAGTGGACGCTCTGCCTCCTTCCCCCCCTTTGCCTTCCCCTTACCAGTCTTCCCTTACTAACATTCCCCGATATCCCACCTTTTGTGGTCCCTCTCCCTTTTCTACTCATGCTGTTTTTTCTCAACCCTTCTTAAAATCACCGGGTATTATATGCCCTTCTAAGCAGAGGTATATTCCTTTAATGTTTATACTATTTGTATGTTTGGCTTTATACCAATTTGTGTAGATTTGTATGTGTTTAAGGATGTACTTTATAATCTGTACTCGGAGAAAATGTAATAAAAACTTTTCTCAAAAAAAAAAAAGGACATGCACACTTAAACAAACCAAGCACTTCAGCGACAGGGACTGCCACTTTTGTGGCTGAAGTGTTTGGTTTGTTTGGGCCCCCACAAAACAAGCTACCAATCGGCTTAAGGCAACAGCTCTACAGTGGCAAGATGTCACTGTCATTGCCATCCTCACCCTCATCAGTGTGTACATCATCCTCACACAATATTAATCAATCCCTCCTGGAATCCACCATAACAGAAGTCTCTCTACTGTTACGTAATTGCCAGGAAAGGTCTTCCTCATGGAATTTCCAGTTCAATTTCATGAATATCATCATTTCCACATTTTGAGGATGTAGCCTCCTATGCCGTTCGCTCACAAGGTTCCCGGCTGTGCTGAAAATTCTTCCGAGTACACACTGGAGGGTGGGCAGCATAAGTAATGCAAAGCCAGTTTGAACATGGGCCTGCAAATTGCCTTTTTTTATTTCCAGTACTTGATGGGACTTTGTGACATGTCTATTTGTACAGTGTCATGAAAATAATCTTCCATCATTCTTTGGATGGTGATCGTATCAGATGGTGTTACGGTAGAGGTGTCACTAATGTTGGGCAATTCTTTTAGACCCGACCAGATGTCAAGATGTTGGGTTGACTTATCTGCATCACCACAGCTTTTGGGAAAGCTGATTTTTTTTTTCTTTTTTCTGGCTGCTGCTGAAGAAACTGAATGAGGAGACGTCGTAGTGCTATGTGTCACTTGAGCTGCAATTTGCTCACCAGGAGCTCTTTGCATTTTTTAAGATCTAGGTCAGTTGGAAAGAAAGACACAGCATACGACTTAAACCTAGGATCAAGCACAGTTGCTAAAATGTAGTAATCAGATTTCAAAATATTGGCCACGTGTGGATTCTGGCGAAGTGAATAAAGTCTAGCATACTTTGTGGATTTGCTTTGTTTAATCTCCTCTTCAATTTCTCCAGCTGATTTTCCATAAGGCTAATTAGGGGAATCACCTTACTCAAGCTAGCAGTATCAGCACTCACTTCACATGTGGCTGCTTCAAATGGTTAGATCACCTTGCACAAGACAGAAAGTACTCTCCACTGTGCTGGGCTAAGGTACATTCCCCCTCCTCTCCCAATGTCATGGCTTGTTGTATAGCTATGGATGGCTTTTTGCTGTTCCTCCATTTGCTGAAACATATAAAGGGTGGAGTGCCACCTTGTTACCACCTCTTGCTTCAGTTGATGGCAGGGCAACTTAAACTGTTCTTGCAGGTGCTGCAATCTCCTGCATGCTGTTGCTGAATGCCGTAAATGTCCCAAAATTTTTCGGCCCACAGACAGCATCTCCTGCACGCCCCTGTGATTTTTAAAAAAAACCCTACACCACTAAGTTGATCCTGTGAGCAAAACAGGAGATGTATTGAAATTCAGCCAGCTGTAATGCTTTGACAATATTTGTGGCATTACCAGAAATCACAAATCCTGAGGAGAGTCAAAGTGAATCTGGTGATACACAGAGTAGCATGCCTCCTGAATGAGCTGGTGTTGTTTGTTAGATACTGCTTCTGCTGCTGCTGAATCAATTTACCCACCCAGTAGGCTGTCACAGTCATGTAATCTTTAGTTTGCCCACTACAGCTTGTCCACAAATCTGTGGTTAAGTGGACAGTGGGTACAATGGCATTTATAGGGCATTAATTAGGATTTTTTTACATCCTGGTACAGCTGAGGAATGGTTTTTGGGTAAAATGAAACCAAAATGGAATTTGGTTACGGGGATACATGACCTCAATTAACTGTGTAAAACCCACTGCATTAATTGCAGATCTAATACTAGCAAAGCCGTCATGGTGTCAGTGATCTGCTGTGCGACTGGGTGAGAACTGTCATATTTGCTTCCCCTTGCAAAGGATTGTTGAACAGTCAATTGTTTTGTTAAACTACTATTAATAGTCTTCTTGGTCCACTTTTGGGATGAAGTTCCACCCCCAGCAGCAGCAGGCCTACTACTCAAGGATTCTTCTGAGGAGCCCTGGAAAGGGGAAGAGTCCCCTAGCAATAACAAATTAGATGCCAGACTACCTCTGATCATTACTGAGGATATTGAGGATGAAGGTGTTGGGATCTAGTAGAGAGAAGGGAGCTAGCTGATGCTGGACTGCTTGTTATTTTTTTAGCATCAGTTTCTGATGTTATCAAATACTTGTCATGAGCTCGCTGCAGATGACATAGCGTGGAGGATCGTAGATGCTTACCGTCCCTACCTCTACTTACTGTGGTTCCACAATGGCTGCAGATGGCTTGACAAATGTCAGGATTTGGGTAAAAATAATTCCACACATAAGAGGTGGATTTATTGGTCCTATGCCCATGCATGACAATGGCTGCCTTCTTATCATGGCCAAGAGCTGCTTCCACTGGTGCCTGACTTACACAAACAACATCCTTATCCTCAATATCCTCATTAGTGCCAGTGTCAGCTACAGAAATATCCCCCTCATTCTCTTGCAATTCCACTTTGGCATCCTCAATTTCTATGTCATCAGCAATACTTATGCTGCTCATCCCCACAAATACAGAGGGAGCAGAAACTGTGGAAGGCGGCTTCTCTGACAGGTCAGGCTCACACATAGCACTCATGGACACACTTAGGCTCTCCTCTTGGATTTGTAACATTTGTGTTTCTGAACGCACAGTTTGATATACTGCCTTAGTGGTTTTCAGTTTTTTTTGCTCTTCTTCTATAGTCTGAGTGAAAAAGTCTTTCATTGTCATGAGAGACAGAAGACGCATCACTGACAGTTGCAGAACCACCACTCAGAAATAAAGCCAAGGCCTGAGCCTTTCCTTGCCACTGCGTGTGGTGAATGGTATGTTGCCAATTCTCTGTTTTTCTGCACAAACCTTTAGAGGTTTGTTTGTCTTTACGGAAAAAAACTATAAAATATAGTGAATGGCGCTGTCATGTGTGGCTGATCTAAGCAGCTTCTGGGAAGGAGGTAGTCAGCCTCCTAGAAACAATAGATAGAATAGAAAGCAGCGCTTATACCATAAATAAATTTAATGAATAAACAATAAATAAAATGAAATATATAAAAAAAAAAACAGAAACCTCAGTACTGAGAATTCAATTGATACAACATATGGCCATAATATAGAATACGATAGTTAAAAAGGCATGTAGCTAAAACCCTGTAGGCCCTGAAAGGATCACCATGGCATTAGGCCTGCACCATGATTCCAGGCAGCACAGTCCAGTGGTGGTATAAATATATTACCAGTCTTTGGTCACAATTGGAAGTTCTGATAATTGTTGGAGGTCCTCATAAATAGTAGGAACCAGCGCCTGCAGGTGAAGTCTCGTGATGACCAGGTACTGGATAATGGTAAATCCCAAAAGTCCAAATGGTGCTCCCAAAGGTGGAGAGGTGCTGCAGTCCGCAATTGTAAGTGCCAATTCACAGGGTTATGTCACCAAAGTGTTTTGCTGCTCAAAGGCAGCTTTTTCAAGGTGTCTATATGCCTGTAAGGTAGCCTTTATATAATGCCTTCTATTGGCAACCTGAATTCTCAGTACTGAGGTTTCTGGTTTTTATATTTATATATTTCATTTTGTTTGTCTTTACCCCTGTAAAATCTCGATTTTTTTATTTTTAAGTTTCAGAAACCCTAATTTTTTAAATACTCTATGCCCTTGAGCATCAGCTTTAGATGATAATGAAGGACTATTATCGTCATTATAACTGGTTCCAGCAGCTGCAGTGCTAGCATTTGCTTGCTGCTTCTGCTCTCCCCTCGGTTGGTTGTCGTGATCCATATTGATGAAAACACTCAAGTTGTACAAAAACTACTAAGTTACTAATATTATGTAGTTACTAATAACCACTCACTGTGGAGTCACAGAGGGCTAAGATCCAAGGAGTTACGTGCTTGTATACACAAAGGGCTAAGGCCCAAGGAGTTACGGTGCTTGTATACACAGAGGGCTAAGGGCCAAGGAGTTACAGTACTTGTATACACAGTGGGGTACAGCCCAAGGAGTCACATTACTTGTATACACAGTGGGGTACAGCACATTATTTAACTTTTTAAACTTTTAACTTTCTTGAAAGCTTTTTTTACTTTTTTTTTTTGGACACAGCAACTTTAATCAACAGAGTATAGCGCAACATACAACAGTGTGCCCCCTTACACAGTCACTTTGCAAGCACAGCCACTTGTTTGTCTCTGGACACAGCCACTTAATCAGCAGAGTATAGCGCAGCATACAACAGCGTGCAATGTGCCCCCTTACACAGTCACTTTGCCAGCACAGCCACTTGTTTGTCTCTGGACAACTTACTCACTTTAATCAGCAGAGTATAGGCCAATATACATAAGCGTGCAGTCAGTGTCAGTGCCCCCTATACAGTCACTTTACAAGCACAGCCAGTGAGTCTCAGCAGAGCAGCGTGCGAGTGAAATGGCGCCGAGTCCCGGTCGCGGCGCCTTATGTAGAGATGAACTATCGTGAGAATCTGAAATCAGGAGAATGACGTTCGGCCTCGCAGTGGAATCTGAGTCAAACTGGAACACAGAAATCGAACCATCTATTATGTACACTAGCGTTTTTTGTCAGAAGTCAATTATTTGTCTATATTTTTCTGGTGTGTGGGAGGAAACTGGAGCACCCAGAATAAACCCACGCAAGCACAGAAAGAACATACAGACTCCACACAGTGCCTTAGTCAGGAATATAACCCAAGACCACAGGCCTGTGAGGTAGTAATACTAACCATGCTGCCCACATGACTTTCTGTACTGTACTCTGATATTATGGGCTCTATTTATTAACATTATTTTTACTAAAATAAAGTGAAAAAGCGTGTTTTCACACCCCTTTCACATTATTTTAGTTTCACCTACAGTTACTATAGGTCAATTGGAGTAGAATTCGTAAAATTCTACTCCAACCCCTAAGTATCACTTATTTTTAGTAAGCAGATTGCATTTCCCATAATTGTAATGGGAAATGCGATCCGACCAAAGTTACCAAAAATAAATTGTAAAAAAATACCGGGGATAGCCCTGTGCCACCTAGTGGTGGCGTTATCCAGGGTCTCCCCTGGTTACCGGACTCCTGCCCTGCTCTATCAGGGAGAGCAGAGCCGGCCCCAGTGATCAGCTGTGTGGTCTAAACAGATCACACGCTGATACAGTGTAAAAAAAAAAAACCTGACTCCAGGGACCGGTGGTTGGGTCTCCGGTGATGTCTCACCTCCGATCAGCTGGTTTCCCATGCTGCACTACGGCCCGGTCATCAGGTGATCGGGTCCTAGTGCAGTACGGAATATCACCTGACCGGAGGACATGGAAGACATCACCGAGCCTGGATCATGCAGGTAAGTGTAATTAAGAGAGGGGGGGGGTCGCGGGGGGGGGGGTCTGCGATCGTGGGTGGCGGGGCTTCGCGATGGGGGCGGGGCTTAGCACAGGGGGTAGCAGCGACGGTCGGGCGGTGCATGCGCGGGGCATTAGTCACAGTATTTTTTTGTGAAAATACTGTGACTAGTGTGCGGAGGGGAGTCACAGGGACTGAGCTTTCTTGCAAGCTCTCCCTGCAAGGGATGTGTAGTAAATCCCTGTGATATTGCCTGAATTCGCAATGTAAATTCAGTCGGTAATATCACACTACAATCTGCATTACAAATGCGGATTGTAGTAAATAGAGCCCTAAGGGTGATATGGATCAAACTTTGGAGGGAGATAAAGTACCAACCAATCGGCATATAACTACGATTTTACAGGCTGTGTTTGAAAAATGACAGAAGCCGATTGGTTGGTACTTTATCGCTCTCCACTTTTTCTCTCTGAAAGGTTTAATACTTCTCCCCCTAAAAGAGAGAGAGTGTCAGTTGCACAGGGGTCTATCGATACCCTCAATACAAAATGTAGTCACAGTGCTACCAACTGCGAAATATACAGAAACTCACAGAACAGGGTAATATTCAAAGTGCACTGATTTGATTACACAAAGAATCAATGACAAAAAAAATATATATACTTTTATTGGTCACATGAAAATTTTCAGAAGTGACCACAATGGAGTGCCTATAGTGCAGGGATTCCCAACCACGGTCCTCAAGGCACACTAACAGTCCAGGTTTTAGGGATAGCCATACTTGAGCACAAGTGACTTATACCCCTTTTACACCGGAGCTAAAACCCGGGTTTTTGAAGGGTTAACCCGGGCAGCTCCCTGGTGTAAAAGGGGAGAGGGTTGGAACGCCGGGTCGAGTGACCCGGCAATCCAACCCAGGTAACTAGCAGGGTTTAACACGGGCCTAGCCCGTGAAACCCTGCTATGGGAACAGCACGAAGACCTGGAGTGCGCTGCTAGCCGGCCGATTGGCCCAGCTTCAGTGGCGCTTGGAGATTACGTAATCTCCAAGCGTCCACTTTCACTCCGCAAAAGCCGGGTCTATGCAGACCCAACTGCGGTGTGAGCGGCGCTGACTCGGGAATATCCCGAGTCAGTGCCGGCAAAATTCCGGGTCTGATCCGGATAGGAACTTTGTTCCAACTCCGGGTCAGACCCGGAATTTAGGTGTAAAAGGGGTATTAATTAGTACCTCAGTTATTTTGATTTAACCATCTGTGCACAAGCCTGGATATGACGAAAACCAGGACCATTAGTGTGCCTTGAGGACTGAGGTTGGGAATCACTGCTATAGTACCAGGGACAGCCTGCATAAAAATACATCTTGAAGTCCCGTTAATAATACAACCAGGGCCGTAGCTAGGGTGATGCGGTCGGTGCCTCTGCACAGAGCGCAACATTGCTGAGGGTGGAACACCGACCACCCACCATCTCATAATAGTTAGTAAATCTCACTTCTTTAGTAGTGCTGGGCGGCCGCTGCTGTGTGTCCGCGGCGCCCAGCACAGAGGAGGCAGGGCAGACAGATGCAGCCTCCCCGCCTCCTTCTGACGTCCTGACTCTGGCAACCTATTAGGGCAGGAGAGACGGAGACGTGATGACATCATGATGTCTCCCTGCCCAAGGCTCCCAGAGGTCGAGGAGGAGCTGCTGGGCTGGCTGGCAAGGAGTGGCGGCGGCGCGGTGGACACAGGCTGCACACAGGACTGGGATAACACAGCACTGCCACCGAGGACCTGCCAGACCGCTGGCAGTATTAAAAGTATTGGCCAGCTCAGCAGCCTGTCCTGGGCCCCATCTTTTACAACTCCTGTGCTGCTGGTGCTGCCCGCATTCTCCATCATATGTGATATCTTGGGGGTAATTAGCTTGGCAGAGGGTGGATTGGTGCAGTGTTTAGGTGCTTAATGAGGGTCCACACACAGCTTTCAAGTAAATAAATGATGTTTTACTTCCCAGCATGGAAAGTCAGGAAACAAACACAAAATAATAAACAACCTAGCCCCTATTTAGGGCGTCTAAGCCACTTCTTGAACCCTCTCTATAAGGGTGCAGCTAATCTGCCAACAAAGTCTCAGCCTGCTTCTCTGCAGGTCTATCGCAGGCTCCAGCCTGGCTTGGCTGCCACAGCTATACAAACACAGTCAGTCTCTATGCCTTCCCTGTATCCTCCAGGTATACAGCAGGCCCTGGCTTCCTTAGCCTGCAGCTTCACTGCTTTATTGTCACACAGTCTGAGAGTTTTGTGGTCCCCCCTTGTCTCCTGCAACGTCCAGACACAGGCCTCCTGGCCCCCAATATCTCGCTTAGCTTCACTGGGCTCTCTGGCTGCCACAGTCCCACATAGACTGTCTCCAACAGAAGCCTGACTGGTCTGCCTTCTCATCAGCCCACACCTGAGCTCTCTCCACAAGGCAGCAATTAGGCATCTTCCCACATTGCTTTTCCACTCTGTGTGGGCGGATCTGTCCTGCCCCACACAGAATCTGCTGCTCACCAACGCCATCTCTGGTAATACTGCAACAATACATATTAATGTACTGTATGTGTGTGTATATATATATATATAATTAGTATATACATCATATTATATATGTAGTATGTACAATTCCTGTACTGCTGAATTTATTAATAAAACAAAACTATAATAAATATATAATGTATGTGTATATGTGTGTGTGGGGGGCACCAATGAACTTTCTTGCACAGGGCACCAAAATGTCTAGCTACGGCTCTGGAAACTACAACGTGTAATGAGGCACCTGCTAGATTGAGTGTGCAATACAAGACAGCCCATATGATAGATGCTTGTGATGCAGGTAGACGCAGAAGTCCTTCATAAGATACTTTATCAGATTCAGGTGTATTTTGTGAATGCAGGTCACTGGAAGCAAAATCAGATGCACCTTGTGAATGCAGGTCGCTGGAGGTAGAATCAGATGCACCTTGTGAATGCAGGTCGCTGGAGGTAGAATCAGATGCACCTTGTGAATGCAGGTCACTGGAAGCAAAATCAGATGCACCTTGTGAATGCAGGTCGCTGGAGGTAGAATCAGATGCACCTTGTTGTTAATGCAGGTCGCTGGAGGTAGAATCAGATGCACCTTGTGAATGCAGGTCGCTGGAGGTAGAATCAGATGCACCTTGTGAATGCAGGTTGCTGGAGGTAGAATCAGATGCACCTTGTGAATGCAGGTCGCTGGAGGTAGAATCAGATGCACCGTGTGAATGCAGGTCACTGGAGGTAGAATCAGATGCACCTTGTTGTTAATGCAGGTCACTGGAGGTAGAATCAGATGCACCTTGTTGTTAATGCAGGTCGCTGGAGGTAGAATCAGATGCACCTTGTGAATGCAGGTCGCCGGAGGTAGAATCAGATGCACCTTGTTGTTAATGCAGGTCGCTGGAGGTAGAATCAGATGCACCTTGTTGTTAATGCAGGTCGCTGGAGGTAGAATCAGATGCACCTTGTGAATGCAGGTCGCTGGAGGTAGAATCAGATGCACCTTGTGAATGCAGGTTGCTGGAGGTAGAATCAGATGCACCTTGTGAATGCAGGTCGCTGGAGGTAGAATCAGATGCACCGTGTGAATGCAGGTCACTGGAGGTAGAATCAGATGCACCTTGTTGTTAATGCAGGTCGCTGGAGGTAGAATCAGATGCACCTTGTGAATGCAGGTCGCCGGAGGTAGAATCAGATGCACCTTGTTGTTAATGCAGGTCGCTGGAGGTAGAATCAGATGCACCTTGTGAATGCAGGTCGCTGGAGGTAGAATCAGATGCACCTTGTGAATGCAGGTCGCTGGAGGTAGAATCAGATGCACCTTGTGAATGCAGGTCACTGGAGGTAGAATCAGATGCACCTTGTGAATGCAGGTCACTTGAGGTAGAATCAGATGCACCTTGTGAATGCAGGTCACTGGAGGTAGAATCAGATGCACCTTGTGAATGCAGGTCACTGGAGGTAGAATCAGATGCACCTTGTGAATGCAGGTCACTGGAGGTAGAATCAGATGCACCTTGTGAATGCAGGTCACTGGAGGTAGAATCAGATGCACCTTGTGAATGCAGGTTGCCGGAGGTAGAATCAGATGCATCTTGTGAATGGAGGTCGCCAGGGCCAGATTAAGGTCTATGGGGACCCCTGGGAAACAAACTTGTGGGTGCCCCTATATACCACCGTTTCTCATCACCCTAGGATTTTTTTTCTTTCTATTCACCTTAATGCCCCTCTTGCAATGCCCACTGTAGAAGTGCTCCTTATGCAATGTCCCCAGTAATGGTCCCCCCTATGCAGTGCTCCTTATGCAGTGCCCCCTGTAGTAGTGCCCCCAGTATTGGTCTTTCCTATGCAGTGCCCCTTATATAATGCCCCCAGTAGTGGTCCCCCCCTATACAGTGCCTACAGTAGTTGTCCCCCCTATGCATTGCCATCAGTAGTAGTTCCCCCCTATACAGTGCCCCCAGTAGTAATCTCCCCTATGCAGTGTCCTTTATATAGTGCCCCCAGTAGTATTCCCCCGAAAGCAGTGCCCCCAGTAATAGTCCCCCCTATACAGTGCCCCCAGTAGTAGTCCCCCGGTATACAGTGCCCCCATTAGTAGCCCCCCCCTTGTGCATTGCCCCTAGTAGCACCCCCCCTATTCAGTGCCCCCATGAAGTGGCCTCCCTATACAGGGAAGCCTGTAGCACTCCCCCCTATGCTTTGACAGTGCTGCCCCACTGCCCCACATGCACACACACAAAAAAACCTAACCTGAATCCCCGCTTCTGATGCGAGTCCCGGCTCTTCTGTTGCACAGATGGGAGAGGCGTCATGACGTCACTACCATCATCACCAGCTGAGGGGGGGAACCGGAAGGCGGAGCTCATAAGTGAGCTCCAGCCGGCTCCCTCAGCTGACGAAGCAGCCAATGAGTCTGTGTGACTCTCATCGTCTGCTGTAACATACACACAGCTGCCGCCGGCGGCTGTGTGTATCTCGCTGTGTAGTGTGGCTGTGCTCACTGCACGTTCTACACTACACTAGCGGAGGGGACACTAGCAGCGGGTGCAAACAGCGCATCGCTGCTAGTGGGGGCCCCTCCGTGTGTGGGGGCCCAGGGACGACCACCCCTGTCGCCCCCCCCCCCCCTAATCTGGCCCTGCAGGTCGCCGGAGGTAGAATCAGATGCACCTTGTGAATGCAGGTCACCGGAGGTAGAATCAGATGCACCTTGTGAATGCAGGTCACTGGAGGTAGAATCAGATGCACCTTGTGAATGCAGGTCACTGGAGGTAGAATCAGATGCACCGTGTGAATACAGGTCACTGGAGGTAGAATCAGATGCACCTTTGAATGCAGGTCACTGGAGGTAGAATCAGATGCACCTTGTGAATGCAGGTCACCGGAGGTAGAATCAGATGCACCTTGTGAATGCAGGTCGCTGGAGCCAGAATCAGATGCACCTTGTGAATGCAGGTCACTGGAGCCAGAATCAGATGCACCTTGTGAATGCAGGTCACTGGAGGTAGAATCAGATGCACCTTTGAATGCAGGTCAATGGAGGTAGAATCAGATGCACCTTGTGCATGCAGGTCACTGGAGGTAGAATCAGATGCACCTTGTGAATGCAGGTCACTGGAGGTAGAATCAGATGCACCTTTGAATGCAGGTCACTGGAGGTAGAATCAGATGCACCTTGTGAATGCAGGTCACTGGAGGTAGAATCAGATGCACCTTGTGAATGCAGGTCACTGGAGGTAGAATCAGATGCACGTTTTGAATGCAGGTCACTGGAGGTAGAATCAGATGAACCTTGTAAATGCAGGTCACTGGAGGTAGAATCAGATGAACCTTGTAAATGCAGGTCGCCGGAGGTAGAATCAGATGCACCTTGTGAATGCAGGTCACTGGAGGTAGAATGAGACCCTGATGAGTGACACTCTGCACCTGATGGAGAAGTTGTCTGATCGCCCAAAATCCTGCTCTCACCATCAGCATCAGATGTTAATATGCCAGGTTTAAATACCCCTCCAGTGGGTTTGGGATCTCCAGGTCTGATATTCCTTCTGGCAGATGTTCTGTCTTCAGCAATTGCTTCCTTATCTGTATCTTACACAGACGAGTCAGCTTGCACGGAATTCTGCTACTGGCTGGTAGGATGTAATCTCGCCAATTGGGAACGGTGGGAACAGCATAACTCATTATTGCCTGGACATTTATAATAAAAAAAATATTATTTTATATTGTATCAAGACTTATTTTATTACAGAGCATTAATTAGTCTATTGCTGCATATACAAACACGGGCTTTGTCAGTATAGAAAAGTGAGCAGATAATCTTTGTATAATATAATTATTCTGGCATGGGTATAATATGTTATCTGGGCAGTGGACAAGCAAAGTGACATTGGAGGAACTGATGGAGGTACAGCATGACGGAGGAAGCTGTAATTACATCACTAGTAAAATGATCAGTGACTGTAGTAATAATGGAAAAATGTATGTAAATAGGTACCGTATATACTTGAGTATAAGTCGTCCCGAATATAAGCCGAGGTACCTACTTTTACCCAAAAAAACTGGGAAAACTTACTGACTTGAGTATAAGCCTAGTGTGGGAAATGGCAGCAGCTGGTAGTGCCCCCAGTAGTAATTCCCCCTGGTTGTGCCCCCAGTAGTAATCCCTCCTGGTAGTGCCCCCAGTGGTAATCCCCCCCTTACAGTGCCTCCAGTAGTAATCCCCCCCTGGTAGTACCCCCAGTAGTAATCCCCCCTTTTAGTGCCCCCTGTAGTAATCCCCCACTGGTAGTGCCCCCTGTAGTAATCCTCCCCTGGTAGTTCCCCCAGTGGTAATCCCCCCTTTTAGTGCCCCCTGTAGTAATCCCCCCTTTTAGTGCCCCCTGTAGTAATCCCCCCCTGTAGTAATCCCCCCCTGGTAGTGCCCCCTGTAGTAATCCCCCCCTTGTAGTTCCCCCAGTGGTAATCCCCCCTTTTAGTGCCCCCTGTAGTAATTGCCCCCTGATAATGCCCCTTGGTAGTGCCCCCTGTAGTAATCGCCCCCTGGTAGTGCCCCCTGATAATGCCCCCTGGTAGTGCCCCCTGTAGTCATCGCCCCCTGGTAGTGCCCCCTGTAGTCCCCCCCCCCTAGTAGAGAGAGACGTGAAAAGATTAAAAAAAAAAATCACTTACCTGTACTCCCGCTCCTGGTCCCGCTGCTGTCCGCTCCTCCGGCCGCTTTGCATGGGAGAGACGTCGTCATGATGACGTGTCTCCCATCACCCACTGCGGGAGCCGGAAGATGGCTCCCGCAGTGGGAGCAGCAGCAGCCGCTGAGAGTCTGACAGACTCTCAGCGGCTGCTGATTACACCAAACACGCAGCTGCCAGCTCCGGCGGCTGTGTGTTTGGCAGTGTGTAGCGCTGACCGAACTCCGTCCGGTCAGCGCTACACTTGACTCGAGTATAAGGCGAGGGGGTACTTTTTCAGCACATTTTTTGTGCTGAAAAACTCGGCTTATACTCGAGTATATACGGTAATAATTATACAAGGCAAGAACAGATCTGAGGGCCTGATTCAGACCCGCTCACGAGTGCTGAGTGCTCGCAAGCGGGTCGATGGTGCCCTAGTGCGCATGCGCACGACGGAGGGAGCTCCGTCGTGAGCATGCGCGAGACCCGAATAAAGACGCAGTAGCCGTCGTTATGGGTCTCGCACCAAAGAGGGCGTGCTGTCGATGGTGAGTGACAGCATGCCCCCTTTGGTGGGCGTGCCGGGGGCGTGGCTGCCAGACGGAGGCGTTCCCATGGGAACGCCTACCATCTGGGTCCGGCCCCACTGACATCACTAGTGATGTCAGTGGGAGTGATTTTGGCTCTGATAGAGCCAAAATCACTCCAGGGCTTGCGGTCACCGAGACCCTACCGCAGGGTCTCGTCGCAAGCCCGATTATGGACACAATGGTCTTGACCATCATCATGGACGTTCGTATAAGCTGTGGGTGGTAACCCACAGCTATGCGAGCGTCCAAAAGGCCACTTTGAAAAAAAAAAAAACACGCCCTGATTCAGAGCGGGCGCTCGTTCAGAGCGTCCGGCTCTGAATCAGGCCCTGATTTCGATAGGCATGTGGGGGGTGTGGTATAAGAGATAGACAGTAATTAGACAATGTCTAGATAGACACCAGATGTCAGACAGTTAATAGTTAGACAAGGATAAAAGTTCGACACTGACAAAAGTCAGACACACTAAAGTTAGTTGTGTAAAAAGTTTGACAGGTACAAAAGATCGACAGGGTCAAAAGTTTGACATGAAAAAGATCGACACAAAAATGGTCGACAATTATTTTTTTGTTTTTAAGCCCTAATCTTCACCCTAACCCTAACCCTCCCTCTTGGTGCCTAACCCTAACCATCTTGGTAAGTGCCTAACCCTAACCATCTTGGTAAGTGCCTAACCCTAACCGTCCAGTAAGTGCCTAACCCTAAACCTAACCCTAAAAAAAAGAAAAAAAATGTCGACCATTTTTGTGTAGATCTTTTTCATGTCGAACTTTTGACCCTGTCGATCTTTTGTACCTGCCGAACTTTTTACATGACTAACTTTAATGTGTCTGACTTTTGTCTGTGTCGAACTTTTATCCCTGTCTAACTATTAATTGTCTAACATCTGGTGTCTATCTAGACATTGTCTAACTAATTACTGTCTGTCTATAGTCCGGAACCCGGCGTGTGGTATGAGACACAGCCACCTTCCAGAGCTGCCAATTAGAAATGTGGCTCGATGTATGAATGTACACTGTGCTGTGCGCCCACCTTTATAGACTTTCATTCCTTACCTTTATTCACATTACTTGTATGATAAATGCCCCCCTGGCTGATGTGTATGTTATATATTATGTAATGGTTCCATGCACAGGGGCCTGATTCAGAGGTGGTTTTACTTATGCGCATGTGTGTAATACCCCTTTTACACCTAAGTTCCAGGTCTGACCCAGGATTGGATCAGACCCGGGACAGACCCCTTTTACACTATGGCGCCGGTCTGGGTTATTCCCGGATTGACACCGTATATTCTGCACCCGTGTGCAGCAGAACTCTTCTGCCGGTGCTTGGAGATGACATCTCCAATTGCCGGGAAATCCGTATCTCTCCATACTATAAACGGGACCCGGATTACCCATTTACACTGCAGGGTTACACAAGTTGTTCCTGTGTTAAACCCTGCAAGCTACCCGGCATGGATTGCTTACGTCACCCAACCTAGGAATCCAACCCTGGCACCTTTTACGCTGAGCAGTAACCAGAGTTAACCTAGGAAATAACCCAGCTGCAGTGTAAAAGGGGCATTTGATGCACTGTGCATGCATCCCAATATTTACCGCCGGGGAATATAGATCGTGGCTGCATGGAGATCCGTGCAGTTCCGATAAGTGTTCCTGAGTGGTGACGAGGGTGGATTGAGTCGGCGGGTGTGGTGGTTTCAGGGACTGCGTTGGAAGACGCACTTCCGCTGACAGTAGCAGATCAATACCGTTATATACCATAGTGTTGCTCAGAGGTCCAATGATTCGGCCCATGTCCACTCGATGGTCGGCCTTTGTGTGCACCATGGTGGATTAGAGCCACAGACAGTGGAGTCTCAGTAGGATACCCATCGGCTGCAGCTACTGCTTAGCGTCCAGCTCTTAATCAGGCCCAGGTTGTACCGCTGTATCTTTAATACTCATTTTCAATAAGGAGCTACAGTAAGCTGGTTGAATGCATGAACCCCTGATATTCTATCACTATGCCCATGTGGCTCTATAATCACCCAGTAACATGTAGTATAAGTAGGCTTGCCATATCATCTCTTTCATTCTAGACACATATAAATTACACAGATTCTGTGGCTGGCTGACTTCAAGTCTCCATTTCACCTGGTTTTGATCAGTCACAGAACCTGTGTAATTCACATGTCTCCCAAATTAAAGGGATGATATGGAAAGCCTAAGTATAAATTGCTGTGTGTACTTACCTCTATTTGGAAGCCAGGCATAGATGGGAGCACCCTGGCACACAGCTGTAGGCAGATCTTCGCTTCATAAAACGCATGTATTACTGACCCATCTTGTCTGAGTCTATCCATTGATGGATGGGTGAGTATCTTAGTGAAAATGCCAATTGGGTAGTTCTCCTCCTCCAGGACCCCGTACTGCAGCAGTAACTTGAATGCCTCAGCTTTCTTAGACAGAAGAAATTATGGCTTCACCAACTGATGGTCATCCCTGTCTTTTGATTGACTAGCCCATGGGCCAATCAGAATGTGGGGGTAGGGCTTCGTGGGTGCTGGGGGCGGAGCTATGCTCCGTGTCACTGATTTAAAAAAATTATAAAATTCGGTTATGCTTTGACATTGATGGAGGGAGACCATCTGGTTCTACCCTTTCGATGGCAAAAGCATTCAACATCCGCCATAAACCATCAATGATTATGAATCATCGATGGTCAATGGCCATCCCTACCCCCGGGTGTAACAGGCTCTCTACGGACCTGAATATAATCCCTATGGAGGCAGGTGTAGGATGCCCCTTGATTGTTTACACAAGTGACTGATTTGACTGTTATTTAAGTTGTGGACAAGCGCCAGTAGCAGGACATCAGTTCTAAGTTTCTGTCATTTTGTCTAGTGAGAGGACCACATTTGCATTTCTTACCAGGGCTGTCAGCTCTGTGCACTGTAACCACCTTACTGTTTTTTTTTTTTTTTAATTTTACTTCTACACCAGAGCCAGGTGTGGTGCCTGATTATATGAACGTGAGACCTGCACTGGTGCCACCTCTGCTCTTTGCATTTATTAGAGCAAAAGGCAGTTACATTTAGTGTGGAATTTATTTCTCCACTATTATATCTTATATAGGCGTATATCATTTATATAATGGCAGCTACTATACTAGCATTCCGCCTTTTTAAACATTATAGTGAAGTGGGCTCTGTAGCCTGTGGGACAGTGAGGGTTCAGTGAAATAACATTCAGAAGGTCGACAGGTTCTGAATGTCAACATTGACAATAAGTCCTAATACAATTAGGTCGACCTGGTTAAAGTGTCAACCCATTCAGAATGTCAACATTTAACAAGTCGACACCAGGATGTCGAAATATTTTTTTAGCTTGTTTAGCCTAAACTAAACCATAAAACCACATGACACCATTCTGGTGAACATTCTAGTAAATAAGCAGATGAATACTTATATAGACAGGAAATTGATTTGTTCCTCGTGTTCCATAAGCTAAATATAGCTTTTACATTTTTATCAGGCCAGTGATACCCCTGTGAGCTCTGGGTCAGAGGCAGTGAGCACACTGCACAAAACACACTGCCCTGATCAATTCCAGCCTACTCATTGGTGAGTCCTGAAATGATGCACAAGACAAGGGCCGAGATGTACTAAGGGGAAAAAGTGGGAAAACCCCCAAAAAGGAGGTTTTACAGCCTTTTCCATATCTACTAAGCACCGGGTAATGCCACCTTCAGGTGGCATTACCCAATAGAAGCCTATGGGTTTCTTATCAGGAAGCATACCCTGAGAAGGATCTGATCTGATCCCTCCCATCACTCCCCACACCTGGCATCCTTCTGCGCATGCGATGTCCGGGGGCATCGCAAAGGACCGCTCTTATCGGGAGAGCTGTCGCTTGCGATGTAAATCACATTTCTAGGTACATACTGCGGTTGTACCTGAAGAGAGGCGGGATGTATCGTATCGCGCAAGCGATGCTTAGTACATCTTGGTATGGGGTGAGAAAGCAGGTTCTACTGTCCCCAGTGTCCACAACATCCGGGCCTAGCACAAAAAGGCTGCTTCTGAGTTTATCGCACAACTTTACATTATTATCACAGACGCAATGTCTTATTGACTTTTATAATTGGTCTTTATACCCTTGTGGTACCAGTACCTGGCTGGTGGGAGAGCCGACCAAAGAAAACATCTCCGGCTAACATATGGTTCAACTAATGCTATGTCCTTCTTGCAACCTAGATGAATACTTTAATGGGTCTAGTTATACACAGTCATTCTGAGCATGTGTATAAGAGCTTGACACTTCGGCATGATCTAGGAAATCGGCTATGTAAAAATGAACATCTATATTTTTTCAATGTACCAGAAAAAACTGTTCTACATTTTCAAAACACCTGTAGATGACTACCCTACCGGTCTTGTTATAAGGATGGAGTTACAGTCAGGTCCATAAATATTGGGACATTGACAGAATTTTCATATTTTGGCCTTTATTCACCACCACAATGGCTTTGAAATTAAACAAACAAGATGTGATTTAACTGCAGACTTTCAGATTTAATTTGAGGGTAATTACATCCAAATCAGGTGAACGGTGTAGGAATTACAACGGTTTCTATATGTGCCTCCCACTTTTTAAGGGGCCAAAGGTAATGGGACAAACTAAACAATCCTAAATCTAACTTTCACTTTTTAATACTTTGTTGTAAATCCTTTGCAGGCAATTACAGCCTGAAGTCTGGAACGCATAGACATCACCGGACGCTGGGTTTCATACCTGGTGATGCTCTGCCAGGCCTCTACTGCAAATGTCTTCAGTTCCTGCTTGTTCTTGGGGCATTTTCCCTTCAGTTTTGTCTTCATCAAGTGAAATGCATGCTCAATCGGATTCAGGTCAGGGGATTGACTTGGCCATTGCATAACATTCCACTTTTTAGCCTTAAAAAACTCCTTGGTTGCTTATGCAGTATGCTTCGGGTCATTGTCCATCTGCTCTGTGAAGTGCCGTCCAATGAGTTCTGAAGTATTTGACTGAATATGAGCATATAATATTGCCCGAAACACTTCAGAATTCATTCTGCTGCTTTTGTCAGCAGTCACATCATCAATAAATACAAGGGAACCAGTTCCATTGGCAGCCATACATGCCCACGCCATGACACTACCACCACCATTCTTCACTGATGAGGATCATGAGCAGTTCCTTTCCTTCTCTTCTCTTCCCATCACTCTGGTACAAGTTGATCTTTGTCTCATCTGTCCATAGGATGTTGTTCCAGAACTGTAATGGCTTTTTTACATGTTGTTTGGCAAACTCTAATCTGGTCTTCCTGTTTTTGTGGCTCACCAATGGTTTGCATCTTGTGGTGAACCCTCTATATTCACTCTTGTGAAGTCTTCTCTTGATTGTTGAATTTGACACATATACACCTACCTCCTGGAGAGTGTTCTTGATTTGGCCAACTGTTGTGAAGGGGTTTTTCTTCACCAGGGAAATAATTCTTCTGTTATCCACCACAGTTGTTTTCCGTGGTCTTCCGGGTCTTTTGGTGTTGCTGAGCTCTCCGGTGCGTTCTTTCTTTTTAAGAATGTTCCAAACAGTTGATTTGGCCACACCTAATGTTTTTGCTATCTCTCTGATGGGTTTGTTTTGATTTTTCAGACTAATGATGGCTTGCTTCACTGATAGTGACAGCTCTTTGGATCTCATATTGAGAGTTGATAGCAACTGATTCCAAATGCAAATGTCACACCTAGAATCAACTCCAGACCTTTTACCTGCTTAATTGATAATGAAATAATGAGGGAATAGCTCACACCTGTCCATGAAATAGCTTTTGAGTTGATAGTCCCATTACTTTTGGTCCCTTAAAAAGTGGGAGGCACATATAGAAACTGTTGTAATTCCTACACCGTTCACCTGATTTGGATGTAAATACCCTCAAATTAAATCTGAAAGTCTGCAATTAAAGCACATCTTGTTTGTTTCATTTCAAAACCATTGTGGTGGTGGTGAATAGAGGCCAAAATATGAATATTCTGTCAATGTCCCAATTTGTATGGACCTGACTGTATTTGGGGTTGTGGCACTTTTGTATGAATCTAGTAAATAAACAGATCAATAATTGCCCCCTCCCTGCCCAAACCTCCTGCATTGTGTCCAGCCATTGCCCTTTGTCAGCCAGGGAGTGAGGATAGAGCATTATAGGAGGAGACTACTCAGAAATAATAGCCACATTTGCACTATTGGCTGGGATCTAGGTCAGGCAATATGTAATTAACAAATTATCTCAAAACTAAAATTTTCTCTATCTGGAATGGAAGATGGCGTGTCACTATTGCGGAGTACATGTTTTGTGTGACATTTTCTATGAAAAGCAAATGCTGTACGTTAGTAAGCAAAGGATTGGGTTATGTAAGACAATGGGGATGCAACTTGCATGTATGTGGATTATGGAAAGATATAAGCATAGATATAAAGTTGTTCCAAATGTTTCCCTACCCAAATGTTTTTACTCCTAATGTCCTCATGCAACAACCAATTTAAAATGTATCTTTACATCCTAGACTGTTCCCTCAGCGGTTACTGTAAAGCTCTCAGAACACTCATCCTCCTCTATTACTGTCTGAAGGCATTGTCCTGCCTTGTCATTGTGTTCTATGCATGGTCATGGGACTACTCGCCAACTCAGTAGGCCAGTGCCTGCCTTTAAGTACTGCGCCAGTGACCAATCTTGTATAATACAACACTATTATAAATACACATTGGTCCACACACAAAGGTGTTTGTGTATTAAACCGTATTTTGTGCAAAGATTTTTGTGCCTCATTATTCCATCCAATAATTTGATAATTTAAAGTAAGTTTCACTCTCTTCTATGAATTGTATACATTTAGTATTTTAAACCACAGTTTATTGAAATCGAACTAGTTTGATTTTTCCCCTACTGTTCTCCTGAAAATACTTTGTCATTCCCTACACTGAACACTAGGGGGAGTCCTTGTTTCAGTTTACAGATCTGACACTACAAAATACCCTACATGTAAATTTTCTTTACAAACTCAGCCAGGTTAAGTAAAACTTGTGATTGTGAGTCATTGGAAGACTATTCCAAAAAAGTTTGAGCTCAGTAAGTGCTGGATTTCCATTATTCTGTTTAATTGAATGGAGTAAACAACTTCGCTATTACTATCTCTTTTGTTTAGTATGAAACCGTGTTAGATCTGATATGTAGAAAATGGAATTGATACCAAATGTTTTATTATTTTGTTACTTCACTTTGCATTTTGTACTGTTGTTAGCAGTAAACATGATTTTGGAAGTGTCCATCCTGTGTCAAGTGTATATAAATGTTCTCATGTTACTAAAAACACTTAAGGGGGAGATTTATCAAAGCTTGGCCTCAAAGCGATTAAGTGGCGAGAGATGAAGGGTCTATTTACTAAGCCTTGAATGGAGATAAAGAGATAACGGAGAAAAACTACCAGCCATTGAGATCCTCCTAACTGCCATGTTGCAAGCTGTGTTTGAAAAATGACAGGAACTGGTAGGTTGGTACTTTATCTCCTTCCACTTTATCTCCATCTAAGGCTTAGTAAATATACCCCAAAGTACCAACCAATCAGCTCCTGTCACTTTACAGGCTGGTTTGAAAAATGACAGAAACTCATACTTTTATTGGTACTTTATGTCTCTTCAATTTATCTTTCTCCAAGCTTTGATAAATCTCCCCCAGCTTGTTATAATACAGGCCATTGTGCAAAATTATCTCCGCAACAAGCAGTAGATATAATCAATGGGATTATTTTTCAATGCAGCCCTGACTGAATATGTTGTTTTACTGAATGTACTGTACACAGTACTAAAGTAGCCCAGACGTGGACATTTGCCGTTAGTGATTGGCACTAGCTAACCTAGGGCATGGTATTGAATGAGCACCTTGATATACCTGACTGACATGACTCCCGTTGTAATCTTAATGGGCAGCAGCTGGTAGTAGCAGAATCAGTGTACTCAGAAGCAAAGCTGGACTGAACCACAGGGGTACAGGGGAAAACCCTGGTGGGCCCTACTGCCAGAGGGCCCACCCCCCTACTCTAGGTAACAGGTTCCAGACCTCAAATCATACATTGTTACTCAATTTTATGGTCAGTTACCTGGTGGAGTAGTACCACTGATCAACATGGGTGCTTGGCTCCTTTCTATAGAAACTACAACCAGATTTGCCTATTGGTTAGCCAAGCATCTCTGGTTGCTGGCCATACCCTCTCTGGGGGCTGGCCACACCCCTTAAGCATTTGCCCCTACCACTGCATTCCCCCGGTGGGCCCTTTATGCCCCAGTCTGACACTGCTCAGAAGACAAGTTCAGGGGCACAAGTCTGGGCAGGTGGTAAAGGTCCTGAGTCCATATAAACAAGCCTGGGCCATGGTTACTAGTTAACAGTGGGGTCTGTCTAATGCACTATACTCTGCGAAGCTTCTGTCTCGGCTAGGGACCTGTTGTGGTCCGGCGGGCACAGTTAAGTGGTGATCTGTACTGTCTGTGGATGGCATGTAACCATTTGCAGTAGGTACGTTAGTACAGTGTCGCAGGGGATCATGGTAGTGAGTGGATGTGTGGATATGTGTGTGCAACTGTCTTTCCCTGACTGCACATGTCGGTGACTGACATTAAATTATTGTATAACAAGACAGCTGTATTACAATTAGATAATGGGGCTTTAGTGCAGATGTGAAAGGAGACTGTGCTTTGAACCAAATATTTAAGTTTTACGAACTATGATTAGTAGTCAGAAGAATCAAAAATCTACAATGGCCACATAAAGGGCCAGCACGCATAGCCAAAGATCTGTTCTTTAGTCCATGAACCCACTAATGTAAGATGTTTTACTATAGGCGTGACTGTGTATTAGAAATATGCTGCACTCTACTCTTTTCTAGCACCTTCAATGACCCCGTCTAGCTCTCTCCCTACCACCAGGTTCCTGGAATTTGTCGCACCCACGTCCAGTAATGCAACACACATGCCTTGTAATGGAGATCACCACTATTTCAGGGAGGCTACCTGACATTCAATGGGAATTAGCAACATTAACATAATTCCAAAGTGTAATCTGATTGAAATTTGGTAAGGCCATAAATCTAGCCGGCAGATGCCTTCAGACCACTGCATTCAGGACCCTCTTAAGATCTAGGCCCTCATTCAGAGCCGTTTGCTCTGAGCAGAGCGCACGCTCTGAATGAGGGCCGGGCTCCATTTTCATGGAGCGTCCTCCTGGACGCTCGTATAGCTGTGGGTCACCACCCACAGGCTATACAAGCGTGCATTGTGATTGCCGCGATGGTCGTGACCATCGCGACCATCGAAATTGCGAGCCGGAGCCTGCGGTTGAGGTTTTCAACCGCAAGCTCCGGAGTGATTTTGGCTCTATCAGAGCCAAAATCACTCCCACTGACATCACTAGTGATGTCAGTGGGCAGGCTTTTGACGGGAGGCGTTTCCGTGGGAACGCCCCCGTCAGGGAGGCACGCCCCCGGCACGCCCACCAAAGGGGGCGTGCTGTCAATCAACATTGACAGCACGCCCCCTTTGATCGGACACAACGAGCGAAGGACTTTCCTTCGCTCGTCGCGTCTGGCGCATGCGCACGACGGAGCTCCCTCCGTCGTGCGCATGCTCAGTCCATAACATCGACCCACTTGCGAGCGGACAGCCGCTCGCGAGTTGGTCTGAATCAGGCCCCTAGTTGCTTATCCTAATCACAGAATTGCCCGATCTGTACAATTTACTCTGGATTTTAGTGACAGGGTGCCATGTGAGGCCTCCTTACAAAGAGTGCATACACATGGGGCATTCAGCAGCTGTTGCCCCTATGATTATGGTGATCTCAGGCCCATTCATTCATTCGAGCAAAGTTCAGTTTCAGATACATTTAGTTCCATTCAATACAAGTTCAATGAACTCAGCTGAAGCGAAGGGGTAACACGGGATGAAGGCCCTGAGAACTCTATAACATGCTTCATAAAACCTCTGCACGGTTACGTATTGTTATTAAGATAATTGTGTTTTCACCTGTAATCTTAGAATCGGTGACATATCGATTACGAGAGCAGGGTGTGTAAGCTCATGGGTCCAGGGGGTCCACAGATCGCACAAAATGCACCCAGGACCGACTAATTTGCCACACTCTGTATGTGCCCATTTCTTCTCCCCCCCACGAAAAGTGGCCGATGCACACCCCTAGTAAATATATAAAAGGGGGCCTTTCATATATTTACTAGGGGTGTGCACCGGCCACTTTTCGTGTTTTGGTTTTGGATCTGGATTGGTTTTGCCAAAACCACCCTTCCGTGTTTTGGGTTCTAGGTACTGTATTTCCCTTAGGCGGAAATAAATGATTATGAGCTCTGTCTTCCCTGGATCAGTCAGTTTATTTATTTTTTAGATTTATTTTCCATGATTATTTCCCTTTGTTACCATATCATAGTGATCATACCCTGAGATTTAACATTTGGCTATATAATTAGCAATATGTGCATGTCAATGATTTACCCCATGGATTCTATCTAGCATTTTAGCGTTGTGGTTTGTTTCACAGTGAGAGGCTTATGGCTAGGGTTGCCTGGCAACCTCGGATCCGGCGTCTGCCGTCAGCCCCGCTGAGACGCGTCGCGGTGGATGACGTCAGCATTGCAGTCCGGACACGAGGAAGCGGTGTCTTGTCATGGTGGAAGGGTTATGTATCTGTATATAAGGTAAGATGCTGTTTATGTATTTTATTCCTGATGAAAAATTTGTAATAAATTTGAAACGTTGAATAGTGGTGGAGGACTGGGACCCTCCGTTTGACCTATTTTTTACTGAGGGTGCCGCCAGCATTGCTGCATTATATATATATATATATATATATATATATATATATAAAATATTGTACTGCCTCGTATCACTGATTGTAAAAAGTACGTATTACCTTGATTGAAAACTGTTTTTTGATGGTCTTGTGTGCCACATATATATAATCCAGCACATTCAGTATGTGGCATTCTCGCTATTTATATTAGTCCATACTGTCTAGACTGATTAGACTGAGTGACATACACATTCTGCTGTCACCAAACACTGGCTGACAGATGACTGTGAAAATGAAAGAGTAGAGACTGTTGGTTTTGTGAAATGTTCCTTATCGAAACAGGATTTTTTTTTCACATACTGACTCCTATACAGTCTTCATTTGAATTTTGGGAATACCTAACCTTATAGGGACCAAATTAAGTTTTTTTTTTCTTTTTGTGAGTGTATGAGGGCACTGCTACTGGGGCCACTACTAATGGGGGCACTGTTAATGAGGGCATACTACTGAGGGCACTGCTAATGGGGACATACTACTGGTGGCACTCTACTGGGGGCATTACTACTGGGGGCACTGCTACTGGGGCCACTGCTACTGGGGCCACTACTAATGGGGGCATATTACTGGGGGCACTGCTAATGGGGACATACTACGGGCTCTGCTAATGGGGGCATACTACTGGGGGCACTGCAAATGGGGGCATACTACGGGCTCTGCTAATGGGGGCATACTACTGGGGTGGGGGCACTACTACTGGGGGCACTGCTAATGGGGGCATACTACAAGATGCATTACTACTAGGGGCACTGCATAGGGGGCCCTACTACTAAGGGCACTGCATAGGGGGTACCACTACTGGGGGCATTGTGTAAGAGACACTATTGCTGTGAACATTGTATAAGTGGCACTACTACTGTGGGCATTGTGTATAAGGGGCACTACTGTGTGTCGTAACCTAAATAAGAGACACTACTTTATGGTGTAATGTGAATCAGGGGCACTATGGCCCTGATTCAGAGCCGCTCGCAAAAAGCGAGCACTCGCTCTGAATCAGGGCGGCCGCTTTTAATTTTATAAACAGGCCTCCTGGCCGCTCGCTAAGCTGTGGGTGACCACCCACAGCTTTTGCGAGTGGCCAGGTGATGGTCATGATGGTCGCAACCATCGGGCTTGCGACGAGACCCTTGTGGTAGGGTCTCGTCTGCCGCAAGCCCCAGTGAGCTTCCTGCAGGAATCTCACTACTGACATCACGAGTGCTCAGGGAGCTCAGGGAGGACAGAAACCTCCCGTGGAACAGAAGGGCTCACGAGTGATGTCAGTAGGGCCGCTCTCAAACGGCAGGCGTTCCTTTAGGAAAGCCTCTGTTTGGCCAGCCACCCCCCAGACCCGCCTACAAAATGGGGCAGGCTGTCGATCAACATCGACAGCCGCCCCGTTTGTAGCGAGCCCCGGAGCGAGTGAATTTGTCACTTGCTACGGGGCACGCGCATTGCGCACACCGCACATGCGCAGTGCCCCACCACCAACCTGCTTGCGAGCGGGTCTGAATGAGGCCCTATGTGTGGTGTAATGTGAATAAGATTGTGCACTTTGACTCCTTGGGCCGTAGCCCACTTTGTAAACAAGTACTGGGTGGGTGGGAGGGCCCAAGGACAATTCCATCTTGCACTACCTTTCATTTCTGCCACTGCTGTGTGACAATGTTTCATAGATGTGTTTTAAACTGTGCCGTTGCTCTATTGCTTAGTAACCAGTCAGCTCACTGCAACCTTTGGCCAATAATGGTGAAAACAATATTATAAGCTGTGAGGTGGTCTAAATTGACTGTAAATTACTAGAAATTAATGTTATCGAAGTTCATAATACTCTAGGAAGAAAAGAAAAAAATTTATGTGATTTTAGCTTTTTTGACAAGTTTTGTAAAAAATCCAAATCCAAAGCCAGTCACGCAGTTTGGCAAATCCAAATCCAAAACCGGACGATGAATTAGAACCAAATCCAAATCCAGCAAAAATGGTCCGGCGCACATCCCTAAATAGAATACATTCTTTTGGCAGTCATATAATAAAGAGAACATTCTAAGGATCTATATACAATACAGGTTACATAGTATGACATTGTGTTTCACCCCCCCCCCAACCTTCCTTTTGTGGTACCATATCACAAGACCCAATATTGATTTTCTCCCATTCTCTCTGGTACTTGCTTTCCTGATATTATGGCTCCCTCTGTATTGAATCACTGGAAAGAATTCCCTTCCTAGTGTTGATGTTCTACATTTACTGCCCCCTGTATTAATGCTTCCACCTATCATGATGACCCTGCCCCCCTTCAGATTTGAGGCATCCCCATATCTGACCTTCAGTATGGATCCTCCCCATATTATACATGATCCTTCACTCAACACTAGTTGCTATTTCTGGAGATTTGGCTCGCCACTGACTCTGCTACCATCAGACAGATGGAGTTTTTTTCTGGATGAATAAAGGATCTTACTCTCACTACTCTGAGAGTTGAAGTGTCCACACTTAGAGGTACAATACTGTGCAAAAGTTTTAGGCAGGTGTGGAAAAAATGCTGCAAAGTAAGAATGTTTTCAAAAATGTAAGTGTTAATAGTTTTTTTTAACAAATTGCAAAGTGAAACAACAGAAGAGGAATCTAAATCAAATCAATTTGGTGTGCCCACCCTTTGCCTTGAAACAGCATCAATTCTTCTAGGTACACTTGCACAAAGTCAGGGATTTTGTAGGATTATAGTCAGGTGTATGATTAACCAATCATACCAAACAGGTGATAATGATCATCATTTTCATATATAGGTTGAAACACAGTCATTAACTGAAACAGAAACCGCTGTGTAGGAGGCTTAAAAGTGGGTGAGGAACAGCCAAACTCTACTGCAAAGGTGGAAGGCTGTTTCATGTCACAGGTCATACACCATGGCAAGACTTAGCACAGCAACAAGACACAAGGTAGTTATACTGCATCAGCAAGGTCTCTCGCAAAACATTTCAAAGCAGACTGGCGTTTCAAGATGTGCTGTTCAAGCTCTTTTGAAGAAGCACAAAGAAACGGGCAACATTGAGGACCGTAGACGCAGTGGTTGGCCAAGGAAACTTAGTGCATTAGATGAAAGACACATCATGCTTTCTTCCCTTCTAAATCGGAAGATGTCCTGAAGTGCCTTCCGTTCAGAACTGGTAAAAACCTGTGGGACCCAGCTACACACATCTACTGTTCGGAGAAGTCTGGCCAGATGTTGTCCTTATGGAAGAGTTGTGGCCAAAAAGCCATACCTTCAACGTAGAAACAAGACCAAGCAACTGAACTATGCACGAACACATAGGAACTGGGCTGCAGAAAAATGGCAGCAGGTGCTCTGGACTGATGAGTCAAAATTTTAAATATTTGGCTGTAACAGAAGGCCAAAGGTCAGGAAAACAATACAATAATGAGTGTCTGCAGGCAACAGTGAAGCATGGTAGAAGTTCTTTGCAAGTTTGAGGCTGCATTTCAGAAAATGGAGTTGGGGATTTGGTCAGGATTAATGATGTCCTCAATGCTGAGAAATGCAGGCAGGTACTTATCCATCATGCAATACTATCAGGGAGGCGTCTGATTGGATCTAAATTTATTCTGCAGAAGGATGGGGGGGGGGAATTATCTTTACAAAATGACTCACTGCTGTATGTATTTGCAGGGGGGGGCAGATGGCCTAGGGGGAGTGGGAGAGGATAATATTTAGGTGCCGGGGGGATGGGGGGGGGGAATTATCTTTACAAAATGACTCACTGCTGTATGTATTTGCCGGGAGAGAATAATATTTATTAAATGAAGCCAAATGACTGCTGTATGTATTTGGGAGGGGTAGGTGGGGGGGGGGGGGGGGGAGGACAATATTTATGAAACGATGCCAAATGACTGCTGTATGTATTGGGGGAGGATAATAATTAATAAATGATTGATCACTGCTTTATGTATTTTGGCTCTGCATTTAAGTTCCTTTTAGGTGAGTGCATGTCAGTATGTCTGTCAGTGTGTGTGTCTGTCTCTGTCAATGTGTGTGTTTGTGTGTATCTGTCTGTGTCAGTGTTGTGTAGTGTGCAGACTAAGGGGGAGGGGAGGGGTGGGAGCGAGAACATGTCGGCATGTCAGTAATTGTAGTGAAAGAAGTACCGGCATAGGAAAGGACACAATGGCTGCTGTAAGATGTAAGTAGAGATGACGAAATGCAGAGGTCAAAAGTACATTCAGGCCTTTTTGGAGCTATTGCTAGAACATCAACATTACTCTCTATTACCCATTTTAAAACAGAAAAACATATGCACAGGTTGCTTCACATACAGTATATCATGTCTATCAGAGCAGCCTATAGCCACCTGATGCCTTGTTATTTATATTAAAACACTTGAAGTACACAATAAAGTGTATGTTGTTGGCTTATTCTGTTTAGCCGCTTTTGTGATTGGGTCTGTAACCAATTATTTGGAAACCCCCCTTTCAAAATATAGCGTTTGCCACTGCTATGCATATGCACTTCGGTGGAGGATAAAGGAGCAACGGAGCACTCCATGTGTGGCTGCTTTTCTCCAACAGTGAAATGGGCCTTTCTGTGCGACAATTCAGTGGTTATGGTGGAGACGCACAGAACAGAACCATCTCGTCGGAGTGTCATGAGCGGGTAGGTCAGCGTCCGAGCTTGTTTAAAGCGTGCGGACAGAAGTGGGGCACCTTTTTCAGACAGATCTTTTGCACAGAGTATGGGATGGGTCACCGCCATCACTAGTATCGTCAGTTACACGATGGGTGTAACTGACGATACTAGTGATGGCGGCTGCGGACGGAATAACAGTGGGCGGTGCGGGCATCCTTCTGTGCCTACTTAAGACGCGCCATTTTAAGGACTGACACTCTGAAGAATCATATCATGTACGTGTGATTGAAAACTATATAATTTCGGAGTCGTTTAGCCTGTGACCGAGAAACAAGGGTTGCCAGTTTTGTACATACATACATACATACATTTTTACATTGACAATTTTGTTTTCATGACAGTTTTGATGAGCCATGTAAAGTTATAAAAACAAGGTACAGGTTGAGGGGCCTATTCATCTACACTAAAATCAAGTTTTTAAGGACATTTTCCTTATCCACGTAACTGACTAATTTTTTTTCCAAAAACCCCTGCAAAATTGTTTTTACACCCTGATGACAAGTCCTTAATGGAATTGAAACTTTGGTAATAAAGCAACATTTTCCTGTTTATGAAGCCCGTGGAGTGTCGCCTGTTCATGTTACATATGGACATTGGAATGCTACATTATTTTAAGGAAGGAATTTATGGAACAGTGAGTGCCCCTCTACATGTTGTGTGTGTATGTGTATGTGTATATATATATATATATATATATAATTATATATATATATGTATATGTGTGTGTGATTTTAATTTTTTTTATACAAAATACAATGTCCGATCACTGTGACCAGCAGTGATCAGGGCATGGGGGACGGACATGGGGCGGAGTTGTAGCTGGAAGGAGGGGCCGGGGACAGAACACTGGCAGCCACACAGGGGAACAAGTACTATAGTACAAGTACCGCCCCGGGATGGAAGGGGTGGGAGCGGCCAGGGACAGAGCGCGGCTGCTGCTTCTCTACAGTACTTAAATCATGTCAGAGAAGCAGCAGCCACGCTCTGTCCCTGGCCACTCCCACCTCTTCCATTCCAGCGCGGCTGCTGCGCTATGTTCCCGGCCGCTCCAAACCCCTTCCATCCCGGCGGGGCTGCCGCGCTATGTCCCCGGCTACTCCCAAGCCCTCCTTCCCGGTGCAGCATACAAGTACTATAGAGAGGCAGCCGCCACTCTCTGTCCCTGGCCGCTCCCATCCCGGCGTGGCAGCTGCTTCTCTACAGTACTTGTATGCCACACTGGGAAGATAAGGGTGGGAGCGGCCGGGGACATAGCGCAGCAGTCGCTCTGGGATGGAAGGGCTGGGAGCGGCCAGGGACAGAGCGCGGCTGCTGCTTCTCTATAGTACTTCTGTGCCGCACCGGGAAGGAAGGGGTGGGTGCGGCCTGGGACATAGCACGGCTGCTGCTTTGTATCAAGCCAGGCAGCCGTGCCGGGATGGAAGGCATGGGAGCAGCCGGGGATAGAGGTGGTGGTCAGGCTGGCAGTCAGGTACGGGAAGCTGCGCCGGGTTGAAGTATCTATTTCCCGAAAAGCTGCCATCACAAAAATGATAGCTTTTCAGAATAAATAGTTATGGAGAGGAGAAATTAGGAATTTCTCCGGTAATTAGGTAGAACTCCATGCGAGCTCTAAACCTAATTACCTCCAGAGAATTTTTAGTTATGATGAATAGGCCCCCGAATCTCCCACATCCAAAATGATTGGGACCAGAAGTATTTTAGATATCGGATTTTTCTATATCTTGGAATATATACCATAATGAGATCTTGGGAATGGGACCCAAGTCTAAACACAGAATGTATGTATGTATGTATGTATGTATGTATGTATGTTTCCTATACACCTTATACACACAGCCTGAAGGTAATTTTATACAATATTTTTAATAATTTTGTACATCAAACAAAGTTTGCATACATACACCAAATTAATTTGTTTCATATGCAGCTTTTACACACAGCCTGAAGATGATGTTATATAATATTTTTTAACAATTATGTGCATTAAACAAAGTTTGTGTGTGGTACCCCACTAGGATTCCCCCTGAACCCCTTAGGGTCATCGGCTGTGGCGACCCTGCCTTTACAAGTCCTGGAGCAGCAAGGGTTCACGATTCCCCTTACTTAGTGACGTCAGCAGGGAAACACCAGGAGCTATAGGACCCTTAGGAATCGAGTCACAACACTGGGAGAGTGCGCTGCAAGGATTTCGGTGGTTGGCTGGTCCGGTGGTGAGTTGAGGGGCCCACCCACCAAGTGGGTGGTGAGGAGAATGCTACGTGGGGAGGATGTGTTGCCTAAAGGGGTCAACCCACTAGGTGACCTGTAAGACTGAACGTCTAGCGTTCAGACCTTCAGGTCGCCGCCGAGGTGCAGTGCCCGCACTGAACGGCGTGCACTGAACATCATTCAGTGCAGGAGTCCGACCTCCTATCTCTGAATATGCCGAACCTGACGAGTGTCGTCAGGTTGACGGGCATGTTCAGTAGATAGTCGGGGTCAGCAAGACCCAGCGTGCAATGCGACCAAAACCTCCTGGTTTTAGTCGGATAGTTCACAAAGTCGTGTAATGGATAGGCCCCTTAAGAGCTCGGTGTGGACAGACAGTGCTGAGCAGCCGCACGGACTAGCCGCTCCACCCACCAGCACCCGCGGAGAAGTCAGGGACTGGAGAAAGCAGCGGGAGAAGGCCACAGTGAACTCAACCCCGGTGAGATTGACAAAGGCAGAGCGCTGCAACACCCGGTGAGTAGACCAGCAGGGCAGTGCAGGAACAGGTAGCCGAATATTCAGCCCATCATTAACTCGAAAGAGAGAGAGGCCAGGTGACACGGGAGCCAATCCTGACATCTGGGGTAAGCTACTATACAGGAGGGGAGTCAGTGGAGACACACAGTCAGTAGCCAGGAGACAGCTACACAGTCAGTAGCCAGGAGGGGAGAACTCTCACAGCATTACACAGCTACCATTACAGTCTCAGTGCAACTTGACACAGCATACACAGCCTATGCTTAGAGTACAGAACAGAGATCCTAGTCAGCTTGAAACACAGAAAGACACTGTATTAACAATTGTGCTATCAGCTTACCTTCAGCCCATCCTTGTCACCCAGTGGCCATCTGTAATATTGCTGGAATACACTCAAATAGGAGAACACTGGAGAGAGTGCATTGTTTATACTACCCTAATGTCTTTCAGTATTGCTTCACATCTGAGGAGAGACGGTGCTTGGGAACCTTACCAAAGGGAACTCAAACAGGAACAGTCTTCAGCCCTGAGGTTATTATTACCCATGCTTAGTTAATGGAGGCAGTGTGTACACAGTAGTTAGGCTGTATTATTCTATGCTATATATGCATGTTCACCGTGACTGTAGTACCGTATTAACAAGATATCTATTGTAACCTTAATTAGAAATATACACACTGTACTGATGTATGACAAACAGTAAATGTGTTTATATATGTTACTACAAACCTAATGTTTTACTTCTAATGCTGGGCATACACTGCCAGATAAAATGTCTGTCAGACCGACAGACATTTTATCTGGCTGCCTGCCAGCCGCAGATGTCGCCGGCATACACTGTGAGAGAAATCTCACAGTGTATAGCCCGACATCCGCGCTCCGCCCCCGGGGGAGGAGACATTTCCCTGTTCCTTCCGTAGGAAGGAACACAGGAAATGTCTGTCTGTCGGCCGCTCTGGGCATACACTGCCCGATGCGGCTGACAGTTTCCCGGGTAAATATCGCATCGGATGGGCATGCTGGACAATCCAACATGCCCGACCGAGCAATATTTAACCCTCGGTCGCCCGCATACACGCTGCAATTATCGCGGCGATCCGCCGATATCGGGCGGATCGTCCCGATAATTGCAGCATGTATGGCCAGCATAAGTGATGTGACAGTAATGTTCCAGATAAATAAACCTTATAGTCACTGTACACACATGTGGTGACTTGTTTGGGGGGGGGGGGGGGGTTGTCCCTGGTGTGCTCATCTTTCTGCCTAAGTGTATAGGGGGTCCAGAAGCAGGAGTGATCGTGAGTCCGCAAGGAGGCTGGGAACGACAACAATTGCTGGGAGACAGGTACGACAAACACACCCGCACCGATACACTATCATTAGGGGTGGTTTATTACAATTGTACATTGACACATCAGAAAGCAAAGGTGTCACTATCTCCGTCACGCTAAAAAAAAAACAATCTGTATTTCGGAATACTTGGATATGGGAGACTCAACCTGTAATTAATAAAAATCCGTCCGGCTCTTGCAGTGGGTAATGGGACTGACGTCATGACATCTGTCCCATAATGCTAAGCGCGCCAGCCCGGGAGGCCTGGCGGGCGGCGGCGCGGACCGGAGCAGCAGCAGGTAAGTATGTTTATATATATATATATATATATATATACATATATATATATTTTTTTTAACCTATCTGCAGAACGGGGGAGGGGGGTGGCTACTACTGGGAGGACCTCTACTGGAGGTGGGGGCACCATTATTGGGAGGACCTCCTACTGGGGGGGCTACTACTGGGGGCACTTAATCGGGAGGGGGAACCTCTACTGGGGACTACTACTTGGGGGGGAACTAGCACTGGGGGCATTATAAAAGGGGCCTACTAGTAGAGGCACTGCACTCGGGGGACCACTACTGGGGGCAATAATAGGAAGGGCCACTACAGGGGGCACTGGATAGGGGGGATCACTACTGGGAAAACTGCATGGGGGGGGACTACTGCTGGGGGCACTATATAAAGGGCATTGCATAGGGGGGGGACTACTACTGGGGGCACCATATAAAGGGCACTGCATCAGGGGATACCGCTACTGGGCACACTGCATTGTGGGGACTGCTACTGGGGGCACTGCATAAGGGGGAACACTACATGGGGCACTGCATTTGGTGGGACCACTACTGGGGATACTGTATAAGGGGCACTACTATGGGCCTGCATAAGAGGGACCACAACTCCATACTGGGGGTACTGTATAAGGGGTACTACTGGGGTTAAGGTGCATATGGATAGGAATGTTCAGTGTGAAAATAAAGAGGTGTGTCATGTTGACACGCCCCATTTTTAAGTGACCACGCCCATTTTTTTTCGACGCGAGCACATCGGGGGGGGCTCCCTTTTCAAATTTGCCCTGGGCTCCAAATACCCTAGTTACACCACTGGTGATAACCAACCATTTATGTCTGTAAATTTGTGTGAAGAATCTGTTATATTTGCTCTTTACTTTAATGTCTTTCTGCCATTTCATCTTGGATGTCATCTCACCACCTCAAACTTAATATTTCTAAACAGAATTAAACATATTTCCACCAGCTAATAACGGTTACCAACCTGATCTCTCCATCACTGTTGATAAGTTGATAACTCGACAATCCACCCTACCCCACAAGCTCGCTGCCTTGGTGTCATCCTCGACTCTGAACTGTCATTTGTTCCCACCATTCAATCTGTCTCAAAATCATGTTACATACATCTAAAAAACATACCCAAAATTTGACCATATCTCACACAAGACACTGCAAAAACTGTAATCCATGCACTCATTATTTCCTGCATTGACTATTGCAATATTTATTTATAACCATTTATTTATATAGATCACACATATTTCGCAGCGCTTTACAGAGAAAATATTTGTTCATTCACATCAGTCCATGCCCCAGTGGAGCTTACAATCTATATTCCCTAACACGCACACACACTTTTTTTGGGGGGAATCAGTAGTAGAAAGAAATAAGTGATAATACCACTGTATAGGTCATTGGTACGTCCTCATCCGATATTAAGGCATTAGAGACTGTACAAAGAAGGGCAACTAAAATGGTGCAAGGTCTACACCACAAAACGTACCAGGAAAGACTAAAAGATTAATATGTATAGTTTGGAGCAGAGAAGAGAAAGGGGGGACATGATAGAAATGTTAGAAAGGGTTTTAACAAGGTAAAGGAAGGAGACATTCTTCAAAGAAAGAGAAGTATTAGAACAAGAGGACATGTTCTGAAACTGGAGGGTGGTAGGTTCAGGGGAAATTTGAGGAAAACTTACTTCACAGAAAGGGTAGTGGATAAGTGGAATAGCCTCCCATCAGAAGTGGTAGAGGCTAAGACACTATAGCAATTTAAATGTGCATGGGATAGACATAAGGATATTCTTCAGAAGAAGTAAGGATCAATAAGGGTTGAGGTAACAATATGTTTAAAATGGGGCAGACTAGATGGGCCAAGTGGTTTTTATCTGCTGTCAAATTCTATGTTTAATTAACCTACCAGTATATTTTTGGAGTGTGGGAGGAAACCCACACATGCACAGGGATAATATACAAATAGTCTCCTTATAGGCTCTCGCCATTACAATCTATTATGAATGCAGCTGTGGGCCTGATCTTCCTTGCCAAACGTTCATCGTCTGCTGCTACGCTCTGTCAATCCCTCCATTGGTTGTCAGTTTTCTACCGTATTCATTACAAAATACTTTTACTTACACATAAGGCTATTAACCAAACCACATCAAAATACATCTCTTTACTTATCTCAAAATATCTCCCAACCCGTTCTTTCTTCTCAGCACAAGATCTGCGTCTCTCATCCCCACGCATTACTTGCTCCCATTCACGGTTACAGGACTTTATTCGGGCTGCACACACTCTGTAGAATGCCCTACCATGCACAATAAGACTTTCCTCTAGTCTCCAAACCTTCAAACATTCCCTGAAAACTCACATCTTCAGACAAGCTTATCAGATTCCAGAACCGCCCACATAACCTTCATAGCTTCCATATCTAATTACATCCCCTTTCACAGTGTACACACAACCCCACATATTGTCTTTCTTTCACATCTTCCTGACATTTGGCTGACATTCCTGTGTGACTGGACAGCCCACCAAGAAACTCTGCATTCTGGCTGGACCAAAATGCAATGTATAGCACCTATCCTTGTATCAATGCCTATTTTTCTATAGATTGGAAACTTGCAAGCAGGTGCTTCCTACCTATGGCCTGTATTCAATATGGGGCGAAAAGTCCGAGCTTGGACTTCTCGCCCTCATCGCCGTTTTTTCTTGGATAAAGTATCAGGTGCGTGCCCGCTTTATCCCAGTATTCAATTAGGATCCGGCGAAAACGGGACCCAGTGGAAAGGTAAGTATCGAAAAGTCCATGGAATTTTAAGGAAATCATCCTGGGACCCCTAAAGATGTCCTGACATGAGGATCATTATGGGTACCCCTGTTTTGGCCTGCAGAAGGTAAGTCAGGTGTTTAAATAGCCACGGCAGGTGCATAAATGCGCCTGTGAAGAAGGGTTAAAGAAGAGCATTTACCTTTTTTTTTTTAAATAAAAAAATTAACTATGGCCATCAAATTTGGGGTACATGAAAATTGGTGTAAGCATATTTTTAAGTCCCTAAAGTTATTTAAAAAAAATCTTAAAAAATGCACCTGCCGCTACCAGCCGCATTCTTGAAAACACCTGCCGCATACTTGGGGACCCCCCCCGGGATCGCTTTAGCGTGTTTAGAAGGTTGTCCCCTCAATTTTTAAATTTTTTTTACCTCAAAATTAAAGTACCTTTTTTGGGGTGTCCTGAGGACTTTTTTTTACATTTTTTTGACAAGAATACTTTTAGGAGACTCTCCCAGGGGTGCAGGCTATTTTTTTAAAGGCTGCACCCCTAAACCCCAATTCTGCACTTTTTTTCCCATGTATTACATGGAGAAAAAGTTATCCCCGTCTTTTAACAAAGACTTTTCGCACCGGCTAAAAGTCTTTGAAATTGAATACGGGGATAATTGAAACAGGCGAAAATGACATCATCAGCGATAAATTATCGCCGATAATCTGTTTTCGCCTCAAATTGAATACGGCCCAATATGTCTGTCTGCTATTACCCAGTTTTGTTCAATGTTTCCAATTGTAAAGCACAACAGAATATGTTGCACTATATAATAAACTGTTAATAAATAATTAATAATAACCCGGTAATGGGTTCCATCTTTATGTCTTCCTTCGCCCCCATTTAAAACCATTATCGCCAGCATATATAGATGATGCCCTATAGTGGAAGTATAATGGGCTTATACAGTGGTGTATTACCATAGGGGCATTTAGGGCAGCACCCTGTGGCTCAGAGCTATATTGTGGGCCACAGATCTTCCATCTTTAAACTTGGAACTACAAGTATAACCAAATACAAAGTTACGTTACCTTGGCGATAAGCTGTATAGTTCCTTGAGTTTGGGGAGATGCTGTATATTGGTTAGAAAATCTAATGCATAAAAAATAACACGCAAAAGGCTTTTTCTGTGTGTTTATTAGAAAGTGTTCAAATTAAATATCCTGGAATTTGACGTTTTATGAGGTATATCTACAGTATTTGAGTGGGTACAAGAATGTATGCGGAATTGGTAAATGAAATCCTCCTGTATACATACAGCTTGTTCCATTGTTTCAGATATCTATGTGCTATCCCGCTTTCCAAGAAAAGTAACTAGCGCAACTTTGCAGGCACGTAATGAGATCCTACAAGATCGGGTTATATACTTGACACTGGTGAATTTCCGTTATGTCATCTGACTTTCTAGCAAAGTGATTCATGTGATTTACTTTGGTGATAATGAGGTTGTCCATAAAAATAAACTTTGCTTTTATACCTGAAAGGAAATTTCCACAATATGTTTATACAGTTCTTTTATTTATACAGTTTACGTTTTTGTACAGTGTGACTCATTTTCAGTCTACTGCAATATTAATAATAAGAACAATACCTACGTTATGCACTTAGATTATGGTTTTGTGTTGTTTTTTTTTTTTTCTTTAATCCAAAGCTTTCTTTTATTCTCTGTTTCTATGAATTAATTCATTGTGTGTGTGGAATGAAAGGTAATTACTGGTGGAATGCTGCCCTGACATGTCATAGTATTGGGAGAAGATGACCTTGTGCGCAGAACCTTGCTCAACCCAGCCAAGAGCTGACCTCAAAGTTCCTCTCGGAAAGTTAGCTCTGGTTTTCTTTCAGGACCTATCGCTGTACTACTAAATTGTTAACTAGTAACGTGCGGAGTTCGGTTTTGCAACATACTCTCTAAAAATGAATGAAATGAAAGAATGAAACTAATATCATGGAATTTAGGCTCAACTTTTTGTGTGCAATAAAAACGTATACAAAAAAACGTGCTGTAGGCAGTGGCGGAACTAAACTATCAATAACTTGTGATGTATTTTTTTTTCTATTTTATTTATTAACCATTATCTATATAGCACACACACATATTGTGCGGTGCTATTTAAACAATATTTAATTGTTCCCTGCCCTAGTGGAGCTTACACTCTATGGGCCTGATTCATTACGGATCCCAACTGCAACACCGTGCGCAGATCAGCCGATGGTGCGTACTGCGCACGCATATACACCGCAGGGCGCGTGCATGAGTTAGCATTGCAATCGCAACTGTGATCACTTACGAAGATACAGAGCCATCACAGACCGAGGAACGGGACCTCAGCATTTGGAGGTGGTGATGGGGGAGTGATAGGAGAATCCCAGGGGTGCCTGTCCATTTGAATGCCATTACATGGGCATGCATAATTTAGCCACTGCGACGGCATACGCAGCTTGTGTACTCATAGCGTGCAAGGAGGTTAGCAATCTCTGAGTAAGGTCAGACCCGTTGTAATTCTGCGTGAGGAGCCGATGTTACTCAGTGTTCCTGATGTATACGCAGGACTGCAAGGTATTACGGATGTGAGATAACGATAGTGGGCGTCTCTATGCCGGCTGTGCAACGGCTTTGCGATTACATTCATTAGCATATATTCGCAGCAGACCTGCGTGCATAATAGCAGCCATGATCGCAATAGCAATCTGTAGTGAATCAGACCCTGTATTCGCTATCACATTGTGGGTTCAGTTCTTTGTCAGAAGCCAAATAACTTACCAACATATTTTTTGTGGAAGTTGGAGAACCCGGATTAAATCCACGCAAATTGGTGAGCGTATACAAACTCCTTGCAGATAGGACCCTCATGGGAATTGAACCTTTGACCACAGTGCTGTGAGGCAGCAATGCTAATCCCTATGCCACCCTGTCATTCTCCAGATAGAGCTTTATACTGATCATCCTTGCCATCTGTGTTAACTTGTCCTTGAATATCCTTGAAGTCTTCCTCTCTGCTGGCCGTTCAGGTGAGTATCCAGGTTGGTGAGTATTCAAATTAATCAATTTCCTCTTCAGCTGCTTTTGTCCATCTATTGGTTTCCATAACTGAAATATGGGCTGTGTCTTTCTGGGATGTTGGGTCGTAATTGCACTTGCATTGTTTGAGAGGCATCCAGGTGGTTTAAGTCGTCCGCTTTTCCTGACTGTGTGCCCATTTTCCTGACTGTGTGCCCATGGTGCGGGCGGTACACTAAATTCTGTAATCTGGATCTTTGCTTAGGGGTCTATTTACTAAGCCTTGGATGAAGATAAAGTGCCAACCAATCAGCTCCTGTCATTATTTTCTAACACAGTCTGTGATATGCAGTTAGGAGCTGATTGGCTGGTAATTTATCTCTTTTCACTTTATCTCCATCCGAGGCTTAGTAAATAGATCTCTTAGATCTTTAACAAAAGCCATGCTGTGCTAATATTAACCTCGCCTGTTGCTTGGGTTGATTTATCCTATGAAACTCTGTATCCAGCTAGGATCCCTTCCAATGCTCGGTTGTGGAGCATTCTACCTTATTCTTGAGGAACACAAACAAATGCTTCAACATCCCTCATGTGTTTTACACCTGGTTTCTGCCGAGGTTCAAATGGAGTTTTCTCCACTGTCCCAGAGAATAATCTGTTTTGGAAGTACAATAAGTGCCTATTACTGCTGCTTCCCTCACCCTGGTATTTGTTAGATGATTCTTAGTTTATCAGATATCTGATCAGTTCAAGTCAGGGTTAGGGTTGCTTCCAGCTACCAGATATCCCTGTGCTGTGTGTGTTGCCGTATTTTGATGCTCCCACCATGTGATCTTAAAAGGTTCTTTGCTTTATGCCCCATGGATTTAACCCCTTTGTCACTTCCAAATAGAAGTGAATTGCACCTAAACGTGTTACTTGTCATTGTTACACAGTCTGGTAATTTGTTTTTTATCTTGTTGTTCATTAGAGAAGTGATGCATGTCTTGAACAGTCCTCTGCAATAGCTTTTAAGTGTCTGCTGCCTCCCTTGTGTGGGTAATGTCATAGGACCGTACACATTAATGTCATCGTGAGGGTCTGTGCTAACTTATATTATGAATTGTTGCTCTATGGCTTTAGTGTTTATGTAGATATAGCGCCTGATATTTGCAGGACAAGCTGATAGTAAGAGATCCTTTGTCATTTCCCACTCTTGTAGTTCATATTTTCGGTGGGGCTGGGTGGTACTTTCCTGCCACACCCAATGGATAAAGGTGCTTGGCAATAAAATGGCCCCCGTGGACATGACCATGCCTATCTGGTTGTGGTCATGACTACTTTGACAATTCCAGGATCCTTCATTTGGGAGGTATGTGGTTACTATGATTTACAGCAGGGATGGGGAGCCTCCTGTCCGGGAGCCGTACAAAGGGCCCCGGAATTATTTGGTCTGGCTCTCTGAGCTTTTTTCCAGATGAGGCTAGCAGGGTGCCTAGATTGGCACCCTGCAGCCAGATTCTATGCAGTAGCGCCGCCTGGAGCATCCTTAGGATGCTTCAGACTGTTACACCACTGCCTTTACAGCTCCCTGGAGCATCCTCAGGATGCTTCAGACATTGCTGTAATCACAGGTGATTGTGGCCCTGCCCCTGTGTGATGTCACACAGAGGGGACGTGGCCTGCACTGGGCCCGCAAATAATGTTATATATATATATATCAAAATGGCTCTTGGCAGAAAAGAGGTTCCCCACCCCTGATTTACAGAATCTCCGTATGTCTGTCAATGTTTCCCTAGAACATAAGCTCTAACGAGCAGGGCCCTTTCTCCTACTGGCTCCTTGTAGTTATTTAATTGGTGTGTTTGTATTCTGTGGTTAGGCTACTCCTATATGTCTAGTCTGAAACAGTCTAATGTACTTTTGTTTTTTTGTTGAATGCCATCCCTCAGTATGGAATCCTGTAGCACCATATAAAAAAAGGAGAATACTCTGATGACGGTAAGCCTCCCAAGGGACAGTGATCATTTATTTCTTATTGTGCATTTACAGTATAAAGCACTGACACATCTCACTGTCCTTCATGGAGAAAGTGGTTCCTATATGAGTGATTGCGACTACAAAACGTACAAAATATGCAATAGTGACAGGCAGTAAATATGGAAACTCTGCTCGCAAGAACTTACAGTCTAAGACGACAAATGGTTTGATCAATAAATTTTGGGAAACCTATGAGGCATTATGGAGTATGTATTGTGAAGAATTTTAAAGTGCATGTTGTTGAGAGATTTCAGAAAGTTTGAAGAGAGGGTTCTAACAAGGAATAAAGGACTTGGATATACAGTAAGTAAAAAAAAACAAAAAGGTGATTCTTTGGGCACTAAAGAGATCTTATCTTTTATATCTTGATATATGAACTCTTGATTGAGCCAGATGTGGTTTATTCCTCTCATATCATGCAATACATATATAACGATACTGTGCAGCATTATCAAACAATATACCAAGGTTTGAGCAAATAGCTTCCCCTGTGGTTTTGCCCTTACTTGAAGGTAACTTGTACTTTGCATGTAATCTGGGTGCAAAGTCCAGACTCTTCCAACTCCTCACTCTTTTATATAATACTCAGCAAGATTATAAATGGAAAAGGTACATAATAGTGTAATTATATTTAAAACAAGAATTTATTGGACTATAACGTAGAATGAAAATACAATTACCCTTAGTCATAAGGGAAAAATAATTTCTAAACCTATACAACAAGAATTCTGGAAAATGAACAAAATGGACTAATTACAGAGGTAAGTTACAAATGAGCTCTAAACCAGGAAATGTCCTCAGGAACTCCGGAAATCCTCAGAGGGATGGAAAGGGACCCAAATGAGAGAACTCTCTTTCTGGTGCAGTGTTTTCTCCAGGTCACACTCACACCCAATGCATTTCGACTTGTCTCCTGCAAGTCTTTATCAAGGCATAGTGGTGTGCTGTACAATGGTGGCTATTAATACCTACAAATGGGTGAACTTCCTGTGAACCCTCATGACCCAGGAAGTGGAATAATTAAAGCTATCCGAAGGATACACTAATAATAGCAATCTTCTTAATTTATAATAATAAGTTCAATGTAATCCTTTTGAACTATTAAAAAGTAAGGATTATTCTTAATTGATTTCCTGCCGACCTGGAAGTGACACAATCATGTGTATATGTAAGTTCCTTTGTGGTAACAGTTGCAGCTGCATTTTGTGAGCCCCAAACTTCCCATTTCCACCAGAAGTGATGTAACAGGACATCTTCTAGGGTAACGTGGTCAGCGTTGGCTCCACATAGCGCTGCAAATTTTAAATTCCAAACTTCCAGTTCCTGCCAGAAGTGAGGTAACGGGTCTTCCTGCATCTTTTAACATGTGGGACTGATGTCACGCCCATCTTACACAGAGGATGTATTTGCCTGGATATGATGAATAACCCAATAAATTTATATGCAATCATTGTTATTAACAATGAACTGTGTCTCACATTATATGCAGTTAAAATGTGGATACATAAAGTAAAAAGTATTATAAGGGAACAATAAATATACTGGTTTAAAAGAGAAAGCATAAATTTGTAGTAGTGAAAGCATGTAAAAATCCACTTATAATTAAACATACAGTAAAAAGTAAAGGAAACACCAATAGTTATAATGGTAATAGCATTACCAGTAATAGGAAAGTCCACCTATAAATATAGTAAAAGGTAAACAATATTTGGATAATAATTGGAGATGAACAAAACCCTTAAAAAGTTTTCATAAAAACCTCGACAGGTATATGGTATTTAGAGAGTGAGGTGCACAACATGTGGATTTAATTAAGGAGGATGAAAATATATAGTTGTTACAGAAACCATTTCAATTTAAAATCAGAGTTTAGTTCATCTAGTATAAGAGTTTATAACATGAAAATTAATTTAATTTCCACCTTAACCAGCCCTGACTCAATGTTCTTATGTCTCCAGTTGCCATCCGTCGAACATTGATTTTTATTTTTAAAATGCTCCAGGATAGAATGTAGGACAATCCCTTTTTTAATATTTCTTAAGTGTTCTCCTAGTCTCGTTTTTAAAGCTCTCAATGTCCTTTCCACATATTTTAATCCACAGCATCATTGTTGTATGGCAAATGATAAACTGATTAATTTTATTTCTTTTTATCACTTTCAAATTCCACATATTCACTAACTTATTTTTAACCATCCTGCAGGCTATACAAGTTCTTTACTTGTGAAACCCTATTGTTCTACTGTTTTTTTTCTTTCATCCAGGACACTTTTAACAAGCTTGTCATTGTGCTTTACAGTACATAAATGTTGGCTGGGGAGTAATGTTGTCTTTTAATACAGGATCCCAGCAATTTCCAGTGTTTCTTAAAGATGTTTTCTATATCTTTATGTTGGGTTCCATATTCTGTAATAATGGCCCATTAAACGTCTTGGTTGTTTTTTTTCTTTGGATGCCAATATATCATTTCTATTAATAGTACTGACTTTTTCTTATCATTCTTGTAACAAGTGTGGTTTGTTACCTTTTACTTAAAATATTTTTTTTCATCTGGGTCAATTGTTCAGAGAATATTTCTTTTTATATACAGTTCCTTTAAAGTCTTTGGAACTGGCTCTTGGGAATTCCTTCGAGCCATTGTATAAAATGTTCACTATTTGTACTTAGCTATTTGAATCCATGGGTTTTCAATAACCTTTGGTCTGACTGACCACTTAATTTATGTATACTTCTAAATCTAAAAAAATGGATATGTTCTTTGCTATATTCAAAATTCAAAGTAATGTTTTTTTTTCATTATTGTTTAAAAGATTAAACAAATAGTTTAAACTATCCTCTGTTCCCTTCCAAATAAATATATCATCAATATATCTATATCCGGAAACCAAGTTCGCCCCATCCACCAATATGTTGGTATGTAGTTTTTCTTCCCAGTATACTATCAAAACTTTAGCGGAATTTGGTACCCATAGCAGTTCCAATCCTTTGCAGGTAAAACTAACCATTAAAATATAACACATTTTTTAGAAATTCTTTTAAATCCTCCTTTATGTACATTTAAGAGAGAAAGTGCATCACTATTTAGTTTCCTTAATCATGATAGTATATAGAGAGTTTGTGTCTACTGAAACTAATATATCATCTTCAAACTGTACCTGTTTCAGTTTGTTGAGGTTATCCATCGTGTGGCTTTCCTTTTAACCATAGTGGGTTTCCTTTTAACCATAGGCTGCAGATGATGAGCTATAAAGGAGTGGTAATACTGGTAGTACCCACTATGATTGGTCTAGCCAAGCTTTTGCACTTCTGCTCCATGTGAGGTTTCTATCCTCCCTGAGTTCGCCTTAGGACACCTGCGTTACGGTTTGACAGGTGTACCGCCCCAGTCAAACTCCCCACCTGCCACTGGGGATTTAAAGTGCTTTAATCTATTTTCAATAAATGATATATATTATCAGAGTATAATATTCCTATTTTAGGAAGGTATATATGGATTGGGTTATGGTTCCCTTAGATCTTTATCCAGGAGTTTAATCATACATTCGTGTATTTCCTTTAATCCGATTGCTTGGATTTCCTTGTAGTTTCCGGTATTATCCTGTAACTGATGTAGCACTTATTTTTCTTAAATGGCTTTATCCACCAGTACAATACTCCCCCTTTATACGTTGCTTTAAAAACTAAATTTTATCCTCTTTTAAGGTTTTCAGTGCTTATTTCTATTTTTTGTTTAGATTATGTCTTTCTTAGATTTGGTTTTGCTTAATTTCTTAAAATCCTCTTGCATAAGCTTAAAAAAAAAGTTTCTTCTAAGTTCCCTCTAACAGGCGACTTAGAGACGACTGGCATGTGAGAGTTCCAATGTATAAGTACAGCAGAAGAGAAATTCCTGGAGGCCTGTGTGAGAAGGAAGTGTTAGAGAGAAAGCGAGGAGGTCATTTATGGAGTGAGATAAGTTGTGTATAAATCTGGAGTGGATCCAATTTGCTCAACAGAAGAGCAAAAAAAAAGCATTATGATAGGCTAGATGGTTTCTCTACTGTATATACCAATCATTATGATGTAAGTCCACACAATGTGTGCTGAGAGCAGCTATATACAACAGGAATCCAGAAGTAGGATGAGGTCTATCATCAAAGTTTGTAGCGTCAAAGTAATTTGTGATTGTGCACAAGATTTGTCTTTAATAATAGTTTATTTTGAAATGCAGCATGCTCCTGCCTCAGTGCCAGGCCATACTAAGGGTGTCATGACCTGTGCTTCCAACAAGGGCACAATGGGTGGTATGGTTGCACTGGTCTCCTGCTTGTGCGGAGCCAAGATGTGGCCCAGCTTCCTGCTTCTGTGATTCATACATTGCATGAACTGGGGGTGGGGGGGGGGGGGACTGCAGTGTGAGGTTTATTAGCAGAGCAATATGTGGAGCATGCTGGTGTTGATATATAATGTGAAGCAGAATGTGCTAGAGACAGTAGTTCTCCAGATGAGTTGGTGCACCAGGGTATAATAAATCTGCAATTGGTAATGGGGAGAATGGGAGTGCGCTGAACACTAATAAACGGTCTTTACACGTTGCTGCTACAAAAAATGTGGAGATGCTACCAGACTCCACTTTATTAGTAAACAGATACAAAAAAGGTATACTAGAGCCCGTTGGTGTGCTTAACCAGTTCTTAGATATATTACATCAAGTAGAACAACGGGTAGCATATGACACAGGAAATATCACAGGTGTAACAGCAGTAGGTATAATATATTGTTTGTGGCAGCCTGGAGCCAGGGTATTGCTGGGAGTTATAGTGTGCTGGGCGCGATCACAGTTCTGGCACCAGTGGACAGTAGCACTGGTGGTCTAGTGTACTTGCAGGCATACAGCAGGGTACTGTAGGGCTCTTTGTTGGTGAGAGTCTTCTGGTCCAACCTGTAAGCATGAATGCTGAGGCGCAGAAATGCCGTGCATGCGTACTAGCACTGTCAGTGACCGCTGGTTCTGTCCTACCTATACAGTGCTGTAAGGAGGCAGTGCAAGAGGGCACTCCTTCCAACAAGGCTGCTGATGTAGCAAGTGTGTTCTGGTATGGCACTGCTTGGTGCTGGAGGGATATAAAGATGATTTAAAGTATGCTTGTTGATTACACAGAGTAGAGTATTGATAAGTTGTGAATTCACCAGGAACTGGTGCAATCACTGTTTCCTAGTGATTTGCGACTCCTCCTTACTTCCCAGTGGCCACCTTCTTCATGGCATCACTGATATCATGTCACTGATTCCTAGGGAGGTGATAGGCTGTGTTCTCCTGAATGTTGCCACACTCCACAAAATGGCTCTTGACACTGGGCCTCCTTTACAAAGAGATCTGGATGTATATGGTAAAACACGTTGCTTTGTCCTGACATACCCATATGATCCACTCAATGCACAAAGTGCACACCTGCTCTTAGTCTATGCCACTGCAGATGCGCACCAATGTGTTTGCCAAACTGTGCGGAGAGACTGAAAAAGCTGAGGAGGTGCAATGTGCAAAAGTGTAGACATCACTGTGCAATGCCACTAATCACATCATAAAGCCACAAGACTGCCACTTCATTGGTCAAATGGGCAAGATCTGGGAGGTTGGCGTGTTCTCCCTGGAGTCTAGGAGAACTCTATGAAATTGGGAGCCTTCTGGAAATTCCACGAGATTAGGCAAGTATGGTCCATCCTCGTACAGCTTTAGATTCGCCCTTTTTAATAAATAAAAAATAAAAAAATGTCTTAAATACTGTTTAGATTGGCCTTCTCCCTGGTTTATCTTAGTCATGAGAATAGGTTGACATCTGGGCTATTTTTTTATTTATTTACCAACGTGCCTCTTTTTTGTCTGTGAAGATTTTATTACATTGCTATGAAAATGCCTAGAAGGCCAATTCTGCAATAAAGTGCAATGTGAAGGTGCAAACTGGATCTACTAAAAATACTGGACAGAAGACCTCGCCCCAAACTGGTTTCCTTCTCCACATCTCATTTTAGTATTGTCGCTCCACAAAACGAATTCTGCTCTGTAAAAGTAGATGCGTTAGTGCCCTTATTTCTTAATCCACTAATAATGCTGACACATCACCCAATTCCTTCCTTTTGTCTGTGCAGACACCTCTATCTTGCCCTCCATCCAAGAGCCAGTTAGCCCCATGTACATATCCAGGAGTTTGGTTATAACAGTATGCTCTATGTAAACAGGCTGCAGTGTATGCAGGTAACAGAATTCTCCATATTATTCATCAGCAGAAAAACAATTATGTTTTTTTTCCAATCTGTAATAAAGTTGATAGTGAATCACATCCTGAATCGTTGTTGTGATAATGGTGTGTGGGTGTGTTGCACTGTGTGGTACACAGGGGCGTTCCTAGAGAGAAGGGGGCCCGTGTGCAGTCCCCGACATGGGCCCCCTCCTCTCTGACTGGCGGCCGGGAACACACTGAGCTGTGCGTGGCCAGCGCCGGAGTTATAGGCTCTGGGCACTAGAGTGTGCCCAGAGTCTATAGAGTATGCGCAGGTCACCGGGAAAATGGCCGTGGCGGACATTTTCCTTGTACTGCGCATGCGCGAATTATGGGAAAATGGCCGCGGCGGCCATTTTCCAGTCGTATTTACAGCGCTGTACCCCCGCTCTGACGTGGGACTCCGGAGAGGTAAGTAACACAATGAGTGCAGGGTATGTGGGGCGGGGCAGGGGTTTTTGTGCCCTGCACACCCTGCACCCATTAAAGATATGCCCCTGGTTGTACATACAGTAAGTGGATGTGTGATCAACAGATTTTTAAAAATCAGCTCTTACAAATACACTAGCTACGATTTTCCCTGCCTGCAGGCTAAACATCTAGCATAAAAGCTGTAATTATGAACACAACATTGTAGTCTAGTAACAGGTTGCCTGTAGGGTTGATAAAAGTGGAATATATATATATATACATATATATATATATACACACACACACACACACACATATATAGCAGAACATAGGGGAAGGTCCGGCTCTTCCTGTCAAAATAACAATCATGCCAGGTGCCCGCGCAAAGTCATGCTTACAGCTAGGAGGCTGTATATATATATATATATATATATATATATATTTATACACACATATACAGTGATATTTTTCAGCAGGAACTCAGCTCCTGAACCTCTCATTAACTACTGTATGACCTTCTATCCTGGGCCAAAATGTATTTTCCATAAGATACATTTTATTTTAAAGTCCCTTTTGAGTACCTTCTCTTGTAAATACTATATATATATGTGTATATAATTCATCATTTGACTGAGAAACAGAACACACACAGGAGACAGCTCCAGTATTTGGATAGAGTGATTCTAAGGGGCATATTCAATTAGCGGCAGGGCTAATTGGCGCGCTGGACGGGATTCATTTAGTGGGGATTCCATGCGCAGGTGTCCCTGAGACCCCGCGTGTGAGTCCCCTGCTGTTTGATTTTACGTCGTACCTCATGTAGGTGTGAGGTAAAATCAGCGTGAGGCCGCCCTATTCGGCCTCGCGCGAGCATGAATAACACACTGATTCCGCAGTTCTCGCGGAATCAGTGTGTTCTCGCGTGGAAGTCCTGTTTTTTGATGCGGGGAAAAAGCTATTCTATTGAATAGCTTAACTCCGCTCCGCGGGACTTTCACCCCTCAATTACTCGCGGGAGAAGTCCCGCGGGTAATTGAATATGCCCCTAAGAAGTAATTATTTTATGAAGGGAAGATTATTCTACTAATTATCTGGTATGGCATACACCCCTGAGTAGAAGGATTAATACCATTTTGGAGATTCTGGTCTAAACATTGAACACCACTGAGGAAGTCAATAATTCAACAAAACGCATTTCATGATTAATGCAGTAGTGAAAGTTGGGCACACTTGGTGTATATGAGCTCACACATCAAGTTTTACAACAGCTAGCCTGCCTAAATCACTCTGTATTTGCTATGTAAGATCCTTTTAAAACTTTTATGAATAAAATAATTTTAAAGATATATACAAGTATTGATAATGTATTTTGGGTGAACTCTGGTATGAGGGTCTCATTATAGAAATCTGAAGAAGAAATCCTCTCAAATCCTCCATCTTCAGAAAACATCTCCAAGGAACATATCCATCCAGGTTACTGAAGTGTTAATTCAAAGACATTGTGGTGGCGCATCCTAAAGACCTCCAAACTCTATTAAAACCATATTTGTCCTTGGACTGGCAAAAGGACAGACTTTGGGATTGCAACCTACATTGACTAAATATTATTTAATGATAATATTATATTGATTGTTTTAAAGACATTAGCGCACTGTGGGTAATTGTATGTGTATATATATATATATATATATATGGAAGAGAAGGGGTACCTTTGGTGCGCTACAACTTTGAGTTTTAATTGAACAGAAGAAATTTCAACCACTTAGGGGGATTTATTGCAATATTAGCTGTTGGTCAAACACAACCCTCTAGTTAGTCTTCAAATCACCATAAGTTTATGTTTTGGATATTGTTCATAAAATAAAAGCCCTATGGTAGCCCATAATTCTTATACCTGAATATTTTATTCTTGGTATATCAACAGAGGTAAAAATATAAACAATTTACAATACAAATAAATACATAAATCGCATAAAACAACTTTTAGTTAACCTGCCCCAGTACAGCAGGATAGATGTTGTTATCTGCCACCTACACCTTTACAGATGTGAGCTCTTAGGTGGATTTCTTATGCGGTAGGTGCAGGTTTTTCAAAGCGATGACCCTACGCGTTTTGTCCACCTACTGGACTTCATCAGGGGTAAACACAAAAATGGAACTGGTCTGAACAAACACTTGATGATATGGAACTGGTTAGAACACTCAGTAGTATAAGCTTATTTTCTGTCCCTTGATATGGAGAAATTCCTACAAAGGCTTTTAAAAGCCAAGTAGTTCTTATAAAGATTTTACTGGAACGATTAGATGGATGTTTCTCAACCAATAAATGTAACCAGATTCCTTAACAGCAATTTAAATATGAAGATGCATCATATACTCCCAGTGTGTAAAAATGATGAGACCCAGTGCCAAGCAAATGGTAAAACTCTATTCAGTCCAATGAAGTGTATGTCTCCCTCTGCTAGCAGTAAAATCTACTAGCAGAGGTCCACCTAATTGGTGCAGCTGAACCAGTGTACGCGCGATATAAGGGTTCATTTTGTACATATATATATCTCCCGAACGGACCGACACTCTCCACATATAGTATTCCTTGCTCCGGTGCCCTCTGGAGAATATTGCACAGGTAAACAGGTGTCATTACCTATATATATTTAGTGCCCCTAAAATAGTGAAAAACACGGCGCCAAAATAGACAATCAGCGTGTATAATCTTATCTATTTCAGACTCCTGAATTCAAGATATAATAAGATTATACATGCTGATTGTCTATTTTGGCGTAGTGTTTTCCATTATTTTAGGGGCACTTGATCAGTAGTGGAGTGGGTCCTTGAAAAAGGTGGTAACATCCACCGAAACAGCCGTCGGGCCATCTGATTTTGTGACTGATATGGCTGTTTTGATAATACTGATCAGGGCCGGCTCTATGGGTGTTCGACCTGAGCGGTCGCACAGGGGCGCCACCCATAGAGGGCGCACCCCTCCCCAACATCCCGATTTCAGCAGGACATTACTGTCCCGCTGTTGCACCCGTGGGCCGAAGTGGCCAGCTGGTGGTTAAATCGGGAGGTTGGGGACCCCCACCGCCGCAGCTGTGTGGTGGTGCCGGACCCTGGAGACTTTGAATGGATGATGCACGCGGCATCCATTCAGTGATGGGAGAGGGCTGGGGGAAGCCCAGCTAGTGAGGCTCCCCCCAGCCTGACGTTATTTTGAGGCGGACACGCCTCCTAATAATGCCACATATGGGGCGTGGCCTATGGTAATTAGGCCACGCCCCCATTATTTGGTCGCGGGCAGCTTCTGGAGGGGGCCGGCACAGGGTGCTCCAACCCCTGGAGCCGGCCCTGCTACCGATAAGTAACATGCTTTTCTACAGCTAAGTACTGTATACATCTGCTGCTTAAAATACCAGTGCACTTTATCATGTACAGTTAAATATATAGTTTTTCCAACTTTAGGTGGTGTGCTGGTCTCTGTCTTACAGTCTCTTCTATGATCTATTTGTACTGATTCATTACGTGACTTCAGCACCTGATGGTTTGTGTGCGTTTTTTTCCACAGTGTATATATATATATATATATATATATATATATATATATATATATATATATATATATATTAGGGGTGTGCACCGGCCACTTTTCGTGTTTTGTGTTTTGGTTTTGGATCTGGATCTTTCTTCGTGTTTTGGATCTGGATTGGTTTTGCCAAAACCACCCTTCCGTGTTTTGGGTTCTGGGTTTTGTGTTTTGGATCTGGATTTTTTCTTAAAAAATAAAAAAAACCGCTAAAATCACATAAAATGGGCCTTTTTTTGTTCCTACGCTATTAATAACCACAATAACATTAATTTCCACTCATTTCCACTCTATTCTGAACACCTCACACCTCACAATATTGTTTTTAGGCCAGAAGGTTGCACCGAGGTAGCTGGATGACTATGCTAAGCGACACAAGTGGGCGGCACAAACACGTGGCCCATCTAGGAGTGGCACTGCAGTGGCAGACAGGAAGCCAATCAGCGTTATGGTGCCCATTTGCATGTAGCACGAACCCGGGAGATCCGTGCTACATGCATCTGTGTGATTGGCACAGAGCAATGACAGGTCCGTGAGACCCGTCTGTGCTGCTGTGGTAAAAAAAAAAAAAACCTGTGTAAAAAAAGAAAAAAATGGCGTGCACCCCCCCCAAAAAAGAGCAACCAGCACCGAGCATTAGTAACCCAGTGCTGGGTGTGCTTAAATACAGGGGACAAACGACGTAGGGGTCCCCTGTACTTAAGCACAACCAGCACCGGGCTAGTCAGAACCAGCGGTGGTTGCCAAAATACGGGGGACAAACGACGTAGGGGTCCCCCGTATTCTGCGCAACCAGCTCTGGGCTCTGATCCGGTCCTGGTTCTGGAAATACAGGGGACAAAAAATTAGTAGGGTTCCCCTGTATGTTCCAGAACCAGCACTGGACTTTTTCTAGCGGGGGGCTGATGCCACAGCCAGGGGAGCCCTTTCACCGGGCCCCCCAGCCGCAGCATCAGCCCTGACCGCTAGTCAGCCCAGGCCGGGGATCCCTGGAGAGCTGGGGACCCCCCCAATAAAAGGGTCACCCTCTCCAGGGCACCCCAGGCCCAGGCTGATAGCCCGGGGCTATCCCCGCCACCCCAGGTGGCGGTGGGTGGCGGGTTGATTGTGTGGTGTGGTGTAAATAAAGAGTATCAAATATTGTCTTTACAAGTAGAGCTGCAAGTCCCAGCTAGCCTGCCCCGCATGCTGGTACTTGGAGAACCACAAGTACCAGCATGCAGGGCATTAAGGGCCCACTAGTACCTGTAGTTCACCTGTAAAAAAAATGTTTAAAAAAACACATGACACACACACCGTGACAGTATAAGTTTAATAAACATACATACACACACACATGTACACATACTCACCTATGTAACCTGTAGCATCGGTCCACTTGTCCGGTAAAGTATCCCTAGGGGACCTGTGAAAAAAAACATACTAACCATCTCCTATGCGAGGTTCTGTCCTCTTCGTTCCAAAGTAGGCATCCCCGGACTTGGCAAAAAAAACAAAATGAAAACGCGATCCACGAACTTAGTACCGTTCTATAGAACGGTACTTCCCGAATGAGAGCTTAGCGGCGGGGTATCACCATGGAAACCCCGCTGCTAAGCGTTCATTGGCTGAGAGAGGTCATCTCCCGTCTCTCAGCCAATGAACGGCTCCCTCCATTGTAGTCAATGATGGGAACCGCAGGGTAAACTTTAATAACCTTGGGGCTCCCACCTGGGCCTGGGCCTGGGGTGCCCTGGAGAGGGTGACCCCTTTATTGGGGGGGTCCCCAGCTCTCCATGGATCCCCGGCCTGGGCTGACTAGCGGTCAGGGCTGATGCTGCGGCTGGGGGGCCCGGTGAAAGGGCTCCCCTGGCTGTGGCATCAGCCCCCCGCTAGAAAAAGTCCAGTGCTGGTTCTGGAACATACAGGGGAACCCTACTCATTTTTTCCCCCTGTATTTCCAGGACCGGATCAGAGCCCAGAGCTGGTTGCGCAGAATATGGGGGACCCCTACGTCGTTTGTCCCCCGTATTTTGGCAACCAGCTCTGGTTCTGACTAGCCCGGTGCTGGTTGTGCTTAAGTACAGGGGACCCCTACGTCGTTTGTCCCCTATATTTAAGCACACCCAGCACTGGGTCACTAATGCCCGGGGCTGGTTGCTCTTTTTTGGGGGGGCAAGCCATTTTTTTCTTTTTTTTACACAGGTTTTTTTTTTTTTTACCACAGCAGCACAGACGGGTCTCACGGACCCGTCGGTGCTCTGTGTCAATTATACAGATGCAAGTAGCACGGATCTCCTGGTCCGTGCGTGCATCTGTGTCATTGAAATACACAGCAGCACAGACGGGTCTCACTGACCCATCTGTGCTCTGTGTCACTGTCAATCACACAGATGCATGTAGCACGGATCTCACGAGTCCGTGCTACATGCAAATGAGCACCATAATGCTGATTGGCTGAGAACCATGACAGACGGCTCTGTAAGCCAATCAGCACTTTGCCCATTAAAGGCAAAGGCATTTTTTTTTAAATGGCCGCTCGAGGCAAAACCTCGAGATCCGACAGCAGATCTCGAGGTTTTGCCTCGGGAGAGGGATCCGGGGCAGACAGGGAGATCCGAGCTTGGGCTTGGAACGCCCCTGGATCCCCGAAGTTCGGGTGGTTTCGGTTCTCAGGGAACCGAACCCGCTCATCCCTAATATATATATATATATATATATATATATACATACATACATACATACATACATACATACATAGACATATATATATATATATATATATGTCTATCTTACTGCTCTTTTTTGTTACACTATATTCTGATTTAGTTCAGGTGGTTTTACCTACATGCATATATACAGGTTGAGTCCCCATATCCAAATATTCCGAAATACGGAATATTCTGAAATACAGAATATTTTTAGCATGACTGAGAGAGTGAAACCTTTGCTTTCTGATGGTTCAATGTACACAAACTTTGTTTAAAGCACAAAATTATTAAAATGCAGTATAAAATAACCTTCAGGCTGTGTGAATAGGGTGTACATGAAACATAAATGAATTCCATGTATGTACACAAACTTTTTTTGATGCACAAAATTATTAAACATATTCTATAAAATGACCTGCAGGCTGTGCGTATAAGGTGTATATAATACATAAATCCATTCTGTGTTTAGATTTGGGTCCAATTCCCAAGACATTTCATTATGTTATGCAATTATTCCAAAATATGGAATATTCCATTATCCAAAATACCCCTGGTCCCAAGCATGTTGGATATGGGTGACGCAACCTGTATATATATATATATATATATATATATATATATGTATGTATATGTATATATATATATATATATATATATATATATATATATATATATGTATGTATGTATATATATATATGTATGTATGTATATATATATATATATATATATATATATATATATATATATGTATGTATGTATGTATATATATATATATATATATGTATGTATGTATGTATATATATATGTATGTATGTATATATATATATATATATATGTATGTATGTATATATATATATATATATATGTGTTAGGGGTGTGCACCACTTTTTGTGTTTTGGTTTTGGATCTGGATCTTTCTTTGTGTTTTGGATCTGGATTGGTTTTGCCAAAACCTGTGTTTTGGGTTCTGGGTTTTGTGTTTTGGATCTGTATTTTTTTTTTAAAAAGCATAAAAACAGCTAAAATCACAGAATGTGTTGGTTTTTCTGCTCCTATGCTATTATTAACCTCAATAACCTTAATTTCCACTAATTTCCAGTCTATTCTGAACACCTCACAATAGTGTTTTTATGTCCAAAAGGTTGCACCGAGGTAGCTGGATGACTATGCTAAGCGACACGAGTGGGCGGCACAAACACGTGACCCATCTAGGAGTGACACTGCAGTGGCAGACAGGATGGCAGTTTGAAAAACTAGGCCCCAAACTGTACATAATGCAAAGAAAAAAAAGAGGTGCAAGATGGAATTGTCCTTGGGCCCTCCCAACCCACCCTTATGTTGTATAAACAGGACATGCACACTTTAACAAACCAATCATTTCAGCGCCAGGGTCTGCCACACAACTGTGGCTGAAATGATTGGTTCGTTTGGGCCCCCACAAAACAAGCTGGCAATGAATCTGTCCCTGCACAAACTGGCTCTAAGGAGGCATGATGTCGTCCTCATCCTCCTCCTCATCCACCGATTCCTCACCCTCTTCTGTGTTGTGTACATCCTCATCCTCACAGAGTATTAACTCGTCCCCACTGGAATCCACCACCACAGGTCCCTCTGTACGTTCTGGAGGCTGGTCTCCCTGGAAGAGTTGATAAATCATTTTGATGAACATCATCTTCTCCACATTTTGTGGAAGCAACCTCCTACGCCTTTCGCTGACAAGGTTCCCGGCTGCACTAAACACTCTTTCAGAGTACACACTGGAGTGGGGGCAACTCAGGTAAAATAGAGCCAGTTTGTACAGGGGCCTCCAAATTGCCTCTTTTTCCTGCCAGTACAGGTACGGACTGTCTGACATGCCTACTTGGATGCTGTCACCGATGTAATCCTCCACCATTCTGTCAATGGTGACAGTATCATATGTAGTGACAGTAGACATGTCAGAAATTGTTGCCAGGTCCTTCAGTCCGGACCAGATGTCCAAACTTGGTCCTGCCTGCCCTGCATCACCGAGAGCGGGTTGCTTAGGATACCGAAGTTTTTTCCTGGCAGCCCAAGTTGCGGGAGAAAATGAAGAAGGTGCTGTTGACGTGTCACGTTCTGCTTCAGCTGACAGTGTTTTCACCAGCAGGTCTTTGCACCTCTGCAGGCTTGTGTCGGCCGGAAAGAGAGACACCACATAGGCTTTAAACCTAGGATCGAGCACGGTGGCCAAAATGTAGTGGTCTGATTTCAACAGATTGACCACCCTGGAATCCTGGCAAAGCAAATGAAGGGCTTCATCCACAAGTCCCACATGCCGAGCGGAATCGCTCCGTCTTAGCTCCTCCTTTGCCTATGTCATAGGTGGATGTATAGGCTTGAATGGCCTTTTGCTGCTCCTCCATCCTCTGAAGCATATAGAGGGTTGAGTTCCACCGCGTCACAACCTCTTGCTTCAGGTGATGGCGGAGCAGGTTCAAGAGTGTTTGCTGGCGCTCCAGTCTTCGGCACACAGTCGCTGAGTGGCGAAAGTGGCCAGAAATTTTTCGGGCCACCCAAAGCGTCTCCTGCATGCCCCTGTCGCTTTTCAGAAAATTCTGCACCACCAAGTTTATTGTGTGAGCAAAACATGGGACGTGCTGGAATTTGCCCAGATGTAATGCCCGCACAATATTGGTGGTGTTGTCAGATATCACAAATCCCCAGGAGAGTCTAAGTGGGGTAAGCCGATGATTTCCCTCAGTTTCTCTAAGAGGTTGCCGGCGGTGTGCCTCTTACTGAAACCGGTGATACACAGCGTAGCCTGCCTTGGAACAAGCTGGCGTTTCTGAGATGCTGCTACTGGTGACGCTGCTGCTGTTGCTGCGTAAGGCGATACATCTACCCAGTGGGCTGTCACAGTGATATAGTCCTTAGTCTGCCCTGTTCCACTTGTCCACATGTCCGTGGTTAAGTGGACATTGGGTACAACGGCATTTTTCAGGACACTGAGGACACTTTTTCTGACGTTTCTGTACAGTCTCGGTATCGCCTGCCTAGTGAAGTGGAATCTAGACGGGATTTGGAACCGGGACACATTACCTCCATCAATTGTCTAAATCCCACTGCACTAATGGCGGATACCGGACGCACGTCTAGCACCAACATAGCAGTCAAGGCCTCAGTTATACGTTTTGCTTCAGGATGACTGCTGTCGTACTTCATCCTCCTCGCTAAGGACTTTTGGAGAGTCAATTGTTTAGTAAAAGTAGTGGTGTTCCTACTTCCTCTCTGGGATGATGAACGACTCCCAACAGCAGCAACAGCAGCAGCGGCAGCAGGAGGCATAGCAATGCAGGATCCTCCGGAGGAATCCCGGATAGGAGAGTCAGTCATGCCAGTGACATGGCCTGCAGGACTACTTCCGATCCTGACTAAGGAGGAAATTGACGAGGAGGGAGTTGACGGTGTGGTTTGCAGGCGCTTGGATACAACAGGTCAACAGGATTTAGGTGTCCCTGGACTGCTTACGGCCTTAGCCAAAGTTTCTGAACTTGACAGTAACTTTTTATGAACGCGCTGCAGGTGCCGTATAAGGGAGGATGTTCCTAGGTGGTTAATGTCCCTACCCCTACTTATTTCACCTTTACATATGGCAAGACAGTTGTTGTCCAGATTTGGATAGAAATATTGCCAGACCAAAGAGGTGGAATGTTTGCTCTTCTGCCCAGGCATGACCGTGATGGGCTTTATCATCCCACAGACAACAACTGTCTCCCCCGGAGCCTGATTTAAAGAAACCACATCACCATCAGAATCCTCCTCACCAACTTCCTCCTCAACGCCAGCTACACCAGTATCCTCATCCTGTTGTACTTCAACAGTGACATCTTCCATTTGCATATCAGCAAGTGGACTGTGGGTGCTCCTTTCAGCACTTGCAGGGGGCGTGCAAATGGTGGAAAGAGCCACCTCTTCCCGTCCAGTGCTGGGAAGGTCAGGCATCGCAATCACCACCACACTTGGACTCTCCTTGGGGATTTGTGATATCTTCTTAGAACGCACAGTTCTTCGCTGTGCTTTTGCCAGCTTAACTCTTTTGATTTTTTTAGTGGGAGGAGGGCTTCCATCGTCATGTGAAGCTGAACCACTAGTCATGAACATAGGGAAAGACCTTTGCCATTCCTTGCAACTCCGTGTCGTAAATGGCATATTGGCAAGTTTACGTTTCTCTTCAGATGATTTAAATGTTTATTTCAAGGTCATTTTCCTGAACTTTGTCATTTGGGATTGTATGTGCCCTCTACTATGACATTGGGCATCGGCCTTGGCAGACGACGTTGATGGCATGTTATCGTCTATGTCATGACTAGTGGCAGCAGCTTCAGCGCTAGGAGGAAGTGGTTCTTGATCTTTCCCTATTTTATTTTTATCGGAGAAAGTTTGGTCCTCCATTTATGTTATATTGATATATACGTGCGGCTAAGGCGCACACAAACACAGAAAATAATTTTTTATTTTTGTTGGAGACTAGTGCACTTTGTGGGTTACACCACCCTTTAAGAAATGAGCCAGCCGGCCCTTTACTTATGGTACACAGGCGCACGCTTGGCGCTGCTCCTTTGTTGATGCACGTGCAGCCACAGTGCACACAATTCACAAACACAGACATTTTTTTTTATTTTGTTTGAAGTGTACTTTGGGGGTTACAGCACCCTTTAACAGTCAAGCCAGCCTGCCCTTTACTTATGACACAGGCGCACGCTTGGCACTACTTTATTGATGCACGTGCGGCTACTGCGCACACAATTCACAAACACAGAAAATATTTTTTTATTGGTTTGGAGTGTACTTTGGGGGTTACAGTACCCTTTAACAGACAAGCCAGCTGGCCCTTCACTTATGACACAGGCGCACGCTTGGCACTACTTTGTTGATGCACGTGCGGCTACTGCGCACATAATTCACAAACACAGAAAAAAATTTTTTTGCATTAGCACTTGGGGGGAGCACCCCTGACGGACAGAGCACCCCCTGGACAACACTACAGCACCCCTTTAGGACTGGGACACTGCACAGGACTTTGGAGTGGACACAGCCCCTATGGACAACTGACTGCACAACACAGTCCAGCCAGCCCCTATGGACTTTGAAGTAGTGGACACAGCCCCTATGGACAACAGCAGCACAGCACAACACAGCCAGCCCCTATGGACTTTGAAGTAGTGGACACAGCCCTTATGGACAACAGCAGCACAGTGCAGCACAACACTACTCTGCACTACACTACACTACACTACACAGCCCAGCCAGCCCTAACTCCCACCCTCCCTCTTCACTGTCCACAGCCGAGTGAGAAAATGGCGCCGACGCGGGTACCTTATATAGGATCCAAAACCCGCGAGATCCGGAAGGCGGGATGATGACGTTTTGCCTCGATTTCAGATCCGAGTCAGGCGGGAAAAGTCGAGCCTGACTCGGATCGGCCTCGGATCGGGGGGGCTCAGGGGGTTCGGATTTCAGAAATCCGAACCCGCTCACCCCTAATATATATATATATATATATATATATATATATATATATATATATAAATCCACTTGAGTCCACACTCATATCATCCACAGTTCAATGCTGGGGTAGCAACCTTAGCAAGCTCTTGAGCTCCAATAAATATCCAGAATGAAGGTGCACTCACCAGTCTTGTAGTTAAATCAGCAGGAATAGTTTATTCAAAAAACATCAGCCCAAAACATCAATGTTTCAGTCCCGGGGAACTGAAAAGTTGATGTTATGGGCTGATGTTTTTTGAATAAACTATTCCTGCTGATTTAACTACAAGACTGGTGAGTGCACCTTCATTATGGAGACGTGTGTGTGTGTAGAATATATATATATATATATAATATATATATATATATATATATTAGGGGTGAGCGGGTTCGGATTTCTGAAATCCGAACCCCCCCGAGCCCCCCTGATCCAAGTCCAATCCGAGTCAGGCTCGACTTTTCCCGCCTGACTCGGATCTGAAATCGAGGCAAAACGTCATCATCCCGCCTTCCGAGTCTCGCGGGTTTTGGATCCTATATAAGGTACCCGCGTCGGCGCCATTTTCTCACTCGGCTGTGGACAGTGAAGAGGGAGGGTGGGAGTTAGGGCTGTGTAGTGTAGTGTAGTGTAGTGCTGCTGTTGTCCACTACTTCAAAGTCCATAGGGGCTGGCTGGACTGTGTTGTGCAGTCAGTTCTCCATAGGGGCTGTGTCCACTCCAAAGTCCTGTGCAGTGTCCCAGTCCTAAAGGGGTGCTGTAGTGTTGTCCAGGGGGTGCTCTGTCCATCAGGGGTGCTCCCCCCAAGTGCTAAAAAAATAATATATTTTCTGTGTTTGTGAATTGTGTGCGCAGTAGCCGCACGTGCATCAACAAAGTAGTGCCAAGCGTGCGCCTGTGTCATAAGTAAAGGGCCGGCTGGCTTGACCGTTAAAGGGTGCTGTAACCCCCGAAAGTACACTCCAGTCCAAACCAAAAAAAAATTATTTTCTGTGTTTGTGAATTGTGTGCGCAGTAGCCGCACGTGCATCAACAAAGTAGTGCCAAGCGTGCGCCTGTGTCATAAGTAAAGGGCCGGCTGGCTTGACCGTTAAGGGTGCTGTAACCCCCGAAAGTACACTCCAGTCCAAACCAAAAAAAAAATTATTTTCTGTGTTTGTGAATTGTGTGCGCAGTAGCCGCATGTGCATCAACAAAGTAGTGCCAAGCGTGCGCCAGTGTCATAAGTAAAGGGCCGGCTGGCTTGATTGTTAAGGGTGCTGTAACCCCCGAAAGTACACTCCAGTCCAAACCAAAAAAAAAATTATTTTCTGTGTTTGTGAATTGTGTGCGCAGTAGCCGCACGTGCATCAACAAAGTAGTGCCAAGCGTGCGCCTGTGTCATAAGTAAAGGGCCGGCTGGCTTGACCGTTAAAGGGTGCTGTAACCCCCAAAGTACACTCCAGTCCAAACCAAAAAAAAAATTATTTTCTGTGTTTGTGAATTGTGTGCGCAGTAGCCGCACGTGCATCAACAAAGTAGTGCCAAGCGTGCGCCTGTGTCATAAGTAAAGGGCCGGCTGGCTTGACCGATAAAGGGTGCTGTAACCCCCGAAAGTACACTCCAGTCCAAACCAAAAAAAAATTATTTTCTGTGTTTGTGAATTGTGTGCGCAGTAGCCGCACGTGCATCAACAAAGTAGTGCCAAGCGTGCGCCTGTGTCATAAGTAAAGGGCCGGCTGGCTTGACCGTTAAAGGGTGCTGTAACCCCCAAAGTACACTCCAGTCCAAACCAAAAAAAAAATTATTTTCTATGTTTGTGAATTGTGTGCGCAGTAGCCGCACGTGCATCAACAAAGTAGTGCCAAGCGTGCGCCTGTGTCATAAGTAAAGGGCCGGCTGGCTTGACCGTTAAGGGTGCTGTAACCCCCGAAAGTACACTCCAGTCCAAACCAAAAAAAAATTATATTCTGTGTTTGTGAATTGTGTGCGCAGTAGCCGCACGTGCATCAACAAAGTAGTGCCAAGCGTGCGCCTGTGTCATAAGTAAAGGGCCGGCTGGCTTGACCGTTAAAGGGTGCTGTAACCCCCGAAAGTACACTCCAGTCCAAACCAAAAAAAAATTATTTTCTGTGTTTGTGAATTGTGTGCGCAGTAGCCGCACGTGCATCAACAAAGTAGTGCCAAGCGTGCGCCTGTGTCATAAGTAAAGGGCCGGCTGGCTTGACCGTTAAGGGTGCTGTAACCCCCGAAAGTACACTCCAGTCCAAACCAAAAAAAAAATTATTTTCTGTGTTTAGCCGCACGTATATATCAAATCGATATAACATAAATGGAGGACCAAACTTTCTCCGATAAAAATAAAATAGAGAAAGATCAAGAACCACTTCCTCCTAGTGCTGAAGCTGCTGCCACTAGTCATGACATAGACGATAACATGCCATCAACGTCGTCTGCCAAGGCCGATGCCCAATGTCATAGTAGAGGGCACATACAATCCCAAATGGCAAAGTTCAGGAAAATGACCTTGAAAAAGACATTTAAATCAGCTGAAGAGAAACGTAAACTTGCCAATATGCCATTTACGACACGGAGTGGCAAGGAACGGCTAAGGTCGATCCCTAGTATGTTCATGACTAGTGGTTCAGCTTCACATGACGATGGAAGCCCTCCTCCCACTAAAAAAATCAAAAGAGTTAAGCTGGCAAAAGCACAGCGAAGAACTGTGCTTTCTAAGAAGATATCACAAATCCCCAAGGAGAGTCCAAGTGTGGTGGTGGTTGCGATGCCTGACCTTCCCAGCACTGGACGGGAAGAGGTGGCTCTTTCCACCATTTGCACGCCCCCTGCAAGTGCTGAAAGGAGCACCCACAGTCCACTTGCTAATATGCAAATTGAAGATGTCACTGTTGAAGTACAACAGGATGAGGATACTGGTGTAGCTGGCGCTGAGGAGGAAGTTGGCGAGGAGGATTCTGATGGTGATGTGGTTTGTTTAAATCAGGCTCCGGGGGAGACAGTTGTTGTCCGTGGGATGAAAAAGCCCATCACGGTCATGCCTGGGCAGAAGAGCAAACATTCCACCTCTTTGGTCTGGCAATATTTCTATCCAAATCCGGACAACAACTGTCTTGCCATATGTACCATATGTAAAGGTGAAATAAGTAGGGGTAGGGACGTCAACCACCTAGGAACATCCTCCCTTATACGGCACCTGCAGCGCGTTCATAAAAAGTTACTGTCAAGTTCAGAAACTTTGGCTAAGACCGTAAGCAGTCCAGGGACACCTAAATCCCGTTGTCCTGTTGTATCCAAGCGCCTGCAAGCCACACCGTCAACTCCCTCCTCGTCAATTTCCTCCTTAGTCAGGATCGGAAGTAGTCCTGCAGGCCATGTCACTGGCATGACTGACTCTCCTATCCGGGATTCCTCTGGAGGATCCTGCATTGCTACGCCTACTGCTGCCGCTGCTGCTGTTGCTGCTGCTGGGAGTCGTTCATCATCCCAGAGAGGAAGTAGGAACACCACTACTTTTACTAAACAATTGACCCTCCAACAGTCCTTAGCAAGGAGGATGAAGTACGACAGCAGTCATCCTGAAGCAAAACGTATAACTGAGGCCTTGACTGCTATGTTGGTGTTAGACGTGCGTCCGGTATCCGCCATTAGTGCAGTGGGATTTAGACAATTGATGGAGGTAGTGTGTCCCCGGTTCCAAATCCCGTCTAGATTCCACTTCACTAGGCAGGCGATACCGAGACTGTACAGAAACGTCAGAAAAAGTGTCCTCAGTGTCCTGAAAAATGCCGTTGTACACAATGTCCACTTAACCACGGACATGTGGACAAGTGGAACAGGGCAGACTAAGGACTATATGACTGTGACAGCCCACTGGGTAGATGTATCACCTTACGCAGCAACAGCAGCAGCGTCACCAGTAGCAGCATCTCAGAAACGCCAGCTTGTTACAAGGCAGGCTACGCTGTGTATCACCGGTTTCAGTAAGAGGCACACCGCCGACAACCTCTTAGAGAAACTGAGGGAAATCATCGCCCAGTGGCTTACCCCACTTAGACTCTCCTGGGGATTTGTGATATCTGACAACGCCACCAATATTGTGCGGGCATTACATCTGGGCAAATTCCAGCACGTCCCATGTTTTGCTCACACAATAAACTTGGTGGTGCAGAATTTTCTGAAAAGCGACAGGGGCGTGCAGGAGACACTTTGGGTGGCCCGAAAAATTTCTGGCCACTTTCGCCACTCAGCGACTGCGTGCCGAAGACTGGAGCGCCAGCAAACACTCTTGAACCTGCCCCGCCATCACCTGAAGCAAGAGGTTGTGACGCGGTGGAACTCAACCCTCTATATGCTTCAGAGGATGGAGGAGCAGCAAAAGGCCATACAAGCCTATACATCCACCTATGACATAGGCAAAGGAGGGGGTATGCACCTGACTCAAGCGCAGTGGAGAATGATTTCCGTGTTGTGCAAGGTTCTCCAGCCCTTCGAACTTGCCACACGTGAAGTCAGTTCAGACACAGCCAGCTTGAGTCAGGTCATTCCCCTCATCAGGCTTTTGCAGAAGCAGCTGGAGAAAGTGAAGGAGGAGCTAAGATGGAGCGATTCCGCTCGGCATGTGGGACTTGTGGATGAAGCCCTTCATTCGCTTTGCCAGGATTCCAGGGTGGTCAATCTGTTGAAATCAGACCACTACATTTTGGCCACCGTGCTCGATCCTAGGTTTAAAGCCTAGGTGGTGTCTCTCTTTCCGGCTGACACAAGCCTGCAGAGGTGCAAAGACCTGCTGGTGAACACACTGTCAGCTGAAGCGGAACGTGACACGTCAACGGCTCCTTCTTCATTTTCTCCCGCAACTGGGGCTGCCAGGAAAAAACTTAGGTATCCTAAGCAACCCGCTGGCGGTGATGCAGGGCAGGCAGGACCAAGTTTGGACATCTGGTCTGGACTGAAGGACCTGGCAACAATTTCTGACATGTCTACTGTCACTGCATATGATACTGTCACCATTGACAGAATGGTGGAGGATTACATCGGTGACAGCATCCAAGTAGGCATGTCAGACAGTCCATACCTGTACTGGCAGGAAAAAGAGGCAATTTGGAGGCCCCTGTACAAGCTGGCTCTATTTTACCTGAGTTGCCCCCCCTCCAGTGTGTACTCCGAAAGAGTGTTTAGTGCAGCCGGGAACCTTGTCAGCGAAAGGCGTAGGAGGTTGCTTCCTCAGAATGTGGAGAAGATGATGTTCATCAAAATGAATTATCAGCTCTTCCAGGGAGACCAGCCTCCAGAAGGTACAGAGGGACCTGTGGTGGTGGATTCAAGTGGGGACGAGTTAATACTTTGTGAGGATGAGGATGTACACACTGAAGAGGGTGAGGAATCGGTGGATGAGGAGGATGAGGATGACATCTTGCCTCCGTAGAGCCAGTTTGTGCAGGGACACATTAATTGCCAGCTTGTTTTGTGGGGGCCCAAACGAACCAATCATTTCAGCTACAGTTGTGTGGCAGACCCTGGCGCTGAAATGATTGATTTGTTAAAGTGTGCATGTCCTGTTTATACAACATAAGGGTGGGTGGGAGGGCCCAAGGACAATTCCATCTTGCACTTCTTTTTTTTCTTTGCATTATGTACAGTTTGGGGCCTAGTTTTTCTAACTGCCATCCTGTCTGCCACTGCAGTGTCACTCCTAGATGGGTCACGTGTTTGTGCCGCCCACTCGTGTCGCTTAGCATAGTCATCCAGCTACCTCGGTGCAACCTTTTGGACATAAAAACACTATTGTGAGGTGTGAGGTGTTCAGAATAGACTGGAAATGAGTGGAAATTAAGGTTATTGAGGTTAATAATAGCATAGGAGCAGAGAAACCAACAAATTCTGTGATTTTAGCTGTTTTTATGCTTTTTTTAAAAAAAATACAGATCCAAAACACAAAACCCAGAACCCAAAACACGGAAGGGTGGTTTTGGCAAAACCAATCCAGATCCAAAACACGAAGAAAGATCCAGATCCAAAACCAAAACACAAAACACGAAAAGTGGCCGGTGCACACCCCTAATATATATATATATATATATATATATATATACAACATAAAAGGGTTACAATGGCGGCACTCATGGGTCCTTTAAGAGAAGAATCACTCTAACAAGCTGTGTCAATCTTTGCTCAACGTTTCAGTCACATAGATCTTTATCAAGAATTTGCTAAAGGTCTATGTGACCGAAACGTTGAACTAGGATTGACACAGCTTGTCAGAGTGATTCTTCTTTTAAAGCATCGTTGAGTGCTGCCATTGTACCCCTTTCTGTTGTCTGCATAAGGTTATTCATTAACCTTTAGGAGGGCTCCTGGGCATTTTGCTTACCTGTTACAGTGGAGTGCCAGTATTTTGATTTGATATAGATATATACACAAAAAACTAATTGATAGAAGTTGGCACTCATCGTTGCATACAACATCTTGCCTGGGTGCCCCCAAATCCAACCAGGTATGTAGCAGCAAAAAGTTATGTGGCACTCACAGGACTTAATGAAGGAAGTATAGACAGGTGTCTAGCACCTAATCACCGGAACTGTATCCAGCAAAGAATACAGTTCCAGTGATAATGTACTAGATACCTGTCTATACTTTCTTCATTAAGTCCTGCGGGTGCCACATAACTTTTTTGATGATATATACACCCTCAGTAGCTCCCCCCACAGTTCCTGAAACTATTTTTCCTCGCCCTCACCCATTGGCCACCCCTGCAGGTATAGCATCTTTCACAGGGTTTTTTTTGCCCTGGTGGTAACCCCTAGAGCAGTGGTTCCCAAACTGTGTGCCATGGCACCCTGGGGTGTCTCAAGGCACTTGCAGGGGTGCCACAGGTTGGTGATCAAGCACTGAATAAAATGATTTTTATTCTGTGTGATAGGCAAAACAAACAACAAAATACAGGGCGCTTTAAGAAGGTCCAAATATGTAGTAATGGTACACCAGTGATATATATGCCCTCAGCGCTGCAGGTCCAAAGAAACCTACTGTGAAGGTTCCAGAAAAATAGAAACAAACAAATACAAATAAGACTTGCGCTGCTGATGTATAATAGATCACTGTTTAATAATAAGTTCCACAAGGGAATATCAAAGTATAGAATTCACAATAAAACACATAAATAAAAATAAATGATATTACATGGGTATATAAAAAGATCTACACGTGTAGAATAGTAAGAACAAGTTTGAAACTAAATCAAATAGAGAGATATAAAGTATCAAAATAAAACCATAATGGGAAACAATGTGTCGTTTCCTAAAAAAAACAGCTGGTGACTAAAAAAGAGGATGATTGAAGTTCCTTTTAAACAAGTGATGGGCCTCCTTGGCACAACATAGTCAGTTGGAGGTTTAAAGGTATTCCCTAATTAAGGGCACAATTCCTCAATTAGCACACTGAATGTTCCCGCTGGTAGTATGCAAAAATAGTAAGTATATACTCACAATGAGGTGGACAAATCCTGAATGATTTCCTAAATAAGGCACAAACTTCAATAGGTATGTATAAAGTCCCGTAGATGATATGCAAAAATCACAGGTGCAGTTCAAAAAAACCGGCAATGGCAACTGGAGCAGCCGGACACTCCGGTGTCTCTGGAAGTCAGGTATCAAAGAAGCCCTTAACGCGTTTCGTCACGCTCATGTGACTTTCTCAAAAGGTGTCGCTTCAGACCACGGATATGCCTTATATATAAATCCCATTCAATAGTAGCAGGTGAAGGAATAAATTAATCAGAACGAAGGTAATAGTTCTTCTTAAAGGGACATAGAATGATGATAACATAGTAAACATTCACAGACTAATATTGTAGTGAAAAATATATATACTAACAGATATTAACTAGAATAAAAATAAAAAATAAAATATTATAAATACTAATCATAACAAAAATTATATACATCTACACATATATGCATGTATGCATGTATGTGTAATGACACAATATTAATAACACTGTAGGAGAATATAGTAGATATAATAATAATAAGGGTACATTAAGAAGAGAAGTCAAGTAGAAAGACCACAATATCAATATGAGGGAAGGAGGAAGATCATAATTAGTATCTATTTAAATGGTCAAAATTACATAGTGTAGTATGACCAACAGCTTATCGTTAGATCTGACACAATTAATTTAAATTAAATACAATTAATATACAATAAGTATATAATAGTATCGTATCCCTACAGTAATTACAATAAATGGTACACATAAACCAGTTATACTTAACTTCAGGTGTACCATATATGTATCCAATAAGGAAAAGACATCTAATTCAATCCACATAAAAAGAGATAATCAAATATCAATATACAAAAGAAAGAAATAAATGAGGAAAATAAATAAAAAATCTGTATATTTTATAGAGAAACAAATCTACAAGGAAAACCATTTCATGGTGTCCCCTAAAGGGATGCATTAAAACAGATCCACAACACATATTAGGGATCAAATTCTATACATTCATTTAGTCCCTCGGGAACGAGGGTCCTAAGTTTATGTATCCAGAAATTTTCCCTGGTACATAATCGTTTGAATCTGTCACCTCCACGGGAGGTGGGTTTGATCCATTCTATTCCTACCAAAGTTAGTCCATGTGGGTTATGAAAGTCTACAAAGTGTCTGGAGAGCCCATGAGTACAAAGACCCCTTATAATGTTCCTTCTGTGTTCAAGGAATCTTGTTTTGAGACAACGTGAAGTTCTGCCTACCTACATTAATTTGCACTTACAGATCAACACATATATAACATATGTGGACTTGCAGTTAATATGTGACTGTATCTCAAACGATTCATCGTCGTTTGAAGTTTTAAAGAAATGTGTTTTATTCTTAATAAAAGAGCATGTTATACAATTTGTTGACCCACAGGCAAGGCAGTTGTTAAGGAATTCCTTTTATCTATAAAATAGCTTTGTGTTAATCGATCTTTGAGATATCTGATTTTTTAAACACAACTGATGGTTTATTTGAGAGACAAGAATTTAGTATATTATCAGTTTGAAGTATACTATGATTCCTCATTATAATGTTCTTAATTTTGCTAGATGCAACGTTGTACTTAGAAATAAAGATAGGTTGGTCTAAATTGAAAGTAGACTTTTTGCTCTTATATTGTAGTAAGTCATCTCTATTTAGATCCCTGGTTTCCTTAAGTGCTGTATCTAAAAGAGATACAGGATATCCTTTAGATCTAAAGCTATCATACAATTCTCCTGCCTGCTCTTCAAAGATGTCATTGTTAGTGCAATTTCTGCGGATGCGTCTTAATTGGCCCCGGGGTATATTGGTAATCCAGGGCCTATGATGTGAGCTTTTGAAATGTAAAAAATTGAAGTTATCTACTTCTTTCCTGAAGGTTCTACATATAATGGCATCATTTTCTATGGACAGTGAAATATCGAGGAACGAAATATTTTCTTTGTGTACATAGGTAGTGAATTTCAAATTAAAATCATTGCTATTAAGTGTGTCAGTGAAACGTGAACAAAACTCATGTGTGTCTCCATCAAAAATAAAAAACAAATCATCTATATATCGGCCGTAAAGGACGAGGTCCACGCCCAAGCTCCCCCCCCAAATGTGCGCGTCCTCAAACGCGCCCATATAGATGTTGGCAAAGCTGGGCGCGAACCTCATCCCCATCGCCGTTCCGAGGGTCTGTAAGTAAAAAACGTGATCAAAGATAAAATAATTATGTGATAATATAAACTCAATAGAGTCCAAAATAAATTTGCGCAAAATAAATTCGCGCAAGGAGGCTTATTACCTGTTTAAAATATCCTCAGTCATTTTCCTTGTTGCATATTTACACAGTGTGCCAATTGAGGATCTGTGCCCTTATTTAGGGATCACCTTTAAATCTCCAACAGACTCTGTTGTGCCAAGGAGGCCCATCACTTGTATAAAAGGAACTTCAATCATCCTCTTTTTTTGTCACCAGCTGTTTTTTTTAGGAAACACATTGTTTCCCATTATGGTTTTATTTTGATACTTTATATCTCTCTATTTGATTTAGTTTCAAACTTGTTCTTACTATTCTACACGTGTAGATCTTTTTATATACCCATTTAATATCATTTATTTTTATTTATGTGTTTTATTGTGAATTCTATACTTTGATATTCCCTTGTGGAACTTATTATTAAACAGTGATCAGCATCAGCAGCGCAAGTCTGATACATCGATATTACATTGGATTTGAACATCAAAAACACAGCGCTGTATGGTCTAACACGGTGGTTATATACCATTACTACATATTTGGACCTTCTTAAAGCGCCCTGTATTTTGTTGTTTGTTGTTCCTAGAATTTTTAACTGTTCAAACAGGGCTGCATTTTGAAACGTCCTTTAAGTGATTGTTGCTACATTATGGCAGATCTCACTTGTTTTTCAGAAAGAGTGAGAAGGAGACAAAAATAATTGGTTGATCTTAATGATGAATCCAGCCCTAATACTGACTTTAGGGATGACATTAGTAGCGAAAGAGATTTTAATACTTTATTTTTTAAATTAGAAGATCTTCTTAAAGCAGAGACACATCATTGGTAGGATGTGACCACATTACAAAAATATGTTAAAGCTAGGAAAATTCCTAGAGGTCTCAGGATTTTCAAAGCTTTATCCTTTATTGACAATATTGAACTAACAGAAAAATGGGAAGGCTTCCTAGATAATTGTTCCTTCACACTCATGGAACTTTTAATATCCTATAGAAAAGAAAAAATAGAAACTATAGTAAAAGAAATTGAGGATACTAAAAGCTTTAGAAATTTTTTCTGTACATCCTTGTTATAAGAAGAGAGATATAGAGATTAACTTGAAGATAGAGGAATTTGAAAAAGAAATTATTGAAGGGAAAAATAAGAAATTTAATCGCGATCTAGATGACTATCGAAGAAACAAAGTAAGGACTTACAATAAAAAATATCCTCAACCAGGAAGGTCACATAGTAGATCAGACTGGATAAATAAGAACCATAAATATCCTTATCAAGATCAGGGACCTGACAACCAGCGTTCTCAATATAAATGGTCAGCTAGATGAGATAGGTCTCCCCTTGATTACAAGAAACATTCAAATAAAAGGGATGATGTAAGGAGGGCCAGAATGTCTACCGATAGAGTATCACCAGGCAGGTCTGAAAATTTATACCCAAGGTATAATGAGGAATTTAATAATAAACCATTATTTTCTCAACAAAGTACCAGACCTAAAACATTTAATCAAGGTGGTCAGTCTAATCATTTGAATACACAGAGACAGACCTCTTTTTTAGAGGAGAGACCTTTGAGAACCCACCACCCATATCTACCGCAAAGGAATCGATACGATATCCTGAGAGTGGAAGCTCCAAAAAGAAGAAGAGAACAAAGCCCAGAGGCTGTAGAGGAGGCTTTGGAATACAGAAAAAGAAAAGATATAAGAACATAAAAGGGTCAAATATATATAATCTATCATCTAAACATCTCAATTCATATGCTATTAGTTTGTTAGAGAAAGGTCTTAAATTTGCCCCCACCAAACCTCCTGATTTTTTTCATCTATTTGTTGAATTGAATAGATATACAAGGAGTCTTACTAGGAAAAGATATTTCGCTACATAAAAATTAAACAGCAAAGGTATAGTAGGGAATAGTGTAATTTTAGATGATACAGACAAAGATACTCTTGACATTCTAGAATCTCTACAATTCGAAGGCACTTTAACAGAAAGTGACGTAAATTTTTTTGATGTGGATAGATCTGGAAATGAGAGAAATAAGTTTAAATTGAAATCAAATTTTTTTCCATATCATTATAGAAGCAACCAGATCAATATATTCTATAAGAAAACTTTAGACGAATTTAATACACTTTGTAAAAAGGAACAAAAACTTTTTAAGTATAGAAATTTGTCTAAGAGTGAAAGAGAGGCTTTAAAAAGCTTGGCCTCTGACCCCTCCCTTGTCATCAACCCTGCTGACAAGGGAGGAGGCATTGTGATACAAGACACTAATGACTATGTCATAGAAGCTATTAGACAATTGAATGATCCGATTACCTACCAAGTCCTTAAAATAGACCCTACAGGGGATTTTGCTTTGAGGTTGAAAAATCTAGTGGAGAAGGCTAGAGTTGATGGCATTATCACTTTGGATGAATTACATTATTTAGTTCCCAAACACCCTATCACTCCTACCTATTATCACCTTCCTAAAATACATAAATCACTTAATGCACCTCCTGGATGTCCAATTATTTCTGATGTTGGGTCCCTCACTGCTAATTTATCACATTTTGTTGATTATTTTTTACAACCACTCGCAGTCTCTCAACAGTCACATATTAGAGATACCACTACCTTTCTGAATCTTATCTCCAAAATCAAGTGGAAAAAATCATATTTTTTTGTTACGAGTGATGTACAAGCACTCTATTCTAATATTCCACACCACAAAGGCATTGAGGCAGTGAGAAAACATTTGGAATGCTCTTTAGATGTGACGGAGGAACTGCGCAAATTTATTTTGGACTCTATTGAGTTTATATTATCACATAATTATTTTATCTTTGATCATGTTTATTACTTACAGATCCTCGGAACGGTGATGGGGACGAGGTTCGCGCCCAGCTTCGCCAACATCTATATGGGCGCGTTTGAGGACGTGCACATTTGGGGGGGAGCTTGGGCGTGGACCTCATCCTTTACGGCCGATATATATAGACGATTTGTTTTTTATTTTTGATGGAGACACACATGAGTTTTGTTCACGTTTCACTGACACACTTAATAGCAATGATTTTAATTTGAAATTCACTACCTATGTACACAAAGAAAATATTTCGTTCCTCGATATTTCACTGTCCATAGAAAATGATGCCATTATAGCTAGAATCTTCAGGAAAGAAGTAGATAACTTCAATTTTTTACATTTCAAAAGCTCACATCATAGGCCCTGGATTACCAATATACCCCGGGGCCAATTAAGACGCATCCGCAGAAATTGCACTAACAATGACATCTTTGAAGAGCAGGCAGAAGAATTGTATGATAGCTTTAGATCTAAAGGATATCCTGTATCTCTTTTAGATACAGCACTTAATGAAACCAGGGATCTAAATAGAGATGACTTACTACAATATAAGAGCCAATAGTCTACTTTCAATTTAGACCAACCTATCTTTATTTCTAAGTACAGCGTTGCGTCTAGCAAAATTAAGAACATTATAATGAGGAATGATAGTATACTTCAAACTGATAATATACTAAATTCTTGTCTCTCAAATAAACCATCAGTTGTGTTTAAAAAATCACATAATCTCAAAGATCGATTAACACAGCTTTTTTATAGATAAAAGGAATTCCTTAACAACTGCCTTGCCCTCACAATTATCTTGGTTACCAAGCAATGTAAATGGTTGCTATAAATGTGGGTCAACAAATTGTATAACATGCTCTTTTATTAAGAATAAAACACATTTCTTTAAAACTTCAAACGACAATGAATCGTTTGAGATACAGTCACATATTAACTGCAAGTCCACATATGTTATATATGTGTTGATCTGTAAGTGCTAATTAATGTAGGTAGGCAGAACTTCACGTTGTCTCTAAACAAGATTCCTTGAACACAGAAGGAACATTATAAGGGGTCTTTGTACTCATGGGCTCTCCAGACACTTTGTAGACTTTCATGGTAATAACCCACATGGACTATCTTTGGTAGGAATAGAATGGATCAAACCCACCTCCCGTGGAGGTGACAGATTCAAACGATTATGTACCAGGGAAAATTTCTGGATACATAAACTTAGGACCCTCGTTCCCGAGGGACTAAATGAATGTCTAGAATTTGATCCCTAATATGTCTTGTGGATCTGTTTTAATGCATCCCTTTAGGGGACACCATGAAATGGTTTTCCTTGTAGATTTGTTTCTCTATCAAATATACAGATTTTTTATTTATTTTCCTCATTTATTTATTTCTTTTGTATATTGATATTTGATTATCTCTTTTTATGTGGATTGAATTAGATGTCTTTTCCTTATTGGATACATATATGGTACACCTGAAGTTAAGTATAACTGGTTTATGTGTACCATTTATTGTAATTACTGTAGGGATACAATACTATTATATACTTATTGTATATTAAATGTATTTAATTTAAATTAATTGTGTCAGATCTAACGATAAGCTGTTGGTCATACTACACTATGTAATTTTGACCATTTAAATAGATAATAATTATGATCTTCCTCCTTCCCTCATATTGATATTGTGGTCTTTCTACTTGACTTCTCTTCTTAATGTACCCTTATTATTATTATACAGTATCTACTATATTCTCCTACAGTGTTATTAATATTGTGTCATTACATATACATGCATATATGTGTAGATGTATATAATTTTTGTTATGATTAGTATTTATAATATTTTATTTTTATTCTAGTTAATATCTGTTAGTATATATATTTTTCACTACAATATTAGTCTGTGAATGTTTACTATGTTATCATCATTCTATGTCCCTTTAAGAAGAACTATTACCTTCGTTCTGATTAATTCATTCCTTCACCTGCTACTATTGAATGGGATTTATATATAAGGCATATCCGTGGTCTGAAGCCACACCTTTTGAGAAAGTCACGTGAGTGTGACGAAACGTGTTAAGGGCTTCTTTGATACCTGGCTTCCAGAGACACCGGAGTGTCCGGCTGCTCCAGTTGCCATTGCCGGTTTTTTTGAACTGCACCTGTGCCGTGGAGACAAGCGGATTACCTTGGTCCCATTCTTGGAGACTGCATTTTTCTGTCACTGCACTTGATTGTCCACTCGTCCCATCTGGACCCACACCGGACTCCAGCACAGTTGTTCCATCACTCACTGATCTCCGAGGACGCTCGGATCGATCTGGTGTACCTCCGTACAGTCGTCTGCCATTCCATGTGCTCCATCTACAGCGCAGACCTTACAAGTTTGCGTTGAACACCGGGGACAAACGGCATTATCATTACTCTAAGATTCATTCATCTAACTGTGAGTTGATTTTTGCATATCATCTACGGGACTTTATACATATCTATTGAAGTTTGTGCCTTATTTAGGAAATCATTCAGGATTTGGCCACCTCATTGTGAGTGTATACTTACTATTTTTGCATACTACCAGCGGGAACATTCAGTGTGCTAATTGAGGAATTGTGCCCTTAATTAGGGAATACCTTTAAACCTCCAACTGACTATGTTGTGGCAAGGAGGCTTATTACCTGTTTAAAATATCCTCAGTCATTTTCCTTGTTGCATATTTACACAGTGGGAACATTCAGTGTGCCAATTGAGGATCTGTGCCATTATTTAGGGATCACCTTTAAATCTCCAACAGACTCTGTTGTGCCAAGGAGGCCCATCACTTGTTTAAAAGGAACTTCAATCATCCTCTTTTTTAGTCACCAGCTGGTTTTTTTAGGAAACGACACATTGTTTCCCATTATGGTTTTATTTTGATACTTTATATCTCTCTATTTGATTTAGTTTCAAACTTGTTCTTAAGCACAATTTACTTAATTTAAGTTTTACTGAATTTCTCAACAAGAAACTTTTTGTCCAGGGGTGCCATGGAAGAAATACTGATACCCTAGGGTGCCATGATTCGAAAAAGTTTGGGAACCACTGCCCTAGCGGAAAAAAGAACTGCAAACGTAAGATTAGTTTTCAACCTTTTGTCTAGAATTGTAACTCCTGATGAATATACAGTCCTTAACAGAGAATTATCCTTCGTCCCCACTAACCATCCAAACCTCTACAAATCTAAAATAGATCTCTATAAATTGAATTGAAATTGCGAATAAAATAAACTTTACTAATAAGGAGGACAATCTTGATGAAAAACTACCCTTTTACATGAAATCAGCGTTTGAACCACAGTCTCAAAATCAAGCAAAAAAGTACTTTACTTCACGTATGGAAAATGATATCGAACAGTTGACAAGTACACGTAAGGCGTCTAAAATTAATTTTACAGCTAATGAGAAAAAAGCATTAATAGATCTTGGCACTTATCAGGACTTAGTGATTTGCCCTGGCCTATAAAGGCATAGTAGTGCAGGATATCACTATGTATAGAGAAGAAGCCTATAGATAACTGTCTGATGGAAACGTTTATGTGAAATGATCTAAAGATCCAATGGAGACTTTTAATAAGGAATTGGACATCATTCTCAATCAAGCAGTGGATTTACAAATTATTTCTAAAAAAAATGAAAGGCACATACGATGGAATGGTACATACGATGGAATGGTACATACGATGGAATGGTACATACGATGGAATGGTACATATGATGGAATGGTACATACGGTGGAATGGTACATATGATGGAATGGTACATACGATGGAATGGTACATATAATGGAATGGTACATACGATGGAATGGCCAATGACACCAGTCTTATTACACCATACCAAAACTGCACAAAAACTTACAAGTAAAACCAAGGAGGCCAATCATAGCTGACAAAAATTATTTGGATTATGTAATGGCTCAATATTTGGATTACTTCTTGCAACCAGTGGTGCAAAACCAGACTACCTTTCTAGAGGATACCACAATCTTTCTTTTGAAACAAAGATCTATCACAAGTGGCAGAAGGAACACTATTGTGCACTATTGAGTGGTGAATCTGTACACTTCTATCCCATACTAGGGGATTAGAGGCTGTTCACAGATCATTAACAAATAACAGCATGTATAAGGGTCCAGATATAGATTATGTTTTCATGTCTCTATTGGAAATTACACTTACAAGAAATCACTTCTTATTTGATTCCAGGCAGTGGCATTTCTATAATGGGTGCAGTGTGTGCGGGCACACGGGCCCCTGGGTCCAAGGGGGCCCTGCACCGCACACACTGCACCCATATTTTTTTTAAACTTACCTGTCTGAGGTCCCACGTCGTGTGTCACTGCTGCTCAGAACACCAGAAAAATGGCCGACGTGGCCATTTTCCAGTGTTCTTCGCATGTGCAGTAGACTCTGGGCACTAGAGTGTGCCTGGAGTCTACTGAACATGCACAGAACGCCGGAAAATGGCCGCCCGGAGTCTACTAATGCTCCGGTGGCTGGCTAGCCGTGTCAGTCAGCTGCCAGCCACCAGGGAGAGAGGAGGGGGTTCCGCATGGAGTGCACATGGGCCCCCTCCTCTCTTAAAATTCCCCTGATTCCAGGCTTTATCTACAATGGTCAAGTTGTGCTTTGGGGTCCTGCATAGCCCCTAGCTCTGCCAATATTTGTATGGCCGCTGTTGAGAATGATTTATTTTTACAGACCCTAATACATCAAGGTCCACTAAATATGATTGTCAGTACATACATATTCCTGAACAAAGGGCCTGATTCAGACCCACTCACGAGCGGCTGTCCGCTCGCAAGTGGGTCGATGGTGTGCACTGCGCATGCGCACGACGGAGGGAGCTCCGTCGTGCGCATGCGCGAGATGCGACGAGCGAAGGACTTTCCTTCGCTCGTAGTGTCTGATCAAAGGGGGCGTGCTGTCGATGTTGATTGACAGCACGCCCCCTTTGGTGGGCGTGCCGGGGGCATGCCTCCCAGACGGGGGCGTTCCCAAGAGAACGCCTACCGTCAGAAGCCGGCCCCACTGACATCACTAGTGATGTCAGTGGGAGTGATATTGGCTCTGATAGAGCCAAAATCACTCCGGGCCTTGCGGTTGAGAAACTCAACCGCAGGCTCCGGCTCGCAGTGGCGATGGTCGTGATGGTCAAGACCATCGCTACCATCAACCTGCACGCTCGTATAGGCTGTGGGTGGTGACCCACAGCTATACGAGCGTCCAGGAGGACGCTCCATAATTATGGAGGTGGGCCCTGATTCAGAGCGAGCGCTCTGGTCAGAGCGTCCGGCTCTGAATCAGGGCCAAAGTTTCCAGGATACAATGGAATGTATCAATCTTCTGTATCCTGCAATTATATTTACCTGGCAGTGCAGCTATTCCAGAATTCATTATCTGGATGTGGAAGTCTCAATTAATATGCAAAGAGACATTTGTACCATATTGTACTCTAAACCAACAGATCAAAATACCACTGTACATGGAACTAGTTATCATCCAGGAGCTGCTAAAAATGGTTTATCTTTTTCTCAATTTTGAGGATTTTACGTAGTGACCAACAGGATACTGTCATTCAGATTGATAAAATGCCAGATAAAGGTTTACTAAGGGGTTATCCCCCAAGGGAACTAAAAAAAAGCCAAAGATAAAGTTCTGGGACTCACTAAAGAAGAGACACTATTTTCCAGGCATCAAGCAGATGAAGAAAGCAAGAAAATAGTCTGGACTCAAGACTACACACCCATAAGTAACAAGATTACCCAAACAGATTTGGCCGATAGTGTGCACAGATAATCTACTTCCATCTCTAAAGGATTATACCATTCTCCTGTCCTTTAGACGTGGCAGAAATGTTAAGGCCATAGTAGTCCATAATGACATTTCTGTTCTAAAGAAGTCAATCTCTTAACATTTTCTTACTCGTAAACCGGGTAACTATAAATGCATAGTCTGCATCACGTCACCGCAGCTCTTTGGAGATAGGAAATACTTTTACCCATCCACATTCCGGCAATTTTTTAAAAAAAATCAAACCTGCTTTAACTTGTTCTAGAAAGTTTGTTGTCTACTGTATACGCTGTCCTTGTGCCCTGTTGTATATAGGTAAAACCTCTAGACAACTAAGAGAATGTATGACCCTATATAATCTAATTTATCTCTAAATAAAGACAGGGGTGGAGATTCCTACTGGACCCTGTTGCTGAACTGAAGATGGAATCAGGGGAGTGGAGCACTGGTGACATGGAGTATGCTAGGAAAGAACACTTACACTAAAACTAAGCTCCCTTGTGTCTAATCACAGATACACCCACTCCTCCCTCCAGCCACATAGTCTACACCAGTGGTTCTCAAACTCTGTCCTCAAGACCCCACACAGTTCATGTTTTGCAGGTCACCCAGCAGGTGCACAGGTGTACTCATTATTCACTGACACATTTTAAAAGATCCACAAGTGAAGCTAATTATTTCAACTGTGATTCTGTTAGGAGACCTGGAAAACATGCACTGTTTGGGGACCTGAGGACCGAGTTTGAGAACCTGTGGACTACACCATCCTTACCCTGAAAACCACAAACTTCCCCATAATATTTTCTATGATGTATTTGTGATGTTTTTTTCCCCCAATGCACGGCTTATTCCAGTCATAAAACAGACATGCAACTGTGTACGACTAGGGGGCAGGGGGCTGGGAGCAAGGCTGGCATGGGGGCGCACAAATGCAGCCAATGTACAGTAAGGGTGTGTGGTGAACTGCAAATAAAATGCATGGTGAAATTATGAAAATTTTCCTGACTGGAGGGGTTTGATTTACGGGTGCTGTAACCTTGGTGCAGGGGCATATAAAGTGAGGAGAGGGCCCGTGTACAGTCTCTTTTTTATAAAACAAAACAGTTTACACTGCAGTGCACACTCGTTTTACACAAATATAGAATGCGTCACATTCGGTTGGGTAGGGGAAGACCTCACATCTAATTTTAAGGGGTCTATTTACTAAGCAGTGTTAGGAGGCCGAGTGAAAAGTGATAAGAAAGTGAAAAGGTGCCAGCCAATCAGCTCCCAACTGTAATTTTTCAAACACAGCCTGTGAGAGGACAGTTGGGAGCTTAGTAAATAGAGGGCATTAAAAAATAAAATAAGATTTCCTCTTTGCATTTGCTTTGCTTAGCATTACATATGCTCCAATCTACATGAGTACATATTACCTGCTCTATCCAGCCATTTGCTTCCATTGTGTGCTGCAGTTGTTACATTTACAGAACGCACAGTGAAAGCACCAGTCGTATTCTGAGTATGGCCCTTGGTAACACTATAAATTGCAGAATAAAGTCTGGGTTATTTTTTTTATAAGTTGAATTAATTGCATTAAAGTCGCCATGGGGAGAATTAATAGGAAAGTGGCATTTTTATTCTTGCATGTTTATCCCTTTTAAAATTCTCATACTGTATATTTAAAACATTTATATAAATGTCTATAGCACCAAATAAAAGACATATGTGCTGTGAAAAAACAACAAATCAGTACATTTTGCTTGGCTTCTTCAGGTTCTATAAATAAAATTATTACAAAACACAGGATATGTTACGTATACTGTATGTTGTATGCTTTAATATTTTTTTTTTTGCACTAGACCAACTTTATTATTTAGTATTCTGTGATTTATGCTTCGGGACATATTATTCCTCTACCTCTTGTCCAGCACAGTCCCCCTTCACTTTATGTTTTATTCATATCCGGCCTCATGTTGTTAAGATTCTACCCACCCGTCTCTTCGAATGCTGCTGTCCAAGGGCCAAGTTCAACTAATACAACCACTTGCCATATAATAACACTGAATTGTGAGGGGCATAATGCAATTATATTATAATTATATCTCTATCTTTAGTGCCCCATGAACTGTATGTATCTGGTCCTAAACAGACAACAACAAGCTACAATAATTAAGTTGGGTCTAATAAATCTGTGACAAAAGAATGATTTATATTACGTGGAAACAGTGTTTGGCCAAACTCAAGCGTACTTACCTACTCTCCCGGAAGGTGCAGGAGACTCCTGAGTGGGTGGAAGAGTGGGTGCATCTCCTGCATCACACCCACTTCCTAGTAGAGATGTTTTGCATTATTTTAGCCCCTCATCCTTTTAGCCCCTCATCCGATTCGCAGCACTTTGCGACGGGGGCAGGGCCGTAATAATGTTAGGCGCCCGGCCACGTCCCTAGAATGGTCATCTGCATCTCCTCTCCGGGCTTCTCCTGATGAGGAGATATCAAATGTCAGCAAGTATGGACTCAGAGCACCTTTCTATTATATATCTCCATCTGCATGTCCGTGTATCTCCAGTGGGAGGGGATTAAACAATCTGTAGCCAATTGGATCATTGGCGTGTTCACTGCAAAACAGATTATTTCTGGAGAAGCACCTTTCTATTATATATCTCCACTTGCATGTCCGTGTATCTCCAGTGGGAGGGGTTTAAGCAATCTGTAGCCAATTGGATCATTGGCGTGTTCACTGCAAAACAGATTATTTCTGGAGAAGCATGTGCTCAGGCAGTGACCGGTAAAATACTAATATAAATGTCAGAAGACGGGCCTGCAAGTCACAGTAACATCATGAGGTAAGGAAGGGAATGGATCGCTGATGTGATTGCAGCTGCAATCGAGGACGCAGTTCTGCTACGAAAGTATGCTAATATTTGCAGTCGCAAAGCACTCGCACGGACACCATCAAAGTACATCAGTGCCACTCACAGATTTGAGGCAGGTCTGACCCTACCACTAAGGGGGGGTATTTAATTACAGGCGAAAAGTCCTTGGACGGACTTTTCGCCATCATAGCTGATTTTTCTGGGGTAAAGTATCGGGCGTGCACCAGCTTTATCCCAGAATTCAATTAGGATCCGTCAAAAACGGGACCCGATGGAAAGGTAAGTATCGAAAAAGTCCTGGGAATTTTCAAGAATTCATCCTGGCATCCTTCGGGAACGCCTCCGTTTGGTCAGCCACCCCTCCCGGCCCGCCTACCAAACGGGGCGAGCAGCCACTCCTTTTGGATGCGAGCGCCGGAGCGAGCGATCTCTCACTCGCTCCGGGGTTCGCGCATGTGCATTGCCCGGCCATTGACCCGTTTGCGAGCAGGTCTGAATCAGGCCCATAGCCCAGAGACAACTGCCAAACTGCTGCTTGAGAAGCGGGAAACAAAAATCAACACATAGAACTTGTGGTTTGTTTTTTTTACCAAGATTCAATTCAGACATTTACAATCCTCCTACAATCACCTTAGGTTATTTGCCATAAGAAAACCATATAGATAACTGGGGATAAATGAAAGAGGCTTTGAGTCAGAATGTGTAATCTGAGTGGGAGTTTGTTTGCAACAAAACAGGAACTTTTAACAGACAGTGCAGAAGAGATGAGCACACAATAAACCATTAATACCACAATAGTAGTGTTACAGTATCTTTGTAGAAGAACAAACCAAATACCAAAAAAACCCAATAAAATGTACGATAGGAAGAAGGCTGGCCCAGAAGAAAAAAAAAAGGCATCAAATCTAAAAATGAATAGGAAACACAAAATAAAAATAAAACATTTGCATTGGGTAATAGGTGATTACCGTTACCTGCAGATTCTAAAAATCTACAGTATAACAGAGGTTCTCGAACTAGGGGCCTGATTCAGAACCGCTCGTAAGCGGCCGCTCGTTCGCTCCGAGCGGTGTTTGCCCAACTGCGCATGCGTACGGATCGTTATACGCATGCGCGAACCAGTCAGTGCGGTCGAAATTCATGTGCTTGCAAAATAGCGAATGCCTGATAATTTGAGTGACAGAATGAGGCGTATGTGGGTGGTAACAGGGGAAGGTGCTTGAAAACGGGGAGTGGAGATCCGAACGCAGGCGTGCTTAAAGGTCAAAACGGGCGTTTTATGGGTGTGCATAATTAAAACAGCAGCGTCATTGACCACGTCACTGGGTTATTTTATAGCCAGAACTGCTCGCAAGATTGTGGTAGCAAGTCGATGTACTCGATTAATCTAATAAATAGCGGACATGATGTAGGATGCGAGCGGCCAGGGGGCGTATTGATCCAAAAAACGACCACAAGTTTTGTTCGCTCGTTCAGACCTAGAGGCGTGAACAGACCGCAAAGAGCGAACGGTTCATTTGAATAGCCACCCCTATTTTCAGGACAAGCGAGCGCTAATTGCGTCCGGCTCTGAATCAGGCGCTAGGTCCTCAGGACCCCAAACAGTGCATGTTTTCCAGGTCTCCTCACAGAATTACAAGAGAATTAATTAGCTCCACCTGTGGATCTTAAAAAAACGTGTCAGTGAGTAATGAATACACCTGTGCACCTGCTGGGTGACCTGGAAAACATGACGTGTGGGGTCCTGAGGATCAGTGGTGGCCCAAGAGGTGGGGCCTGCAGTGCAGTCCAAAATTTAAATAGGGGAGCAACACCAACTGCCCTTCTAAACATCGCCAGCTGGAACTCCCTAGCAGTTGGTGTGACTCCCCTATTTGAATTTTGGACTGCGCTGCAGCCACACACCTAAAGCCGCCACTGCTGAGGAACGACTTTGAGAACCACTGATTTATATAAGCAGACTATAGTTCTGTCTCCACTGTCAGAGACCCTGTCCCCTTAGAGCTCTCTGGCTGTTAGACCTACTGGGCTCCATTTAACAGAATCGGTGTGATTTACCTGCCGGACCCATGCCCGGCGGTTGGAATCCCGACAGCGGCATCCCGGCAGAGGAGGAAATCCCGATCGTCCAAGGTAAGTATTGTCTAACCTAATTCTACCCCCTAACCCTCCCTTAGAGATGCCTAACCCTAACCTTCACTCTCAGTGCCTAACCCTAATCCCCCCTCTAAGTGCCTAAACCTAACCCCCCCTTCCCCGCTGCCTAAACCTAAGTCTCCCGGGGGGTGCCTAACCGCAGGTCCACCAAGAGCCGCGGCTGGCCCGGGTAACGGGGTGTGGCCAAATCGCGGGAGGCGTGTCTTCGCCCCCTTCGTGAAAAAAAAGAAAAAGATTTTCAGTGCCGCAAAGTGGCGCTGCGCGCTGGCGAGGGGTGCGCTTTGAGCCCCCTCAGCTCGACGCAAAGCCAGAGGGGGCGCGATCAGTGTGACCAGAGGCATAGGAGGCTGCTGTGAGGGAGGGGGGGCGGCTATTTGTACCCGCTCCCCCCCTCTCGGTGCCCCTGCCTAACCCTAACCCTCCCTCCCCCTAGCCTAACCCTAAACTCCCGGGGGGGTGCCTAACCTAACCCCCCCCGCGGCTGTCCCCCACGGCTGTCCGTGCTCGGCACCCATCATCACTTTGATCGGGATGCCAGGCGCCGGTCTCCCGGCGTCGGTAAAATGACAGGTGTCTAGATTTATATGCCTGTCATTTAACCCTCACCGGGATTAAGCAGTCGGGAAGCCAGCTGTCGGGATTAGGCTTCCCGACTGCATACCCCATTTAACAACCAGCACTTGCTAAAAGGATTATGGCCACAATTTACTACAATCCGCATTTCAAATGCAGTTGTAGTGTGATCATTTCACCTAAATTCACATTGCATATTTAGGAAATGTCCCAAGAATGTATTAACATTCTCAAGCATGGACAGAGATTGTGAGACAGCTCTGGGCCTGATTCAGACCCGCTCGCGAGCGCTGAGCGCTCACAAGCGGGCTGATTATGGACCAGTGCGCATGTGCACGAGGGAGCTGGCTCCGTCGTGCGCATGCGCGAGACCCGCATAGCGACGGGCAAGCCATCGCTATGGGTCTAGCTACAAAGGGGGCGTGCTGTCGATGGTGAGTGACAGCACGCCCCCTTTGGTGGGCGTGCTGGAGGCTTGGCGTGGCTCCAGGGCTTGCGACAGACGAGACCCTACCTTGACCATTGCGACCATCTTTTTGGCCGCTCGCTATAGCTGTGGGTGGTCACCCACAGCTATACGAGCGGCCAGGAGGCCGCTCTAAAATTCAGAGGGACGGCCCTGATTCAGAGCGAGCGCTCTGTCAGAGCGTCCGGCTCTGAATCAGTTCCTCTGTCCCAATGAATCATACACTTCTCACTCTATTTTTCGGAATAAATTACAGTAAGAGTCCCTTCGCGCATGTGCTGCCACCGGCTAGCGCTGACATCAATAAGTTCTGTTTGAAAATATACTGCTCTGAGCTCTCACATCCTCTTCTGTATTTGTTACTTGTTGTTTAAATTGTTGCAATAATCTCTCAGCTCTGTTCAAACTGCAGCTTTTAGTAATGAGTTATGAAAACAAATTGTGTGGAGAGCTCCTTTATACTGACACCAATTCATTCCAACAAGAGAGATTCTCCTTTAACAAAAATCCTGATAAAACACAGAAAGACATCCGCAGAGGAGATGTACTGAGAAATATTGTGTAAGAGAAATAACAGATACTATTCAAAGGTGTCAGATCATGAAATACTTGCTGACTCACTAGCATTTCAACAGCTCTAAACAGGAAGCCGAGGCTATAACCACAGACATATGCTTTCTGCTGCTTCATGAGTTCAGGAAAGTCTGCACAGAACATAAACACAGAACCTAAAACTACAGAATGTAAATGAATGTGGGAAATTAGGGGGATCCTACCCCCTGCACTCTCACTGCCTACTTCCCTCTCCTACCCCCTGCACTCACTGCCTACGTCCCTTTCCTACCCTCTGCACTCTCACTGCCTACTTCCCTCTCCTACCCCCTGCACTCACTGCCTACGTCCCTCACCTACCCCCTGCACTCTCACTGCCTACTTCCCTTTCCTACCCCCTGCACTCTCACTGCCTACTCCCCTCTCCTACCCCTTGCACTCTCACTGCCTACTTCCCTTTCCTACCCCTGCACTCTCACTGCCTACGTCCCTCACCTACCCCCTGCACTCACTGCCTACGTCCCTCTCCTACCCCCTGCACTCTCACTGCCTATGTACCTCTCCTACCCCCTGCACTCTCACTGCCTACTCCCCTTTCCTACCCGCTGCACTCACTGCCTACTTCCCTTTCCTACCCCCTGCACTCACTGCCTACGTCCCTCTCCTATTCCCTGCACTCTCACTGCCTACTTCCCTTTCCTACCCCCCTGCACTCTCACTGCCTACGTCCCTCTCCTGCCCCCTGCACTCTCACTGCCTACTTCCCTTTCCTACCCCCTGCACTCTCACTGCCTACGTCCCTCTCCTACCCCCTGCCCTCTCACTGCCTACATCCCTCTCCTACCCTCTGCACCTCTCACTGCCTACGTCCCTCTCCTACCCCCTGTACTCTCACTGCATACTTCCCTCTCCTACCCTTGCACTCTCACTGCCTACTCCCCTTTCCTACCCGCTACACTCACTGCCAACTTCCCTTTCCTACCCCCTGCACTCACTGCCTACGTCCCTCTCCTATTCCCTGCACTCTCACTGCCTACTTCCCTTTCCTACCCCCTGCACTCTCACTGCCTACTTCCCTTTCCTACCCCCTGCACTCTCACTGCCTACTCCCCTCACCTACCCCCTGCACTCTCACTGCCTACTTCCCTTTCCTACCCCCTGCACTCTCACTGCCTACTCCCCTCTCCTACCCCTTGCACTCTCACTGCCTACTTCCCTTTCCTACCCCCTGCACTCTCACTGCCTACGTCCCTCACCTACCCCCTGCACTCACTGCCTACGTCCCTCTCCTACCCCCTGCACTCTCACTGCCTATGTACCTCTCCTACCCCCTGCACTCTCACTGCCTACTCCCCTTGCCTACCCGCTGCACTCACTGCCTACTTCCCTTTCCTACCCCCTGCACTCACTGCCTACGTCCCTCTCCTATTCCCTGCACTCTCACTGCCTACTTCCCTTTCCTACCCCCCTGCACTCTCACTGCCTACGTCCCTCTCCTGCCCCCTGCACTCTCACTGCCTACTTCCCTTTCCTACCCCCTGTACTCTCACTGCCTACGTCCCTCTCCTACCCCCTGCACTCTCACTGCCTACGTCCCTCTCCTACCCCCTGTACTCTCACTGCATACTTCCCTCTCCTACCCTTGCACTCTCACTGCCTACTCTCCTTTCCTACCCGCTGCACTCACTGCCTACTTCCCTTTCCTACCCCCTGCACTCACTGCCTACGTCCCTCTCCTATTCCCTGCACTCTCACTGCCTACTTCCCTTTCCTACCCCCTGCACTCTCACTGCCTATTTCCCTTTCCTACCCCCTGCACTCTCACTGCCTACGTCCCTCTCCTACCCCCTGCACCTCTCACTGCCTATGTCCCTCTCCTACCCCCTACACTCTCACTGCCTATGTCGCACTCCTACCCCCTGCACTCTCACTGCCTACTTCCCTTTCCTACCCCCTGCAGAATGTAAATGAATGTGGGAAATTAGGGGGATTGCCTAATACAATGACCATACTTGCTTACTCTCCCAGAAAGTCTGGGAGATTTTCGACTTTTGGGGAGTCACCTGGATTCCAGAGAGCAGATTATGCACCCGCAGCTCACCCACTGGCCAGTAAAATTGGTGGGATGGGCCTGCTGATGACGTGAGTCTCAGCTCCTTTCCCCACAGTGGCAAACTGTGTTAGCCAGGGGCTGGCTGGTAACTTTAAGTCTGGGGTGGCACGTACATGGCACTGGCCCATGAGCAGCCTACCACTCTCGGTGCCTGGAGGCAGTGCTATCTGAATTTTGAAGTGGGTGTATGGAAAGTGTCAGTGGAACCCCCCCTCCCAACTTTAGGAATTGTGATAATGGGCATTTGCCTCTGTTCCATCTCAACCCCCTGCACTCTCACTGCCTACTCCCCTCTCCTACCCCCTGCACTCACTGCCTACTCCCCTCTCCTACCCCCTGCACTCTCACTGCCTAGGTCCCTCACCTACCCCCTGCACTCTCACTGCCTACTTCCCTCTCCTACCCCCTGCACTCTCACTGCCTAGGTCCCTCACCTACCCCCTGCACTCTCACTGCCTACTTCCCTCTCCTACCCCCTGCACTCTCACTGCCTATTTCCCTCTCCTACCCCCTGGACTCTCGCTGCCTACTTCCCTCTCCTACCCCCTGAACCTTTAACTGCCTACTTCCCTCTCCTACCCCCTGCACCTCTCACTGCCTTCATGACTCTCTCACCCCCTGCACCTCACAGTGTTCACCTCGCCCCCAGTACCTCTCAGTCCATCTGCGCTGACAGAGACTGGCTGCATCTCTTCCTCCCATCCCCTGGCTGGCAGTGGCTCACCACAGGCGGTTCAGCACCAAGCAGGGGCACCTCTTCTCCTCGTCCCTGTTCCATGGCAGCCAATCAAAAGCAGCCAATCAAAAGCACCCACAGACCAGCAGCTAATTAAAAGCAGCCACGCAACTGCTTCTGTTTGGCTGCCAGACCACAAGCCGTGATTGGCTAGTGGCCAGTGCCAATCTTAAAGGTCCATCACTGATTAATTTCTTTGATTGGCCACCGGTCCGCGATTGGTTCACGGGCGGCGACAACTATAAACTGCAGTGCAGCTGCATCCACTCTGATGTTGAGCCTGATGCGTAGTCAAGCCAGCGCTGATCAGAGATAGGGATGGCCATCAGTATGGTAACCATCAATGGCAAAATAACAAGTGGCCGTCGATGATAACCAACTATGCAATGGATGACGATTGGTTTCACCCACAGATGGTTATCCCTGTTCTATGACTGACTGGCCCGTGGGCCAATCAGAACCAGGGGGCGTGACTCTGTGGGTGCCGGGGGCGGAGCTATGCTCCGTGTCTTGGTACCATGTAAAAAAAACTATTCGGTTATGCTTCTCCATCGATGGAGGGAAATCATCTGGTTCTCCCCCATCGATGGGAAAAACATTCTACATCGGCCATAAACCATCAATGATTATGGACACATCTCCAAATAATGCTGCTGGCCCAAATCATTCAATACTGCACCGGCCCGGGGGGCACATGACCACCTGCCCCCCTGCCCCTTGTGTTAGCCCTCATTGTAAGTATGATGCAATTTATTAACAATTGTTCACGTAGTCCCTGCCCCAGTGGAGCTTACACTCTATATTCCCTACTGTACTACAGGAACACACACACACACACACACACACACACACGTTATTTTTTTGCCAGAAGCCAATATACCTACCAGTATGATTTGGATTTTTGGGAGGAAACCGGAGTAGCCAGAGGAAACCCATGCAAATGCTGGGAGAACATACAAACTCCACAGAGATAGTACCTTGGTGGTAATCGAGCCCAAGAGTGCTGCAAGGCTGCAAGCTAGCCATAATGTCATAATGGTTCCTTGTCTTTCAAAGTACACTTATCACCTACACATGGTGTATGCAACTTTCATGGTTTGGTCCACTGCTTACAAGAAAGCAGTCAATTTAACAACAACCGCTGATAAATGATAGCCTCAAACCTGGATTGTCCAAAAAGTAATCTCATGAAGGGCTAATATATTTTTTGGACAATCATTGCCCACTGGGTCACCAGAAGGAAGCCTAGCAGGGCCGGCTGTGCCTCCTCCTTCTCTCACAGCTCCAGTGGAGAAGATTCCAGAGCCTCCTCTTGGGCATCAAGGGGACCGATTTTGCTTGTCTCCTGCATCTGCCAACAACAGGTCTCAGACCCAGCAGCAGTCTCCCTGTCTCCCTTTTCCATGCCTCTTCTTTGTCTCCAACCTCCCTGCTTAACCATTCCCATGGGTCCTTACACCCAACACTTCTGCTGCCCTATTGGTCACTTTCACTGTACTGAATTCTGATTGGTTTATAATAAAGCTTTGGTAAGTAGCTGATTGGGCAGAGCATCAGAGGCTCTAGATATGCAGAATGGTCACTGGACAGCAGTGCCAAAGCTGTGTCAAAGCAGCTCCTGCTTGAGGGGTACAGAGCTGAGAAAGGGGGTCCCTGAGAAAGGGGGGCATTGGTCATCGATGGTAACCAACTATGCAATGGATGACCATCTATGGTTTCACCAATGGATGGTCATCCCTATTCTTTGACTGGCTGGTCCATGGGCCAATCAGATCCTGGGGACGGGGCCTCCTGGCTGTCGGGGGTGGACCTATGCTCCGTGTCCCGGAACCTTGCAAAAAAAAAAAAACATTTGTTATGCTTTACCATCGATGGAGGTCAACCATCTTGTTCTACCCATCAATGGTAAAAGCATTTGACATCGGCCATAAACCATTGATGACTATGAATTATCGCTGGTCGATGGCCATACACAACTTAATCCAGCTGTGAAGCCTAGGGTGAGTAACAAATGATCTGGATCTGGACAGGCTTCACAGTCATTGGAAATTAGGCCCTGATTCAGAGCCGGACGCTCTGACAGAGCGCTCGCTCTGAATCAGGGCCGTCCCTCTTAGTTTTTAGAGCGGCCTCCTGGCTGCTTGTATAGCTGTGGGTGACCACCCACAGCTATAGCGAGCGGCCAGGAAGATGGTCGCGATGGTCAAGACCATCGCGACCATCGGGCTTGCGATGAGACCCTTGTAGTAGGGTCTCGTTGCCGCAAGCCCTGGAGTGCTTTAGGCTCTATCAGAGCCGAGAGCACTCCCGCTGACATCACTTGTGATGTCAGTGGGGCCGGCCCTAGATGGTAGTCGTTCCCATGGGAACGCCTCCGTCTGGGCAGCCACGCCCCCGGCACACCCACCAAAGGGGGCATGCTGTCACTCACAATCGACAGCACGCCCCCTTTGTAGCGAGACCCGGAGCGACGGCTTGCCCATCGCTATCCGGGTCTCGCACATGTGCACGACGGAGCCGCCTCCGTCGTGCGCATACGCACTGGGCCAACATCGACCCTCTTGCGAGCACTCAGGGCTCGTGAGCGGGTCTGAATCAGGCCCTTAGTTTGGCTCATAAATGACTGCCACCTTGTTTACTAGTGAATTGACGAGCTGTATTCTGACCCCTCAGAAAATGTCTGTCACCTTTAACTACCTGAGTGACCTCACTGTCTTCCAGTGGATTGACAGGCTGCATTCTTATGTACATCTGCTCAAGCCACAATAGGCAAAAGAGCTGCCTCCGTTGTGTGTATGAGTTTAATTTAAATAGTTCTCAGCTGTGGAATGATTCTAAGGGGCGAGAGGGGGAGGGAGTTTTTGGGAATAGGAAGGAAGTGAGTTCCCTCCCTTGCCTTACTAGACACTCATGTTCATTTTTTATGTAAGTCTTAAAAGTATCACGATCTCAGGTTTTCATGATGCTAATAAGAGATTAACTTTAGAAGCGCAAGTCCCCCAGGATGCTACGGCTGGCACAAGTATTATAAATGGACGAAATATGACACCGCTCTGGGCTGAGGGCTAAATGAGGGAAACTTTATGACATCAGTTACTAAAAAGAAAAAAAGCTGATTCATAAGAAGTGCAATACTTAGCATATGTTACTGTAGCTCATTCTGCCACATCAACATTTAGGGAGAAGCTTCGTTAAACTCTTAAAAACTCCTTTTCAAACAATCTGGCAGATTTGAGGCTGCACAGCTGATTCTGAGATACTAACCCAACAGCTGGGCAGATATTACATTAAAGGCTTTACAGACTCTGAAAACACAGGAGATATTTATGAAAACTGATGCAATGTGCATAAAAAAGTACCGTAACTCATAGCAAGCAAATCCCTTGTCTAGCACAGTTTACAAAACAAATGCAAATGTCTGGCTACTATAGATTACTGGGTTGTTCACTTGTGTGTTTTATTGGTATACAATCGGGAAGCCGGCTTCCTGTCTGCTTTATCCCGCCGTGGGATAAATGACAAGCGTCTATATCTAGACGGCGCTCATTTCCCCGACGCCGGGAGACCGGCGCCGCATCCTGGGGGGACTTAGGGTTAGGCACCCCCCGGGAGGGTTAGGGTTAGGCTAGGGGGAGGGAGGGTTGGGGTTAGACACCCCCGGGGGGGACTTAGGGTTAGGCACCCCCCCCGGGGACTTAGGTTTAGGCAGCGGGGAAGGGGAGAGTTAGGGTTAGGCACTTAGAGGGGGGATTAGAGATAGGCACAGGGGGGAGGTTAGGGTTAGGCACCCCTACGGAGGGTTAGGGGGGTTAGGTTAGATTAGTTGATACTTACCTTACCACGATCGGGATTTCCAGCGCTGTCAGGCTTCTGCTGCCGGGCTCTGCTGTTTTGTCGGGCTGCCGCTGCTGGGATTCGAACTCCCGGCCATGCGGCAGCCGGGATATCATACCGATTCCGTTTTATTGCACCTTAGTTAGAGATACTCAAATTTGTTGAGCCGGTTTAAGGGTCTCATATTTGTCCTGTTATGATTTTGCACATACAAAGTCACAGATATAGTGCAATGGAGCTTGGTGTGAGAAAAAGCCGCGGCCGCTGCATCGCACACAGATGTACACATGTCGCACATCAAATTAATCAGTGCAACCTAGAAATGTAGTTTAGTCATTTCCAGTTGTTTTGTGTGAATAAGATGCACATTTTAAGCAAGAAAATTGTCTTCCGCGGCAGGGGCGTATCTACCCATTGGCCAGGATGGCACTCGCCAGGGGCACCGACCAAAGGGGGGGTGCCATCCGGCAGTGCCACTAGTAGCCAAGGGGTGGACAAGTCCCCCGGCCCCACAAGTGTAGGGCAGACCGCAGTGATAGCAGTCTGCCCTACACCATTTACAAACACACAGCCGCCAGCGGCGTCTGTATGTTTGTCATAGCAGCCAGCCAATGAGAGTCAGACAGACTCTCATAAGCTGCTGCGTTGTCCATGGAGGGAGCCGGCTGGAGCTCACTAATGAGCTCCGTGTGCCGGCTCCCCCTGCAGTGATGGGAGAGACGTCATACGTCATGACGTCCCTCCCATGCAGGAGAAGAGTGGCCGGGACTCAGAGCGGACAGCGGCGGTCGCGTCAGGAGCGGGGACCAGGTAAGTTGAATTTTTTTTTTGTTCTTTGTGTGTGTGTTTGTGTGTGTAAGCCTGGCACTGAAATAGGGGGTGGCAGCTACTGGGGGCACTTTATGGGGGGGTGCCTGTTACTGGGGGGCACTGTATAGGAGTGGCCACAACTGGGGGCAATTTATGGGGGTGGCCACTACTGGGAGCACTGTATTGGGGTGGCCACTACTGGGGGCAAATTAAGGGGTGGGTGGCCACTAGGGCACTATATAGGGGGGACTACTACTGGGGGCACTGTATAGGGGGGGACTACTACTGGGGTCTATTACTGGGGGGCACTGTATGGGGGGACTACTACTGGGGGCACTGTATAGGGGGGCTACTACTGGGGGCAATGCAGCATAAGGGGGATTACTACCAGGGGATTACTATTGGGGGCACTGCATGGGGGGGGGGGGCGCCAGTCCATTACATTGCCAGGGGCGCTTGGATCACTAGATACACCCCTGTTCCGCGGCCGCGTCAGTTGGGACCTGGCGTGCCAACAGGGGCTGTTTGGTGGGATTGAAGCCACAGTGTTTGCGGACACATCTGTATTAAGGCACAGTACATGCTTCCAGAGAAGGTTGCAGTAGTGTCTGGCACGTCTTTGTCTTTGATGACAGTTGTTAGGAATCATTATGATTTACTGCCGGCCGCATGGCCGACGGTTCAAATCCCGATAGCTGAAGCCCAGCAGGGGTGAAGATCCCGAAGCTAGAAAGGTAAGTATAAACTAACCTATTTTTACCCCTAACCCTCCTTTAGGGGTGCCTAATCCTAACCCCCCCCCTAAGTGCCTAAACCTAACCCCCCCTTCCATGCTGCCTAACCCTAAGTCTCCCGAGTGTGTGCCTAACCCTAACCTCCCCCTTCCCCTAGCCTAACCCTAACCTCCCAGGTGGGTGCCTAACCCTAACCCCCCCTTCCCCTAGCCTAACCCTAACCTCCCAGGTGGGTGCCTAACCCTAAGTCCCCCCAGGAGCCCCTAATTTAACCCCCCCCCCATGCGGCTGTTGGCGCCTGGCTCATTTTCACCTGCTTTTGTAGAAATTAAGTGATGATGAATAGGCCCCATAAAGTACCAACCAATTAGCTCTTGACTGTAATTTTTCAACCAGCCTGTAAAGTCACAGTTATGAGCTGAATATTTGGTCATTTATCTCTGTCCACTTTATCTCTCTCCATAGATTAGTACATAGGCCAGAAAGTATCAACCAAGCTCCTAACTGTCATTTTACAGGCTGTGTTTGAGAAATGGCAGTTAGGAGCTGATTGGTTAGTAGTTTGGGCCTGAATCAGAGATGTGCGTTAATTCATTCGCAACTACGATCACTTACGGCATGCAGTTGCTAAAATATGCTTATTCCAAAGGGAAGCCCACTGCTGCCTTCTCATATCCGCCTGACGTGCAACAACGTAAACATCGGTAACATTGATGCATATCGGACAGCCACGCAGCATGCAAGTCAAGTCTGACCAGCCGCAAACACTGCAGCCCTCTTGACACACCAAGAGCTCTCGTGATGCGAAAGCAATCGCAAGGGCTAATTTATGCACACCCATGAAACGGCGTTTAAACGGTCCAACGCATCTGCGTTTTTCTAACCACCACCCCCGTCACCACCCCCAAACGCTGACTCAGTCACTTTGTGAATTGTTCCTATATGTGAAAGTAATTGCAATGCAAACGCTGCGCTTGCACAGTGCGGCTTTCACGCATACGCATTTGCGAACAATCGCTCCATCTGCGCAAATATCGGCTTTGCGTAAATCTCTGAATCAGGCTCTTTATCTCTATCCACTTTATCTCTCCCCAAGGCTTAGCACATCCCCCCCTATCTCTCTCCAAGCTTGATAAATCTCCCCCAATTTAGCAGGAAAACACTACGGTTTTAGTTTTGCTTGTTTTTATAAATTCAGTAGCTGAGGTCCCGGTGTTGCCCGGGTTTAAATCTGTATTATGTGATGTCGTCCAAATCCAACCAGTGGAAGACCCAGAACAGGCTCCCTGGGTAAAGGTTCTGCCAGATGGACTCCGTTGTGAGGTCCGATGGCATCCAAACTACTCCATTAGGCATCCCAGACCAATTGCCCTCTGTGAATTTTTCATCCAAATCCATCCAGTGGAAGGCCCAGAACAGGCTCCCAGGGTCAAAGTTCTGCCCAGTGTACACCAACGAGAGGTCCGACCGGGACCTCAACCCCCTAGTACTGTATTGCTGGCCATACACCTACACGACCAGCATAAGATCCGATTCATCCGATTCATCATACGATTTCCCTTTGATTTCCCGGAGCACCCTAGCAGTCCCGGCAGCATGTTTGTTGTTTTTCTTAGCACACGATCTGTCATAAGATCGATCCTGTGTCTCACAGGCTCATAAGGAAATCAGTCATTGAAATGGCTTGTATTGCTGCATGATGGATCGCATGAACAAAATAAACGGCACGATCTGCACACGATACGATGGAACAGATTATAGGAGCTGCGGGAGCGTGCATCGGATCTTATCTTACTAAAATAATACACGATTTTCACAAGATCCATCTTATGACTCATCGAAAATCGGGCAATCGGCCCGAAATCGTGCAGGTGTATGGCCAGCATTAGTCTTCTGGGATCCAATGTTTCCACTCTGTGAAGATTTCGTCCAAATCCACCCAATGGAAGGCCAAGAACAGGCTCTCCGGGTCAAAGTTCTGCCCAGCGTACACCAATGGGAGGTCCAACCGGGACCCTAACCCCTTAAAACCTGGTCAGGATCCAACTGAACCACCTCACGTTGGTTTCATCCCAATCGGCACAGGCGTGTCCGAATTCATAACCGGCCAGACAAGCAAACGGCAGTGGCATCCTCACCTGACATCGCACCAAGTGTGGGTTGGGTGGACAGGCACCGTTCACTGCGTGCGGGCTTGACCTCGCGGGTGGGGGCGTTGCCCCGTGGGCCGAACCCCCATTTTTTTTAACCGGGGGTGCTGGAGGTGCAGGCTGCCCCCGGGGACCAGCCTGTTTGAGTGCCTGCTCCCTCACGTAATGCAGCACCCAGCTCCTGTCACTGAGGGGGAGCCAGCACTTTGGTGTCACCCCTCAGCTGGTGACTCCCGGTGCGGCCCGCACCCCCCTTGTGACGCTAGTGCAAACGGACCAATGAATTTTATATAAAAGATTTGTCGCTTTGTCACACTGTCGCTATGTGGGCTCATAGCTCACTTTTTCAATGCTAAATAACTATGTAAGATTTGGCAGCTTTTCCTTGAGAGCTGTGGAAGATATTCGCCAACAAAGAAACAAACAGACTTCTTCTTTTATATATATAGATTTCCTTTTTACAGCAAAAAAACCATTCATCATCTTAAAGTTGCCATATAAATGACATAAAGTTGCATGAAGTTGAATGAAGATGCATCTTCTTTCTTTCAAAACATATCTTAATGAGGACACATTTATGGGGAATAAAAGGGATAAGTGAGGCCATTTAAAACAAACCCCCTACATGCAAACTAGAAGTCTGCTTAGAGGCATTTTAATGTCAAGAGGAGGATGGTACAAATAATGCAAATGTCAGAACAAAGTCCGACGTCCTTTCATTAAATAGACTTTCTTGTATTATTTTATACTGTTGCATGCTTATCCTCATTTATGGCTAATATTAGTAATGTAATGGAGGAGCAGGGGCGGAATAGTACATCATCGGGCCTCATAGTAAAACCTAGGTAATGCCAGGGTAGCCCTCTGATCAATACATTGAGAAAGGGGGGCTCCCGTGAGGATGCGCATCGGGCACTGCGACTGTACCACTCAGACTAGTGTGTGATAGTGCAGCAGTGCCTGGAGGGTCTTACAGGGGTCACTTACCTCTGGGCCCCATATCGTTTCAAGATGTGCCATATGCATAGCTTATTGGTGCATGGTTATTGCATGGCTTATGGGTGCATGGTTATTGCATGGCTTATGGGTGCATGGTTATTTCTGGGCTTATGGAAGCATGGTTATTTCTTAGTTTATGGAAGCATGGTTATTGTATGTCTTATTGAAGCATGGTTATTGCATGCATTAAGGGTGCATGGTTATTTCATGGCTTATGGGTGCATGGTTATGGCGTGCATTATGGGAGCATGGTTATTGCATGGCTTATGGATGCATGGTTATTTCTTGGCTTATGGGAGCATGGTTATTGCATGTTTTGTGGAAGCATGGTTATTTCTTGGCTTATGGAAGCATGGTTATTTCTTGGCTTATGGAAGCATGGTTATTTCTGGGCTTATGGAAGCATGGTTATTTCTGGGCTTATGGAAGCATGGTTATTGCATGCATTAAGGGTGCATGGTTATTGCATGGCTTATGGATGCATGGTTATTTCATGGCTTATGGATGCATGGTTATTTCTTGGCTTATGGGAGCATGATTATTGCATGTCTTATGGAAGCATGGTTATTTCTTGGCTTATGGAAGCATGGTTATTTCATGTCTTATGGAAGCATGGTTATTTCTTGGCTTATGAAAGCATGGTTATTTCTTGGCTTATGGGTGCATGGTTATTGTATATCTTATTGAAGCATGGTTATTGCAAGGCTTATGGATGAATGGTTATGGCATGTATTATGGGTGCATGGTTATTTCTTGGCTTATGGATGCATGGTTATTGCATGGCTTATGGATGCATGGTTATGGCATGCATTATGGGTGCATGGTTATTGCATGTCTTATGGAAGCATGGTTATTTCTTGTCTTATGGAAGCATGGTTATTGTATGTCTTATTGAAGCATGGTTATTGCATGCATTAAGGGTGCATGGTTATTGCATGGCTTATGGATGCATGGTTATTTCATGGCTTATGGATGCATGGTTATTTCTTGGCTTATGGGAGCATGATTATTGCATGTCTTATGGAAGCATGGTTATTTCTTGGCTTATGGAAGCATGGTTATTTCATGTCTTATGGAAGCATGGTTATTTCTTGGCTTATGAAAGCATGGTTATTTCTTGGCTTATGGGTGCATGGTTATTGTATATCTTATTTAAGCATGGTTATTGCAAGGCTTATGGATGCATGGTTATGGCATGTATTATGGGTGCATGGTTATTTCTTGGCTTATGGATGCACGGTTATTGCATGGCTTATGGATGCATGGTTATGGCATGCATTATGGGTGCATGGTTATGGCATGTCTTATGGATGCATGGTTATTTCTTGGCTTATGGGTGCATTGTTATTGCATGTCTTATGGAAGCATGGTTATTTCTTGTCTTATGGAAGCATGGTTATTTTGTGGCTTATGGGTGCATGGTTATTTATTTGCTTATGGGTGCATGGTTATTTATTGGCTTATGGGTGCATGGTTATTGCATGGCTTAGTGTTCCATGCTAAGTGGGGTCTGCATGATTATTAGAATGAGATATAGATTGAGATTTCTCTAACATTCATTGTTTTGTGGAAGCCATTTATACTTCACAAAGACACATTGAGTCTGATTCATAGTTGTACGGTTTTGCACAGCTGCTGCGTATTCGTACTTAGTGGCGGTGCAAGACGGTATAGCTAATATGGTAATGCTGCAGGAGGTGTCTACGAACAAAAGACACCGCCAGCTGGCATCGCAGATCCAAGTGCTGTGTCCAAAGACTCAGCATTGGATCACCATCATCGGTCACCTTGGTCGCAGCCATGGGTCATCTGAGTAAGTCTAAGCTGACTCAGATTAGACCTCCGGGAACTGCTCAGCCAGTGCCAGGAAATCTGACACAGACTCTGGCCTTGGCATGCTTACAAAATGGGGGTGACATACCCCCGTTTTGTAAAACAGACCACATCCTGGCCCCCACTCTGGGGGCACTGCGAACGATCTCGCAGTCAGAGATTAGCACATGTGCAGTACAGATCCGGCACATGCGCCGATCATTAAACATCGGAGTTGTATGTAAATCATCGGGTTTGTGAACAGCTCGGAATCAGGCCCATTGGGCGAGTTGGATCTTGATTGAGTCAGACAAGTCAATTGAAGCAAGTTGCTGATTCAGCAATACAAACTGTACAAACTGCAAATCCCATGTTAGCCTGGGCAAATCAGCATATGTACAATTTCTAACATTTCATACGTATCTTGTTACCAATGTTACAGCAATAACTCATTTTTGTAAGGAAGATGTGATAATGATCTATTTAATTGCTGAATGAAAAACTAGGTGAACTAAATGCTGTAATTGGTCTTAGAGCACAGTGCCCCCATACCAATCAACGACAATAATAATAATAATATAGGTAACTACTAAAAAGAAAGTGTATACCAATTGTACGTAGTAAAATAAATATTACTCAATATCATTTACATATAATTATAGATTATGTGATTTATTTGTAACTTCTAAGGTAGAATGTTACTCACGATCCCTTAGGATGGTCCCAGGTGGTCAGCATGTGCTCTGTGACAATGTAACGATTGATGTGGTGATACACCTACCCCAAGGACTCTGCACTGTGACTGGGCTGTTGCATGAAAGAAAATAATGTAAAGTAGTCTGTCTCCCAAAGGCTGTAAATAACTGTGAAGTGTGTGTATTCCCCGCCATCTGCTCCATATGCTGTGATGCTCTGCAGTCTTTGTTCAACGTAATTGAAATCAGATTTGTTAGATATATGTTAAATGAGTGCTAAGACTTGGTAGATAAAGTGGAACCATACCTCCCTAAACATATTTGGATTGGTTGAAGAGTAGGGACTGCAGTATCCTGCCTTTCCCTACATGTAAACATAGGTTGTTTTTCTTTATTTGGGAAAATATTCAGAAGTTGCTCGATGTACCCTGCCCGAGTGATTAACTTAGATCTCAGTAGATCTCCAACTTGTGTGGGTCCTATAGCGCTGGTTTACAAAAGTGTCCCATTTGCAGTTGCACCAACGGATAACACCATAGACGGCTTCCTATCTAACTGCAACAGGGAGGTGTACTGGATTCCCGGGAGACACTCAAACACTTCTTCCTTCATCCTGCATACACCTTCTTCAGGCAGACATACCGTCATCATATATATTCAGGGACTCTGCTGCTTTTACACATCCCACTTAGCATCTGGTTACTCAGGACTCTTCGATATGACTCCCCTGTAACCACTCTTTCACCTTGCAACCCCTTACCCTAGACCTCCACCGCTCCTCATTACGGGAGCACTTCTCATGGGCTATCAAACAGGGATCCAGAAATACACAACACATGGAGGCACTTGCCCTCTCTCACAAGGGGTCTCTTCACAAGAGATCTCTCACTAATCTTCCATTGTGGCATAGGCAGCACTCCCACTTAAATCCTATGCGGGGGTCTCTCTCCTACTGCGGGGGCTTCCTCCCTCCATGCAGACACTCATGGTCTCCAGCTGCAGTCTCGTTATCTCTACAGCATTTCATCCATTTGTTTCCCACAAATAGGGACTTCTTATGAGAGGGCCCTTGTCTACAGGGTCCACCCCTAAATAATGGGGCAACTTCCTGCTTCTCCCAAGGGCCCCTTCTTGTGCAGGGACTACCCTTTCTTTTATAAGTGGGTACTTTAATGGGGGGCCCTTATCTTCCTCACAGATGGTGGAGCACTTTGCTTGTTGGGCATTGCCTCTTTAACCACTTAACTGGCTAAATTTTTTCAGCCAAAACCGCCCCTCCTGGCACTTTTGTCCCCAGCGCATGCGCTCCAGATTGCCATTCACACAGCTTTCTGGGGCGTAATTTCAGCAGTCATGTCTCATGTTGCCGCATCACTGCAGGGGCGACAGACCAGCAAAAGGATATTTCTTCCTCCTGAGTCAGCTGAAGCACAGCTGGCTGCAGTCGGCGGTGCCAGTCAAGCGGTTAAACTGCCTGTGACCTCGTGGCAGTGCCACACATCCCCTAAGCATAAGGACGGCAGAGTACCACAGGACCTCCCTCCTCCCTGTTGAGAGGGGCTTGTGCTCGGCACTGCCTCTCTCTATCTACCGTCGCCAGGTCCTCAGACCCTGACCCTGACCCTTCAAGTGCTGTGCGCACCCGCCACTCCAGCAATTACCCGATTACAGGAGACAGTGGAAAAGGGAGAGCATACATGCCCCCACAGTGATGCGTATACCTCCCCTCTGTGATACGACTACACCAGTTGTCCCTGGATGATGACCAACGATGTTGGGAGGTATGCATTAAAATATCTATAAAACCTGAACTGTTGGGGATCCTTGAGGGCCGCGTTTGGGAACCTCTGCAGCAGTGATTCCCAACCAAGGTCCTCAAGGCACACTAACAGTCCTGGTTTTAGTGATATCCATGTTTCAGCACAGGTGGTTAAATCAAAATAACTGAAGTACTAATTGAGTCACCTGTGCTCAAGTGTGGCTATCCTTAAAACATGTACCGTTAGTGTGCCTTAAGGACCGTGGTTGGGAACCCCTGCTCTGGAGTATACTATACCTCTGCACAATGGTTTAGTTCAGAGGTTCTCAAACTCGATCCTCAGGACCCAACACAGTTCACGTTCTCCATGTTACTTAGCAGGTGCACAGGTGTATTTATTACTCAGTGACACATTTTAAAAGTCCCACAGGTGGAGCTAATTATTTCACTTGTGATTCTGTGAGGAGACCTGGAAGACATGCACTGTTTGGGATCCTGAGGACCGAGTTTGAGAACCTGAGGTTTAGTTTAACCAACCATCAAAAATAACAACCGTAGTACTGGACTGTCCTGCTATATACTATAGGGCCGGTGTACGTTTGGAAGTAAAATGGGAGTAAATTACTTAAAAAAACATTATTTTCTTCAAAATAAGCTTATTTCTGCACATAGGGCTTGATTCATTCTGGATTGCAACTCCAAGAGCGCACGCAGTTGGCCGATTGTTACGTACTGTGCATGCGTATGCACTGCGATTAAGCAGAACACAGTAAGCAGAGTGAGTGATAGGTAGTCAGCGTTTGGGGGTGGTGACGGGGGAGTGGTTGGAGAAACGCAGGCATGCCTGTACGTTTGAACGCCGTTATATGGGTGTGCCTAAATTAGCCATCGCGTCGGCATACACAGCTTGTATTCATACCGGTTGCAACCAGGTTAGCAATTTCTAAGTAAGGTGAGGGCTGCTGTAGTTGTGCGTAAGTGGCCGATGGTACTCTATCTTACCGATCTATATGGAGGACTGAAAGGTATTACGGATGTGAGAAAGCGGTATTGGGAGGCAGTGGGCGTCTCTATGCGGCAGTGCAATGGCATTGCAATAACATTCTTTAGCATATATTCTCAGCAAACCTGTGTGCGCTTATGGAGATGAGATCGCAATAGCGATCCGTAATGAATCAGGCCCATCATGTACACACCAGCTGCATTCACCTTTGCATTGTCAGCATATGCAGCCACAGTATAAGTGCATGGATGTACCTCTCTATAGCACTGCAAAAGATACGCCTCCTCATAGGCACATTGATGAATATTCAGAGGTGGATTTAGGGGTCAGGCACAATATTATTAGGCGCCCACTGTCCCCAAACTCCAGGATTCTGGCAAAACTCCTCTTCCTCTAGCACCTCTTTTTTTTTCCATTTTCGGACTAAGAACCTCCTATTTCGGGCTCCTGGATTGCACTTCCGTCCGCACCTTAGACTCATAATGAGTCATAATGAGGATGTAGTCTTTGTTCTGTGTCCAAGTAACCATTGCTGAATAGGGGCAAAGGAAAGCTCTGATGTAGGGAGACTACTGTGCTGCCCAGTACCGGACTGCCCATCTGGCACTTCTGGCAAATGCTAAAAGGGCCGGTGGCCAGATGGGCCAGTCCGGCTACAAACCCCGGCTGAGCTGCTCTACCTCCCGGCATCTGCTCGGCTGGGGATGCTGAGAGAAGGGGGCGTACAGCAAGGCCATGCCCTGTGACTCACAGCACATCCCCTTTTGCCGAAGCCATGCCCCTTTTGTGGGAGCGTGGGCGCCTTTGGCGTATTCAAGGGTTATTGCACAGGGACTGCCAGGGTTGCTTAGCAGCCCCAGTCTATCCCTGGAGCCACCCCAGCTAGTGGTGCCCCTAGGCCAGGGGCGTATTTATAATGGGTTCAGGGTGCTTGCATCCATATTATCTAAAACTTACCTCTCTGAGGTCCCGTGTCGGGTCTCTCAGCACTGCTCCAAACACCGGAAAATGGCAAACGTGGCCATTTTTCCGGTGTTTTGCGCATGCACTGTGAGGAAATCACCGGGAAAATGGAGAACGCGCCATTTCCCCAGCGATCTACTCATGCACAATAGACTCTGGGCACACTCTAGTGCCCAGAGTCTACTGATTCTGTGGTGGCAGGCCAGCCGCATCAGTCAGCTGCCAGCCACCGGGGTGAGAGGAGGGGGCCCATAACGGGGGATGCATAAGGGCTCCCTCCTCTCTAAAGATGCCCCTGCCCTAGGTACATGTCTCACAGGCCTAATGGTAAATTTGCACTGCGGATATTTGCAGGTCAGCCTATCCCTCACCGAACCAGAGACCGTCTTTTCCCTTGCCAGTTCCACCTCTTCAGTTGTAAGCATTGATGCATACTTGAAGCAATGATAAGCAGGAACACTTCACGTCATCACAAACACAGAATCTTAGTAAGTTATAATTATCAAAATAACATTCCGGAAATTGCAAAGTGAGAATTCCCAAGGGCTCTGAAGCGATGCCTGGCATCTCTCTACAGCTGTACTGTAGTTTGTTGCTGTAATGAAAGAACTGTTTGTTCATTAGACTTGCCTTGTTTAGACTGGTTATATAAATGTTGTCTGTATCTCTCATATTGCTAGAGTTTTAGAGCACAAGGAGCCTTACTTTTCAGTACCGCCGAGTGGTGAAATATATAAGCATCCTCACTGCAGCTTATAGAGGTCAGCAAAAGGCTTCCGATTATATAACTGATTTCATATAACTGATGACCTTGTAGACTTATCGAACATGAGTTCTGTGGGCAGTATAGGATGTAGTTTATAGACTAAATGCCGACGCCTATCTTAACCTATCATAACCCACCATTTGTCCAAGAGATTATCTGGGATGTCAATCAGCCTGGCAGGAAGGTAAACTCTCTTCTTGGCAATGGTCTATCTCACCACCGCCACTGTCTTCTGTATTCAGCACATTGGACTAAAGAATGTTGACTTGGGGCTGAGGTCCTCTTTAGGTAAACTATGATACTGATAAACAACCTGCAGAAGATTTATCAAAGAGCGATAACTGGTGAAAACAGGTGATACCGCTAGTGTAGGATGCCCTATGACTTTGCATGTGGGACTCTATTTAGCAAGCAATACTTGTTCTGTGTATGAATGGGACTATTGACCAGCTCTAGAAAATAAATATTAATTTCAGCTGAACAATAAATTAATGTATGTATAATCCATTAGCAAAACTGGAAATCTAGATATATTGCAGATATATTGCTAGGATGCTCTCTCTTTACTGTATATATTTCTCTCTCTCTTTCTCTCTCTCTCTCTCTCTATATATATATATATGAAGCTGAAGGGTGATAAAAATGATGTCATCATGTTGGAATCTCTGCAGCAGCAGGGGGCCGGCCAGCTGTCAACATCACATCTGGGTGTATCACATAAATTGCTTAAATAAGGGGTAGAGGCATAACTACTAGAGATGAGCACAGACCCCGTGTTCTGGGTTTGGTTGTATATCATCATCATGTTTTGGTTTTGAATTTCTTCAAGAATTGATAAAAGCAGCTAAAATCATGTGACTTGGACCTGTTTTTCGTTCCCACAGTATTATTAATATCAATACCAGTCATTTCCAGTCAATTTTGCCACCCCAAAGCTATATTATATTGGCCACAGGCTGCAATATGCTGGCTAAACTACAGTAAGTGCCAGAGTAGTGGCACAAACACATGGAGGTTTAAAAGAATATACCATATTTTGAAACATAGCGGCACAGCCGTAGCAGACAGGATGGCAGTTTAATAAACTATATGACCCTATAAAATGTTTTCATTATTCAAGAACTAAAAGTCTAAAAGTAAAAGCCTAGTAGAAAATATAACACATTACCAACCAACACATTTCTCCAAACAGCAAATCAGTGACCCCTTCCCTCACCACCCCTTAAATATCGGGACTGTGGGCCTGATTCAAAGCCGGACGCTCTGACAGAGCACTCGCTCTGAATCAGGACCGTCCCTGCTCCTTTTTGGAGCAGCCTCCTGGCTGCTCGCATAGCTGTGGGTGACCACCCACAGCTAACATAGCGAGCGGCCAAAATGATGGTAGCGATGGTCAAGACCATCACGACCAGCGGGCTTGCGACGAGAACCTGTGGTAGGGTCTCGCTGCCGCAAGCCCTGGAGTGCTTTTGGCTCTATCAGAGCCAAAAGCACTCCCACTGACATCACTTGTGATGTCAGTGGGGCCGGCCCCAGACGGTAGGCGTTCCCATGAGAATGCCTCTGTCTGGGCAGCCACGCCCCCGGCACGCCCACCAAAGGAGGCGTGTTGTCAATCACCATCGACAGCACGCCCCCTTTGGTGCGAGACCCATAACTCGGCTCCGTCGTGCGCATGCGCACTTGGGCAACATCGACCTGCTTGCGAGCGCTCAGCGCTCGCGAGCGGGTCTGAATCAGGTCCTGTGTGCGATCATGTAGGATCCATTCTGCACATTCGCAGATCAGGTCCTGCACATGCACAGTGTCCCGATAATCATGAATCTGCGATCAGCATTGCACATGATCAGCATTGCACACGATCAGCATTGCACACGATCAGCATTGCACACGATCTGCATTGCACATGATCTGCATTGCACATGATCAGCTTTGCACACGATCAGCATTGCACATATACGTGCAATGCTGAATCAGTCCCTTTGCACGCATGGGCCTAGATGCGATCGCTCGCGCAATGTGTATGCAAATTGCGTAGGCAGTGCTACAGCACAGCAGTGCATTAGCACGCCCAGTATTTCTTAGAGAGTGATCACATAGTGTATGCAGACACCCACCAGCCTGTTTTAAGATGCCCACTTGTGCACGTCATGTCCAGGAAGTGTATGCAACCATTGGTACATCAGATGCTATCGCAGCACTTAAGGTTGACCGTACCCTGCCGCAAGCACTGCGAGCACTTCAGTGTAAAACAAGCCAGGTGACGTGTACTATGATGCTGTCTTATAATTATACACACCTCTAAATCGCCGTTGAGATGCTCAGGCACGCCTGTGTTTGCACCTCCACTCCCCCGTTTTTAATGGCCAGCCCCTGTTACCACCCACAAATGGCTTCTCCTGTCACTCACTCTGCTGGGCTGTCTATGAGCAGCGAGCGAGTGCATTGTGAAATTTCGCTATGGTATGCACATGCACACTGCATACACACTGCATACCATCGATAGCAGCGAGAGTATGCATCTTAGCGAGCGGGTCTGAATCAGGCCCCCTATGTCAACATGATGAATGTCTACAAAATATACCACACCCATCTAATTGCATTGCTAGATTTATTCGCCCTTAAGGCAAAATAAACTTAAAAACAGTAATTACTGCGCTGGTATTATATTGTTCTTCATTAATATTTATTCTCAATAAATCAAGGTTTGCTCTCTATTAATGAACAGGAGGCTCGTTAAATTATATCCATATTTGTATTTATTAAAAACACAAACATATGTTAAAACCCCCCAAAAATAATTCACACATATAGCAGCAATATTCACATGTGACAATAGTGTCTAGAATATACATCTATCTATACATACAGTAAATGCCACAAATAGTTGTGTAATATCTATTGCTATTTTTGATCATTGGAATCCAGGTCTCACAGCAATTTCCTTTTTGTTAGTAAGCAAGTCCGCAACTTTGTTGTTAGTTGTCTGGTTAATAGACTATGGGCCTGATTCAGACCCACTCGCGAGCGGCTGTCCGCTCGCAAGTGGGTCGATGTTATGGACTGAGCATGCGCACGACGGAGGGAGCTCCGTCGTGCGCATGCGCCAGACGCGACGAGCGAAGGAAAGTCCTTCGCTCGTTGTGTCCGATCAAAGGGGGCGTGCTGTCAATGTTGATTGACAGCACGCCCCCTTTGGTGGGCGTGCCAGGGGCGTGCCTCCCTGACGGGGGCGTTCCCACGGGAACGCCTCCCGTCAAAAGCCGGCCCACTGACATCACTAGTGATGTCAGTGGGAGTGATTTTGGCTCTGATAGAGCCAAAATCACTCCGGAGCTTGCGGTTGAAAACCTCAACCGCAGGCTCCGGCTCGCAAATTCGATGGTCGCGATGGTCTCGACCATCGCGACCATCACAATGCACGCTCGTATAGCCTGTGGGTGGTGACCCACAGCTATACGAGCGTCCAGGAGGACGCTCCATGAAAATGGAGCCCGGCCCTCATTCAGAGCGTGCGCTCTGACTGAGGGCCTATGTTGCCATTCCAGATACTTCTAAACATAAACAGTCGCGCTGGACTAATATTAGCAGCTGTTAATAACCACTTATGTATATACTGGCGTCCCAGAACTGTTCAAGCAATCTCCTGTAGTAAATAAGTTGACTCAGTCCAAGTGAGCAAGTATATTACAGCACCTTAGGATGACCTTTCGGTCCGCTTGTCGTGTGGCCACACTACGAGGGTCCAAGGACCGGGTGCTCCTGATTTTACAGGGGGCAATGGCTAGAGGTATGGAGATGTTAGCGGCAGTGCTTATATATAGAATCTCTTATATGTATATTCTAGACACTATTGTCACACATGAATATTGCTGCTCTATGTGTGAATTGTTTTTTGGTTTTAATATATGTTTTTAATAAATAATATGGATAAGTATAAGAACAATATAATACCAGCGCAGTCATTACTGTTTTTAAGTTTCTTTTTCCTTGAGATTGTATATAGGGCCTTATTTGCAGCAGGTATTAGTTAATTAGATTTATTACACTATACCAGCGCCAGAGAGCGTAGTGATGTCACTACATTGTATGGTGCTGTCACCCATTGTCAAGTGTCCAAAATACTTTTTTTGCACTATTTTGAATCTGTTTTGTCAAGGGTGTGAAATTCTTTATCCGCAATTAACAGGCCCTGTCCACTTTTGTGTAGCATGCCATCACATCTTGCGAAAGTCTTCCACACTGTAATGTTATGTAATAAATCAGTGAAGACAAAACTCCCATCTTCTATGTTTTCGAAAAACTCATTCTTCTAAACACTGAGAAGTTGGTGATCAGTTTCCTACAGAAATTGTCCCCATACAAAACTCCAGGGGCATTTTTATACACGGGCCCCTGGGTCCAGGCGGGCCCACACTGCACACCCTGCACCCATAATTAGTTATACTTACCTTTATGGACTGGCGCTGCAGAGCAGCAAAAAATCACATGGAAAATGACGGCGGCCATTTTCCTGGGGACTCGCGCATGCGCAGAAAAGATGTACCTGGGAAAAAGGTGTGGGCGCCATTTTTTCCGGAGACCAGTGCATGTGCAGTAGATTCTGGCATGAAGCCAGAATCTAATGCGCTGACAGAGAGGAGGGGGCACAATGGAGACTGCGCACGGGCCCCCTCCTCTCTTAAAACGCCCCTGCAAATCTCTATAACCACTTTTTAGAAAATTGAGCCAGATAATTAGAGTTTCTTATTGCTGCTTATTGGAAAATGTGTCCCATAGGCTACAATGGCTGACACCAGCTGAAGATGGCGTTTGCTAACAGGGCCAAGCTTGATAAATTTGGCATATTAGCTTTTACGAATATAAAGGGGGAGAGCAGCAAGTATCTCAAATATCTGCTGCAGTCCCCTGTACAAACATCCTGGGGATGCTTAATATTTGATGGGCAGCCCCCAGAAGCCATACTTATGTCCCTAAAATAGACATTTCTGGTAACTGGTGCAGAGGTAGCTGTACTACAAACTTAATGTAACCCTTATCAACTAATGGTGCATACACACGGTCAGATTTTTCATCAGATCTGAACGATAACGATTTAAAAAATTGTTCATTCGTTCATATCTGAAGGAAAATCTGACATATCTGAACGATGAACGATGAACGATGCGCGTTCCCGATGGTCAGATAACGATATCTGACATCTGATGTGTTTGCAGTCAGTTTTGGACGATTTCAGTTATTTTAATGCAGTCAAAAATTGTTCAGATCATTCAAATCGTTCAATCGTTCATCTGACACATCTAACAAATCTGACCGTGTGTATGCACCTTAAGCAAGGCATGTTACAGTTTAGGAAATGAATTAAATGAATTTCACTTTGCTGTCTCCGAAACTTGTTGAATGTGACACATTACAGACACACACGTCACTACTAAGTCGTTCACCGCATTTTATTAATGTCCCCCAATGCGTCATAAAATTCTGCAGCATTTTATTCATGTGAAGTTCTAACTAAACATGTGATAATGTGCAGAAGATACAAAGACACTACCAGTCACTAATATTTTAGTTATGCCATATTCCACTAGTGCATATCATTCAGTGGACAGGAGATAATAGGAGTGCTGGTCTGTTTCACAGCACACTAAAACTCCAACATACTAAAAGCACAATTAATTATTTATACCTTCCATGACTTATGTACAGTAAAACATTAACTCCTGTGTGAAGAAGCCAATATTAATGCGCGGTTATTATTTCCATAAGGCAATTGAAAAATAATTGCTGTGTTGTCATACTGTTGCTAAAATCCATTACATCTAAATAATTTAATTTCTAAAAGTACAGCATGAGTTGAAAATTTAGGCAAATTAGAGACTGAATAGAGTAAAAGATTTAATCATTTAAATGTTGGGTAATGTCCTTTCATGTAACCATTAAATCCGCGCTACAAAAGTCCAAAAGTGCAAACCTGCAGTGTAAATGCTAATTTTATTTTATCGATTCCTGCCTGTCTATACCTTCTAATATCCTGCCTATACCTTCTAATAATTGTCGCTATTTAGCATAATGAGTCGCACAAGAAATAAATGCTTTCAGACTTTGAGTGTGGTTCCAAAGCACAAAAAGTTATTATTCAATATAAAAACAGATGGTTACACGCTGTGATCTATAGACAATTAGTGCAAATAAATTATACAGATGCAAGGTACAGTTGTTACATATGCATGCTCTCTGAACCCAGATACCGGCATCAGTATAGAAACCTCCGTCAACAGCACAGCAAGAAGACTCTCTACTGAGTTCAGAGAGCCCACATATATACTCTTTACAGGGATAGGCAATACAATAGAACAGTTTGGCATGATTCCATTGGTTCTTCTTCCTGGTTCTTCTGTCACAGTATAGTTCATAGGTCAATTCGAATGGACACAAACCAGCCTCCAACAGCCTTTTGTGTTCTTTTTCTCACTGCATGCTAATCTAAGATGATAACATTACAGAGTACATTTTAATGTTTTAACTCTCTATAGGCCTTAGTTTGCAGACGCATGTTGCGATCTTCTCACCGATGATACCGGAAATCTGTTGAGACACAGTGGATCAGTACAACACCAAACATGGTCTGCTTACCATGTACTAAACCTTAGATATCAAATAACCTTTATTTCACAACATTATTAATTACTGAATAAACCTTGAATATTACACTTTAATGCTAGGGAACCTTTTATGTAAGTGTGCAGTGTTTAAGTATTGGGGAATTGGGAAAAGACGCTAGTTAGCGCTGTGCGACTACGTGTTTGTGGAGTACACCATGGTACGTGTTTTGCAGGGATAATCATTTTATATGTTTTTGTGACTGTATTTATATGGTGAGGACTTTTAACTTCTTTCTATTGCATGGGAATCGCACAACGCTAAATAATAGCATCGCTGTATGTATTTATAATGGTCATGATTCACTAAAATGGCGCTGGGCGGCCAGTCGCAAAATGGCGTCTCTTTGCCATTCGCAAATTGGCGTCACACAGATTTAATTTTAAACCGATCCTGTCTCAGCCAATTATCCGGCTTCGACAATTTGCACAAATGCACATGGTTTTACGGTGAAGTGCATACATTTGCGCACCGATATTGCAGAATCTGTGGCAGTAAAAAGGCTAGCACCATTGGATGGGAAGACTTGGGGAGATTTAGGACTTGCCTGCTGAGTACAGATTAGGAATATCAGTGTACCTAATTTTGGGAAAACAAACTTTATTTTTGTGATTTTTTTTTAAATGAGATAATTCCGTGAAGAACGACCATTTTGATGGAGTTCCTTGCTTTGTTGTTAGGAGCACACAGTGGTGCATATGCCCTGGAGTCTAGAAAGGCAGAGGCCAGAACTGATGCCCCTGCACCATGGAGGATAAACAGAATAGCAAATTTCTGGCTGAAATTGGAAGAAGATTTAGATAAAGGAACCTATCATGGCCTCTGCTGTACCAGCTAGGTTTGTCAGATGATCTGGTGCGTCACAGCGTAAACACATGTTATTATTGATCCTCCTGTCCTGTCCCTCGAGTGATAGCCAAGATCCGAGCTGCATAAGCTCCTCAGAGGGAAAAACCATGATCTAAAAATAAGTTGCTACCTTGAGCCGGATTCAATTAGACGCGAAAAATGCAATTTGGAGAAAAATTTCCCCAGATTCGGACTTTCCGCAAGTTTTCAAAGTATCTCCATATTCAATTCCAGGATGATTTTGCGTAAGCAGAAAGTAATAGGCGGAAAAATATCTCCTATAAATAGCAGGTGAAAAAAAGTTCAAAATCATTATTTAGGGGTGCAAACGTGGGGAAACGACTCAGAAACCTTGGGGCAGCCCCCGAAAGGACAAATCAACCCCCCAAAAAATGACCTCAGAACAGCCCAAAAACATACTTTCGTTTTGGGGGCAAAAAAGTTAAAAGTGGAGGGACAACTATAAAAACTAGTGAAATAGACTTCTTGGGGTGCTGTAAGGAGGGGCCAAGTGTTTTTGGGATTGCAGGTGCATGTATGAGGGTGACATTTTTTAAAAGTGCACTTTAGAGACAAAAAATATGCTAGCACCCATTTTCAAGTACCCCAAATTTGACTGGACTACTTATTTTCACAAAAAATACAGCTTTATGCCATTCTTCACTACTTTTGCAAAGACGCTAATAAGAAGCAATTTAAACTACTTAAGTTCCCCAAACACTTTTATTAGGGATATTAGTACACATCTACATTGATTCCCTATGTTAGTGTTTTGGGTACAGACTGATTTCCCCATTTCTGACAGTCGTTTTCGCCTGTTCCACATTCGCGGCTTTTCACCTGTTTTGGAATTGAATAGGGCAAAAAGTGGGGACGCACATGGAAAGTTTTCGCCTCTGAAACAGGCGAAGGAGGCAGAAAGTCGGACAGGTGAAACTTTTCCGACTTTTCGCCTCTAATTGAATACAGGCCTAAGTGAGAATGTCCCTTTTCTTGTGTTCCCAGAAGCGGATGTCAACTTTGTTGTACAAGGTAGAGTAATAAATCATACAAGGAAGTTGAAGCTCACAAGATGTCTATTTATGTTTAATCCTATTGGACAATCCTTGCCAAAAGTTGTAGTTCCACTGAAGCTCGGAAGTTTATACTTTTGTTGCATGGAGTCAACACAGCATTGACCTCAGATCTGCCCCTTGGTGTGGCCAGTTGGTAGACATGGAAAGCATGGTACAATGGAAAACAGGTCCGGCATGCGAAAAGTAAAGGCTGTTGTGTCCTGTGATGAAGTAAAGTCAGTGAACTGAACAATACCATTTTCTTATACCTTTGAATGAATCAACTAATATGCCTTCTCATCCAGTTCTGTATCTGTTCCCCAAAGATGGTACATTGACGATACACTGTAACATGCCCTAACAGAGACTAGAGGGTCATGCTACGGGTAGAATGCACCAACAGTTTAAACCAAAATGGGCATCAAATACTTTGTTACTTGAAAGGAATCCATCACCACAAATTGTGCAACTCTAAATATATGTGGCAATCAGAGATCTGGTATATATATATATATATATATATATATATATATATATATATATAGACAAAAATAATTAGTGCGCTTAATTCAGAGTTTGGAACAATACCAATGTCCAGGGAATGAGTCCCAAAAGTGATTGCACAAACAGTGTCTTGTAACCAATTCCTCACATATGAAAGTGGGATTGTGAAGCAGAGATCCTGTATATGAAATGGTCCGGCGTCTTCCCCAATATAAGAACCCCCGAATCCAGTCGGGAACAACACTAGAAAGAAAACATAGAAAGGGGGCGCCACATCGTGCTTAAAAGTATAACAATATTTTATTGCAATCTTTAAAAATGACAATGCTCGTACCAGAACAAGCGGTCAGAGCCACCTGTTTACGCTAGCGGTGGCTCTGACCGCTTGTTCTGGTACGAGCATTGTCATTTTTAAAGATTGCAATAAAATATTGTTATACCTTTAAGCACGATGTGGCGCCCCCTTTCTATGTTTTCTTTCTAATAATATATATATATATATATATATATATATATATATATATATATATGCACACTGGTGGCCAATATTGCGGACAAATTTAGAAATTTGAATGTTTATCAACTTCAAATGCTTATAAAAACTGTTTCACTTCATGCAGTGCAATGATTCATATATCAAATGAAAGGAAATTGAATGCTGAATTCAACACAATAAACAGAGGTCAAATATCTGCATTACAAGGGAAGTTATGCCGTGAAAACAACACTTAGGGTGAGAGTCCCTATGTCCTTATGATGTTACTGTCCTATCAGTATTTCGTTGGGTATCCTTTATTTTTCAAGACCGCAGCACAGCGACGTGATCCAGGATTGTGGTGTTAAGTGAAAATGGTCTTTCATATGCAGCAATTGTGAGAGAAATTGGTGGGAATGTGACAACATCAGGAGTACGAAAGTTTTGTTTACACTATCAGGAAACACAATCTATACAAAACAAAGAAGGAAAAGGCCGGAAAAAGTGCACAACAGCTGTTGATGATAGGAGAATAAAACGAATTTGCATCAGGGACAGATGGATGTCATCTGTGGCCATTAGGAGTGAACTGAGTGCAACTGGTGTTTTTGTCAGTGCAAGAACGGAACGGAGAATACTAACGGAGGTTGGCCTAAAAGGTAAGATTTCCCGAAAAAAGCCATTGCTGAATAAAAAGCAGCAGCAGAAATGAATACAGTGGGCAAAAGAACACATTGCATGGACAGAAGGTCAGTGGAAACAAGTGATATGGAGTGACCAAACTAAGATATCGATATTTGGTAGTGATGGGAGAAAATGTGTGAGACGTCGCAATTTTATTCAAGCGACAACAAAGAATCCTACAAGTGTTATGATCTGGGCATGTATGACAGCAGATGCTGTAGGCCGCCTTTATGTCATAGATGGCACACTGAACAGCAGAAAGTACATTGACACCATCCTACAACCAAAACTTCTACCTTCTATCAGGGATCTTTTTCCAGATAATTCCCCAATTTTTTTCCAGCAGGATTCAGCTCCCTGCCACACTGCACGGATATGCAAAAAGGGGTTCACGGAGAATGACATACAGGTGCTGGGATGGCCAGGAAACAGCCCAGACCTGAACCCCATAGAACATTTGTGGTTCTGTTTGAAAAAACTGGTACATCTGAGGCATCCATCCAATAAAAGACAATTAATTGAAGCTATAATTGTCTCATGGCACCGCATAAAAAAGAAGGAAAAGCTCCAAACATTGATTGGCTCAATGACACATCGCTGTGCTGCTGTCTTGAAAAATAAAGGATACCCAACGAAATACTGATAGGACAGTAACATCATAAGTACACAGGGATTTTCACTCTAAGTGTTGTTTTCACTGCATAACTTCCCTTGTAATGCAAATATTTGACCTATGTTTATTGTGTTGAATTCAGCATTAAATTTCCTTTCATTTGATATATGACTCATTGCACTGTGTGAAGTGAAATAGTTTTTATAAGCATTCGAAGTTGAAAAACATAAAAATTTCAAAAAGTATCCGCAATTTTGGCAACCACTGTATATGTATATATATATATATATATATATATATATATATATATATATAGTAAGCAAAGAACTTTAGCTTTTATTGTCTCTGGGTTATCCTGAAGTTAACCACTGTCATTACAAATTTGTTGCACATAGTGCAGTAATAAATCATCCAGGGAAGATGGTAGCTCATGTGATGCCCTATTCATCTTTAATCCTATTGGGAACTCCTTGCAGAAGGTACCAAATAAGGCTTTGTTGTCTCACTGAAGCTCAGAAGCTAGCAACTGATTGCATAGATAGCAAGGACATTAAGAATGTCACTTTTGCCTTATTACGGGAGAGAATCCCAAGTAACAGGTGAAAGTGGATGGAACATTAATTTAAGAAACCTCAGCAAGCTTTGGAATCACCATGATATATGGAAGCCTGGTTATGCAGAGCTGGGAAGATGCAGGCACCATGGAGACTGTGTAGCTAAACTATACTGAAGGGTGTCCTGGCAACGGGAAATATCCTCCAGTCATTAAATCAGTTGATCTTGGTTAAACTCTTGCCTCTCAATCCTTCCCACAAAGTCTTTGTATTGGAAGATGAAGAACCAGCGGAATCCATGGGCAGATTATACTGTCACCAAGTAGGATCTGGAAGTCACAGATTCTTTGCCACAAACCAAGTTTAGAGCTGCAGAACCTGTTGGTAATACCTGAGGTTTCGACTTTGCTGCAGGAAGTCTATAGGTCATGGCCGTCACATGGAAGTGCTACAGCAGTTTAAACCGTAAACTTTGTTACATGAAAGGAATCCATGGCCACAAACTGTGCTGCTCAGGATATGTGGCAACCAGAGTCTGGGAAATATATGGTGTAAGCAAAGTAACTGTCTCTGTGTTGACCTTACGACAAACTCATTACACAACACCAGACTCCGCTGCTGTCTTGGAAATTTCTTCCACATTTGCATCCTTGAGGTTTCACATAGTTAATGTTTATGATGATGACTACTGTACTGCTGTATGCATCAGCTGACATGTAATCATCAAGTACAAATTAGAGTATGGATTTTTACAAGAGTCTCTTTGAACTTCATATATAAAGTGTTAGGATTTTACAAGAGCTTTTAAAGATGAGTAATATTTGAATGATTTCTCTGGGCAGTGTTCTGTGCATGTTACCTCAAAGCTAAATTTGACCCAGTTAAATTCTGTGTCTCTCCAGTAAAGAGACTTCACAAGGTCTGAATCTGAGAAATGTTGGTTTCATAGTTTGAGACTTTCCATCGTGTCAAGGTGGGGGAAAGATGTACCTGGTATCATGTATGACGAGAAAGACAGTGAAGGCACAGCATAATAGTCTCTCTGGCAGTGTTGTGTGCCTCTATTTCCACAGGTACCCCTAGATGTCCTAAAGTACATATGGATCTGTGTAGCAAAACTGTAGTGCTAGCAGAATAGCACAAGTTTTCTCCAGCTGATGGGAGGAGTTGGATGAAGTGAGATAGAATGATGTAGCTATGCTATGTATGAACTACGGGCAAAGTTATATATTGTAAATATTAGAGAATATTTTTTAGGCCAGTTTAAAATTCAGCTCAGTTGCAGACATTATGGACAGATCCACGCAATATGTAATTGGCAGGTATAATTAGCAGGTACAGGGGTCTATTTACTAAGCAGTGTTAGGAGACAGAGTGAAAAGTGATAAGAAAGTGATAAGGTGCCAGCCAATCAGCTCCCAACTGTCATTTTTCAAACACAGCCTGTGAGATGACAGTTGGGAGCTGATTGTCTGGCACCTTATCACTCTCTTATCACTTTTCACTCTGTCTCCTAACACTGCTTAGTAAATAGACCCCACAGACACAAGGAGCAGCAGAAACAAAGGAAGCAGGAACATTTTCAACTATTAGAAACATTAAAGTTACAAATGCACCAGTGCAGCACCTTAGGTGTTCTTGAGCATGAACCTCCTAAGGAGAAAAAACCTATTCAGTGCTTTAAATTTTGGGATGGGACTAATTGGTATACAATTATTAAACATATTCCTGAGACATTAATTTGTAGCGTTTGTCAGAAAGTATCCACTGAGATAACACGAGTACACCCCCTCAAGGCTCACCTACCCTTAGCACATTAGTACATGATATTGTCTTTAAATCTTGATACTTAGTATTATTATCATATGTCCTCATGTTAATTAACTGTATTTTGTATTTTACAGGTACCTTCAGTTGAGAACTATTTAAAAGCCTCCATGGAGTATTAGTATTATGAACCAAAGCGCTTCCTTATTTCCTTTATTTTCACTTTAAATGATCATGATCAGTTTTTCCAAATGTATGTAGAAGAAATATATATTTTTTATTTATTTGTTTTCTGAAAATGATGATAACATGAGTATTTTATTTCCCCAGAACTGATGTAACGGTCAGTACCTTTTTGAAGGATGATCTTAGTACATTCTTCAAAATGAAATTTAAGTTTTTATTTCTTGTACTTTAATTACAGCAAAAAGCCCTATTGCTTACTAATATATCAGATATGAGCAAAGAGTACATCTACATATTGTACAGTACTCATATTATCTCTGATCTTAAAAGTATATAGTATATTGTGTAGACTTTAGTCTTTAATATCTCAGTTGATGTTCAGAAATATCTCCTATGTTTTATGTTACATCCAGTAGTTTAATATTTCTTTTTTTTGGATATGATATATTATGTGGATTGGTAGGGGATTTTGTGTTTTTGTTTTGTTTGTATGTCACAGGAATGTCACAAGGGGTGGGGAGAAATTAAATAAGTGATTAAAAAAATATTATATTTTTCCTAATAAAAGACATACAAAGAGGAAGAGGTGAAGAAAGTATATGAAAGTGAAGAAAGACAATGTATGTAGAAGTATAGAGATGTTGTATAGAGTGAAGATGATTGGATCCTGGAATGTGAAAAGCCTGAAAAAGTGACACTTGAAGAGTTGAAGAGGGAATGAGGAAAGTCTGATTTTGAGAAGGGTACTTTTATATAGGCATATTCTGGATATGTTTAGATGTACAGTATGTAATAAGAATGTGATTGAATGTGGATAACATAGTTCAGTTCAGAGTCAAGGATATTGAATTATCTACCGCATTTGAAACCTTACTCAACACTACTGTTCTCCATGGACAGGCATAGTCCAATGCTTAAGAAAATGTCAAGCTGCCTAAGGAAATGTATTGTCGAAATGATCCAGTCTGATGAAACAGCAAAGCCGGCTGCAATAAGGAGAATTTTAAACTCCTGAAAATGGACATGTTTGGGTCACTGCAGGGTTTTACACATGTAACTTGTGAAAAAAATATTAATGTATATATTAGTGTTACTTTAAGCAGGGAATCTCCTTGTAGAAGATATCTGGGAAAATGAGAGGGGATGACCAGTGGCACCAAAATCACTATTACCTGGCCTGGCAGAGGCAGCCCATGGACTTACTTATAATGTAAGGGAAGGTAGGGTGAGTTATATTGGTGTGCTCCAGACTTCTCCTCTTATGCAGGTAAAAGCAGTTGTGTCACTTGTTTAGGAAAAGAACTAAGGAAGAACGGTTCCTGCATCTATTTGTCATATACCGCGTTCACAAGGAATTGTTCTGGCAATACAGACTGACTTCATACAGCTTTCACCCAGTAGAGATGTAACCTATGTATAAGCTATTGTGATATAAAGTATTAATTATACAGAAGGAGGTTTTCAAGTTATTGTAATTTAGTATAATATGATCAGGGTACAAATTCCCCAAGCCAAGTATCTCAAGGTGCACTGCACCTACTGCACCTACAAGCCGCTAGAAATGTAAAATAAATTGTCAAAAGTCACATAGGATAGAGGAATGAATTGGGTGAATGCCTTACCCAAGTCTTGCATAGCATCCAAGTTACTCCCAGGTCTTCATAAAATTACTCTCCATGTGAGATATTGTTCAGGAAATGCCCACAATTAATCTTAGGTCCAGAGGACAACCATGATACAGCAGAGCATTGTCTCCTCCTAGGTTGCAACCTGCCATGACGTGATGCCTAGTGAGTGTGTGAATAGTAAGTAAATGTTCTATGTTCAGGATCATGTATAGATTGTACCAGGTGCTCCTAACTAACTCCACTGCAGTAAAGGTTGCTGAGATGCCTACCTGGATCCATGCTTCATAGTGTAAGAGAGTAGCCGACCCGGTATCTGTCAGCTTTTGAGCAAGATGCGCCAACGAGGAGGCTGATCTGACCCCAGCTTTGGAAGCACTGTTCAAACAGTGAATAAGGAAATAGCTTGGAATAGTAAGGGGGTAATAGAAGAGAGTGGGGCAGGTGAGGCTGTCCTGTTCAACCCCAACCCCACAAAGAAGAAGGAGAATAATAGATCTTTAGACATTATAATGTTTCTGATAAAGTAGATTTTATTAATATGAATGGTAGGAATTTTAACCTGGTAAATATAATAGCCCAACATAGAAAAAAATAGAACTGGCTGGAGATTTGGAGTCGAGTACTGTGGTAAGCAGGTAGCAACACCCACCTATGGTTCCTATGTGATTGGTGACATTGCCCATTACCCCATCCTCATGAAATAAATAACTCATAATAAATGGAATAATCATTATAAGTGCTAGCGGTTACCTGAAATTCTCTATTGTATATGTAAATATTGAATTAAACTGTATTGCTTCAATAGTTGCTTACGAAAAAAGAAAAATACATTATAATAGTTAGAGCTGGTAAATTTAAACCCATGAATGATAAATCTGGAAAACCTTTTCATGTAACAAAATATAAAATTGAATCACAGCCAAGTGCATACCAGAAATGTTGCTGGGATATTGCTGAGAGGCCTCTACGTCAGCCCAGCCATTGGGAAATGCTAATGGTCGTACAGAGGAAGTCCAAGCTTACATCATATAACCTGAAATGCATCTACCGTAAGGTATAGTTTAGTGTGTGGAAATATTGCTTAGTCTTACTTTCCTACAACACATCAATATGACATGTCTAATAACTTAATATTAAAAAGGTCATTATCTCTTGATTCATTTACCTTTAGGGTCTAAAACACGGGACAACGTTTCAATATTTTTGAAAACTTCAACACAATTGAAAATAAAATTAAGCAATTACAAGATATACAAGAAATGATTTTAGTTAAATAGGAGAAAGGTATTACTCGATGGTTTATGCAAATACTACACTTTGTAATGAAGGGATTGATAGTAATTGTTGTAATGTACAGTATATAAGTATAAAGTATCTTCCAATTATGACACAACGCTTCAAGAATCTCTGTACCCCAACACCAAGATCGACAATAAAACTTATGACCATGAAGCCTGTTTTATATGTACCAGTAACACAAAATTAAATCATTCTCTTGTGTAGAGCGACATAAGTACACATATCACATTCCCCCAGTTATTTTCTGCTTAAGTACTTGCACTCACACAACCCAGCGGCCAAAATATATAGTGTAACAAGGCTTGTGCCTCAAATTAATGAAAGACTGAAGAATTTCCTTACTGTCGCTATTCTCCAGGTTTTCACTAACTCTGGCCAGGATGGTGAGCTCCACACCATTACCAATAGTCCTACGAGCATGTATCATATCCCTATATTCTCATTTCCTTTTTCTATGTCACTTATCAACACCTACATGGAGAAAGGTATTTAGATCTTTGTAATTAGTACCATTTTGATTTATGTATTTTTAGGTGTTAATTAGCATTAACAAGCGGTGGAATTGTTGAAGTTAAATCAAAATGGAGTCTGTATTGTCTGAACAAAGGAATTAATTACGATTTTAGTCTAATGTATTTGTCAATAGCTTTTGCAGAGACTCTGATGGATGATGGGTTAACCACAGTAAATATCTTCATAAAAGGAAAATTAGCTATAGAGAGACATTTTCATGGACTACGTGACTGTTGGTGCCATTCAGTCTGGGACATATCAAACATCAGCCTAGATTCTTATTTACTTTAAAGAGAAGACCAACAATATGTTATCTACTGGATAAACCATTCAATATCACCATGTTCCACAAAGATGACAAGTCATCATATGATAGTGCTCAGAGATCACAGGCTCATCATATTTAATGCTAACTTATTATTTAATAAGCCAACCCTTTTCCATAAATTAGTGTACATTGTCCCAGCCCTTTTCTCTACATCATCTAATGTAATAAATGTATTGTAATGTAATGTACATGTGAACACCAATATGTTAATAATTCTGTAATTATGTGTATAAGCTACTCTGAAATGTGTTGTAAAAGCCCAGATATCTACTTGACTTCTCATTGTACTTACTCCACGTCACTCTGCTCAGAAAAGTGGAGATGTCTCTTTAAATAAACCTTTTACTTTGCCACGAACAGACTGGGAATTTATTTTTGCTTTAACAGTGCTTTCAATGCTGTGTGAAGGGTGGAGGGTTAGATCTTTGTACCAGCTCTGAGCAGGCGGAGGTCAGGTCTTATACTTTTAATGGAATGCATTTTGCACAATCCTGTTTAGAGATGTGCACCGAACCCCTGTGATTTGGTTTTTGTTCTAATTCGTCATCAGGTTTTGGTTTTGCCAAAACCACCCTCACGTGTTTTGGTTTTGGAACTGTAGTTTTTTCAAAAATTTATAAAAACAATTAAAATCATATGGGCCTGTTTTTGTACATTCAGTAGGATTAACCTAAAAAAACCCCATTAATTGCCATTCATTTCCAGTCATTTTTGATCACCTCACAGCTCACAATATTGTTTTCATCAAGTTTAGGCTAAACAGTTGCAACGAGCTAGCTGGCTGGCTAAGCTAAGCGGCTGCAGTGGGCGGCAGAAACATGTGGCAGCTCAACTTCAAACATGGCATATCTAGCAAACAGATGAAATCATTATTTTATTACTGCTATAAGAAAAAAGCAGAAAAGTGGAAATGCTATTATAAAACAAGGACCCAAAATGGATGAAAGTGGTGCATTCATTAATTGATTAATTCATTGATCAATTAATTAATTATAATTGATTGATTAAGAATATTTAATTTAAGGCTATAAAAGATTACATTGGTCAATAGCCAAGGATTCCTCACAAGGGTTGAAAGAGAAGCCAAGAAACGTAATAGTTGCACTGCAGAGCAGCTAATCCCAAATCAGCCTATCCTATCCTAACAAATATTAAGAGGTAGACCTGCTGGCAATAATATCCCCCCTAATTGGGTAACACACCCCTGTAGCACATTTATGAGGTGCACCAGAGAGTCTGAGTACGAGGGATAATACACACAAAAACATTTTGATTTTGATAAAAGACAAATTAAAAAAAAAAAAACTTGCCACCAACTGCAACACACTGTGCAGATATTAAGGTGGTGGCTATTGACCTACTGACCAGTAGTGTTCCTAAATACTTCAGTATCACAGCCTGAATTTTTTAGAACACACAAAAACATTTTGATTTTGATAAAAGACAAATAAATAAAAAAACTGGCCACCAACTGTAATTAGTTAATAAATAAATCAATAGTATAATGCTAGATCTAGCTCATATGGCTGCATTTATACTATTGATTTATTTATTGACTAATTGTTGAACTGTGATTTATATTGTATTTAGTTTTAAGTAAAGATATTTTTTTATATGATGTATAAAGGGTCATTATGAACACTACACAATAACCAATAGCTGTTACAAAGCTCAAGAACCCCTGGTATAGCATTATTAGATTATAAGAGAGCCTAGATTCCTCTCCAGATCCTGCAGCTATTACAGCTGAAGACTTTGGAGGAGTGCACACCTAACCACTTGCAGTACAAACAATAGAAGAAAATATATAATTTTTAAATTTACAGCTCAGCTCACACTGCGTGCAGTCACAGAGGTATATTTACTAAAGTGAGAGTTTTTAGAAGTTGAGTTGTTGCCCATAGCAACCAATCAGATTCTGCTTATCATTTAACTAGCAGCTAGAATCTGATTGGTTGCTATGGGCAACATCTCCACTTTAGTAAATATACTCCACAGTGCTTATATGTAAGACTTTGCCCGTGCTGCTCCTCACCTTTGGAACTCTCTCCCTCTCCCTATCAGACTCTGCACCTCTCTACCATCTTTCAAACGAGCTCTTAAGACCCACTACTTCATTAAAGCCTTCCAGCTCTCATCCTAACTTGCTGCTACATCTTCCTTTCTCCCGGCCCACCCCATTCTGTGTCACTCCTGTTTGTCTTCCCCTCCCTTAAAGAATGTAAGCTCTTTCGAGCAGGGCCCTCTACCCTCTTGTGCTTCTCCCTACTGTAATTTAATTTATCTCTTACTAGCCACTAGGGCAACTAACACTTGGCTGCTTATGCAGGCGTTAATGTCACTAATATAGAAATGTTTATCCATGTCCTGTCCTGTATTGTATTGTATTGTAAGTCAATGTTTACTTTTTTGTCTATGTACTTTGTGGAACACTTGTGGCGCCATATAAATAAATGATAATAATAATAATATGTAAGCGAACAAACGCACTGGGTGGCAGCGCACACAGGTTGTATAAACAAAAAAAATGTGTAACTTTTTTTTTAACTTTTTCTGCAAATGACAACTGCGGAGTCACACTGCTTATATGATCGCAGTGTGGTATGGCCTGCGGAGTCACAGTGCAGCACCACTGTGTGACAGTTATGGTGCGTACACACGGTACGATTTAAAAGAATGATATGAATGATAACGATATCATTCATCATTAAATCGCTCATAACGTTAATTTTTATGCTGCCAACAATCGACCAGCGATGTGTGTTCCCGCATGGACGATAACGATATAGTTAATCCTCCATGCATGCAGGCCAACCTGGACAATATCTATCATTGCCTGCAGGAGGGAATGTTCCTTGGTCGTGGGTGATATTGTTAGTGTGTGACTGAACTATATCATTCATCCAATACACCGAGAAATTCAAGGGAGATCGTTCAGCGATATCGATTGCTGAACAGATCATCCCGTGTGTATGCAGCTTTAGACTAGTAAGGGGAGTGGATGGACACAGCAGCAGCCACTGGACACAGGAAGTGGATGGACACAGCACAGCAGACACTGGAGGTGGAGAGGATTGACACAGCAGCAGCCAATGGAGGTGGAGAGGATGGACCCAGCACAGCAGCCCCTGGACTCATTAGCCTAGACTGGAGTCACTGTGAAATGGTGCCCGAACCCCCGTGGGAGTGACATATATAGAATCCAAAACCTGGGAGAATCTGATGCTAGGATCAAGGGCGTAAAAGTAAAACGTTGTGAGCCCCATAGCAAAATCTTAAAAAGCCCTTCCCCCCTCCCCCATTGGCACAGAGAGGTAAAAAAAAAACATATTTGCCCCCACATGAAAAAAACACATTGGAACCCCACATGTACGAAAAAACCCATACCCAGTATACTGCTCTACACCAATATATGCTCCTCTACATCCCTCATTACTGCTGTACTTCCCTCTATGCTCCTCTATAATCCCTTTATCTGCTTTGCCCTCCAGGACTTTACACTGCAGCGCTGAGTAGCAAGAACTCCACGGCTGGAGAGTGCTCCCTGGCAGCTGCTTACCTTCACAGGCTGCTGTCACTTGTTGTGTACCTGTGCTCCTGCACCAAAGCACACACAGCAGTAAACATGCACAGCCCATCTGCTGGCTAGGGGTGTGTCTGCGTGGCGCAAACTGTAGTCTACAAAATATTATGGCTTAGGGGCCTATTCATCATCACTTAATTTTCACAAAAGCAGGTGAAAAAGCACATTTTCACCTGCAACTGTGAAAATTAAGTATTCGGGCCATTCATTAAGAAGGTAAAGCAGGCGATATCACAGATATCTCCTACTTACCTTCTGTTTGTGGAATGGCCCGCTGTCCCCATACACTAGTATGGGGAAAGAATTCATCAAGCTCCAAAAATATAATATTTTCGGAGCTTGACTGTGGGGGCATTCGCCATCTTCAGATGGCGAATACCCCTGCTTGGGGTTCGCAACCCACTCTTCCCAATGGGAAGAGGGTCCGGGTTGCGATAAGGGATCCTTTCGGATCCCTCCGCCCCTGTCTGGCTCCTTCCGTAGGACGTCGGGGCACTTGTGTGCATGCGTGACCTGTAGGTCGCACATGCGCACCGCCGTCACTGCTTCGACAGGAGCAGTGAAAAGATTTACTGCTCCAAAAAGGAGCAGTGAAGCCGCTCGCGGGGGCAGCTGATTTCGCATCAATGATGAATTGCTCCGGTGGCCGCGGCGAGTTAGAGTGTTAATTATCGAGGTCCTTTCAGACCCCGATAATTAGCATCATGAATAGGCCCCTTAGGGGTCTATTTACTACAATCCGCATTAAAATGCAGATTGTAGTGTGATATTCAGTAAATATCACAGGGATTTACTAAAAATCCCTTGCAGGGACAGAGCTTGTGTTAAAGCTCTGTCCCTGCGAATCCCCTCCGCACACTTAACACAAGTGCCTGTGCATGCGCCGACCGGTTTGCCACTAAGCCCCGTATCCCACCACCCCCGCGATTGCGACCCCCATGCAACACCCCCTTGAATACACTTACCTCCGGTGATCGGGCTTCTGTGATGTCCTCTGTGGCTCTGGTCAGCTGGTCCCCCATCCTGCACTGTGACCTGGTCAGCTGATGACTGAGTCCCACTGCAAGATGGGAGACCAGCTGACCGGACGGAGGACATCACTGGAGCCCCGATATCCGGTTCCTGGACTCAGGTAAGTTTTTTTTTTTTTACTATTTTTTTTTTTTTTTTAGCAGTGTATCAGCTTGTGGTCTGTTTAGACCACACAGCTGATCACTGGGGCTGGCTCCGGGCTCTGCTCTGCCTGTTAGAGCAGAGCAGGGGTCCGGTAACCGGGGGAGACCCTGGCTAACGCCACCTCCAGGTGGCGTTATTATCACAGGGCTTCCCCCGGTATTTTTTCACAATTTATTTTTAGTAACTTGCAGACAGATCGCATTTCCCATTACAATTATGGGAAATGCGATCTGATTACTAAAAATAATGTGATAATTAGGGCTTGGAGTAGAATTTTACGAATTCTACTCCAATTGTCCTTTAGTAAATTTAGTAAATTTAGGTGATACTAAAATAATGTGAAAAGGGTGTGAATACACCCTTTTTCACTTTATTTTAGTAAAAATAATGAAAATAAATATAGAGCCCTTGGTGTGTAAAAAAAGGATTGATTTATTAGTATCTAAAATATAATTGCATAGTATTAATATAAAATAAGTAATGGCATAGAGAAAGCTTTAAGTGGAGTACTGCATAGATAGAAATATTGTATACAAGTATGTAGGCAAATACAATCAATAAAATTCACACTTAATCATAAAATCCAGTACTCTACACAGAATCAATGGCAACAATTTTCAAAACATAATAGTCCATGAAGTAGTTATATCGCTCAACTGCATCTCATAGTCTGTAGTTACACCACTCGCCAGGATGATGACGTTTTGCTTCAATTTGGAACCTGAGCAAGGCAGGAAAACCCGAGCTGCCGCTCGGATTCACTTCGATCCATAAATTTTGGGCGGGCTTGGTTTTCAGAAAACTGAGCCCGCACATCCCTAGTCCTGTTGCAGTTCTGTGGAGAAGTCTATTTCTAGACACTCCTGGAACAATGTAAACAAAGCTTCAAGCACAAAATGTGCCACATGTAATAGAGATAGTCCCGGCTGTTGGGATTGGGTCCGCCGTTTTTTTAAGCCATAAATGATGCTAAACCAAGCAGTATTACAGGGGAAAAATGTAAAAGCTTAAAAGAAAGAGGTGATTACAAAGGGGTAGTAGCTTGGCCAGATTAAGAGTCACACTCAATGGCGATATTCAACGATTTCTGCTACTGCAAGTAAATGCCTAAAATGTTGTGCATTACACAGAGTGCACTCACCAACGCGCCATTGCCATTGAGAGGCGCTATATTGCAAATGTCTTGGAAAAGTGCTAAGCTTTCCTGGGCAGTGAGTAAAAAGATGCATGAAGATGGCCCGCCATATTGGCGTGTTATGAGAGTATCTCAGGCGTGTCGCTGAAGTGTTTGCTCACATAGATTCATTCACTTTAAAGGCCATACTCAGATGGAAAATCTGCACCTGCCGTAGGATGGATGCAAGTTTCGATGGTGCGACCGATGGAGGAATCAGGCGGTATTCCAGCATTTGCAGACGCCCGAAGTTGGCATCTCAGTCCTTGCACATTCATACGCACAGATGTACACGGAGAAGGGCTATGTATACAATTTGCATAAAGGGGCAGACAGGCAACCCCAAATGACGCAGCCGTGGACGCATCTGCATCCTCCCCTTAATCAGCTCCTGTATCTCATCACATTTTACTTCTTCTATGTACTGTAGGTGGACTACCACTAAGAACAGACAGTAAGGGGTAAATTTACTAAGAATCGAGTTTGGGTGAGATTGCAATCTCACGTGAGTTTAGGCATGTTTTTCAACTCGCAAATTTTCTAAAGACAAACTGGAGTGAGTTTGGAAGTGAGTTCTCTCTTTTCACTGTTGAAACTCGTGTGAGATAGCAAACTCGAAATAAACTCACCATCGGCCAAACTAGGAAGTACTTTTCATGAAAAAGATGCAACTCGGAAATTTACTAAGATTCAGGGGCGTCTCAAGAGAGGAGAGGGCCCGTGTGCACTCCCCGTGTGGGGCCCCCTCCTCTCTGCCCGGTGGCTGGCAGCCTTAGTAGACTCCGGGCACTAGAGTGTGCCCGGAGTCTACTACGCATGCGCAGAACACCGAAAAATGGCCATCGTGGCCATTTTCCCGGTGTTTTGTGCATGCGCTGTAGACTCCGGGCACACTCTAGTGCCCGGAGTCTACTGTGCATGCGAAGAACACCAGGAAAATGGCCACGATGGCCATTTTCCGGTATTCTGAGCAGCCCAGAAAACTGCCGTGGGACCATGGACAGGTAAGTTTTAAATAATATGGGTGCAGTGTGTGCGGTGCGGGGCCCCCCCGGGGGCCCGTGTGCCCCGCACACAGTGCACCCATTATAGATACGCCACTGCTAAGATTCGAGTTTACAATCTCAGGTGAGATTGTAGCAAACTCACTGATAAATTGAAGTTTCAAATAGACCACCTCCTGAGCTGCGAGTTTGCCAGAAACATACACAGATCAGTGTGATTTGTGTATGTTTCTGCCTGTATACCTAATGTAATGGTTTTTTTTTTTTTTAAATGATGTAGGGTCCCCCCTCCATATGTCATAACCAGCCCCGGACTTGGTAGCCAGTCCTGGTTCCAAAAATTACGGAGAACAAAACGAGTAGGGTTCCACCGTAATTTAGGAACCAGCACCAGGCTGCAGGGCCAGTCCTAGTTTTAAATATAGGGGAAAAAAATTGCATAGGGGTCCCCCTATATTTAAAACCAGAACCGGACCCAAACTGACCAGGGTGTAATGCCACAGCCTAGAGATCCTATTACCGGATCTCCAGGCCAAAGCATTTTCACCCCAAGTTGGTTACAGATACAACACAAGCAGCCTTCACATATCTCACTGATATGTACAGGCTGCTTGTTTGGGGTGAGTTTGGCAGAGAGAAACCATTGCAATTCGGGTGAGTAATCTCATCTAAACTCACAACTAGGGGAAGAATTCTCAATCTACTTCACCATCGGAAAACCCACTTTCAGCTAAACTCACTTCTTAGTAAATTTGCGAGTTGAAAAAAGGAAAACTCACCCGAGTTTCGGTGAAGTAAAGAGTGTTTAAAAAAAACAAAACTCGACCAAACTCGATTCTTAGAAAATTTACCCCTAAGCATGCATCCAGGGTACATCAGAGATCTGGATATACATTTTACGCATTTTACCCTTTATAGGGCAATGTTGCTGCTTAGTTAAATGAATTTGCTGTGTACATCTGCCTGGAATAACTACAGGAACTGAAAATACTTATGGCTTCTGCCTGAAAGTCGTCTAGTGCAACTTCAAACACAAACTGTTGCTGCCATTTGATGGATTTCAGTTATAAATACCTGACCCTCCTTTACAATAACTGTAATAATGGAAACAAACTTTAGACTGCTACAGCAATGTGTGTCTAAGTTTTCAACAAGTAATTTCAGGCAAGAGTCCTATGGCAAGCAATGTTAGTTAGTTGCAGCACTCAACACAATCATTTCTGAGTGAATTTACCCTTTAAAGGTTTTTGCTCACATGACATTAGGAAATAGGAACATGGCTAGACAGGAGATGAGACACAGCACCATAATTAACTCAGACCTCAACAGTCCATTCTATTTTTAGATTTCTTTGTTTTCCCCCATACAATTATCAATATGAATCTACATTTATTTATTTCTATACAATTTGAGACAATCACAGTAATAAACAAGACTGGATATTAACAGACAGACATACAGGTACTAGGACCTTGCTCACAAGTGTACTATCTAAAGGAACATTGGAATTTGATACATGAGGGTAAGGGGCTGCTTGTTAGGTGGGATCAGACTCGGCTGCCCCTCTTGTCACAGATGCGTCTTTGTGCTAATGCCGCAACCCATTTTGTTTATACTGAGACGCCTACTTGCAGCGGCATTACTCCGTCTCGGTTTGTCTTTAGACGCACCACCGGCCCTATTTTTTTGTCTAATGGTGGTGTCCTGTGTCAGCGCCTGCGACACGCCTGCGTCTGCCTAACCACTCCACTGTTATCGCACAGGAAGCTACTACTAAACTCCACTGGTCTTGCATCCAAATTCATTCTGCATCTCCCAGTGGTAACCATTGGAAGGCACGCACAATGTGACTCAGACGCATGCGCAGACTTAAAACTTCGGCCAACTGTGTGCGGCATCAATACTGCGTTTACCTCTGCATCAGGCCTTAAGTGTCACATATTGGCCCTGGCTATGGGCGAGCACTGTCGACCACCCAAGGTCTCTATATGTGACGAGCAAGGTACTTTTAACCAGCATTATTGCTAGACAGATTGGGCGGACTTACACTATCAGAAGGAAACCATGACCATGAGTTCCCCCTGCTATAGAGAAACCCAGCCCTGACTGGTCAGAACTGGGTGGTGCCACAATGAGAAGAAGTGATAGCAATAAAACAGTGCCCACTGCTCTTGCAGAGCCTACCAGTCTACGCAGTGGCAACATTAGGAACACCAATGTTCCCAGTAAAATAAACAGGAGTCCCTAAAATGGGTGTAGTAGGTATTACAAATCCCAACAGCGGCAGCTTGACAAGGGTAAAGATCCCGATCGTCCCTAAGGTAAGTATCGCTAACCTAATTCCCCCCCCTAACTCTAACACTCCCTTACGGGTGCCTAACCCTAACCTCCCCTCCAAGTGCCTAACCCTAATCCCCCCTCTAAGTGCCTAAACCTAACCCTCCCGGGAGGTGTCTAGCCCTAAGTGCCCCCGGGAGCCGTAAACCTAACCCTCCCCCCCCGCGCGGTTACCTTCGTTCGGTATGCCGGATGTCGGTCTTCCGGCATATGGTTAATGACAGGCGTTGAGTTTTCGACACCTGTCATTAGTATCAAGCCAGGATTAGAAAGTCTGAAAGACTGCATCCCCCTAAAACCCTACCAATTATACAAAAAGAGCCATGATTTTAAAATACATTTTAATAAAAAAAAAATCTCACTAAACTCCTGCTCATCACTTCATTGAATGTAAAATAAAATATTTTTTTCTTTTGATCCAGATTCCAGATAAAAACTACCCCCCCACACTCTCACATCTCGCACTTGTTATATCAAGTAATGCTTGATATAAGAAGTATACCCAAACATTTACCCCACAGTATAGTACAGATGTTTCCTCATGCAGTAGTGCTGCGGTTGCGTCAAACAGACCTTCTCAGCGCGTCAGGTCCTGCCTGACTCGGTTTGCGCCAAGCGACTTTTTTGCCCAAAAATGCGTCTTAGTGACAAATGAATGTGACAAACCATTTCACAACACTGCACTGATTAATTTAATATGTGACTCAGGCAGGGTGTCTGAGTCCTATGGGTATATTTACTAAAGTGAGAGTTTTGAGAAGTGGAGATGTTGCCCAGAGCAACCAATCAGATTCTACTTAACATTTATTTAGCACCTTCTAGAAGATAATAGCTAGAATCTGATTGGTTGCTATGGGCAATATCTCCACTTCTAAAAACTCTCAATTGTTTACCCCAAACAGAGAGATAAGGGGTCTATGTACTAAGACTTGGGGGTCTATTCCTTATGTTAATTATCGGGGTCCAAACGAACCCTGATCAGTGGCGGAACTAGCGGCGGTGCAGCCGGTGACTTGCGCTGGGGCATTCTGTGGTGCAGAGGCCCATAGCCCCCAGGTCCCCACAAGTGTATTGCAGACTGCAGTGAGAGAGGTCAGCACTACACAGTAACAAACACACCACCGCCAGCTCCCACAGTGGCTTCTGAGTCCAGCAGCGGGTGATGGGAGAGATGTCATGACGTCTCTCCCATAGTGCAGAAGAGTGGGCCGGGAGGAGCGGACAGCGGCGGTCGCGGCAGGAGCGGGGATTCAGGTAAGTTGTGTTTTGTTTTGTTTTTTGTGTGTGTGTGTGTAAGAAGGCACAGGAACTGACACTGGCAGAGCATAGTGGGGGCGCTACTGGGGGCACTGTATAGGAGGCATGACCGCTACTAAGGGCACTGTATAGGGTGGGCACTACTGGGGGCACTGTATAGGGGGGCACTACTGGGGGCACTGTATATGGGGGACTAATACTGGGTACAATGCATAGGGGGGACTACTACTGGGGGCACTGCATAGGGGGGACTACTACTGGGGGCAATGCATAGGGGGGACTACTACTGGGGGCAATGCATAGGGGGATTACTACTGGGGGCAATGCATAGGGCGGGACTACTACTGGGGGCAATGCATAGGGGGATTACTTCTGGGGGCACTGCATAGGGGGGACTACTACTGAGGGCACTGAATAAGGGGGATTACTACTGGGGCAATGCATAGGGGGGCTACTACTGGGGGCACTGCATAGGGGGGACTACTACTTGGGGCACTGCATAGTGGGGACTACTACTGGTGGCACTTCATAGGGGGGACTACTACTGGAGGAACTGCGTAGGGGGGACCACTACTGGGGGCACTGTATATGGGGCACTGCCTAGGGGGGCCCAAAGCATATTTTTGCACCTGGGTCCACCAGTCTCTAGTTCTCCCACTGACCCCAATAATTAACATACATACCGTGAGCACCAGAGCAATTCATCATCGCTCCAGCACGGAGACAGCTGATCCAAAAATCAGCTGTTTCTGTGAGCGACTTCACCGCTTCTTACGGAGCAGTGAGACAAGTGCGCATGCGTGACCTACAGGTCACGCATGCGCACAAGAGCCCCAACGTCCGGCAGAAGGAGCTGGACAGGGGTGGAGGGATCTGGAAGATTCCCTTTTTGCAACCCGGGACTCCAGGTAGCGGGAGCACTCGCCATCTGAAGATGGCGAATGCTCCTGCAATCAAGCTCCAAAAGTATTGTATTTTCGGAACTAGATGAATTCTGTCCCTATACTAGTGTATGGGGACAGCAGGTAATTCCACAAGAGAAAGGTAAGCAGGAGATATTTGTGATATCTCCTGCTTAACCCCCTTGATGAATGGCCCGATAACTTCATCTCTACAATTGTAGGTAAAAATGTTAATTTCCACCTGCTTTTGTAGAAATGATAATGAATAGACCTCTTGGAGAGAGATAAAGTGGATGGAGATAAGATACCAAACAATCAGCTCCTAACTGTCATGTTACAGTCTGTGTTTGAAAAATGACAGTCAGGAGCTGAATAGTGGGTAGTTTATCTCCGTCCACTTTAAAGCACAGACTGTTATACTGGGGTGCTATGGCTAACATTGGAGTATGTGTGCTGGTAATGAGGCTGGAGTTTTAGGGAGGAGAGGAGCGGTTAAGGCATACTTGCCGACTATCTGGCTGCTCCTTCCGGGAGGGAGCAGCCAGATCGGAAGAACAGGGGACGTGGCCGGGCAGGCTGAGGGCAGTTTGCGGGTGTGACAGGGGGTCGGGCCACGTGATCACGTCATTTTGGCCCCGCCCGCTACACAATGCCGAAAAAACACGCATTGTGAAGCAGGGGGCTGGGCCAAAATGACGCGAATCGTGTCAGCGCCCCCCCCCCCCCCGCTGCGGGGGTTTAACAGGCACTGGCGGGGGGAGACGGGGGATCGGCGGCAGGCGGGAGGCTTGCCTGCCTTTCCGGGGAGGCGGGAGCTGCACCCGTTTATCGGGAGGCTCCCGCCTGAATCGGGAGGGTAGGCAACCCTGGGTTAAGGGCACTGAAGGTGAGTGAGCAGAGTTTGAATTTCATTCTGATTAGAGATGAGCGGTTCGGATTCTGTGGAATCCGAACCGCTCCGAACATTGGGGATCCGAGTCCACCCGAACCCTGTTCGGGTGTTCACCGCCTGACTCGGATCCCCGTTCGGGGCCGAACGGCGGCCGCCTGATGTCGGATTCTCACTAGAGAATCCGACATCAGGTCTCCTCGCGTGTAGGGCAGAGCGCAGTGATAGCGCTCTGCCCTACACAGACACAGACACACAGCCGCCAGCGGCAGCTGTGTGTTTGTTACAGCAGCCAATGAGAGTCACACAGACTCTCATTGGCTGCTGCACGGAGGGAGCCGGCTGGAGCTCACACATGAGCTCCATCTTCCGGCTCCCTCCTCAGCGTGTGACAGAGCGGACGGCGCTGGAGCGGTGGATACAGGTAAGTTTTATTTTTTTTATTATTTTACTTGTCAAAGGTCCGGGGGCGCTACTGGGGGGGGGGGGGTCTGCACTACTGGGGGGGTCTGCTACTGGGGGGGGCTATACTACTGGGGGGGCCATACTACAGAGGGGCCTGCTACTGGGGGGGCTATACTACTGGGGGGGGTCTGCACTACTGGGGGGGGTCTGCTACTGGGGGAGGCAATACTACTGGGGGGGCCATACTACAGAGGGGCCTGCTACTGGGGGGGGCTATACTACTGGGGGGGGTCTGCTACTGGGGGGGCCATACTACTGGGGGGGATCTGCACTATTGGGGGGCCATACTACAGAGGGGCCTGCTACTGGGGGGGGCTATACTACTGGGGGGGTCTGCACTACTGGGGGGGGTCTGCTACTGGGCAGGGCTATACTACTGGGGGGGCCATACTACAGAGGGGCCTGCTACTGGGGGGGGCTATACTACTGGGTGGGGTCTGCTACTGGGGGGGCCATACTACTGAGGGGCCTGCTACTGGGGGGGGCCATACTACTGGGGGGGCCTACTACAGGGGGGGCCATACTACAGGGGGGGGCCCATACTACAGGGGGGGCTACTACTGGAGCAGCCTACTACTGGGGGGGCCTGCTACTGGGGCAGCCTACTACTGGGGGAGCCATACTACTGGGGGGGCATACTACTGGGTGGCATGCTAATGGGGGGCATACTACTGGGGGGGCCTGCTAATGGGGGACATACTACTGGGGGGGCCTGCTAATGGGGGGCATACTACTGGGGAGCATTCAACTGGGGGCACTGCATAGTGGACGGTACTACTAAGGGGACTGCATAGGGGGCACCACTGCTGGGGGACATTGTGTAAGGGACACCGCTACTGTGGGCATTGTGTAAAAGGGTCACTACTGTGGGCATTGTGTAAAAGGGGCACTACTGTGTGTCGTAACATAAATAAGAGACACTACTTTATGGTGTAATGTGAATCAGGCCCTATGTGCGGTGTAATGCTAATAAGATTGTGCACTGTGACTCCTAGGGCCGTAGCCCACTTTGTAAACAAGTACTGTGACTCTGCTGGCCGTACCCCACTGGGTGGGTGCACTACTTTTCATTTCTGCCACTGCTGTGTGGCAATGTGTCATAGATGTGCTTTATACTGTGGTGTCTGTGTCGTTGTGCCGCTGCTTTGTCGCTTAGTAACCAGTCAGCTCACTGCAACCTTTGGCCAATAATGTTGAAAACAATATTATAAGCTGTGATATGGTCTAAATTGACTGGAAATTAATGTTATTGAGGTTAATAATACTCTAGGAAGAAAAAAAAGACCAATTTATGTGATTTTAGCTTTTTTTGTCAATTTTTGTAAAAAAATCCAAATCCAAATCCAAATCCAAATCCAAAGCCAGTCACCGCAGTTTGGCAAATCCAAATCCAAATCCAAAGCCGGACGACGAATTAGAACCAAATCCAAATCCAAATCCGGCAAAAATGGTCCGGCGCACATCCCTAATTCTGATTGGTACTGGGAGATAGAGGAGTGATTGGTACCGGGAGATAGAGGAGTGATTGGCTGAGGGTTGGCAGCAAAGTTATGGCAAGACTGAAGGTGGCGAGGCAGGAAGAGATATACAGATGTGCCCTCATACACTGTGGCTTCAGTCGCACCAAACAGCCCTTCTCGCCGCATCAGGTCCCAGACGACGTATCCGCACAGAGCATCTTTTTCACTCAAAATGTGCATCTTGTTCACCCAAATAAAACAGCTGGAAGTCATAAAACTTAGGCCCTCATTCAGAGCCGTACGCTCTGAGCAGAGCGCACGCTCTGAATGAGGGCCGGCCTCCATGAAAATGGAGCGTCCTCCTGGACGCTCGTATAGCTGTGGGTCACCACCCACAGGCTATACGAGCGTGCATTTTGATGGCCGCGATGGTCGTGACCATCGCGACCATCGAAACTGCGAGCCGGAGCCTGCGGTTGAGGTTTTCAACCGCAAGCTCCGGAGTGATTTTGGCTCTATCAGAGCCAAAATCACTCCCACTGACATCACTAGTGATGTCAGTGGGGCCGGCTTCAGACAGTAGGCGTTCCCATGGGAACGCCCCCGTCAGGGTGGCACACCCCAGGCACGCCTACCAAAGGGGGCGTGCTGTCAATCAACATCGACAGCACGCCCCCTTTGATCAGACACAACGAGCGAAGGACTTTCCTTCGCTCGTTGCGTCTGGCGCATGCGCACGACGGAGCTCCCTCCGTCGTGCGCAGGCTCAGTCCAGAACATCGACCCACTTGCGAGCGGACAGCCGCTCGCGAGTGGGTCTGAATCAGGCCCTTAATCGCTAGATTGCACTGATCAATGTGACGTGAGACATTTGTACGTCTGTGTGCAACTGAGTCTCAATCTGTGTATGAAGTGCTGCAATGTAGCGGCCGCAGCTTTATCTCACCCCAATTTCCATTGTGCTTCATCTGTATCTTTGTATGTGTTTAAAACGAAGGAGTCTATGTACTAATAGCCTTATTCAGCGTGCATTGCTAAACGCAGATTCCTGATGGTCGGGAATCTGCGCAGGTGCCGGACCCTGCTGTGCATGTGCAGAAAGGGTCCTGCGTGATCGCACGCAGAGCGGCAGCAGATTGTCAGTGATTGACAGTCTGCTGACGTTTGTGTGCGGGAGGGGGCGATGACAGCCCAAGTTTCCAAAACGGAGGCGAAAGGTCAGGATCTCCAATGGCTGACAGGGATTTCCTGGCATCTTTGTTGTAACTGCGGCGGCCGGCTTGCGTGAGCCCATGGGTCACTTATCCGGACGATGTTATTACAGATTACCCGATTCTCCATCCTTGGACGCAGCTCAGATAAGTAATGCATGCAGGAGGCGTGGCTGCATTACCATAATTGCTCGGATGGAATTGCACAGCTGCTTGCGTGCAGCTTTGCAATTCCATCCTGTACTGCATCAGGCCCTAAGGGGTCTATTTACTAAGCAGTGTTAGGAGACAGAGTGAAAAGTTATAAGGTACCAGCCAATCAGCTCCCAACTGTTATTTTTCAAACACAGCCTGTGACATGGTAGTTGGGAGCTGATTGGCTGGCACCTTATCACTTTTCACTCTGTCTTCTAACTCTGCTTAGTAACTAGACCTCTAAGTCTTGGAGAGAGATAAAGTGGAAGTAGAAAAAGCACCAACCAATCAGCTCCTACAGAAGAGGAGGGTGCAAGGATGACGTGTAGGGAGTAGCCAACAGGGAGGCTGAAAGGGGGGACTATGAATGTAATTACCAGTGACTCCCTTATCAGTGACTCCAGCAAGGCAATAACAAGTGGTTCCCGACACTTGCTGTCAGTCTGGTATAAAACTCTTGCAACTAATAAACTATTAAAAAAATGGTCTTGGCAAGGCCTTCACCCTTAGCAACCCCCTTTCCCATGGAATGCTATGTGTTTACCGCTACTTGGTTGTCCCTAATTCTGGGTACACATTAGGACGATGGATCGGTCAGCAGACCGATCCGCCATCCAAGCGGCCGATTAGTAAGATATGCACACTTACCAACCAGCCGATCAATGTGTCCGGGCTGCATTGGCTGAATGATGTTATGGGATGGTAATGTAGCGCTCGCACATGGAATTGCAGGCTATGCAGATTTGTGTGCACCGTATGCACAGGACCAGGAAGCCGGTGAATATCTGCATGTTTCTCCATGCACATAATGCAGTAATTATGGGCAACTTTGGCGCAAATCTGTACCAGCCCCATAGTGCACAGCCTGTCAGAGGAGAGGGGGGTTGTTTGTAAAATGTCTGTAGGTGGATATGTGGATAAGCAGCTAGCTCAGGAATTACTCCAGCAGCAGGAGCAGCCTGCCCAGGGGAATTTCACTTTGTAAAACCCAGGAATTTTATCTGTGTTTTTCTGGCCCAGACTGCGGCTCTCAGCAATGACATCATTCATCAAAGACCTGGGAACGCTTAGCAGCCTATAAATGGAAGAGTGTTGCCCTTGTTCAATTCTCTTTTATTCATTTCTTTCTCTGATACTTTTCTCCTCGTCGCCTAAGCCATGCGAGGCCAGTGCAGCTATGCCTTGGCTTGCAGTTTCTTATCTAGCTATTCCTGATTTCCTTGGATACAAGCCCTTAATTTTGCATCTTGACTTCAAACAATCTCATGTGACCCCTGACCCTGGTTATGAAAGCCCATTTGTCCTGGAAAGAGTATCGAGCTGTCCACACTATTAGCAACTCATTCCCTGGCAGACTATTCGCAGGAAACAATCGTGAGACCACTCAGATCTATGAAATAGAAACTTAAAAATAATTTGATACATATTTCCTCGATTTAACTGGATTTTTTGGGGAGATGTATCAAATCTATGAGAGAGATAAAATGGAAGTTGCCCATAGCAACAAATCAGCTTCTGTCATTTTATATACAATGGGGGAGATGTATCAAATATTAGAGAGAGAGAAATGGAGAGAGATAAAGGTCCTGATTCAGAGGTGGATTTTTTAAAAAGAAAAATCCGCCTCCAGGCTGCTTGCATAGATGTGGATGACCACCCACAGCTTGTGCGGGCGGCCTGGCAATGGTCGCGATTATCGCCACCATTGGGCTTGCGACGAGACCCTTGTGGTAGGGTCTCGTCCACCGCAAGCCCCAGTGAACTTCCTGCTCTAATAGAGCAGGAAGTTCACTACTGACATCACGTGTGATGTCAGTAGGGCCGCCCACAAACGGCAGGCGTTCCTTCGGGAACGTCTCCGTTTGACCAGCCACCCCCCTGACCCACCTACAAAACGGGGCAAGCTGTCGATCAACATCGACAGACGCTCCATGTGGCTGCGAGTGAAGTTCTCACTTGCTCCGGGGATCACACATGCGCAGTGCGCACGCCGCGCGTACGCACTGCCCGACCATCGACTTGCTATGCGCTCGTGAGCAGGTCTGAATCAGGCCCAAAGTACCAACCAATCAGCTTCTATCCATGATTTTTCAAGCACAGGACCTGATTCAGATTTGGGAATAGAATAAGACAGAGCAAGTAACTGTGCATCTTGGTAAAACATACCTACTCTCCCAGACGTTGTGGAAGGCTCCCGAATTTTCGGGTAGCCCTCCTCACCCCTGGAAGAGTGTCAGGGTCTCACGTATCCCATCCACTTCCTAATGATGAGAGCAGGATAGGTAGATAATTTCCAGGAATCGCGGCTCTGTATGGAGGGCCGGGGTTAAATGACGCAAGAATGCATAATGTAGCCCCGCCACCTCCTTGCGGTCCCGTGATTAACAGCAGTTTGCCATGACGGGGCTGGGGCCTAATGATATAAGTACAAGTCCCCATCCCCATCCCCCGGAGTGGCCAGCTGCGTGTCCTCCCAGATCCTCTCCCGGAGAGATTTAAAAAGTAGGCAAGTATGTGGTAAAACCATGCTGCACTACAGCTGGGGCAGATATAAAATGTGCAGAGAGATATCAATTTGGGAGGGGTGAGTCCAAACTGACATCTAAACTGTGGTGTCCAGTATTTGTGGCTTACATGCAACAGCAGCCAGTATTTACCCTGCATGCAAAAACAATATGTACTGCAGCATGGTTTGTCCAGGTGCAAAATTTCTTGCTCTATCTTAAGATGGGTACCAGGGTTGTATCTATAATGGATGCAGGGTGTGTGGTGCACATGGGCCCCTGGGTCCAGGAGGGGTCCACACCGCTCAGGCCCTGTAGGACTGCTTGAAAGGCAGAGCACTGGAAGCCGCTCTCTGCTAACCGCAGCTTGGACTGGCAGCCCCAGGGGGAGGAGAAACCTCCCCATGGGACTGCCTATCCTTTGTGTGACTGGAAGATGGCGCGTCCAATGGGAAGCCACCTCCACGTCATGGCCTGCAACTGGCTCACTGTAAGTATGCGTCTACAGATGCTAAAAGTGGGCGTCCCATTCCTTGCACATTCGGCCGCCCGGGTTTACTCAAGGGAAGGAGTTTGTAGTAGCATTCGAATAAAGACGCAGAAGGGCGAACGCCAATAGACGCTGCTGCGTCCGACAGAGAATCTGGCCTCTTGTGTGCAATACTGTTTTCTTGTAATATTCAGTAATGTGTACTTTACTATACAGTACATTGCAACCATAATTACTACCTTTTCTCCTTCGTAATGCATATCTGTGATTATAATTTTAGCAGTAAAACAGATGGCCCATGTATTTGGCACATTTGCATGCAGTTTAAATTTTAGTATTTTAATTTATTATAGAAAAACAGAGGGGGTCATTCAGACCCGCTCGCGAGCGCAGGACGCTCGCAAGCGGGTCAATGTTGATCCACTGCGCTTGCGCACGACGGAGGGAGCTCAGTTGTGTGCATGCGCGAGACCCGGATAGCGACGGGCTCTCCGTCGCTCCGGGTCTCGCACCAAAGGGGGCGTGCTGTCGATGTTGATTGACAGTAACAGGGCCTAAAGTTTCATCGCGGGCACTATGAACCCCTCAGAACCCCCCAAAAAATGAAAAAAGTGCCGAAATGGAATCCAGCAAGTAACCACATCGGGGTAATCAGCAGGACAGATGCACAGAAAGTCATCTAGATAATGCGTGATACTGTGACATCCGGACCCAGCCTCCACACACCAATGCGGAAAAAAGTTGAGTTTTTTTAAAAAAGGCACATGACACAGAACACCCCGTAGGCAAGCACTTGTCCATGTAGTATCCGTCATTTAACTGAAAACCCATGTACCTAAACAAGTCAGGATGCAAGGGTAGCAAGCGAAAAGCAGATTCAACATCTGCCTAAACCATCAATGCCCCATTACCACATGCCCAGACAAGCTGCAGTGGCTGATCCAAAGAGTGATAAGCCACTGAGCAAAGTTCCTGTGGGATGGCATCATTAACTGATGGTCCGCATGGGCAAGATAGATGCTATATGAGCCCATAAGACCCAGGCGTCTTTTCGGGAACAACTCCAAAAGGGGATGACACCAATTCTTCTAGAGGCAGATCAGAAAGGGTTCAATCATGCGGCCCAGCCGCACCTCCTTCAGGACCTTATCCTTAACACTGAGCGGCAGCTTTCTCGCTGACCGGAGGTTCGTTGGAGAACCAACAGGCACAACAGAATCTACTGGCAAATGGAAACCCAACTTAAAACCATCGCTCAAAAATTGTGCTTCAACTCTGTTCGGGTACCACGCCAGCCACTTGGCCATGACATCCAAGTTAAATGGGGAAAAAGCTTTAGCTAGCAGCCCCGGATCCAGCTGGCTTCCTGGATGCTGTAGCAGCAACGGGTTTTGAGAAGCCGGATGCAGAGTGGCCCTCTCCACATTTTAATGCTGAGGTGTCGAAAACGACACCGCTGCCCAAACGGATACTGAGAGGAGTTGAAGGCAAAGCACTTCCCTTTACTGCTGGTAGAGGGGGAAGGGTGGCCTGCTCCTAGTTAGCATTGCTGGTTAGCTGCTGTTGGAGGCGAGCGAGAACCCTGCGTGACCTTGAACCACATCTCCACATGTTTGCACCCGAAGTCTATGATTGGAAGCCTGTACCTGCTTTCAACAAAACTTGTTGTCGCAAACACGCCAGGCCATGCCTCTACCCGACCTATACACGCTATGTATGAGGTAGAAGTACTTGATTATGTTCGGGTGCGCGGCGGGACAAGTCTCCAAATAGCAAGCAGAGAAAACAAATATCCCCGCCTGCCAATTGGAATAGGACTGGAAGGCTTACAGGCCTATACCGCCTCTGGGCTTCTCAGGCCGTAAATCTTTCCTAATATTTTCTGTGAGGGAGAACACATCAACGCATCGCCCTATATGGATCTTGTCCCTAATGCGAGGTCGTAGGCCGCACATAATTGCTGTGTTAGCATATCGGACAATGCCCGCTTCCACGCTATTGGTGGGCATAACGCCATCACGACCAGTAGAGCGAGGCCGTCAAGCAAAATGATCCCATTTATCAGCCTCTAACTTAGCAAACTTCACAGCGCGTCAACGTGCTTTACATATGAAAAAAGAGGGAAATGGACCCGCCTGGGCCCCAGCAGGGCACGAACCCCCAGGAGGCGGGTTGGCGGCAGCAGACCCCCCCTGAAGTATTAGCAGAAGAGGTTACCAACGCAGCTTGCAAAATGTTAGCAGCCATAGGTGCAACAGGGGTGAGGGGCACAGCTTGCACAGCATTATGGGTCATTGGTGCAGATTGCGCAGGATATGGCGAAAACAGTAGCCATAGTAAATATAAGCCCCATCAGAGTGGATGAGTCCAGGGATGCAGACACAGTGGAAACACCCGCAGCCAGTGGAGCAGGAGCAGCTACAGGCAATACAGGGGTTAATACATGCACAACCTGTGGAGCAGGAGCAGCCAGAGGCAATGGGGGAGTTAATAAACCCAAAGTAGGTGCTGCATAAACCTGAGCTGTGTCAGGTTCCAGCACAGTTGACACTGGGCTGACTGAGGCAGCTAGCTCCCCCCCTGCTGTTCTGCAAAATGGCGCCTGCCTCCTCTTCTAATGGAGGCAGCACCACTAACATTCAGGGCCTCTGACTAGCCGGGAACCAGGGGCTGGCTGGCGACTTTTAGCCTGGGTGGCAAATGCAATGAAGTGGCCCCAGGTTTTCTACCAGCCACCCGATTGCTCCCTCCATAGCAGTTTTTCACTGCCAGGTTCTTCCATATATTACTGATCTACTTGCAGCACACAATGAGCTCACAGCAGTCACTGTCCCGTCTCACTATGGCCTCTCTCGGCTCCCCCCTGTCTCTCCATGTCCTCCTTTAATACCCTGTGTCTGTCCATGGCCTCCCTAAGCTCCCCCCACCTCCTGTGTCTCTCAATGGACTCAGCTCCCCCCACTCCCAGTGTCTCTTTATGGCCTCAGCTCTCCCCATTCCCAGTGCCTCTCCATGACCTCAGCTCCCCCCACCCCCTTTTGTAGCGATATGACCCTCATCTCCCACCATGTGTCCCTCGACCGTGGCCTCCCTCAGCACCCTTTCCTGCCCGTGTCTCTCAGCAGCCAAAATTTCTTCTACTAACCTGGCCTGGTCAATGCTGGGCAGCTGGCTCTGCTGAGCTCCTCATTATAGCGGCGGCGGTGGCTCCTCCTGTGTCCTTCCGCGCTGGTGTCCCAGCAACCCGGCCTGACATCACATGGAGGTGCGGGCGCCCAGACACTATGTGGCACAGTGAGGGCTAGTGAAGCCCTCCACTCCATTGTGCCTTGTGTTTTACTTTTAACTGCGGTCAGGTGGGAGAGGGACTCTGCGGCGCCGGATTTTAAGTGGGCGGGGCCTTAGATGGCTGGTTGCCAAGTATGTCACTAATTACTCCAGCACAGGCGGATACAATCGCATGGCCGTCGAGCATTATACCTCAGTCAACCGCAGCTGTGTCATGTACATGCAGAGTACAGCTGCGGGGCGGCCCAGAAACATCATAATCGCGCCGGCCCGGGGGGCAGATGGCATCCTGCCCCCCGGCCCAGCCGGCCACTGCAAGGAACCCCCTGGGAACAGCTGCGACCCATGACACCCACGGCCGCCTGAGAGCTCCGGGGAACGGGGTATACAGTGGCCGTGTCAAGAACAGCTGGTTCCTCCCTGCTGAACAGGGGTAAGAACCTCAGGGAGGAAGCGGATGGGGGGGCCCAACATGGTGGCGGGGGTGGGGCATGGCGCTGCCTAGGGGGACAACACCCTGTGATATGAGACAGAAGAATAACAGAGGAGAGAGAAGAATACTGAAAGCTAGAAGAGGAATGGGAAGAAAGGCAGGAGAAGGAAAGAAAAGAGCCAGCAGAGTTAGGCAAAAAAGAAAGTAAGAGATAATAGGCAGAACAGTATGTACAGAACAGCTCATTACAACTTCAACCTTCCTTCAGGAATTTTCTTCAGGAAAGAGGCCTAAAGCCTGCAAACCAAAACTTAAATAAACTCTGCAAAAACCACACCCCTAACTCATACATACCTACTGTCCAGGGAATCGCGGGAGGCTCGCAATTTTTTCGGTGACTGCGAAAATATGCTAATGACTGCAATCGCAAAGTTAGTATGGAGACGCCCACTACCGCTTTTGCACATCCATAATACCTTGCAATCCTGCGTATACATCGGGAACATGGAGTAACATCGGCCCCTCATGTACAATCACAACAGGTCTGACGTTACTCAGAAATTGCTAACCTCTTCACAGGCAGTGAGTACTTAAGCTCCGTTTGCCATCACAGTGGCTAATTTATGCACGCCCAAGTAACAGCGTTCAAACGGACAGGCCTGCGTTTCTCCAACCACTGCCCCGTCACCACCGTCATAAGCTGACCTGATGTCACCCACTCTGCGATGGCTTTGTATCTGCGTAGAACAATCAGAACGATCACAATGCTAAGAATTTGCACTGTGGTGCATGTGCAATACGCACCATCGACCTATCTACATACGCTGTTGCAATTGCGATCCGTGAATAATCAGGCCCTATATACACAGAATTACACTGGCCAGAGAAGTGCTCATATAAACCTTTCTCTGGTTGCAATACAGCTGCAAAAGAATCTCTAGGACAGGTAATAATGAATGGACGGAATTGCTCAGCTGCTTATGGCCGGCTCTGCAATTCCATCCATCTCTGATTCAGGCTCTAAGATCGGTTGATGTTCTTATGCAATGGGGTTGGAGTTCTGACTACTGGGTGTAGCTTAGAATGGTATTAGAAAGTGTGTCCATAGCACTGCTATAGTAGGATTAAGCAAGTTATGAAAAATGCTAGCTAGGACATCACGTAAAACTGAACACAAATTATGGAGATTTAGTTGCCTGGCTTCCAAATTCTGGGGGTCATTCAGACACGCTCGCGAGCGGAGGACTCTCGCAAGCGGGTCGATGTTACCCCACTGCGCATGCGCACGATGCAGGGAGCTCCGTCGTGCGCATGCGCGAGACCCGGCTAGCGACGGGGTAGCCGTCGCTCCGGGTCTCGCATCAAAGGGGGCGTGCTGTCGATGTTGATTGACAGCATGCCCCCTTTGGTGGGTGTGCCGGGGGCATGGCTGCCAGACGGAGGCGTTCCCATGGGAACGCCTACCGTCTGAAGCCGGCCCCACTGACATCACTAGTGATGTCAGTGGGAGTGATTTGGGATCTGATAGAGCCAAAATCACTCCAGGGCTTGCGGCAGCGATACCCTACCGCAGGGTCCCCGGTAGCAAGCCCTGTTGGTCGCGATGGTCTTGACCATCGCGACCATCATCATGGACTTTCGCATAAGCTGTGGGTTGTCACCCACAGCTATGGAGCATCCAGGAGGATGCTCCATTTTCATGTAGGAGGGCCCTGATTCAGAGCGAGCGCTCTGGTCAGAGCGTCCGGCTCTGAATCAGGCCCTCTGTTCCTTTACTGGTCTGGACAGTGTGGTGACCCAGTGGATAGCATTGCCATCTCACTTGGTTTTATTGTCATGGACATTTTATTTAGTCTGCGTGTTCACTGTCCAAAGACATTTTGGTAGGATAATTGGCTTCTGACTAAAGTGGCCCTGGTTTATCTGTGTGTTTGCATGCCATTGGTAGGGAAGTTAGGTGGAGAGTGATTGTACCTTAACACAGTTAAATTTGGAGGATTTCAAGAGGGGAGTTTCCAAAAGTTTTGTTTTACAGTGTGGCCATCCCATAAAGAGGACATAACTAGCACTTAACAAGCTGTAGTGCAAAGTGCAGTCTATGTAACACATCAGACGTATACAGGACCAGCGATCACATGTGGGCACCATTCCACAATCCAAGTTGGGGGAGTGGTAGATGAACTTTGCACCTATGATGGATACATTGTTTTTATATACTTGATACTGTATGTAAAACAGTGTTAATAATTATTTAGTATAGGCTGTAAGGGAGAGAGTCTACATATTTATTTTATATAAATACATAAGTGGTCAGGAAAAGGCATACAACCTATAACCAGTAGGAGATAAAATAATTAATCTTTCTAAGCACATATTTCCCCATCTCATGGTAAGACGCCTGTCTCTTCTTGCTGGCAGCTGCTCTCTGGTCTCTCTGGTACTGTACGGTGTGCTGATTTAGTGCTCAGATCCACACATGCAGCAGACTTGGTAGGAGAAGCTGCTACTACTGTGCATGCACTGCAGATCCTATCCATGCCTTATACATGGCCATAGCTCTGCTCATGATTTGAGCTGCTGTTTATGGCGTATAAAAAAAATAATCTATAAAACTAATAATAGGGGTCCAAGTCTAAAAATTAGTTATTGAGATTGGTCAATCAAAATATTGTAGTCATTAGAAGCTGATAACATCTTTGGAAGACACTTTGAAGAGAAACGTACCAAACAGCAATTTGTCAAATTCCCTTTTTGGGGATTTTTTTTTTTGCAGCGGGATTTGTAGCAGCCTAGCATTCCCTTTGTAAACTTTTCTGCATAAGGACTTTTAATCAGCTCCTAACAGTTACTGAATTATACTTAATACTAGTAGGTATAACGTCAGTCCAGCCCCACCCCCTGGACTGACGTTATACCTACTGCGTCCGGTGCCGCAGGGTTCACCCTATTGGTCGTGAACTTGTCCCATCCTTCCCTCTCCATTATGCGCAGGCTGCACTGAAGCAGCAGCAATTATTTCTATATTTATTTCTGTGGCTCAGAATTTTCTGGTTCCTCAATAACATTCCCATATGTCTAATCTTTTCTTATACTAATCTCTTTAACCTGGGAGGCTAGATTGGTCGCAGACCTCAAATTTCCAAGGTGCTCTTTTTAGACTTTCCCAGCATTAGCTTAAAATTTTAAATGGACATCATATGTACTATATTATACAGTATATTCTTTATTTAATGAAATCAGCTGAGATTATTTGTTCAAGCTGGACGGTAGGAGTTTGTTCAAGCTGGATGTTCTTGCTTTACTTCTAACCACGGACTTGCTTGTGCTGCATACAAAGTAGACTGAGTGACCTTCGGCTCTCCCTCTCACACCAGAACTAAATGCAGAGTAGATGGCACCCAATGAAATGGAGGTACTGCATTCATGCTTAGGTATGTCCATTGAGTAACATGCTTCCATGTCTGAGGTTGCCTTTGAGCTCAGAAAATAACACAGTTAATTAGTTGGAGTATTTTTTGTCTCAGTTAACTGTGTTCACAGTGTGATTTTCTTCCTTCCTGGAACTATGTAGACACAGAGGCCTCGCTCCTGACAATATTGTCTCCTGTATCAGCACTTTTGCTGCATTCCAAGTTTTGTGCTTGTTTCATTGTGTTGTAAATCTTGGCTCCAATTCCACTGTTTAGAGAAAGAAAAAAGCCAACCAGTGGCAGCTCTAAAATGACTTATTTTCACACATTTCTATACTAATATTACAAGAACGTTGTGTCTGTATGATCCAAGTTGGCGCAAAAGCTACTAAACCGAATTTCATGAAAACGGCATCATTTCATATAGAAATAACCTGCACTTTTTTTTCATCTCAATCCGTCAAGTTAAAGTTCAGCAATAACAAAAACAAAATTTATTGACATCATCAATGCAAGAGATAGGTGTGGCACCATGTGTGGGCGGTATAGGGTGGTGGGAGAGGGGCTTTGGGCCTGCGGTCACTTGAATAGGATAGGCTAAATAGCAGTCTGTGCACAGGGCACACAGTGACATTGGTGTGAGTGGTGGGTGAATAGGATAGGCCACATAGCAGTCTGTGCACAGGGCACACAGTGACATTGGTGTGAGTGGTGGGTGAATAGGATAGGCCACATAGCAGTCTGTGCACAGGGCACACAGTGACATTGGTGTGAGTAGTGGGTGAATAGGATAGGCCACATAGCAGTCTGTGCACAGGGCACACAGTGACATTGGTGTGAGTGGTGGGTGAATAGGATAAGCCACATAGCAGTCTGTGCACAGGGCACACAGTGACATTGGTGTGAGTAGTGGGTTAATAGGATAGGCTACATAGCAGTCTGTGCACAGGACAAACAGTGAAATTGGTGTGAGTGGTGGGTGAATAGGATAGGCACATAGCAGTCTGTGCACAGGGCACACAGTGACATTGGTGTGAGTGGTGGGTGAGTAGGATAGGCTACATAGCAGTCTGTGCACAGGGCACACAGTGACATTGGTATGAGTGGTGGGTGAATAGGATAAGGCTACATAGCAGTCTGTGCACAGGGCACACAGTGACATTGGTGTGAGTGGTGGGTGAATAGGATAGGCTACATAGCAGTCTGTGCACAGGGCACACAGTGACATTGGTATGAGTGGTTGGTGAATAGGATAGGCTACATAGCAGTCTGTGCACAGGGCACACAGTGACATTGGTGTGAGTGGTCGGTGAATAGGATAGGCTACATAGCAGTCTGTGCACAGGGCACACAGTGACATTGGTATGAGTGGTGGGTGAATAGGATAGGCTACATAACAGTCTGAGCACAGGGCGCACAGTGACATTGGTGTGAGTGGTGGGTGAATAGGATAGGCTACATAGCAGTCTGTGCACAGGGCATACAGGGACATTGGTATGAGTGGTGGGTGAATAGGATAGGCTACATAACAGTCTGAGCACAGGGCGCACAGTGACATTGGTGTGAGTGGTGGTGGGTGAATGCGCTGCTGCCACCAGTCTGTATAGTGCTGCTGGTCACGTCGGTCACGCCGGCGACAGGGCCCTTGTGTAAAGCAATACAACTAGAACGCCTCAAATAAAAAAATGTCGGCAGTAGAGATTTAATTGTGGGTGATGCCGAGGGCAACAGCTAGTAAGAATATATTCATGGCCACAAGAAGAGGTGCGTGATCGGTGCAAATATCAGACATTGGGCAATGATGGAAACTGGTTGCAACAATATTGTACTGTAAAATCTGTATTGCACAATGTGTTCTCTCTGTACATACTATGTGACGTATTTGTGATTTTTCTTGGCTTTTTAGTACTCCACCCATATTTAGTTGCTACATTTAGTAGTTGAGATTACAACATCCTGTTCATATATCTCCTGTGCCTGTAATGCCTTGTTCATCTTCCCCTTTGTATGCAACAGGTTCATATGATGAGTGTGATCACATGGGGCAAATAGTAACAATGCTGTGTAATAACATCCAGGGCCGTAACTAGGGTGGTGCGACCAGTGCCATGGCACAGGGTACCGCAGGGCAGGGGGCACTGTTTGGGGCTGTCAATTTTCCTGTTTATTATCATTCTCACTTGTAGCTTCCTCTTCTCTTATCCCCAGCACCTCCTGGCCTCCCCTATCTCTTCCCTGGCCCTTCTCCATGGGGCCATGGCGCTTTTTCAGATGCACTATGTCCCTATTTAAAAAATGGGGGGGCACCAATGCTCTCTTTGGAACAGGGCACCAAAAAGTCTAGTTACGGCTCTGACAACATCCCAGCAATGCTGAGTGCAGGGAGACCACAATTCGTCACAAAGTGCACCCTCAGAACTGATACACAAATAAGAGCACTTAAAGGCTCTGGTTTGTGATATAACAGGGGCTATAAGCACTGCCATCAGAGGGATAGAAGGCCGGATGTGCAGGGGGCATAAAAGCTACATAGCAGTTTAGAAATGTCCATTATATTGAGACCTGTTTTGTTCACAGGCTTGTATACCTATCCAAGGAGGTGACGGTACCAAAAAGAGAGTAAGAATTGCTTGTGCTAATCACTCACGTCATTAATTACTGATGCTGGAATTACTCCATTTACATGGACTGACCACGCGGGGGTTTATATTTTGTTAGATGTATACAAGACGCCACGGGGGACTCGTAAATGGCGTTTAGATGATTCCCTTTTCTTACATCGCTCTGCGGCTCTGGAAACTAAAAACGCTCTGACAAATTATTTTAAAGAGAACATGGGCCCAATTTACAAACGAAGGGAAATACCAGCGGGAATTTTCGTTTAGTATCGCGAAGTACCAGGTACCGCGAAGTCCAGCGGAATCTTCGTCCTTGACGAGGTCCTCCGCTGGGTTGCTGGCAGCCTAACGCTGCCAGCGACGGGGCTCCAGGGTCATGCGCATGCGCGACGGTCCGTCTGCGCATGTACATGACAGGGAGACCCGGCAGTGCTTGGAAGGCTTCGTTGAAGCCGGAAAGGCACCGCCGGGTCTCCATTGCCGGCAATGGGGCCCGCACCGCTCTCGCCATCTTTTAGATGACGAGAGCGATGCTGTACAAACAGCGGTAATCTTAGATTACCGCTGTTTACTAAATACAGCAAGAAGGTATAACTCCTTTAGCGAGCGCTAAAGGGGTTATATTTCGTTTGTAAATGGGGCCCCATATCCCCTGATATCTCTCCAGGAATCATCTGGGAGGCCCATAAGGCTACCATTCGAGGCCATTTAATTGCAAAGGCTTCTGCAGTCTGCAAAAAAGCAACCCAAGAAGTCCTGTCTTTGGAATCCCAAATCTCTACTCTTTTGGCTCAACATAAACAGTCTCCTCAGGCTTCTCTTCTTTCCCAGATAGATTGTTTGAAAGGGCAACTGAATACTCTTTTATCTCGCCGAGCCGCAGCTACTTTACAGAAACTACATCAGCTATTTTATGACAAAGCTGATAAAATTGACACTCTTTTAGCCAACAAATTGAGACGTAAATAGGCTTTGAATTATATAGATAAATTGCATTCCTCTAAGTTAGACGCCCTTACATATGATCCTGCGGTGATGGTGGAGGAACTTAGGGACTTTTAAAGCTCTCTCTATAATCTACCAGAACCTTCCCTTTCTTCTTCCAGTGGTCCCGAGGGAGTGCGTTCATATTTATCCAATATTTCACTACCGTGTGTGTCAGAATCCCAACTTTCCGAGCTCAATAAGGAGATTTCACTAGAGGAGACAACAGCTGCTATAAAATCCATGCGGGCCTCAGCTGCCCCAGGTCCTGACGGTTTCACAGCTCAATATTATAAAACTTTTGTGATGGAGCTCGCCCCGCACCTTACCTCTCTTTTCAATAATATTCTGGAAGGATCATCGTTTGCACCGGCTTCCACATTAGCTGATATCATGGTCATTCCAAAGCCCGATAGAGACCCTACCCAATGTTCTAATTACAGGCCAATTTCGCTGCTTAACGTAGACATTAAAATATACGCAAAAATTTTAGCGAATCGCTTAGCGAATTTTTACCCACCTAATCCACCCAGACCAGGTAGGTTTTATACCAGGTCGTCAGACATCTGATAACACTAGGCGTGTTATTAACCTGATTCACTGTATCCATACCCAAAAATCACCCTCGATAATTATGGCATTAGATGCTGAAAAGGCATTTGACCGTATTTCCTGGGCCTTTGTCTTTGGGGTACTTCAGAAAATGGGGTTCTCGGGGAAATACTTGGATGATATTTTAGCCCTATACCATTCTCCTACTGCCACAGTCTCAGTCAATCGTATTACTTCTCTCCCCTTTGGAATTGCCAACGGCACCAGGCAAGGCTGTCCGCTCTCTCCTATGATCTTTGCTCTAGTAATGGAACCCCTGGCAGCGAGGATTCGTCACAATCCCGACATTGTCGGTGTAAAAGCCGGTTCCTCTGAGCATAAAATTGCGTTATATGCGGATGATGTTATTGTATCCCTTGGAAATCTTGCTCACTCCCTGCAGCCTCTCCTCACTGAAATTGATCTTTATTCCGGTTATTCAGGCTACAAAATTAATACCAGTAAAATGGGGGTATTGGACTGTTATGTTCCTGGGCCAACGAAACTCCTATTGGAGACATCTTTCCCATTTAATTGGCATAAACAAAAAATCAAATATCTTGGCATTTTTTTAACACATCGCCACCACCAGCTATTTCAGGCAAATTTTCCCCGAATGTTAGATCAAATAAAATCAGATCTGAATTCTTGGTCTGGTTACTATATATCTTGGATAGGCAGAGTAAACTCTATTAAAATGAACGTGCTCCCTCGGATACTGTAACTTTTTAGCCAACAGACCCCTTACCAAATTTGAGGCTTTATGCTTGCAACACTCCTCAACCAGAGGTTTAATTTCCTCCATCTATACAATGCTCGTTGAGGGGTTGTCTCCACAACGTGACCCTTACGAAAGGGCGTGGGAAGCAGATTTGGGTACTTCTCTAGATGACGAGGAATGGGCAGAGATTTGGGATAATGCTGCCTCCAGCTCAATCTGTGTTAAGATCAAAGAGAATACGTACAAGCTATTATATAGGTGGTATTATGTTCCCTCTAGATTGAGTAAAATGCATCCTGGTACATCAGATATGTGCTGGAGAGGTTGTACAGCTGAGGGTACCTTTCTTCATATCTGGTGGACATGCCCTAAGAAGTTATTGGCCTGATACATAGTTTGCTCAATATACCTATCCCTTATGATTTCAAATATATTCTTCTCCCTTTAGATTTTCCTATGTTAACTAGACACCAAAATAAATTGATGCGTCATATTGTTAATGTAACAAAATGTCAGATAGCTTCGGATTGGAAGAAGCTCGATTCCCCCTCTATGCAGTCTATTTTACCTCGTATCTGGTACGTCTATCGTATGGGATATATGACTAGCATTATTAACCATTCTATTAAATCTTTTGAGAAAGTATGGAGCCTGTGGTTAGCTTCCCAATCTGCTCCTTCCCTTTTTGCTTTGTAAAAACCGTCTCTATGTATGGGTGTATGTAAATGTGTATGCGTATATGTATGCAGATATGTGTTTACAATTTGTGCGCACGTGTATGTGCGACTATTTATGTATATATATATATATTTTTTTTAGTCAGGTGACCCACCCCGGGGTCCCCCCCCCCTTTTTTTTTCCTCTCTTCTTTACTCAGACTATTTTTACTTATGTGTTTTTTTCTCCTTTTTTTGAATGTTTCTATTTTTTTGAAAATATGTAAATGGATCATAATCTTCGAATTAATTTTTTTGTGAGATTTGGAATGTCTTTGTGACAAATATTTGTTCAACTGTGTTTTTGAATTCTATGATCTCTGTTACTCCATATGATCCGGCAAATAAAATGTATTTAAAAAAAAAAAGAATTGCTTGTGCTAAATTTACTTAGTGCTGGTTTTTCCTGGTGTTTAGAAAAGAAAACAAGAACATAAGTCAAGGCAATACTACCTCTAATAAGGTCCCAATGCAAATGACAGCTCACTGCCGTCTATGGCATGAAAATGCATTGGGATGCTCTGATTGGCCAGAGAATGGCCCTTCCCATGATCTGACCAATCTGAGCATCCCAATGCATTCCTTTCTTTTTTTGCCACGATTCTGGGGATGGCTTCATGGATCAAATAGGATGGATATAAGTGAGTAATATAATAGTAAATGAGTGTGTACGTTGAAGTGTTTATTTAATAAAGTTTTTTTTTTACATGGTGTGCAGTTTCTTTTTTTTTTTTTATAGGTGCACTACAGGTTCCAGCATGCCCTATCCACCAGGTAAGGCTGGACTTGTAGTTCTCCAAGTGCCAGCATGCCCTGGCAGCCATTTCAATTGGGCATGAGAGGGTTAGCTGGAATCTGTAGTGCACCAATAAAGAACAATATTGTTAAGTTACTTTAACAATAATTATTAACTTCATGCCCACCTCACCAGAGGTGTGGGGAATAACCCTAGTGCTTTCAGTATGGTTCTTCTTAGGGGAGGTGTGCATTTTTTTACACTTCCCTAAAGGATTACAGCCCCTGTGCTGACTTACCTAAGGATGGTTGCAACTATAGCTGGGGAACCCTATGTTGTGTAATGGATGGGTATGGGATGCCAGCGCTCCCATACTGATGCCAGCATCCATACTGGTATTCTTAGCAACGGCATGCCCTGTGTCGGGATACTGAACGGATCCCATTGTGTGAACCACCCCAACCTCGGTCATCCTCTTTAGTGCTATCAGCACTGACTGGTAAAGCCCACAGCTGGGGAACCCCACGCTCTTTATCCCCCCCTGATTATTCCAATTCCAATTGAATAGTGCTGATGACCCCAAGCATTTTTTTTTTAAATATTGGTGTTTTAATCAAAACGATCTTTTGAAAACTGGGGATCTCTGCAGCACTTTACACAAAGGCAACTGAGTTTTTAAGGTTTCTTGGCAGTGGGACCAAAACCAGACAGTTAACCTATTGATTTCTGACCTTTTATTGGTTGAAAATGCTGATGGCAATTTCTGTTTTAAAGTGTGGTTTCAGCAATTTTGAGCTTAGTAAATAGGTGTGATTGCCTCCCCTCTTCCTGCAATAATGCCGATATGTATTATCATCTTGGCCTCCGGAGTGGGGAAGAGAAAACTACCCTTCCGGTGATCCATGCAAGACCTATTCCTGATGCTCCAGGCCTTACATCCTGCCCCGGCCTACTGCACTTGCATGAGATCTCACAAAAAATTCAAAGAGACCCCTACAGAAGCCGCAGTAGGTTTGTACACATACCAGCAGGTAATTCTCCCAACGTGATAAAACCATAAGCCAAAAAAGTGATCTTATTATTTTTAATAACATCTGAATGGTTTTCTGTCGCCATATAATAGAATGGTGACTGCAAAATTGTCAGATGTTTGCAGATAATGTAGAGAAGACGCAAACATGCCACGACCTGGACGGTTCCAGGCAGCATTGCGGACATAGGGCCTGATTCAGAGCCGTTCGCTATTTGCGGTCGTTCGTTCAAAAACAAGGGGTGGCTATTCAAATGATCCGTTCGCAAATTGCAGTCTGTTCACACCTCTAAGTCTGAACGAGCGAGCAAAACATACGCTTGTTTTTTTGTTAAAAACGCCCCCTGGCCGCTCGCACCATACGTCATGTCCGCTATTTATTAGATTAATCGAGTACATCGACCAGCGTATGAACTGCTCGCTATTCTTGTGGTTGGTTTTTGCTACCACAATCTTGCGAGCAGTTCTGGCTATAAAATAACCCAGTGACGTGGTCAATGACGCTGCTGTATTAATTATGCACACCCATAAAACGCCCGTTTTGACCTTTAAGCACGCCTGCGTTCGGATCTCCACTCCCCATTTTCAGGCACCTTCCCCTGTTACCACCCACATACGCCTCATTCTGTCACTCAAATTAGCAGGCATTCGCTATATTGCGAGCACATGAATTTAGGCCGCACTGACTGGTTCGCGCATGCGTATAACGATCCGTACGCATGCGCAGATGTGCGAACATCGCTCGGAACGAGCGTACTGCCGCTAGCGAGTGGCTCTGAATGAGGGCCATAATTCAATACGCTGCGACACTGCCGGTCAGTGAAGACAGGGTAAGGGGGATGGTGGCGACTGTGGGCGAATTGGGGGGGGGGGAGTATACATGTTATTTGTAATATCTGCCTCTTGCCGATTAGCCCCAAAGTGCAGTTACAGAGAGACGACAACTTTGCTAAAAACTAGTTTGGAATTCATATGTTTAGGTGATAGTTACCATTCTGACTTACGCAGAAGCTGCAAATGACTTGTGCCCTCAACCCAACAGGAAGTGCAGTTTAATTCCAATAACAGCTGCCATGAAAGTTATCATCCTTAATAATGGGCATTTGTGAACCTAATCATAATAATACCTGCCGCATGCAAACAGAAATTCTTTCTCTCAGTGATAATTTTACAGACACAGGGCCTGATTCAGCAAGGAACGCACGGATGCACGCAATCGGGCGCTGCGAGAATATGCTAATAAATGCATACGCACGACAATTGTAGCAGAATAAGCTGACGTCCGGCACTATATAATACCACCCACTTCCCTTTACTTGCGTCCTCTGTGCCTGGCAAGATAGCGGAAACATCGGTAACACCGAGAAACATCGGACCCATACGCACAATAGTGGTTGACCTGACCCTCTCGCAGACATAGCGACTTCCTGTGTGCAACTAGACCTCAGGCTGCGTCCGTTGCCGCAAGGGCTAAATTATGCACGCCCCAGAAACGCCGTCCACTGCTAAGTATACGCATGCGCATTACGCACCATCGGCCGAACTGCGGACGCTGTTGTAGCTGCAATCCGTGATGAAGCAGGACCACAGATCATTGATTTAGCCAGATAGTCACTAATTTATACTTTACTATCCTCATACTTAACATTGTATCTTTCAGTTAGATTAAGCAGACAGCTATACAAGCCCATTAAAACCATCTGACCTTTAAGTTCCCTATTAATCATACTTGAGATTTTAAACTGGATGATTCAGAACACAACTAAAATGTTGGGACTCTCCGTGAAAGTGAATCATCCCCCATGGGGAGTGATGGCGGCAGTCAGGCAGTTTGGAGTTTAGATGTAAAAATAAATGATTAGTTCCCTCTTTTTAACATGTAGCATCAGCATGATGTATGAGCTCATTTTACTTACAGTATATCAGATTTGTGCAGAAATGTTCTATATTTAAAAGATATATATTGCAGCTATGCTTTTAATATAACTGCAATGGGTTAATCCTGCGCACTGAGCTCTGAAGTGGTGGCAAGCTACTGACAACCAATAGGTGCTGTACCCTCACCTAGGGGCCCATTTATCAAAGTGTGTTTGAGGTAAAATCCATGAAAACACCAGGGGTTTACCTCAAATACTAAGTATCCCCCGTATGTATTAATGAGGGACCGTAGCAAGAATCTCCGATGACTGCTGTGAACCCTCCATTACCGCAGACAGCCGCCTCCCCTGTAGGTTTCTATGGGGGAAGCGATGCTGCCAAATTTACCAATATCCGGAATGTGATGCATTCCCGATACTGGCCCCCGCAGCTAACGCCATCTGAAGGTGGCGTTAGCCGCTGTAACCTATAAGCTACACCGCGCACTATTAGCCGGCGGAGGGATCCGCCGGAATCCTCCCCGGCTATGGCGGCTGTGCATGTGCAGTCCATGGGACTGTACTTGCACACCACCCCCTGCACTAGCCCCCAGAGACATCGCAGGGACGGGATCCTTTCGGAGCCGTGTCCCTGCATGTCCAGGATGATACATCCGGCCGATAGGATTGCTTTTGCAATGCGATCATGGTCATTACTGGCATATCCTGATCCCATTGCAAAAGTGATCATTGATAAATGGGCCCCCTATAGAGATGCAAAATTGAAACAAAGGGATGTAGCGCTCAGCCTATGGGATGAGGGGTTGTTAGTAGGCGTTCTATAGTGTGACGAAAACCCTCTTTTGTATGGGACATGTGTATCTTGTCTTGGTATGTGACCCCTTATTATTTAATAATAAATATGCAGTAACTGAGATAAATTAAAAGTATTTTACTTCTAACATATACTCTTAAACACAAAAAAATATATAAATACAATGCAGTATTAATAAGCAAGCACTAGATAATCTTGACTTATGGTATTGAAAGACCGTCCAATATGAACACACTACGAATTGGGGCTACACCATACTTGCCTACCCTCCCGATTTGGCCGGGAGCCTCCCGAAAATCGTGTGCCGCTCCCAGCCCCCCAGAAAAGCAGGCAAGCCTCCCGGGCTCCAGCGACCCGCCTACCCCCTCCCCCTACACTTTTCAGATTAAATCACAGCAGCGGAGGGGCCAGTGACGCGATTCGCGCTGAATCTCGTCATCACGGCCCTGCCCCCTGCCTCACAATGCTTTTAATAACGGCATTGTGAGGAGGGGGTGGAGCCACGATGATGCAATTGTGATATCATGCCCCATGCCCCGCCCAAATTTGCATCATCGTCTGGCCACGCCCCCTTTTTGCCGCGACCTGCTCCCTGATGAGAATGCCTGTCAGCTCCCTCCCGGAAGGAGGGAGTGAAATGTCGATAAGTACGGGGTACACCCATAGGTGTGCGGGGTCTAAAGGATAAAGGGCATGATTCATCATGGAACGCATGCTAGCAGACGCACGCACCCAGCCCCTGCGAAAACATGCTAATCAATACATACGCACGGAGACCGCAGCATAAGATGAAGACGCCCAGCCCTATATTAAACCACCCATCTCCCTTTACTCACAACCTGATCAGTACGCAAGATGGCGTAAAAATCGGTAACATTGAGAACCATCGACCACATTTGCATAATAGTGTTTGACCAGATCTTGCGCAGAATCTTGGCAACTTCCTGTGTGCACGGAGTCTCATCAATGTGTGCAGCACAGTAGTGCTTAATATATGCACGCCCCTAAAACGGCGTCCCAATGCACAGGCACGTCTGCGTTCGCCTGTCCACCCCCCGTCACCACCCACAAATGGCACATCCTGTCAATCAATATCGGAAGGGATCTGCGTGCACGCTGCGTGTAGTCTGCGGACGCTTACCCGACCGCACTGGCTAGTTCGTGCACACGCTGTGCGATGCATCCATCGGCCAAGTGCGTGCATTCTCTCCTGTACGTTGCTTGCTGAATCAGGCCCAAAGTCTCTGATGCAATATGACAAGAAAAGGTCCAGGGTAAGCGGAATACTGAAAGTCCAGGCAGACTGCGGCGTCTTGCTCGTCTGACTAATGCAATGTCAATAGCAGAAAAGTTCAATAATCTTTAAACTTGAAATGGTGCCCGGGGTGGTCTTCTTAGGTATAGGGAGCTGTGGTACTGGGGCAGTTAGAAGGGCCTCCTGGTTTGATGCACTCCCCTTCTGACGGGATGCCCGTTAGTGTATCTGTTGCCAGACACATTCCGGGACCCTGGACTCAGAGGGGGCCAGTCAGTGCCTTGGGAGGGGATGTGCCGGCTAGGGCTCAGATAAACCGGTGACCGGGCACCCCCTCTAAATGGAGACTCACCTTTATGGTGCACTCCAGACGTCCACTCCTACTCCTTTCCGGCTCGTTGTCCGTGTCCTGTGCACTCCTCTTGTCTTGTGACCTTGGGGGTCATTCAGACCCGGTCGTTAGCGTCGATGCGCTCGGACCGGGTCGATGACCCCCCACAGAGCATGCGCACGACGGCCACGTCGTGCGCATGCATGAGACCCGCTACGACCAACAGCGCCGGTCGTAGCGGGTCTCGATCCAAAGGGGGCGAGCTATCGATGCTGATTGACAGCTCACCCCGTTTGGAAGGCGGGCCGGGGGGGTGGCAGCCCAAATGGAGGCGTTCCCATGGGGACGCCTACCATTTGGGGGAGGCCCCACTGACATCACTAGTCACTAGGGTCAAGGGGGGAGGTGGAAGGGGGGGGACTGGATAAGGGCCATAACTTCCTCTCCAGATACAGGGGGGAAGGATGTCACTGTAGGTAAAATGGAAGGGAAGGGATGATCCGGAAAAGGAGGAGGTGTAGTGCTGGGGTACTGATGGGATATAATATCCTGACATATGGAGTCAATTTTAGATGTAAAGTAGGTAGCAAAGTCAAGGACAGAGAGCAAGGAGGGAAGGCGAGGAGGGGGTGGGCAGAGGAGGGAGTTCAGGGTGGTGAAGAGATGCTGGGGATTTGAGGACTGGGAGGAGATGAGGTGCTTGAAATATGACTGTTTAGAGAGGGAAAGGGCAGCACTGTAGGATGAGAGCATACATTTGAAATGGAGAAAATCTGCCTTAGAGCGTGACCTTCTCCACTGTCGCTCGGCGGTTCGTGAACACTTTGCAGATATCTGGTGCATTTGGAATGCCAGGGTTTAAGTGTGGATCTGCGAGGGTGAGTAGTGATTGCCGGAGCAACAGAGTCAAGAGCAGAAGTAAGGGAGGCATTGTATAGGGAGGCAGCTTGTTCAGGGAAGGTGAAAGAGAGCAAAGGGGGGAGAAGTGAGTCAAGTAGGGAAGAAAAAGAAACTGTGTCAATAGCCTCAATGTTATGCCTAGTGATAGTGGCCTTAGGAGGTAGAGGAGGGGAAGGAGAGAGGGATAGGTTCAAAAAGAGAAGGTGATGGTCAAAGAGGGGGAATTGGCATAATCAGAAATATCACAACGGTGAGTGAAGACCAGATCAAGCGAATGCCCACTCACATGGCAGGATGAGGAGGTCCATTGAGAGAGACCAAAAGAGGATGTGAGGGTAGAGGAGTTTGGAAGCAGAGGATTCAGTGGGGATATCAATTGGAATATTGAAGTCACCTAGGATAATGAAGGGAAGGTCTGAGGAGAGAAAGTGAGGGAGCTAGGAAGCAAAGTTGTCAAGGAATTTGGAGGGAGGGCCAGGGGGACGGTAAATGATAGCTACTCGCAGTTGTACTGGTTGGAAGAGGCGTATAGCATGAACCTCAAATGTAGAGAATGTAAGGGATGGTTAAGGGGGTATAAGTTAGTAAGTGTAACCAGTGAGGCCCCCAGAGGAGAGAGCAGCAGGTGAAGTGGTGTCAGAAGGTGAAATCCAGGATTCAGGAATGGCTAGGAGATGCAAGTTGTTGGAGATGAAAAGGTCATGGGTGGGAACCAGTTTATTACAGATCGATCTGGCATTCCAGAGGGCACAGGATAAAGGGACAGTGTTTGTGGGAGAGATGTGAATGAGATTTTCTGGATTACTGTAACAAGTATATGAGATTAATTTGGGGGACCTAGATGAATAGAGTGGAGAGATTGTGCGGGCACCAGTGCTGGGAAGGCAACCTTTAGGCGGTGAGTAGGGAGGGAGTTTAATGAAATGTGGATGGAGGTGGGATGAGGTGGCATGGAGAGGATGTTGGAGGAGGGATTAGCAGTGGGATAGTAGGACCATGGTGCGGTAGAAGAGAATACAAGTGTAGTAGTGGGAGAGGAGAGGGAGGAAGGCATACAGAGGAGGGGAGATAAAGGAAGGAAAAGGTGAAGGAGGCAAGAGGGAAAGAATAAAGGTGGAAGAGGGGGGCAGAGCAGAGGATTAGGCAGACACTGAGTGAGGGGGGAAGTGGAAGAAAACATGGTCACGGTGTGGCAGAGGTGAATAGGGGGAGGAAAATTGGAAGAAGGAATAAAGTATGAATGTGAGTGACAGTGCAGGAGATTTGCAGAATGCAAGCGAGAATACAGTGGAGAAAAGGTGTCTGCACAATAACAACAGTTTATTATTGAGGGGAGTCAAAATGGAGATTTAAATAGGTCGAGAAAATGAATGTTAAAGTAGACTGTGTTAGAAGCTAGATTACATGTGGCAAGGCATATGACTTAGGTAACAAGACATTATTTCTAAGAGGAAAACTGAAATTGGCACAGAATACAGTAAGCTTTGAGGTCTTTGTGTAATCAGAGAGCTAGCACAAAGTTTAACAAGTATAGTGTTAAGTACTTACAATGAGCAAGCAGAGTCCAGTGATTAATAACCTGGTACTGCTGACATCTGGTGCTTGTATTGAATAAGTAGTTTTTGAACTCACATTTCTTGATGATACTGTATTTTGTCCAAATGTTGTTTAGATTTCTGGTGAGGTTTGAGTGTTATCCTTCTGTTTGACTTCGGTTTAATGGCGGTATAATGGCAAAATTATGTTTAAATTGCACTTTTAATTTAGCACTTCTATATTAACACAACAGCCAGGCTCTACAGCCTATAGAGGCTCTTAAATAATGAGACCTAGCATGTGAAAGCAATGCATGTTCTACCGCCATTCTTCTTTTGTCACAGGTGGCCCCCAACCAACCCCCACCCCTCTTGTCTTCACAACTGCACCAGTATTACACTATGACCACTTCTTGTCCTATTTGTTCTGTTTCTCATCTATCTTATGTGTGTGTGCCTAAGGGCTCTATTTACTACAATCCGCATTGGTAATGCAGATTGTAGTGTGATATTACCGACTGAATTCGCATTGCGAATTCAGGCAATATCACAGGGATTTACTACAAATCCCTTACAGGGACAGAGCTAGCGATAACGTTCTGTCCCTGCGAATCCCCTCCGCACACTGGTCACGGTATTTTCTCAAAAAAATACCGTGACAAGTGCCCCGCGCATGCGCCGACCGGCCGCCGCTGCTACCCCCCGGCGCTAAACCCCGCCCCCCGCCACCTCCAGGTACCGTTATTATCACAGGGCTTTCCCCGGTATTTTTTCACAATTTATTTTTAGTAACTTTGGCCAGATCACATTTTCCATTACAATTATGGAAAATGCGATCTGCTTACTAAAAATAAGTGATACTTAGGAGTTGGAGTAGAATTCTACGAATTCTACTCCAATTGTCCTGTAATAACTATAGGTGATACTAAAATAATGTGAAAAGGGTGTGAAAACACCCTTTTTCACTTTATTTTAGTAAAAATAATGTTAATAAATAGAGCGCTATTGTAATGCAGATAGTAGTGTGATATTATCTGCGAATTGCGCATTGCGAATTCAGGCAGTATCACAGGGATTTACTACAAATCCCTTGCAGGGACAGAGCTTGCGAGAAAGTTCTGTCCCTGCGAATCCCCTCTGCACTCTAGTCACGATATTTTCGCCAAAAAATACAGTGTCTAGTGCCCCGCGCATGCGCCGCGTGGCCACCGCTGCTACCCCCCCCCGGAGCTAAGCCCCGCCCCTGACACTAAGCCCCACCCCCCACGATCACAGACCCCACGCGACCCCCCCTCCCTTAATAGCACTTACCTGCAGTCATCGGTGCTCCGGTGATGTCTTCCATGTCTCCGGTCAGCTGATATCCCATACTGCACTGGGACCCGATCACCTGATGACCGGGCTGCAGTGCAGCATGGGAGACCAGCTGACCGGAGGGGAGCCATCACCGGAGCCCCAACCAGTCCCTGGAGTCAGGCAAGTGAATTTTTTTTTTTCATTTTTTTTTTACAGTGATCAGCATGTGGTCTGTTTAGACCACACAGCTGATCACTGGGATCGGCTCCGGGCTCTGCTCTGCTTTTTATGGGAAATGCGATCTGCTTACTAAAATTAAGTGATAATTAGGGGTTGGAGTAGAATTTTACGAATTCTACTCCATTTGTCCTGTAATAACTATAGGTGATACTAAAATAATGTGAAAAGGGTGTGAAAATACCCCTTTTCACTTTATTTTAGTAAAAATAATGTTAATAAATAGAGCCCTATGTGTGTAAAAGAAAATCACATTGCTATTAGCATATTCACTGTGTCTTCCCCATTCACCTTCTTCCTCCCTTTTTTTTTATACATTTTTTGAGGTGCTTTGCATATAAAAATAATTGAGGCCTAATTTAGAGTCTAAAGCAGCCTTATTGCTATTTCAATGAAAACAAAAACATGCAAAATGCACCAATAACAAATGAACACATCTGACAATCATTTTAAACAATTCTGCAGCTGCAGCCCACTCTGCGCCATCACAGATGTGCGCATGTTCCAAAGCACAGAATTCCCGCCATCAGACCCACCCACTTCCTTCCACGCTATACACTAATATCTTCTGTCAGCATATTCCAAGTGCCACTGCTCCACCCGCCAACCTCCCAACCAATTCTCTGGTGCTTAAATTCCTGGTCCCAGCTGGCTCTTCGTAATATCATGATGTCACACGTGCAGAGAGCAGAGAGGCAGGCTCTGGGAGTGGGAGCACTGACTTCTAGTAATGCAGATCAATACAGACAATTACTCAGTAACTTCAATAGCCTGAACAATATATTACTACATAAACACATGTAATTCTCATTCATTTTCTTGGGACATTTATTATATGGCTGTACTGCAAGTTTGGGTGTTAGTCACTGGCTATTGTTATTACATCCAAGGCTCCTGGCAGGCAGACAGAGAGTTATATTTCCTCAGGCCAACTAAACTTGTGGTAAAATTATTCTACATTGTGTGCTGACCCAGGGCTTGATTCAGTATGGAACGAACAGATGCAGACGCACGCACCCATCCGTTGTGAGAATATGCTAATCAATGCATACGCACGGAGATCGCAGCACAAGTTGCAGACGCCCAGCCCCATATTAAGCCGCCCATCTCCCTTTACTCACAGCCTGATCAGCACGCAAGATACTGTAGCGTAAACATCGGTAACATCGAGAACTATCAGAACCATTAGCATAATAGTGGTTGACCTGTCCTGCCGCAGGATTTTGCCCGCTTCTTGTGTACAGCTTACTGTATGGCTGTGTATGGCCCCGCACTGCCTTAATTATGCACGCCTCTATAACGGCGTTATAATACCTGCGTTCGCCTGACCACCCCCCGTCACCAGAGCCATAACTAGACATTTTGGTGCCCTGTGCCAGAAAGAGCATTGGCGCCCCCCTCATTTTTCAAAGGGACATAATGCACCCAAAAAAGGGCCATGGCTTCATGGGGAAGGGCCAGGGAATAGATAGGGGAGGCCAGGAGATGCTGGGGATGAAATAAGAGGAAGCTACAAGCAAGAATGATAATAAACAGAAATTTGACAGGCCCAAACAGTGCCCCCTGACCTGTGGTGCCCTGTGCGATGGCACCGGCCGCACTACCCTAGCTACAGCCCTGCCCGTCAACAACCAACAAACGGCACTTCCTGTCAATCAATTTCGGGAGGGTCTGCGTACACACTGTGTGTAGCCTGCGTACCATAACCGGATTGCACTGGCTAGTTTGTGCATGCGCAGTGCGTTCTCTCCTTTGCGTTCCTTTCTGAATCAGGCCCCCAGTTGATTCCACTGAGTGGTAGAACGAGCAAACATTAAAATGAAATTCAGATTTTCCACACAAAAAAACCCAAATCACAATATTACTAACATTGAGGTAAAACCCTGGAAACTAAGTTAAAGTATCTGACAAGTGCAAATAAGGAAATAAGGACCTCTCCTATGTAATAAAAGCCATGTACTGCAGTTTTTAGTAGCGTAATAACATAAATATTAATAACTGCCCTAACTACACCACATGTGATCTCACACAGACCAAGCCAAGAGACACAGAGACCACTGGTTATTTTCATTGTGTTTTGATTTTGGGCATACCTCCAGTGTCTGTATGTGGTATGTGCACACCCTTCTGTTATCTCCTCAAGACGTTTATTCGATGAAAAACATTCATTTATTACATCTGTGTTATCTGGGGTGAAGAAACTCTGTTTTAGGGGACATTATGGGGCTGTTGCTGAGTAGCACGCAATAGCAAAATTTGCGCAAATGGTAAAAATTTTTCAACTGTTCAAGTATCTAAGTCGGTGTGTAGGCATGCCAGCGATTGAGTCATACGGTCTCAGAAATGTATTGGTCGGTCCTGGATGGTGACCGGGAGGTGGCTGCTTAGAAGCACGAAGATGCATTGTCTTATGGCCACATTATGGGAGTGTCATGGGTTTGTCGCTCAACTGGTTGCAAACTCAGATGCTTACCGTATATACTCGAGTATAAGCCGAGTTTTTCAGCACATTTTTTGTGCTGAAAAAGCACCCCCTCGGCTTATACTCGAGTGATGCCCGCATGGTACGCAGCTGAGTAGCGTACCATGTGGGCCGCGGTGTAGACTGTGTCTCTGTGACACAGCTGCACTGCGTGTGTAGCGCTGACCGGATGGAGTTCGGTCAGCACTACACACTGCCAAACACACAGCCGTCGGAGCCGGCAGCTGTGTGTTTGTTGTAATCAGCAGCCGATGAGAGTCTGTCAGACTCTCATCGGCTGCTGCTGCTCCCACTGTGGGAGCCATCTTCCGGCTCCAGCAGTGGGTAATGGGAGAGACGTCGTCATGACGACATCTCTCCCATAATGCAAAGCGGCCGGAGGATCCAGTAGCAGCGTCGGGACTAGGAGTGGGGTTTCAGGTAAGTGTTTTTTTTTTTTATATTATATCTCTCTACTGGGGGCAGTACCATGGGGGGATTACTACTGGGGACACTACTAGGGGGGGGATTAATACTACTGGGGGCACTACCAGGGGGGTATTACTACTGGGGGCACTACCAGGGGGGTATTACTACTGGGGGCAGTACCAGGGGGGGATTACTACTGGGGCAGTACCAGGGGGGGATTAATACTGGGGGCACTACCAGGGGGGGTATTACTACTGGGGGCACTACCAGGGGGGTATTACTACTGGGGGCACTACTAAGGGGGGGTATTACTACTGGGGGCACAAAGGATGAATATTACTACTGGGGCAGTACAAGGGGAGGGATTACTACCAGTAGCTGCTGCATTTCCCACCCTAGGCTTATATTCGAGTCAATAAGTTTTCCTTAGTTTTTTGTGGTAAAATTAGGTACCTCGGCTTATATTCGGGTCGACTTATACTCGAGTATATACGGTAATTACTTATTGTTGAGGCCATACGGAGAACCTGCACCGAGCATGGGGTTGGTGCAAGTTTTGATGGTGCATCTGATGGTTGTGTCTTAGACTCACAACTTATGGTCCTGTGCACAGGAACACTGGACCTGATTCAGAGTTGAACGTTATGCCGATTTTCACGCAGTTGAGCGTATATCGGTGGTCTGCGCATGCGTATATACCAGCCAGTGTTGGGCTAATATTAAAACAATAAACTCCAATTTTCTCCTGGTGAACTGTAGCTCACAGCATGCCTCCCGCTCTTAAAGGGTTAAGCATGCCGGCTTCTGTAATAATACAAGCTCCAGCAAACCCATGGCTGCCAGGCCATGCTCGCATTTGAGAACCCTCAGGTACCAGCCTATACTGTTTTATACCTCTCTTGGTAAGTGTTCCATAATACACATGTATGAGCCATATCGCAAGAGCAAGCTGGATGTAACATTATGATTTCTGATCTGTTGTGTAATTGTTGTTATTTATAGTCTTCTAAGCTGTTTCTTGGACCAGTGCATTACAGCACCTAGAGACACTTATGCCATTATGACATTTCCTGCCCTCACCAGGGCTGCGATGAAACGTTCCAGGCCCCAGAACATTAAGTGGGTGTTGCTAACCTGGGGAGGAGGTATGGCCACAAACTGATGTGCATATCAGGCTTCCATAGAGATGCTATGTTGCTGCAACCTAAGGATGGCTATCGGTAAGTTATCCATCAATGTTGATCATCGATGTTACAATCGGTGGATGACATTGATGGTATGAAACCACTGGCTGTGAACCATCAATGGTTTCATCCATTGATGGTCACCCCTGTTATTTATTTATTTATTTTTTTAAAGCATTTTATTAATTTTTCAATAGTACAAAATAGTATTGACATTGGGACCCTACAATTAGTCATCAACAGGTAAACAATGCAATAATAATACAGCTTACAAACATAAGGGTCAAGAAGCAGAGAAACTGCAAAAGTACTCCACCAGGCACATTCATGCATCAATAAAAAAAGTCTTCGTGGTCGGTACGTGGTCACCCCTGTTTTAATACTGGCAGGGCAGAGGGCCAATCAGTGAGTGGGGATGGGACTTCACAGGTTGTGTTGGGGGCGGAGCTAAGCTCTGAGTCCCGGCACATGGAGGCGGGAGAAAAAAACATTGTGGGTCATTCAGACCCGGTCGTTAGCGCTCGGACCGGGTCGATGGCCCCCCACAGAGCATGCGTACGACGGCGCCGGCGCGCGCATGCGTGAGACCCGCTACGACCGACAGCGCCGGTCGTAGCGGGTCTTGATCCAAAGGGGGCGAGCTGTCGATGTTGATTGACAGCTCTCCCCGTTTGGAAGGCGGGCCGGGTTGGTGGCAGCCCAAACGGAGGCGTTCCCATGGGAACGCCTGCCGTTTGGGGGAGGCCCAACTGACATCACTAGTGATGTCAGTGGAGAGCTTCCGGCTCAGACAGAGCCAGAAGCTCTCCGGGGCTAACGACAAGTGAGACCCTACCCTAGGGTCTCGTCGTAAGCCCCGATGGTCGCGATGGTCTCTGACCATCGCGACCATCACCCGAGCGGTCGTTAGAGCTGTGGGTGTTAACCCACAGCCTAACGACCGCAACAGAGGCGGCCGGTCAGGATGCAAGTGGCCGCCCAGTTTCTGAGCGACCGCTTGCATCCATTGGATTACTGCCATCGATAGCAAAACAATTGACCATTGGTGGATAACTATAGAGGTTTGTTAATCATAGATGGTCGATGGCCATCCCCTACTGAAATCCCGGAGACGGGTCTGTACTCCCTATCTCTCGGCACTACTGGTCCTCACACATACTGGGCTTCCAGGTGTTCTTTCCAGTACCATCTTCTTTTGCCTGATCACATGCCAAGAGTAGACATAGTGGGCGTGCTTATGCCTTACCGTGCGATCGCCTGCCATGCCGTCACTTATCTGAATTTGCATACGCTGGGAGCGAGCGTACGCATCTAGCGAGCGGGTCTAAATGAGCTCCAGCGTCCCTGCTGTACATTCTGACATACTGTAATACATCTTTTATCTGCACAATTTATTTCACATCCATCATCCTGGGCAATACAAATGTCATTATGGCATTTACTTGTTTACATATTTAATGAAGGTGTTTAATGGTTTTTATAGTCCATTATAGTAACTGACATGAAGTGTGTGACTTTTGTGCTACTTGGCGGCTGTCCCAGAGAGAAAGCAGTGATGATAATCTGTTGGCTCATCTATTTCATTGTTCCTACGATTCAATCACTTTTTTGGCTGTGTGACTGTGTGCAGTTTCTAAGGAAGCATAATTACTGTTTCGTAATTTGATACAGAAAGGTACATCACTCTCAGAATGTAACTGCTAAATGACATGTCCATTCGTTGTGCTCATTTCCGGTTGAAAATCTAATAATTAAGAAAAAAAAGATGTAGTTAAGTGGCAATTATTCCAGACAGAGAAGCTTTGCAATGGTGTTATCCGTCATGATCTGTTGGTAAAGTGCACTTCGGAACAGATGATTGTGGCTGTAATTGACTCTTATTATTGACTTCCAAGTCACGTTACAGCTTTTAAAATAGAAATTTTATAAAAAAAATTATTTTTTTAAATCTGTAATTAGAGCAAAGGTCAGGGATTAGCCATGTTAGCTTAGTCAATGGTAACTGCAGAGCTTTCAAGAAATTCAAAGATTATGTTTTTTTAATGTACAATTCTTCAGTCCTCAGGGTTATCAAGACAAGACATTAGACTGAAAGCAGCTATCTTTATCGCCTGAGGGGCGCTTTGTCCAAAATACTGTAATGGATGTAGTTTACTATACAATTAAAATCTGCTTTTTGCACAATTGCTCCTATTTTATCATTCTGATCACCAACGTGGTAGTGTCCCTAGTAAAAGTAAAATGTTGCATCTTCTGCTGGTAGGGCATAAGCAAATTGGAGTATTATTTACCGAATACACACTAGGGGCCTGATTCAGGCCCGGTTGCAAGCACTGAGCGCTCGCAACCAGGTCGATGGTGGCCCACAGCGCATGCGCAAGGGTCTCGCACCAAAGGGGGCGAGCTGTCGATGTTAAGTGACAGCTCGCCCCCTTTGGAGGGCGGGCCGGGGGTGTGGCTGCCCAAACGGAGGCGTTCCCATGAGAACGCCTGCCGTTTGGGGGCGGCCCCACTGACATCACGAGTGATGTCAGTGGAGAGATTCCGAGTCTGTTAGAGCCGAAGTCTCACTGGGGCTTGCGGCCACGAGACCCTACCACAAGGGTCTCGTCGCAAACCCGATGGTCGCAATGGTCTTGACCATTGCGACCATCATCATGGCCGCTCGCAATAGCTGTGGGTGGTCACCCACAGCTATGCGAGCGGCCAAGAGGCCGATCCAAAAAAAAAAAAGAGCCCGGCCCTGATTCAGAGGGAGCGCTATGTCAGAGCGAGCGGCTCTGAATCAGGCCCTAGGAACACTAGTATGCAGCACTAGATGTTGTACCTGCCACTGCCTGGGTTTCTCTTTCTCTCTGTATCCCATTTATTAACGATGCATAACCCCTTTAGCGCTTGCTTATGTCATCCTTTCTGCATTTAACAAACAGCACTAATCTAATATTACCGCTGTTTGTCACTGCATCGTTCTCGCCAATCAGCTTCTAGCTATTATCTCCTAGACGGTGTAAATTAAATGTTAAGTAGAATCTGATTGGTTGCTATGGGCAATATCTCCACTCTAAAAACTCTCAATTTAGTAAATATACCCCCTAGATGTGTGTTAAGCCAAACTCTCTGTAAGTATCATTAGGGCCAAAGCAGAGCTCTGTGCCATCCTGTGCCGGCCCCTCCCCTGAACACATGCTGGCACGTCAAGGAGTGCGGCCACCAACACTAGGAAGTAGAGCACTGCTCCAGGCATGCACCCTGCAGAATGTAGAGCTGCCTGGAGCGTCCAGAGGCTGTAGAGTGTCATTTCAGGCACCCTGCAAGCCACAGGTGCAGTGGGGGAGCGACAGTGCCACCCTCAGGGCTCTGGGTAATGGTACCACTTGCCCATCCTTATGGTGCATACACACGGGACGATCGTCAGCGATAATGATGTCGCTGAACAATCTCCCTGCACCTTCCCGGTGTGCTGGACGATCGGTATCAATCATCCAGCACACCACCGATGGCCAGCGTTGATTGCGGGTCCCTATAGTAACCTGGTCTATATCGACCAGGTTGGCCTGCGTGCATGGTTGATGGACGATATCTTTATTGTCCATACGTGCCCGCGCTACCAGGGGCAGAACTATGGGAGACAATGGAGGCATCTGCCACTAGGCTCCAGCTCTGCAGGGGCACCTCCTCCATTGTCTACAACATATTCACCCCACGTAGGGCTGTAACTATGTACCCAAAGTATACCGTCACGGCCACCCGATACATGGCACCCCTTCCCGGCACCTGAGAAGCCACCATACACTAGTGGAGAGCTCCATGTGAGACCATCAGCTGCTGCCTTTGTCTATCTATAGCCCATCTGCATGCAAATTGCTACATTACAGTGTCAGTGGCGGTGACAGGGTGGAGGGAGCACCAAATTATAACTTGCCTCCGGGCGCCTGGGATGAACTTACGCCACTGCGCGTTACGCAGGTCGTTGGTGGGTTGGAGGCACCGAAAAATGCACGATATGAACGATAACGATATGATCAATATGGTTATCGTTCATATCGTGCATTTTTATTGTACCGTGTGTAGGCACCTTACGTTACGGCCATGAGGAACATCGCTGACACTGGTTCGTGGGTTCATCATAGTTCAGACTAACTATCATTGCACGGCAACGTGAATACATATTATTTATCCCTTCAGCTCTACATATATGGATTACACTCACATGCATATATAATTTATAAATGAGATAGAAAGCCTTTAGGAAGCATGAATTGTTTAGCAGAGAGGTGGCAGAGCTTGATTTTTCCATGTTCCATTTAGGGATGTGTGTCGGACCATTTTTGCCGGATTTGGATTTAGGGGGTCATTCAGACCCGCTCGCGAGCGCAGGACGCTCGCAAGCGGGTCGATGTTCCCCCACTGCGCATGCGGACGACGGAGGGAGCTCCGTCGTGCGCATGCGCGAGACCCGGCGAGCGACAGACTCTCCGTCGCTCCGGGTCTCGCACCAAAGGGGGCGTGCTGTCGATGTTGATTGACAGCACGCCCCCTTTGGTGGGCGTGCCGGGGCGTGCCTGCCAGACGGAGGCGTTCCCATTGGAACGCCTACCATCTGAAGCTGGCCCCACTGACATCACTAGTGATGTCAGTGGGAGTGATTTTGGCTCTGACAGAGCCAAAATCACTCCAGGGCTTGCGGCAGCGAGACCCTACCGCAGGGTCTCCGTCGCAAGCCCAATGGTCTCGATGGTCAAGACCATCGCGACCATCATCATGGACGCTCGCATATGCTGTGGGTGGTCACCCACAGCTATGCGAGCGGCCAGGAGGCCGCTCCATTTTCATGGAGGAGGGCACTGATTCAGAGCGAGCGGCTCTGAATCAGCCCTTAGTTCTAATTCGTCGTCCGGCTTTGGATTTGTTTTTTTCTACAAAAATTGACAAAAAAAGCTAAAATCACATAAATTGGTCCTTTTTTTCTTCTTAGAGTATCATTAACCTCAATAACATTAATTTCCAGTCATTTACAGTCAATTTAGACCACCTCACAGCTTATAGTATTGTTTTCACCATTATTGGCCAAAGGTTGCAGTGAGCTGGCTGGTTAAGCGACAGAGCAGCGACACAGACACCACAGTTTAAAGCACATCTATGACACATTGCCACACAGCAGTGGCAGAAATGAAAAGTAGTGCACCCACCCAGTGGGGTACGGCCAGCAGAATCACAGTACTTGTTTACAAAGTGGGCTACGGCCCAAGGAGTCACAGTGCACAATCTTATTCACATTACACCGCACATAGGACCTCATTCAGAGTCGGTCGTTGCGGCTGCACGGTCGTAAGGTAAAAGGGGCAAATGAACCGCTTGCAAGTTGCGTCGTTAAGATGGGATCGTTAGTTGGACGAGCGAGGGAAGGATGCGGCCATAAGACTAAAAATACGCCCCCTTCTCGTTCGCATTATACGTAATCTCCGGGCATATAAGGATTAATCGAGACCATCGGGAACCATCGGAGCTGCTCGTAGAGCTTAAGGTTGACCATACCCTCTCTTAAGCACTACGATCAAGTCAGTGTCAAAACCTCCCATGTCACATGTGCCATGACACTACATAGTTAATTATGCACTCCCATAAAACGCAGTTTGCATAGTCAGGCACGCCTGCGTTCGGATCTCCACTCCCCCGTTCACAAGCACCTTCCCCTGTTACCACCCACAAACGCCTCATTCTGTCACTCAAACTAACGACCTGGCTGTGTTCAAGGAGAGAGCAATTTCTGATCGTAATAGCTAGTTTGCGCACGCGCATTGCGAATTTTACGCATGTGCAGTTTAGCGAACATCGGTGCCGCAACGACCGACTCTGAATGAGGTCCATAGTGCCCCTGATTCACATTACACCATAAAGTAGTGTCTCTTATTTATGTTACGACACACAGTAGTGCCCCTTTTACACAATGCCCACAGTAGTGCCCCTTTTACACAATGCCCACAGTAGTGACCCTTATACACAAAGCCCACAGTAGTAATGCTCCTAATACAATGCCCACAGTAGTAGTGCCACTTATACAATGTCCCCAGCAGTGGTGTCCCTTACACAATGGCCCCAGTAGTGTTGCCCCCTTAGTAGTAGGGCCCCCTATGCAGTACCCCCAGTAGTAGTATGCCCCCCAGTAGTAGTGCCCCCATTAACATGCCCCCAGTAGTAGTATACCCCCCTTAGCAGGCCCCCAGTAGTAGTATGCCCCCCATTAGCAGGCCCCCAGTAGTAGTATGCCCCCCCTTAGCAGGCCCCCAGTAGTAGTATGCCCCTCATTAGCAGGCCCCCAGTACTAGTATGCCCCCCCTTAGCAGGCCCCCAATAGTAGTATGCCCCCCATTAGCAGGCCCCCAGTAGTAGTAGTGCCCCCCCTTAGCAGGCCCCCAGTAGTAGTATGCCCCCCCTTAGCAGGCTCCCAGTAGTAGTATGCCCCCCCTTAGCAGTCCCCCAGTAGTAGTATGCCCCCATTAGCAGGCCCCCAGTAGTAGTAGTACCCCCCCCTTAGCAGGCCCCCAGTAGTAGTAGTGCCCCCATTAGCAGGCCTCCAGTAGTACTATGCCCCCACTTAGCAGGCCCCCAGTAGTAGTATGCCCCCCATTAGCAGGCCCCCACTTAGCAGGCCCCCAGTAGTAATATGTCCCCCACTAGCTGGCCCCCAGTAGTAGTATGCCCCCCAGTAATGCCCCCTTACACACACACACATAAAAAAAAAAACTTACCTGAATCCCTGCTCCCGCCGCCGTCCGCTCTGCTCTGCTGTATAACGCGCGGAGGGAGCCGGAAGACGGAGCTCATGAGTGAGCTCCAACCGGCTCCCTCCATGCAGCAGCCAATGAGAGTCTGTGTGACTCTCATTGGCTGCTATTACAAACACACAGCTGCCGCTGGCGGCTGTGTGTTTGATCTGTGTAGGGCAGACCGCTATCACAGCGGTCTGTCCTACACTAGAGGAGCCCTGACGTCGGAATCTCTAGCGAGAATCCGACATCAGGAGGCTGCGGCTCGGCTTGAGGCGGGGATCCGAAACAGGGTTCGGGTGTACTCGGATCCCCAGTGTTTGGAGCGGTTCGGATTCCACAGAATCCGAACCGCTCATCTCTAGTTCCATTGCCTTTGTAGTGTGGTGCAGCAATTAAAGTAAAGTCAAATCTTTTGTAGAATCATTTGATAACCCTGTATATGTGTATGGTCTATACCAGAGGTTCCCAAATGCGGTCCTCAAGGCTCCCCAACAGTTACAGTTTTAGAGATATCCATGGTTGAGCACACGTGGCTTAATTAGTACCTCAGTCAAGTTGATTTAGTCACCTGTGCTCAACCATGGATATCTCTAAAGCTGGCCATACACGGGACGATTGATCACACAATTTGGGCAGTTTCTACAGGTTGGACAGACCAATCATTTGAAAACAGTTGTATTTTGAGACGTCTTGCGACCCCGATGCGCGTCCCCGCCGTCGTCTAGTTGGATCACAGATCAGATGGTTTTGCAGAGAGATCTCAACTGATCGTGTAGGAATTGACACACATTATGTGATGTGATTGATCAAATCCTATGGTCTTATGTGAAATAGTTGCATTTTAAATATCTGAAGGGAAGAATTTTCAAGGGAAATCGTACAACTGATCTGACCAACTTTTGAATCTCACCATGTATGACCACCTTAACACCTGAACTTTTGGGGAGCCTTGAGGGCCGCGTTTGGGAACCTCTGGTCTATACAATACTGTAACAGAACAAGCAAGATGGCAACTCTTACTCCCATGTGTTGCTATTTATCCACTTATCTACTCCTCAGCTTAGAAGGAGACTTCAAGGGCAGGGTTCACACATTTTTGTCTGCAGCTGTTCTTAAGCCGCGTATCCACTTGCAGATATAAATGAGCGATTGAACGATAACGACATCGTTATCGTTCAATCACTCATTAATCATGCATGAATTGGGCAGGTTAATGTCGGAAACGACCAGCGATGCGTGCTCCCGCTGGTCGTTTCCGACATCAATCATCGCCTGAACATGTCGGTCAATCTGCCGATAACGACAGGTAGACCATGTTCAGGGATGAGGGAGGATGCCTGCTCTGAACGACACATCATTCAGTGTATGCACTGCAGGGGAAGAGGAACGACTGTACGATTACAATGTTGTAATCGTACTGTGGTTCCACTATGGCATTAGTTTTCACACTATTAGTAAATAATCAACCCTTCTCCATATAATGTGTTATGTACCCATTTTCCCTCCTGTCACGCCAGTGACCTCGCACAGGCTCAAACAATTAACACTGATGCATCCTCTCTCCAGGAGCCTTGGATACAGGATTCCACACTGTAGCAATGTAATCAGCTACTTCATGTGCCTCAAAGACCAGGTACTACCAATCAATTCAACATGTTCATTTAATTTCCAAAGATTCCTCTCCACCAGTACATTTATAATAGCTTCATTGTCTGTATCGCCCTGTTTCTTTTAATTCAGTTTCTACTTATTCTCCAGCACTTATCTCAGTTAAGTAAAACACTGGAATTTTATCTTAATGTGGTCACAGAACTCATCGTTTTAGTCATTTCTTCCAGCGTATGTGTTCCCTATATTTATGTCATAATGCTTAGGGATCCAATCAATTAGCCAAAAACTTGGGTGCAAATATAACTGGCTTGTTAAATGCAATTTTTTGCCCATCCATGATTCTATTCACATATTTCTAATGCTTTATCACGTTTGTTTACTGTACAAAAGTTTTGGTGAATACAAAAAGTTCACTTACCTTGTGTAGTTATCCTGGGTTCTCAATGGTACATTGGTGACAAAGGGGCCTATTTATCAATTCATATTTGCAGGAAATGAACTGAAAAAATTCTGTTTTTAGGGGGTACCTGCGAATGTTATGTATGTCCTGGATGCATCTACAGGGGACCACAGCACATATTGGAGGTATCTGCTGCGGTCCCCCGTTTTCGACCGCAAAAAAAAACAGCCCCCATAGAAACTTAGGATGCACAGGGTCCAATCAATTAGCCAAAAACTTGGATGCAAATATAACTGACCTGTTAAATGCAATTTTTTGCCCATCCATGATTCTATTCACATATTTCTAATGCTTTATCATGTTTGTTTACTGTACAAAAGTTTTGGTGAATACAAAAAGTTCACTTACCTTGTGTAGTTATCCTGGGTTCTCAATGGTACATTGGTGACAAAGGGGCCTATTTATCAATTCATATTTGCAGGAAATGAACTGAAAAAAATCTGTTTTTAGGGGGTACCTGCGAATGTTATGTATGTCCTGGATGCATCTACAGGGGACCACAGCACATATTGGAGGTATCTGCTGCGGTCCCCCATTTTCGACCGCAAAAAAAAACAGCCCCCATAGAAACTTAGGATGCACGGCACTCACCACTTGGCCAGAAGACGGCCCCCGGCAAATGAATGTAAAGTTATCGTTAATGCGATTGCGATCAGTTTACTTTTGCACATCGGAGCCCCTCTCCCTGGATGTGTTTTTTCATGTAGGTCGGTGCTAGATAATTTCTTATTGCCACGAAAACACTAATTGTATCACCCCACAAAAAAAAGAAGGATGGTAATGGGTGCTGAGATATAATGGGGAACAGATGTGTGGCATAAATATTTATTGGGGCATGGGGCATATTGGGGCATGGATGTGTGGCATAATGTACTGGAGGCACAGCTGTATAGCATATAAAGAATTTGGGGCACATGCGTGGCATATGTATTAGGGGCATTTTATAGCATAATTCACAGCTATGTGGCAAGCATACATTTGGTGCAGAGCTGTGTGGCATAATTATTGGAAGCATTGATGTGTAGCATAATTATGAATTGGGTCTCTGCTGTGTGGCATATTAATTGGCGCATTTGTATATAGTATATTATGAATTTGGGACATTGCTGTGAGGCATGTTATAAATTGGCATCACTAATGTGTGGCATAGTGTTGGAGGGAGCAGTGGATGAAATGTTGCCTAGGGCGCCCAGACATCTTACACCGGCCCTGATCTCATCTGTATTCCATAATACAGAAATGTGACCTCATCCGGGTCACATTATTACATCTGTTTCGTGGTGTCGTCTAGTAGATCAAGTCTGAACCCTTTAGACGCCCTTCCCATATCATACAAACTGTGACAGGAGTCCTTTGGTGTACCCCAATCTCCTAGAATCCTGCTCACATCACTCCTGCCAAATCACCCTGAAAATCCATATGAAAACATCATAAAGTCTGCATGGAGTTCACATAAAACATTCATTATAGGCACAGAAAATAAGCATCTGTTTTTGATGAGGTTTTACTCCATAAAGGCTGGTTTAAGGCTGTAGTGGGCCCTTTACATCTAGCAGCTATGTCCCAAAAGTATTATAAAGTAAGTATACTCACAGAACAAAAGTGTATTTTCTTAGTATTGTTATGGCTCTCTCAGATGCCCATAGAACTTTGTGACTTCTGTTATGTCATTAGAATTTGTGGAGACAAGATGGTAGAACAAATGAACAGTTTAACAGTATGTACATAGGAGTCTATTTATTATAGGGGTGAGCGGGTTCGGATTTCTGAAATCCGAACCCCCCCGAGCCCCCCGATCCGAGTCCGATCTGAGTCAGGCTCGACTTTTCCCGCCTGACGGATCTGAAATCGAGGCAAAACGTCATCATCCCGCCTTCCGAGTCTCGCGGGTTTTGGATCCTATATAAGGTACCCGCGTCGGCGCCATTTTCTCACTCGGCTGTGGACAGTGAAGAGGGAGGGTGGGAGTTAGGGCTGGCTGGGCTGTGTAGTGTAGTGTAGTGCTGCTGTTGTCCACTACTTCAAAGTCCATAGGGGCTGGCTGTGTTGTGCTGTGCTGCTGTTGTTAATAGGGGCTGTGTCCACTACTTCAAAGTCCATAGGGGCTGGCTGGACTGTGTTGTGCAGTCAGTTCTCCATAGGGGCTGTGTCCATTCCAAAGTCCTGTGCAGTGTCCCAGTCCTAAAGGGGTGCTGTAGTGTTGTCCAGGGGGTGCTCTGTCCATCAGGGGTGCTCCCCCCAAGTGCTAAAAAAATAATATATTTTCTGTGTTTGTGAATTGTGTGCGCAGTAGCCGCACGTGCATCAACAAAGTAGTGCCAAGCGTGCGCCTGTGTCATAAGTAAAGGGCCGGCTGGCTTGACCGTTAAAGGGTGCTGTAACCCCCAAAGTACACTTCAGTCCAAACCAAAAAAAAAATTATTTTCTGTGTTTGTGAATTGTGTGCGCAGTAGCCGCACGTGCATCAACAAAGTAGTGCCAAGCGTGCGCCTGTGTCATAAGTAAAGGGCCGGCTGGCTTGACCGTTAAAGGGTGCTGTAACTCCCAAAGTACACTCCAGTCCAAACCAAAAAAAAAAAAATTTTCTGTGTTTGTGAATTGTGTGCGCAGTAGCTGCACGTGCATCAACAAAGTAGTGCCAAGCGTGCGCCTGTGTCATAAGTAAAGGGCCAGCTGGCTTGACCGTGAAAGGGTGCTGTAACCCCCAAAGTACACTCCAGTCCAAACCAAAAAAAAAATTATTTTCTGTGTTTGTGAATTGTGTGCGCAGTAGCCGCACGTGCATCAACAAAGTAGTGCCAAGCGTGCACCTGTGTCATAAGTAAAGGGCCGGCTGGCTTGACCGTTAAAGGGTGCTGTAACCCCCAAAGTACACTCCAGTCCAAACCAAAAAAAAAAATATTTTCTGTGTTTGTGAATTGTGTGCGCAGTAGCCGCACGTGCATCAACAAAGTAGTGCCAAGCGTGCGCCTGTGTCATAAGTAAAGGTCCGGCTGGCTTGACCGTTAAAGGGTGCTGTAACCCCCAAAGTACACTCCAGTCCAAACCAAAAAAATATATATTTTCTGTGTTTGTGAATTGTGTGCGCAGTAGCCGCACGTGCATCAACAAAGTAGTGCCAAGCGTGCGCCTGTGTCATAAGTAAAGGGCCGGCTGGCTTGACCGTTAAAGGGTGCTGTAACCCCCAAAGTACACTCCAGTCCAAACCAAAAAAAAAAATATTTTCTGTGTTTGTGAATTGTGTGCGCAGTAGCCGCACGTGCATCAACAAAGTAGTGCCAAGCGTGCGCCTGTGTCATAAGTAAAGGGCCGGCTGGCTTGACCGTTAAAGGGTGGTGTAACCCCCAAAGTACACTCCAGTCCAAACCAAAAAAAAATTATTTTCTGTGTTTGTGAATTGTGTGCGCAGTAGCCGCACGTGCATCAACAAAGTAGTGCCAAGCGTGCGCCTGTGTCATAAGTAAAGGGCCGGCTGGCATGACCGTTAAAGGGTGCTGTAACCCCCAAAGTACACTCCAGTCCAAACCAAAAAAATATATATTTTCTGTGTTTGTGAATTGTGTGCGCAGTAACCGCACGTGCATCAACAAAGTAGTGCCAAGCGTGCGCCTGTGTCATAAGTAAAGGGCCGGCTGGCTTGACCGTTAAAGGGTGCTGTAACCCCCAAAGTACACTCCAGTCCAAACCAAAAAAAAAATTATTTTCTGTGTTTGTGAATTGTGTGCGCAGTAGCCGCACGTGCATCAACAAAGTAGTGCCAAGCGTGCGCCTGTGTCATAAGTAAAGGGCCGGCTGGCTTGACCGTTAAAGGGTGCTGTAACCCCCAAACTACACTCCAGTCCAAACCAAAAAAATATATATTTTCTGTGTTTGTGAATTGTGTGCGCAGTAGCCGCACGTGCATCAACAAAGTAGTGCCAAGCGTGCGCCTGTGTCATAAGTAAAGGGCCGGCTGGCTTGACCGTTAAAGGGTGCTGTAACCCCCAAAATACACTCCAGTCCAAACCAAAAAAAAAATATTTTCTGTGTTTGTGAATTGTGTGCGCAGTAGCCGCACGTGCATCAACAAAGTAGTGCCAAGCGTGCGCCTGTGTCATAAGTAAAGGGCCGGCTGGCTTGACCGTTAAAGGGTGCTGTAACCCCCAAAGTACACTCCAGTCCAAACCAAAAAAAAAATTATTTTCTGTGTTTGTGAATTGTGTGCGCAGTAGCCGCACGTGCATCAGCAAAGTAGTGCCAAGCGTGCGCCTGTGTCATAAGTAAAGGTCCGGCTGGCTTGACCGTTAAAGGGTGCTGTAACCCCCAAAGTACACTCCAGTCCAAACCAAAAAAAAAGATATTTTCTGTGTTTGTGAATTGTGTGCGCAGTAGCCGCACGTGCATCAACAAAGTAGTGCCAAGCGTGCGCCTGTGTCATAAGTAAAGGGCCGGCTGGCTTGACTGTTAAAGGGTGCTGTAACCCCCAAAGTACACTCCAGTCCAAACCCAAAAAAAAATTATTTTCTGTGTTTGTGAATTGTGTGCGCAGTAGCCGCATGTGCATCAACAAAGTAGTGCCAAGCGTGCGCCTGTTCATAAGTAAAGGGCCGGCTGGCTTGACCGTTAAAGGGTGCTGTAACCCCCAAAGTACACTCCAGTCCAAACCAAAAAAAAAATTATTTTCTGTGTTTGTGAATTGTGTGCGCAGTAGCCGCACGTGCATCAACAAAGGAGCAGCGCCAAGCGTGCGCCTGTGTCCCATAAGTAAAGAGCCGGCTGGCTCATTTCTTAAAGGCTGGTGTAACCCACAAAGTGCACTACTCTCCAGCAAAAATAAAGAAATATTTTCTGTGTTTAGCCGCACGTATATATCAAATCGATATAACATAAATGGAGGACCAAACTTTCTCCGATAAAAATAAAATAGAGAAAGATCAAGAACCACTTCCTCCTAGTGCTGAAGCTGCTGCCACTAGTCATGACATAGACGATAACATGCCATCAACGTCGTCTGCCAAGGCCGATGCCCAATGTCATAATAGAGGGCACATACAATCCCAAATGACAAAGTTCAGGAAAATGACCTTGAAAAAAACATTTAAATCAGCTGAAGAGAAACGTAAACTTGCCAATATGCCATTTACGACACGGAGTGGCAAGGAACGGCTAAGGTCGATCCCTAGTATGTTCATGACTAGTGGTTCAGCTTCACATGACGATGGAAGCCCTCCTCCCACTAAAAAAATCAAAAGAGTTAAGCTGGCAAAAGCACAGCGAAGAACTGTGCTTTCTAAGAAGATATCACAAATCCCCAAGGAGAGTCCAAGTGTGGTGGTGGTTGCGATGCCTGACCTTCCCAGCACTGGACGGGAAGAGGTGGCTCTTTCCACCATTTGCACGCCCCCTGCAAGTGCTGAAAGGAGCACCCACAGTCCACTTGCTGATATGCAAATTGAAGATGTCACTGTTGAAGTACAACAGGATGAGGATACTGGTGTAGCTGGCGCTGAGGAGGAAGTTGGCGAGGAGGATTCTGATGGTGATGTGGTTTGTTTAAATCAGGCTCCGGGGAAGACAGTTGTTGTCCGTGGGATGAAAAAGCCCATCATGGTCATGCCTGGGCAGAAGACCAAACATTCCACCTCTTTGGTCTGGCAATATTTCTATCCAAATCCGGACAACAACTGTCTTGCCATATGTACCTTATGTAAAGGTGGAATAAGTAGGGGTAGGGACGTTAACCACCTAGGAACATCCTCCCTTATACGGCACCTGCAGCGCATTCATAATAAGTTTCTGTCAAGTTCAGAAACTTTGGCTAAGACCGTAAGCATTCCAGGGACACCTAAATCCCGTTGTCCTGTTGTATCCAAGCGCCTGCAAACCACACCGTCAACTCCCTCCTCGTCAATTTCCTCCTTAGTCAGGATCGGAAGTAGTCCTGCAGGCCATGTCACTGGCATGACTGACTCTCCTATCCCGGATTCCTCCGGAGGATCCTGCATTGCTACGCCTCCTGCTGCCGCTGCTGCTGTTGCTGCTGCTGGGAGTCGTTCATCACCCCAGAGAGGAAGTAGGAACACCACTACTTTTACTAAACAATTGACCCTCCAACAGTCCTTAGCGAGGAGGATGAAGTACGACAGCAGTCATCCTGAAGCAAAACGTATAACTGAGGCCTTGACTGCTATGTTGGTGTTAGACGTGCGTCCGGTATCCGCCATTAGTGCAATGGGATTTAGACAATTGCTGGAGGTAGTGTGTCCCCGGTTCCAAATCCCGTCTAGATTCCACTTCACTAGGCAGGCGATACCGAGACTGTACAGAAACGTCAGAAAAAGTGTCCTCAGTGTCCTGAAAAATGCCGTTGTACCCAATGTCCACTTAACCACGGACATGTGGACAAGTGGAACAGGGCAGACTAAGGACTATATGACTGTGACAGCCCACTGGGTAGATGTATCACCTTACGCAGCAACAGCAGCAGCGTCACCAGTCGCAGCATTTCAGAAATGCCAGCTCGTTCCAAGGCAGGCTACGCTGTGTATCACCGGTTTCAGTAAGAGGCACACCGCCGACAACCTCTTAGAGAAACTGAGGGAAATCATCGCCCAGTGGCTTACCCCACTTAGACTCTCCTGGGGATTTGTGATATCTGACAACGCCACCAATATTGTGCGGGCATTACATCTGGGCAAATTCCAGCACGTCCCATGTTTTGCTCACACAATAAACTTGGTGGTGCAGAATTTTCTGAAAAGCGACAGGGGCGTGCAGGAGACGCTTTGGGTGGCCCGAAAAATTTCAGGCCACTTTCGCCATTCAGCGACTGCGTGCCGAAGACTGGAGCGCCAGCAAACACTCTTGAACCTGCCCCGCCATCACCTGAAGCAAGAGGTTGTGACGCTGTGGAACTCAACCCTCTATATGCTTCAGAGGATGGAGGAGCAGCAAAAGGCCATTCAAGCCTATACATCCACCTATGACATAGGCAAAGGAGGGGGTATGCACCTGACTCAAGCGCAGTGGAGAATGATTTCCGTGTTGTGCAAGGTTCTCCAGCCCTTCGAACTTGCCACACGTGAAGTCAGTTCAGACACTGCCAGCTTGAGTCAGGTCATTCCCCTCATCAGGCTTTTGCAGAAGCAGCTGGAGAAAGTGAAGGAGGAGCTAAGACGGAGCGATTCCACTCGGCATGTCGGACTTGTGGATGAAGCCCTTCATTCGCTTTGCCAGGATTCCAGGGTGGTCAATCTGTTGAACTCAGACCACTACATTTTGGCCACCGTGCTCGATCCTAGGTTTAAAGCCTATGTGGTGTCTCTCTTTCCGGCCGACACAAGCCTGCAGAGGTGCAAAGACCTGCTGGTGAACACACTGTCAGCTGAAGCGGAATGTGACACGTCAACAGCTCCTTCTTCATTTTCTACCGCAACTGGGGCTGCCAGGAAAAAACTTAGGTATCCTAAGCAACCCGCTGGCAGTGATACAGGGCAGGCAGGACCAAGTTTGGACATCTGGTCCGGACTGAAGGACCTGGCAACAATTTCTGACATGTCTACTGTCACTGCATATGATACTCTCACCATTGACAGAATGTTGGAGGATTACATCGGTGACAGCATCCAAGTAGGCATGTCAGACAGTCCATACCTGTACTGGCAGGAAAAAGAGGCAATTTGGAGGCCCCTGTACAAACTGGCTCTATTTTACCTGAGTTGCCCCCCCTCCAGTGTGTACTCCGAAAGAGTGTTTAGTGCAGCCGGGAACCTTGTCAGCGAAAGGCGTAGGAGGTTGCTTCCACAGAATGTGGAGAAGATGATGTTCATCAAAATGAATTATCAGCTCTTCCAGGGAGACCAGCCTCCAGAACGTACAGAGGGACCTGTGGTGGTGGATTCAAGTGGGGACGAGTTAAAACTTTGTGAGGATGAGGATGTACACACTGAAGAGGGTGAGGAATCGGTGGATGAGGAGGATGAGGATGACATCTTGCCTCCGTAGAGCCAGTTTGTGCAGGGACACATTAATTGCCAGCTTGTTTTGTGGGGGCCCAAACGAACCAATCATTTCAGCCACAGTTGTGTGGCAGACCCTGGCGCTGAAATGATTGGTTTGTTAAAGTGTGCATGTCCTGTTTATACAACATAAGGGTGGGTGGGAGGGCCCAAGGACAATTCCATCTTGCACCTCTTTTTTTTCTTTGCACTATGTACAGTTTGGGACCTAGTTTTTCAAACTGCCATCCTGTCTGCCACTGCAGTATCACGCCTAGATGGGTCACGTGTTTGTGCCGCCCACTCGTGTCGCTTAGCATAGTCATCCAGCTACCTCGGTGCAACCTTTTGGACATAAAAACACTATTGTGAGGTGTGAGGTGTTCAGAATAGACTGGAAATGAGTGGAAATTAAGGTTATTGAGGTTAATAATAGCATAGGGGCAGAAAAACCTACAAATTCTGTGATTTTAGCTGTTTTTATGCTTTTTTTCCAAAACACAAAACCCAGAACCCAAAACACGGAAGGGTGGTTTTGGCAAAACCAATCCAGATCCAAAACACGAAGAAAGATCCAGATCCAAAACCAAAACACAAAACACGAAAAGTGGCCGGTGCACACCCCTAATTTATTATATATTGAAAAGGGGATCTTCCTATATATGAAAGGGTCATTAGATAGCCCCGTAGGTGTTATGATATGCCGAGTCTCGCAGCTGCGTGGGGAATCCTAATTCACAAGGATTGCGGCCGTACATCCTAAGAGGGCGCTCTAAAAAGAAAATTAATATAAAGATGCATCCTACTTAGACTAAAACCTTTTTTTCAATGGACAAAGCGCTTTCAGCCAGACTGCACATGTGTAAGGTGGCTAACCAGGTCGTGCACATATGCCCTCAGACTTGCTTGTCAACAGGGCCATCTCTTCCATTGGGCTTGTTGGGCAGTTGCCCGAGGGCCCGAAGCTTGTAGGGGCCCGACAACCCGCCCCCCTTCAGCCGCGGCCAGTTGGTAAATTTGTGATATTTTTATAGCCGGCCGCCGGTGCACTGTATTCTAATCTAACCTCCCCCACCCCATCCCCCCCCCCGGTGACGAGTACTCACCTTAGTCCCAGTTTCACTTCATCTGCAGGCTTCAGACCAGTCAGACAGAGTCTCTCTGCATGTGTGGGAGGTCTGATGGGCATGCCGGAGGGTTTAATTTTATTGACCATTTACATTTTTTTCCCATGAATGGGTGGGTAGAGGTAGTGCTGCTGATCTCAGGATTAATTTAAGATATTAATAAAGCCTCAATTAGTAGCGTTTTAGGAAGTAAGAAGAAAAGTTGTTAATTGGCCGAAAGTGATAGATATGACGTTTTTAATTTTTTTACATGTAGCGCCTCTGCACGGAATAGAGCTGTGCAGTTGTATATGGTGATTGAGGCAAATTGGAACATTTTTGCTCCATTTTCAATTTGTAACTCGCCCCCATCCTCCCCGCAGCTTTTTGTGTCATATAAAACAAAACATTTTACTTTTTATTTATGCTTCTACTATATTATTCTGCCCAACAAGTTTTATATACCTCTTGGTGCTGTATTATAGTCACGGTCCTGCATGGTTAGCACATATATATATATATATATATATATATATAAACATACACTAAACACTATAAATCAGCTACTGAAGTACAGAGAAAAAACACAAAAACTAATAAGCCAGAACATATTGTCAGTCAGCACCTCTTACTAATGGGAACCACCCATGGTCTCAGCCAGCAGTCTCCCTGTGCTCATATTCAGGATGTTGACGTAATCCGGCCTCAAAACAGCTGAATTAGGCAAAGGATTATTCTATGTACTTATTTCCAAGAACAGAACACTGCACACATTTTGAAGGGTTTGCTCTAAAGAGGAACTACCACAAGTTTTACTATATATTTTTTCTTAATTATTATTTTTATTGCGCACGGTTGTGAACATTTCCGAAGCACCAGTGCAGCTCATTGTAAAGCACTTTAGCTTTGAACGGGTCTGCCTTGATGGTCTCAAGACGCACAACTCTACTTCTCACTACAGAACAGCCCCAAGAGTAAGAAAGGACCATGTCCTAGACTGCAATTAACATTGGGGAAAAAAAATATTGTTCCAGCACATGAGTTGTCTAGTTTTCCATAGTTTCAGGCTAGACAATTCCTATTGGGAAAAACTGGGTAACCAGAAGCAAAAGAGCTCTGGAGCAATGTTAACCAGAACAATGGAAATCAGAAAAAATGCTGTGCTGCACAAGGCATACCATTATCGATTCCTACCTATCTATACCTTCTAACAATCGATTCCTGTCTATACCTTCTAAACAATATTCCTTCCTATACCTTCTAAAATTGTAGCAATTTAGCATAATAAGTCACACAGTAAACAAATGCTTTCAGACTTTGAATGTGATTCCAAAGCACAAAAAGATATTATTCAATATAAAAACAGATGGTTACACACTGTGATCTAAATACAATTAGCGCAAATAAATCATACAGACCCAAGGTACAGTTGTTACATCAGCATTAGAAACCTCAATTAGTCAACAGCACAGCAAGAAGACTCAAGACTGGGGTCAGAGAGCGCACATACATACTCATGCAGGGATAGGCAATACAATAGACAAGTTTTACATGATTCCATTGGTTCTTCTTAAAGGTGCTTTTGTTACAGGATAGTTCATAGGTCAATTCAAATAGACACAAACAGCCTCCAACCGTCCTTTGCGTCCTTTTTCCCGCTGCATGCTAATCTAAGCTGTTAACATTACAGAGTACATTTTAATGTTTTAACTCTCTATAGTCCATAGTTTACAGACGCATGTTCCGATCTTCTCACCGATGATACCGGAAATCTGTTGAGACACAGTGCCCATAGCAACCAATCAGATTCTAGCTATTATCTTCTAGAAGGTGCTAGGTAAATGTTACGTAGAATCTGATCGGTTGCTATGGGCAACATCTCCACTTCTAAAAACCCTCACTTTAGTAAATATAACCCTAGGACTCAACCTGCACTCTTGGCAGTTACTCAGTGGCCGTCCACTTACAGCTCCACCTCAGCGTTCTCACTTTCTCTCAGTCTCTTTCTTGCCAGATGCAGACCTCTGGATAGATCCTCAGCTCACCCGCACACGCCTCTACTCTTAAGCATTCCCCCCTCTGCACTGCGCACGTCCGCACCAACAACCCAGAGGCGGATTAAGGCCTCATGGTGCCCTAGGCAAGATAGTCATTTGGGCATACCTCCCAACATGATCCTTTCCAGGAGGGACACAATGCTCTGGTCCTGGACTTCCCTGGTAAGAGGTGGGGCTGCAGCACAGTTCAAAATTCAAATAGGGGAGCCACACCAACTGTCATTTCACACGCTGCCAAACATCACTGGCTGGGACTCACTGGCAGTTGGTGTGACTCCCCTATTTGAATTTTGGATTGTACTGCAGCCCCACCTCTGGAGCCTCCACCAGTCATAAATTACCAGGAAAGTTCAGAACCAGAGCATTGTGTCCCTCCGGAAGAGGGTCATGTTGGGAGGTATGCATTTATATCATTAATGGGGCATGCCCAGCATCTCCGAGATGTTGGGCTGCCCTGGGCTTCACCTGTATTGTGAATAGATGCTGTGCGCATGCACACAGCATCTATTCTCGCTATGCATACAGCTGCCCTGCTATGCAGAGCAGCGGTGTATGCTTCCCCCAACTTCCCCCCCACCGCGGGACACCGTTTTTCTGGGACTGTCCCGCTAAATGCTGGACAGTTGGGAGGTATGGTTTGGGGTATATATATATATTAATTGCATATTCTAGTAACGCAGTCACTTCAGCCTGCTCCATCTCATCCCGCCTGACTGTCCCGTCTCAGTAGCAGGTAGTGGAAGCCATTGCGGGGGGCCTCTTTGTTTTGTGTACTTTACCTGCTTGATTTCCTTTACTCCTTCACTTCCCTCAATATTTTTAACTCCCTAAACCCACTACTTGTTACCCATCTTTACCTCTGCCTCTGTAACTGCCTCATTTCCTTCATCACTCTTTTTCTGCCTTTAGTGCTTTCTCCTCCCTTTAGACCAGCATCTATATTTTTACCTGCTCCCTCTTTACCTACATTCCCTATCCAGTCCCTCTTTACCTGGTGACTCCCTCCCCCCCCCTTTCCTCTCACCCCTATTCTTTACCTCACTCATTCCCTTCACCTGCCTAATTCCATTATCTCACCCTCTTTAGCAACATCAGTAGTTTTAGCTTCCCCTCATGTACCTGCCTCATTCCCTTCAGTCCTCCCCCATTCCTTTCACCTCCATCATCCATTTTACCCCCTGCCTCCTCCAACTTTACCCCATTCTCTGCCTCTATTCTCAGTACATAACCTTCTCCCCTCTGTCAGTGCCGGTGTAACAATAGCAGCTCTGGCCCCAGAAAGGAGGATACCCCAGTGTGCACCCCCGGAGTCCCTCAGCTCCATGACATCATGCTGAGAGGCGGAAGGCTCGCCTCTCCCAGCCAATGAGCGCTCCGCACCGGGATTTCTGTATTGAAATCCTGCCGTGGAGCTGTCATTCAGGTAGTACTCTCCTTAGAGGGCAGTACTAAGGTTCGCTGGTCCGCGTATTTAGTTTTTCTTTTTTTGCCAAGACCCTAGATTGCCTACTTTGGAACGAAGAGAACCTGATCCACACATATTAGGTGAGGTGAGTATGGATTTTTTATTACAGGTACACCATTGGATAATCTACTGGAGAGGAGGACCGATGGGCTACAGGGATACATAGGTACGTGTACATGTGTGTAAAATAAACCTCAAATCTAAATTTGCCCCCTACCCTGAGTTATGCCTTCCCAAAAATCCCCCATAGAGAACAGCAGAAAAGTGGTCCTAACTGAGGGGGTCATTCAGACCCATGGGAACGCCTACCGTCTGAAGCCGGCCCCACTGACATCACTAGTGATGTCAGTGGGAGTGATTTTGGCTCTGATAGAGCCAAAATCACTCCAGGGCTTGCGGCAGCGAGACCCTACCGCAGGGTCTCCGTTGCAAGCCCGATGGTCCGTCATCATGGACACTCGCATAAGCTGTGGGTGGTCATCCACAGCTATGCAAGCGTCCAGGAGGACGCTCCATTTTCATGGAGGAGGGCCCTGATTCAGAGCGAGCGCTCTGGTCAGAGCGTACGGCTCTGAATCAGGCCCTGAGAGTGTCAGAAAAAACTGGCAGTTGGAACTTTAAGGCGGGTATCCATTACTAGATATACAAACGAGAGCACGATTACGACATTGCAGTCATGCTCTCGTTTGTATATCTAGTGATGTGCCTAGAGTGAATGTTCACTCGTTCAGTCCAGGCACATCCATCATCCCCGCACATGCTGAACCTGACGGGATCATCAGGTTGACCAGCATGTACAGGCATTGATAGATGTCGGAAGCGACCACGGTGCACGCGCATCGCTGGTTGCTTCCGATCAAAACATGCCCGATGCATGCGCGATTTGCAAACGATTGCACGATAACGACGTCGTGCAATCGCTTGCTACATTTGCCTAGTGGATACCCCACTTTAGATTACTCCCAAACCTCTTTTTTTTACCCTGAAATTTGGCATGCCGCCACACCGGAATTCTCTATGGAGATTTCCACTTTTTCAATTCAGCCTTAATATAAGGGCATGACTATATACACACGCGTATTATATATATCTAATATAAATATATATATATATATATATATATATATATATATATACAGTATATCTTACCCCAACCCAGAAAATCCTATATTTGCCCTGCTACCGTTGGTGTGACCCTGCCGAGAACAGGTGTCCAGTGGCATCAGATGGGGGCTGAGCTGCCGCGGTTCTGTGTTGTGAATTAAGCAGCACAGTCATCGCTGCCGCATAGAGCGCAGAGCGGCTCCCGAGTCCCCTCATCAGCATCATGTGACACATCATGTACGTGACGCTGATCACTGATGTCGGGCCTCAGGAGTCGCTCTGCGCTCTATGCAGCAGCGCTGACTGTGCTGCTTCATTCACAACACAGAGCCAGAAGGTAAGTAATCGGGGGGTTAGGGGTAGGCTCCGTGAGGCGCCGGGGGAGGGGGGGTAGTAGGCTCTGTGTGGCGTGGTGGGGGCCCCCACAACTTAGTTGCCCCAGGGCCCCCACAAGTCTTAATCCGGCCCTGCTTTTATCACAGGTGTCGGATGACAAAGGGCTTTTCACAGCACTTTTAATAGAGAGCTTAACCTCTTAATTGCCAAATTCTGTTTAAGTAAGACAGTGGAGATTACGAATGCATATGCATACCTACCCAACCACCCTGATTATGGTGGGACAGTTCAAATCAGGGAAATCAGAACATTTATCTAAACTTGCAGGGACGGGGTTGGGAGATATCGCCCCGAAAGTGATTTTTTATGTTTTATCACATACACCGTTCAAGGCCCTATGACATGATCACCCGTTGCCATCCAACATACCACGGCCATGCCCCCATCCCAATTATAAACTCCCCAATCTTAGAAGGTTTGTATACTGTATGTAACCTATGTCATTCTCAATATCGGTTGTATTTTTACACTGTTCCACAAATACTGATTACACGAAGTTAAGCACAAGCAGAACACACGTCTTTCTGATCAGGAACAGTGAAATAACAAAGTCTCAGAGTGGGTAATATGAGCAGATAAAATACATTTGTGGAATGAGTTGGCTACACTCAGCCTCCTTATGTCTAAGGGAAACGGAGAGTCAGGCAAGTTGCCATCATTGCCCTCTGCCAAGGTATTTCCAGTTGCAGATTCCCACAGTGTGTTGCCATGTGCCCAGACTTCCCAGCTGATCTCTAACAGACCGTACTGAAGAAAAGTGGAAGAGAATGAAATATAACTTCAAGTCTGTCCCAAATGTTATTCATGGAATGTTCTAGGGTTACTACTGAACACTAATGAATAATGAGCAATCATTAAAGACCAGGAGCGGATTAAGGCCCTGATTCATGGCGATGTTTATGCACTGCGCATGGGCCGCGTCCGGTGTGCGCATGCATCGCTGAGCAACTGAAGTTCAGTCGCTACGGGGCTCGCAACAAGACGGGGTGGCTGTCGATGGTGAGTGACAGCTCGCCCGGTTTTGTGGGCGGGTAGGGGGGATGGCTGCACAAACGCAGGCGTTCCCTTAGGAACACCTGGCGTTTGTTGGGAGGTCTTACTGACATCACTACTGTTGTCAGTAGTGGACTTCCTGCTCTGTTAGAGCAGGAAGTCCTCCTGGCCTTGCGGAAGCCTAGACCCTACCGTAGGGTCTCGTCGCAAGGCCGATGGTCGCGATTATCATGATGGTCTCCTGGCCGCTCGCACAAGCTGTGGGTGGTCTTCCACAGCTTTGCAAGCAGCCGGAGAAAAAACCCCCCAAAAACGCCCACAATCCCAGTGAGCGGCCGCGAATAGGTCTGAATCAGGGCTAAAGTGAGGAGGGGGCCAGTGTGCAGCCTCCGTGTGGGCCCCCTCCTCTCTCCACGGGACAGATGCAAGAAGACTCTGCCCACCCTGGGTGCGCCACTGCCCGTCGCTCATGTCTGCCTATCATCCTGCAAACAATTTGCTCTTTACGCAGTAGATGCCTCTTTGCCCCACAAATCTATGACCTTTCATGGAAATATATGAACATGATCAATGAATATAATTTCATACTCACAATAGTTTCTGCAGTGCTATTTCACTGCACCATCAGTAACCCCATGGCTGCTGAAGATGAGACCCACTATGCATCCCATCACCCTCAATAATGGCAACTGTGTGGGCACCCATGTTTGAAAGAGGGAAGTCCGCTCTTTCAAATTATGAGGCACACTAGTAGCTATTGCATAATTCCCAACGTTTTAATTCTCCTCTTCGGGAGAAGACCGGAGAGGAGATGCATCTGACCATTTAGGCAAGAGGGCGAGCTCTTTATGTCATTAAGCCCTTAACATTTTTTTCCCGCAGCCTCCATACAACGCGCGATTAATGATAATTATCTCCCCATCCTGCCCACTTCACTAGGAAGATCCACACACTCTTCTGCGGGTGCGGAGGACTACCCAAAACATCGGGAGTCTCCCACAACTTCCAGGAGGGTAGGTAATTATTATTAGCTATTGTCTCGTGAACACTTGTAATCACCAGTCAATATTATCCTGAACCGCGTAAAAACAAAATACGTTTTCCATCTTGCCCTATCATACCCATGCAGGGCCGGATTAAGGCTTGTGGGGGCCCCAGGGCAACTAAGTTGCGGGGGGCCCCTTCAAGCCACACAGAGTCGAGCCCAGCCATGCCCCCAGTAGCAGTCTGCCCCAGCAGTGTCCCCAGTAGCAGTCCCCCCTCAACAGTAGTCCCCACAGGAGTACCTCTAGTAGTAATCCCCCTCTATGCTGTGTCCCCCAGTAGTGGTTCCACCAGTGTGCAGTGCCCCCAGTAGTAGTCTCCCCAGCAGTGCCCTTAGTAGTAATCCCCCTCTATGCTGTGTCCCCCAGTAGTGGTTCCACCAGTGTGCAGTGCCCCCAGTAGTAGTCCCCCCAGCAGTGCCCCTAGTAGTCCCCCCAGCAGTGCCCCTAGTAATCCCCCCAGCAGAGCCCCTAGTAGTCCCCCCAGTAATCCCCCCCAGCAGTGCCCCTTGTAGTACCCCCCCAGCAATGCCCCCTGTAGTACCTCCTGCAGTGCCCCTAGTAGTACCCCCTGCAGTGCCCCTAGTAGTAATCCCCCTCTATGCAGTGTCCCCCAGTAGTGGTTCCACCAGTGTGCAGTGCCCCCAGTAGTAGTCCTCCCAGCAGTGCCCCTAGTAGTCCCCCCAGCAGTGCCCCTAGTAATCCCCCCAGCAGAGCCCCTAGTAGTCCCCCCAGTAATCCCCCCCAGCAGTGCCCCTTGTAGTACCTCCTGCAGTGCCCCTCGTAGTAGTAATACCCCCCAGCAATGCCCCCTGCAGTACCCCCTGCAGTGCCCCTAGTAGTAGTACCCCCTGCAGTGCCCCTAGTAGTAGTACCCCCCAGCAGTGCCCCTTGTAGTACCCCCTGCAGTGCCCCTAGTAATCCAGCTGCAGAGTGCCCTCCTCCCGGGAACAGGTGCTGCCGACACCTGTTCTCGGCAGGGTCACACCGACCCTGTATGGGGGCCCTGTGTGTGTGGGAGCCCAGGGATGACCGCCCCTGTAGCCCCTCCTTAATCCGGCCCTGTACCCATGATTACATTGTAAATGTGGGGGTCACCCACATATGAAAGAGGTGAGTCCCCTTATACAAGTTATGTGGCCTCCTTAGCAGCTATTTTCTGGTGTTCATCACCTGTGACCACCAGACAATATTGCCCAGCGCTACAGATACAAATTGTTTTCCATAGATGGGGGAAGGGCACGTTACGCCCTATCTCCCACATACAGATCTGCATACTAAGGGGACGCCTTTGTTTGAAAGAGATGAGTCTCCTCTTTCAAACAATGTGCTCTCTTAGGGCTCTATTCACTACAATCCGCATATTGAATGCGGATTGTAGTGTGATATTACCGAGTGAATTCGCATTGCGAATTCAGGCAATATCACAGGGATTTACTATAAATCCCTTGCAGGGACAGAGCTTGCGATAAAGCTCTGTCCCTGCGGATCCCATCCGCACTCTAGTCGCGGTATTTTCGGAAAAAATACCGCGACTAAAAGCCCGCGCATGCGCCGACCGACCACCGCTACTACCCCACCACCGATGCTAAGCCCCGCCCCCTGGCGCTAAGCCCCGCCCCCCGCGATCGTGGACCCCCGCGACCCCCCCTCCCTTCATTACACTTACCTGCAGCTCCTGGCCTCCAGTGATCTTCTCCGGGCTTCCCGATCAGGTGATCTCCCATACTGCACTGGGGCCCGATCACCTGATGACCGGGCCCCAGTGTACTATGGGAGACCAGCTGACCGGAGAGGAGCTATCACCGGAGGCCCGATCACCGGTCCCTGGAGTCAGGTAAGTGAAAAAAAAAATGTTTAATTTTTTTTTTCTTTTTTTTACAGTAATCAGCTTGCGGTCTGCTTAGACCACATAGCTGATTACTGGTACTGGCTCCCGCCTCTGCTCTCCCTGTTAGAGCAGAGTGGGAGCCCGGTAACCGGGGGAGACCCTGGATAACGCCACCTCCAGGTGGCGTTATCACAGGGCTTCCCCCGGTATTTTTTTACAATTTATTTTTAGTAACTTAGGTCGGATCATTATTTTTACTAAAATAAAGTGAAAAAAGGTGTTTTCACACCTTTTTCAACTTATTTTAGTATCACCTAAAGTTACTACAGGGCAATTGGAGTAAATTTCGTAAAATTCGACTCCAACCCCTAAGTATCATTTATTTTTAGTAAGCAGATCGCATTTCCCATAATTGTAATGGGAAATGTGATCCGATCAAAGTTACTAAAAATAAATTGTAAAAAAGTCCTGTGATAATAACGCCACCTGGAGGTGGCATTATCCAGGGTCTCCCCCAGTTACTGGGCTCCTACTCTGCTCTAAAAGGCAGAGCAGAGCCCGGGGCCGGTCCCAATGATCAGCTGTTTGGTCTAAACAGACCGCAAGCTGTTACACTGCAAACAAAAATGAAAAATAGTAAAAAAAAAAATTCACTTATCTGACTCCAGGGACCGGTGGTCGGGGCTCCGGTAATGACTCCCATCTGGTCAGCTGGTGTCCCATGCTGCACTGCGGCCCGGTCATCAGGTGATCGGGTCCCAGTGCGGTATGGGATATCAGCTGACCGGAGGCATGGAAGACATCACCGGACCACCGATGGCTGCAGGTAAGTGCTATTAATGGAGGGGGGGAGGTCATGAGAGGGTCTGCGATTGCGGGGGCGGGGCTTAGCGCAGGGGGGTAGCAGCAGCGGACAGAGCTTTCTTGGGGAAAATATCGTGACTAGAGTGCGGAGGGGATTCGCAGGGACAGAGCTTTCTCGCAAGCTTCGTCCCTGCAAAGGATTTCTAGTAAATCCCTGTGATATTGCCTGAATTCGCAATGCGAATTCAGTCGGTAATATCACACAACAACCTGCATTACAAATGCAGATTGTAGTAAATAGAGCCCTTAGTAGTTATTAATCACCAGACAAGATTTAAACAGTACACAATTTTTCTTTTTTTTTTTTTTTTTTACAAAAGCTCATATCTTGCTCATATTGTGTCAAATAAAAAAGGGGTTCCCTTATTTAGTGCAGTAGCTTTCCCAGTTTAAATAAATAGTAGGTCTTGGTCTGAAATATAATACTTACACATAGTGCATTTTTAAATCGAGACAATAAAAATTAGCAAAAAAAGAAAAAATTTAAATGATATTTTTTCTGTGGAAAACTACATGTACTGTAGAATCCTGCTGGTTCCAATTTAAAGTAATTAATTCATGATAAAACAAGAATCACAAAATATTTATTTGTGGTGTTTATGAAAAAAATAATAATAATCACATTTGCTTTTGATTCACTTTCTTGAAATTTCAATTGAAAGAAAGTATTTAAATTCACTCCACAAATGAACGCTGTCTCTTCTGCCAACTGATTACATCCTCCCACTTCCACCTCCAATATTTTGGCCGTGCTGCAGTCTACCTCTGGAACTCTCTCCCTTCCCCTATTAGACTCTCCACCTCTCTACAAGACATCAAACAGGCTCTCAAGACCCACTTCTTTAATAAAGCCATCCAGCTCTCAGTCTCCCCCACTTGTGTTACCCGCCTGTCTGCCCCTCACCTATATCGAATGTAAGCTCTCACAAACAGGCCCTCTTCCCAGGGCTGTCTTAACAGTAGCGTGGGCCCTGGGCAAAGCGATGCTTTGGGGCCCCTACCCACCTACACACACAGTATACACATAACATACACACACAGTATACACATAACATACACAGTATACACATAACATACACACACAGTATACACATAACATACACAGTATACACATAACATACACACAGTATACACATAACATACACACTATACACAGAACATACACAGTATACACAGAACATACACACACAGTATACACACACACAGTATACACATAACACACATAGTATACACATAACACACACAGTATACACACAACATACACACTAGGGGTGTGCACCGGCCACTTTTCGTGTTTTGTGTTTTGGTTTTGGATCTGGATCTTTCTTCGTGTTTTGGATCTGGATTGGTTTTGCCAAAACCACCATTCTGTGTTTTGGATTCTGGGTTTTGTGTTTTGGATCTGTATTTTTTTTTAAAAAAGCATAAAAACAGCTAAAATCACAGAATGTGTTGGTTTTTCTGCTCCTATGCAGGGCCGCAACTAGGGGGGGGCTAGAGGTGCACGTGCACCGGGTGCCGGAATGCAGGGGGTGAAAAACAGATGACTCACGGTGGCTTGGGGGCTGCAGTCAGAAAACGGCCATCCAAAAATGGCTGCTGCCAAGGAGGAGACAGACACTAGAGGTCCTACTGGACTTCTAGTGTCTGTAAGGCCAGCGTAAGAGCCGGGAGAAGATGCTGAAAGCTACATCTTCTCCCTTTAAACCCCATGGCAACGAGCATAAACCCCACGGCAACGAGCATGTAAACCCTGGCAACGAGCATGTAACCCCTGGCAATGAGCATAAACCCCATAGCAATGAGCATGAATCCCCCTGACAACAAGCATGAAACCCCCTGGCAACGAGCATGGAACCCCCTAGCAACGAGCAGGTAATTTTAAAGTAATTAGAAGCCTTACTGTGGGGCATAAAATGGTGTCGGGCAAATATGTAAGTGGCACTTTGGTAATAGGCATTACAGTGTGTGGCATAATGCGTAATGGGCATTATGGTGTGTGGAATAATGTAAGTCACTATAGCAGGGACGTTTGACTAGTGCACTGCCTTATGGAGGAGCAAGGACAAAATCCAGGTACAGGAAGGGAGGGGGCGCAAAATTACTACCTTGCACCGGGTGACAGATATCCTAGTTTCGGCCCTGTCCTATGCTATTATTAACCTCAATAACCTTAATTTCCACTCATTTCCAGTCTATTCTGAACACCTCACAATAGTGTTTTTATGTCCAAAAGGTTGCACCGAGGTAGCTGGATGACTATGCTAAGCGACACGAATGGGCGGCACAAACACGTGACCCATCTAGGCGTGATACTGCAGTGGCAGACAGGATGGCAGTTTGAAAAACTAGGCCCCAAACTGTACATAATGCAAAGAAAAAAAAGAGGTGCAAGATGGAATTGTCCTTGGGCCCTCCCACCCACCCTTATGTTGTATAAACAGGACATGCACACTTTAACAAACCAATCATTTCAGCGCCAGGGTCTGCCACACGACTGTGGCTGAAATGATTGGTTCGTTTGGGCCCCCACAAAACAAGCTGGCAATTAATCTGTCCCTGCACAAACTGGCTCTACGGAGGCAAGATGTCGTCCTCATCCTCCTCATCCACCGATTCCTCACCCTCTTCCGTGTTGTGTACATCCTCATCCTCACAGAGTATTAACTCGTCCCCACTGGAATCCACCACCACAGGTCCCTCTGTACGTTCTGGAGGCTGGTCTCCCTGGAAGAGTTGATAATTCATTTTGATGAACATCATCTTCTCCACATTTTGTGGAAGCAACCTCCTACGCCTTTCGCTGACAAGGTTCCCGGCTGCACTAAACACTCTTTTGGAGTACACACTGGAGGGGGGCAACTCAGGTAAAACAGAGCCAGTTTGTACAGGGGCCTCCAAATTGCCTCTTTTTCCTGCCAGTACAGGTATGGACTGTCTGACATGCCTACTTGGATGCTGTCACCGATGTAATCCTCCACCATTCTGTCAATGGTGACAGTATCATATGTAGTGACAGTAGACATGTCAGAAGTTGTTGCCAGGTCCTTCAGTCCGGACCAGATGTCCAAACTTGGTCCTGCCTGCCCTGCATCACCGCCAGCGAGTTGCTTAGGATAGCTAAGTTTTTTCCTGGCAGCCCCAGTTGCGGGAGAAAATGAAGAAGGAGCTGTTGACGTGTCACGTTCCGCTTCAGCTGACAGTGTGTTCACCAGCAGGTCTTTGCACCTCTGCAGGCTTGTGTCGGCTGGAAAGAGAGACACCACATATGCTTTAAACCTAGGATCAAGCACGGTAGCCAAAATGTAGTGGTCTGATTTCAACAGATTGACCACCCTGGAATCCTGGCAAAGCGAATGAAGGGCTTCATCCACAAGTCCCACATGCCGAGCGGAATCGCTCCGTGTTAGCTCCTCCTTCACTTTCTCCAGCTGCTTCTGCAAAAGCCTGATGAGGGGAATGACCGGACTCAAGCTGGCAGTGTCTGAACTGACTTCACGTGTGGCAAGTTCGAAGGGCTGGAGAACCTTGCACAACACGGAAATCATTCTCCACTGCGCTTGAGTCAGGTGCATACCCCCTCCTTTGCCTATGTCATAGGTGGATGTATAGGCTTGTATGGCCTTTTGCTGCTCCTCCATCCTCTGAAGCATATAGAGGGTTGAGTTCCACCGCGTCACAACCTCTTGCTTCAGGTGATAGCGGGGCAGGTTCAAGAGTGTTTGCTGGCGCTCCAGTCTTCGGCACGCAGTCGCTGAATGGCGAAAGTGGCCAGAAATTTTTCGGGCCACCCAAAGCATCTCCTGCATGCCCCTGTCGCTTTTCAGAAAATTCTGCACCACCAAGTTTATTGTGTGAGCAAAACATGGGATGTGCTGGAATTTGCCCAGATGTAATGCCCGCACAATATTGGTGGCATTGTCAGATATCACAAATCCCCAGGAGAGTCTAAGTGGGGTAAGCCACTGGGCGATGATTTCCCTCAGTTTCTCTAAGAGGTTGTCGGCGGTGTAGCCTGCCTTGGAACGAGCTGGCGTTTCTGAGATGCTGCTACTGGTGACGCTGCTGCTGTTGCTGCGTAAGGTGATACATCTACCCAGTGGGCTGTCACAGTCATATAGTCCTTAGTCTGCCCTGTTCCACTTGTCCACATGTCCGTGGTTAAGTGGACATTGGGTACAACGGCAATTTTCAGGACACTGAGGACACTTTTTCTGACGTTTCTGTACAGTCTCGGTATCGCCTGCCTAGTGAAGTGGAATCTAGACGGGATTTGGAACCGGGGACACACTACTTCCATCAATTGTCTAAATCCCACTGCACTAATGGCGGATACCGGACGCACGTCTAACACCAACATAGCAATCAAGGCCTCAGTTATATGTTTTGCTTCAGGATGACTGCTGTCATACTTCATCCTCCTCGCTAAGGACTGTTGGAGGGTCAATTGTTTAGTAAAAGTAGTGGTGTTCCTACTTCCTCTCTGGGATGATGAACGACTCCAAGCAGCAGCAACAGCAGCAGCGGCAGCAGGAGGCGTAGCAATGCAGGATCCTCCGGAGAAATCCCGGATAGGAGAGTCAGTCATGCCAGTGACATGGCCTGCAGGACTACTTCCGATCCTGACTAAGGAGGAAATTGACGAGGAGGGAGTTGACGGTGTGGTTTGCAGGCGCTTGGATACAACAGGACAACGGGATTTAGGTGTCCCTGGACTGCTGACGGCCTTAGCCAAAGTTTCTGAACATGACAGTAACTTTTTATGAACGCGCTGCAGGTGCCGTATAAGGGAGGATGTTCCTAGGTGGTTAACGTCCCTACGCCTACTTATTTCACCTTTACATATGGTACATATGGCAAGACAGTTGTTGTCCGGATTTGGATAGAAATATTGCCAGACCAAAGAGGTGGAATGTTTGGTCTTCTGCCCAGGCATGACTGTGATGGGCTTTTTCATCCCACGGACAACAACTGTCTCCCCCGGAGCCTGATTTAAACAAACCACATCACCATCAGAATCCTCCTCGCCAACTTCCTCCTCAGCGCCAGCTACACCAGTATCCTCATTCTGTTGTACTTCAACAGTGACATCTTCAATTTGCATATCAGCAAGTGGACTGTGGGTGCTCCTTTCAGCACTTGCAGGGGGCGTGCAAATGGTGGAAAGAGCCACCTCGTCCCGTCCAGTGCTGGGAAGGTCAGGCATCGCAACCACCACCACACTTGGACTCTCCTTGGGGATTTGTGATATCTTCTTAGAACGCACAGTTCTTCGCTGTGCTTTTGCCAGCTTAACTCTTGATTTTTTTAGTGGGAGGAGGGCTTCCATCGTCATGTGAAGCTGAACCACTAGTCATGAACATAGGGAAAGACCTTAGCCATTCCTTGCCTCTCCGTGTCGTAAATGGCATATTGGCAAGTTTACGTTTCTCTTCAGATGATTTAAATGTTTTTTTCAAGGTCATTTTCCTGAACTTTGCCATTTGGGATTGTATGTGCCCTCTACTATGACATTGGGTATCGGCCTTGGCAGACGCCGTTGATGGCATGTTATCGTCTATGTCATGACTAGTGGCAGCAGCTTCAGCACTAGGAGGAAGTGGTTCTTGATCTTTCTCTATTTTATTTTTATCGGAGAAAGTTTGGTCCTCCATTTATGTTATATCGATTTGATATATTCGTGCGGCTAAGGCGCACACAAACACAGAAAATATTTTTTTATTTTTGCTGGAGAGTAGTGCACTTTGTGGGTTACACCACCCTTTAAGAAATGAGCCAGCCGGTTCTTTACTTATGACACAGGCGCACGCTTGGCACTACTTTGTTGATGCACGTGCGGCTACTGTGCACACAATTCACAATCACAGAAAATATTTTTTTATTTGGTTTGGAGTGTACTTTGGGGGTTACAGCACCCTTTAACGGTCAAGCCAGCTGGCCCTTTACTTATGACACAGGCGCACGCTTGGCACTACTTTGTTGATGCACGTGTGGCTACTGCGCACACAGGCCCTCATTCAGAGCCGTTCGCTATTTGCGGTCGTTCGTTTAAAAACAAGGGGTGGCTATTCAAATGATCCGTACGCACATTGTAGTCTGTTCACACCTCTAAGTCTGAACGAGCGAGCAAAACATACGCTCGTTTATTTGTTAAAAACGCCCCCTGGCCGCTCGCATCCTACGTCATGTCCGCTATTTATTAGATTAATCGAGTACATCGACCAGCGTATGAACTGCTCGCTATTCTTGTGGTTGGTGTTTGCTACCACAAATTTGCGAGCAGTTCTGGCTCTAAAATAACCCAGTGACGTGGTCAATGACGCTGCTGTTTTAAATATACACACCCATAAAACGCCCGTTTTGACCTTTAAGCACGCCTGCGTTCGGATCTCCACTCCCCATTTTCAAGCACCATCCCCTGTTACCACCCACATACGCCTCATTCTGTCACTCAAAATAGCAGGCACTCGCTATATAGCGTACAAACGATTTTCGGCCGCACTGACTGGTTCGCGCATGCGTACTAAAAACCGTACGCATGCGCAGATGTGCAAACATCGCTCGGAACGAGCGTACTGCCGCTAACGAGCGGCTCTGAATGAGGGCCACAATTCACAAACACAGAAAAAATATTTTTTTTTTTAGCACTTGGGGGGAGCACCCCTGACGGACAGAGCACCCCCTGGACAACACTACAGCACCCCTTTAGGACTGGGACACTGCACAAGACTTTGGAGTGGACACAGCCCCTATGGACAACTGACTGCACAACACAGTCCAGCCAGCCCCTATGGACTTTGAAGTAGTGGACACAGCCCCTATTAACAACAGCAGCACAGCACAACACAGCCAGCCCCTATGGACTTTGAAGTAGTGGACACAGCCCCTATGGACAACAGCAGCACAGCGCAGCACAGCACAGCACAACACTACTCTGCACTACACTACACAGCCCAGCCAGCCCTAACTCCCACCCTCCCTATTCACTGTCCACAGCCGAGTGAGAAAATGGCGCCGACGCGGGTACCTTATATATGATCCAAAACCCGTGAGACCCGGAATTCGGGATAATGAAGTTTTGCCTCGATTTCAGATCCGAGTCAGGCGGGAAAAGTCGAGCCTGACTCGGATCAGCCTCGGATCGGGGGGGCTCGGGGGGTTCGGATTTCAGAAATCCGAACCCGCTCACCCCTAATACACACACACAGTATACACATAACATACACACACAGTATACACATAACATACACAGTATACACATAACATACACACACACAGTATACACATAACATACACACACAGTATACACATAACATACATAGTATACACATAACATACACACACAGTATACACATAACATACACACTATACACATAACATACACACACACAGTATACACATAACACACACACACAGTATACACATAACACACACAGTATACACATAACATACACACACACAGTATACACATAACATACACACACAGTATACACATAACACACACAGTATACACATAACACACACACACACAGTATACCCATAACATACACAGTATACACATAACACACACACACACAGTATACCCATAACATACACACACACAGTATACACATAACATACACACACAGTATACACATAACACACACACTATACACATAACATACACACACACACACACAGTATACACATAACACACACACACAGTATACACATAACACACACAGTATACACATAACATACACACACACAGTATACACATAACATACACACACAGTATACACATAACACACACAGTATACACATAACACACACACACACACACACACAGTATACCCATAACATACACAGTATACACATAACATACACACTATACACATAACATACACACACACAGTATACACATAACATACACACACAGTATACACATAACACACACAGTATACACATAACACACACAGTATACACATAACACACACACACACACAGTATACACATAACATACACAGTATACACATAACATACACACACAGTATACACATAACATACACACTATACACATAACATACACAGTATACACAGAACATACACACACAGTATACACACACAGTATACACATAACACACACACACAGTATACACATAACACACACAGTATACACATAACACACACAGTATACACATAACACCCCCCTCCTCCCCCCCCCTCTCCCCGCCGACACCAGAACAAGTTCCTTCTGCATGATTCACTTACTGAGGAGATTCGGCGTCCTGTTGATTGCGCGCTGCTCCGGCTCCTCCGCTCTTCTTCATGGGCAGTGGGCACTCGGTCATACACAGCGTGACATCGTCATGTCACCTGCGCCGCGTAGGCTGCGTGTCATCTGCAGAAGGCCCATTGATTTGAGGAAGCGGGCGGGGGAGGCGGAGCGCGGGTTGGGAGGGTGCAGTTGTCATAGCCAACTTAGTAAGCGCTCCCGGAAGGTCGGGGGGGGGGGGGGGGTTTGGGGGTATGGCGGATCGGAACACAGTGATAATAAAAGAAAAAACATTTAACAACTGACCGCGGCTGCAGGGGGGATGGCGGGCCCCTTGGAGCTTCGGGCCCTTGGGCAGCTGCCCAAAAAGCCCAATGGAAGAGACGGCCCTGCCTCTTCCCTCATGTGCTTTTTCTTCCCTTACTATCATCTATTCCATACTTCCTACAATGGCATCTAACCCTTGAATTTTGGCGCCCTGCTGCTTATTTAAGTATTATGGGCCCGATTCAGAAAGGAACGCTAATACGCGCAAAATTGATCGATTGTTGCATTCTGCGTGCGTGAACAAACAAGTGCGATGGGAACTGCGATTTCAGAGTCTATGCAGACCCAGAGCACAGTGATTGACAGGAAGTACCGATTGTGGGTAGTGACGGGGGATGGTCGGGTGAACGCAGGGGTGCCAGTGCTTTGTAACGCTGTTTCAGGGGCGTGCATAAATTATACACTGCATGGCCATAAGCAGCCATAGCACTGATAGCGTGCGTGGCTGGTAGCAATTCCTGAGTAAGGTCAGGGCTTGTGCAAGTGTGCGTATGGGTCCGATGCTACGCGATGTTACCGATTGTTTTGCTATGTTCCCCTAGTATACGGATGTGAGAAAGGGGAAGTTGGCGTCCTTATGTCACAATGTGAATGCAAACATTTAAATATCACCGCTGATATTAGCAACTGCGGTGCGTGCGTATAAGCAGAATAGCGATCCGTAGTGAGTCAGGCCCTACAACCAATGTTTCAGCAATGTTTATACCAGGTTCATGTCCTGCAATGTTCTGTACTGTAAGTCATTGTTCTCTAGATACTTTGTAAGGCGCTACGGAACCCTTGTGGTGCCATATAAATAAAGGATAACAATAATAATGTGTTAGAACAAATAAGAAAACTAATGGTATTTTCAGAGAATACAATAAACAAGGTATAATTTGTGTGGGTACCACATAAAAACATCAGTGATATTGGTGTTGGAATGTGACGAGTGCTAACATTGGGAAATGCCTCAGCACAAGGGGGACAAAACCCTCAACAGCAAAGGGTTAAATCATACTTGTCTGCTGTCCTAAATTTTGGGGGAGTCCCATGGACTACCTGGAGAGTACAGTATGGATCCCTCCTGCATCCTGCCCACTTCTTAGTGAAATGGGCAGGAAGGTGACTTGGGGCTCTATTTATTAACATCATTTTTACTAAAATAAAGTGAAAAAGGGTGTTTTCACACCCTTTTCACATTATTTTAGTTTCACCTGTAGTTACTATAGGGCAATTGGAGTAGAATTAGTAAAATTCTACTCCAACCCCTAGTATCACTTATTTTTAGTAAAGCAGATCGCATTTCCCATAATTGTAATGGGAAATGTGATCTGACCATAGTTACTAAAAATAAATTGTAAAAAAATACCGGGGGAAGCCTTGTGATAATAACGCCACCTGGAGCCCGGTTACCGGGCTCCCACTCTGCTCTAACGGGGAGAGCAGAGGCGGGAGCCGGTACCAGTAATCAGCTGTGTGGTCTAAACAGACCGCAAGCTGATTGCTGTAAAAAAAAAAAAAAAAAAAAAGAAACATTTTTTTTTACTTACCTGAATCCAGGGACCGGTGATCGGGCCTCCGGTGATGGCTCCTCTCCGGTCAGCTGGTCTCCCACAGTGCACTGCTGCCCGGCCATCAGGTGATCGGGCCCCAGTGCAGTATGGGAGATCACCTGATCGGGAAGCCCGGAGAAGATCACCGGAGGCCAGGAGGATGCAGGTAAGTGTAATGAAGGGAGGGGGGGGTCGTGGGGGGGTCCGCGATCGTGGGGGGTGGGGCTTAGCACTGGGGGCAGGGCTTAGCATCGGTGGGGGGTAGCAGCGACGGTGGGTCGGCGCCTGCGCGGGCTCTTAGTCGCTGTATTTTTTCCGAAAATACCGCGACTAGAGTGCGGATGGGATCCGCAGGGACAGAGCTTTATCGCAAGCTCTGTCCCTGCAAGGGATTTATAGTAAATCCCTGTGATATTGCCTGAATTCGCAATGCGAATTCACTCGGTAATATCACACTACAATCCGCATTCAATATGCGGATTGTAGTAAATAGAGCCCTTGATGATGCAATTTTCAGAGATCATCTTGGCCCTGCCCATTCTTCATGGACCAGAGAATAGCGGCATGATGCCATGAGGGGCTGTGGTCTTATCACGTGTTGTGCCAGACACTCGCATTGATTAGCTACATCTGTCCTCTGGGAACTCTCCTATAAAGGAACAGTTTGAATTGGGCAAGTGTGTTTTAATTTAATTGGACAATGCAGTGTTGATAACACTTGCAGGGAGAGAGATGACTCAGAGACTGCTGCTGTGAGTGGCAGCAGCAGTCTATGTTCTCTTCCAGCCTGATGTGCTACTGACCTGGGTCCCACCCGGGCACCTCCAAACGGCCCAGGCCCGGGTAAGTAGTGCCTCCCAGCCCCGTCTCAAATGAGAACGACTGCTGTATAGTGGGACAGCCCCCACATTTGGGGATGGCTGCAGTAAAAGTGTAGGGACGTTAAGGAAGAATGATACTTGCCTACTAATTTATCTCAGATTCAAGTGGCATGTGTGAGGGGAAGAACCAATGCAGATTGTGTCATCAGGGCCATTGAGATATCCACAGGACCCAGGTACTGAGGTAACATGGCCAGAGCTGGATTAAGGTGGTGAGAGGGGGCACGTGCCCCAGGCACTCCTCTCTTTAGGGACCCCCTGCTATAGATTTCAGCTGCAGAGCAGAAATGCACTGCGAGCTGAAGAAGTAACAAATTAGATGAGTAGGTGGGCAGAGCTACATGGCACTGTGCAGGCAGTGCAAGCAGCATAGGAGGAGAGGAGATGCTGCAGCACTTTGAATGACTCTGTACAGTACTGTGTAACCCCGACCCCCTGTCCGAACTCCACCTCCTTCCCATTTTTCTTTGCTCTCATTTGGGGCCAGATGTACTAAGCTCTGAAAAGCGATAAACTGGAGAGTGGTAAACCACCAACCAATCAGCTCCTAAGTGTCATTATTCAAACGCAGCCTGTAGGGCTGATTGGTGTGCCGTTTATCACTCTCCAATTTATCACTTTTCAGAGCTTAGTACGTCTCCCCCACAGTGAGTGTACCCAAAGTGATGATCTGATGATGACTATCCAGCCTGTACGGTAAGAGGGAAGCGGGTCACTATATTGTCTGTCTGTATATGTGTGACTGTATGTATGAATATGTATATGAGTGTGATTAAATACATGTGTATATGTGTGGTATCCGGTTGTCTGATCGACCTCAGTTAGATCGACAATACATACATCGATCACCGTACATCGACTCCATCGAGGTCGACAGATACTATAGGTCGACAAACGATAGATCGACCGCACCTCTATATCGACAAGCACGAGATCTACACGGACATTAGATCGACACTACATGTGATCGAAACAAAGCATACCGACAATATGAAGATTGACAACACACATGATAGACATAATAAAGATCAAAACTAAATAGGTCGTCAGTTTATAGATCGGCTAGTAGCGGGGCAGCGTATTAAGCTAGACAGCTTGTTATTGCCGGGGAGAAGATACCTTCAGGTCCAGGCGTCCAGGAATACTGGGGAGCACAGGGAGGGGTGGTTGATTAAAGGGTGCACTGCAATTACAGACAAGGGCTGCAGGGTGGATGTTGGGGCTTGCATTGCCAGGAGTGCTTGCAGGGATGTAAGGGCTGGCTGGGACCTGTAGTGCCATGGTTGAAAGTAGCGGCGGGGGATGTGCTATTAGCGGGGCAGCATCTAGGATGTTTACCTTTTTGTATTGTTTAACTTTAACGTGTCGATAATTTATTTGTCGATCTATTAACTGTTGACCTATTTACTAGGACTCGTCGATCTTTGATATGTCGGTCTATTAACCTTCAAACTATTTGGTGTTGAACTTGGACTCGTCGATCTTTTATATGTCGACCAATTATTTGTCTATCTATTTAGTTTCAATCTAGGAAGCGTCGATCTATTGTTACTGTCAGACTTTACATTGTCTAACATATTAGTTGTCCATCTAAGTACTTAAATACAGTACCTGTCTATCTTAGATATTCGATATATTACATATCGATCTATTGTCACGTGTGACTGTTTGTGTGACTGTATGTGTACATGTGTGTGACTGTGTGCGTGACTGTATGTGTATATGAGTGTGACTGTCTGTGTGTGTGACTGTATGTGTTGTGATAGGATCACTGGTAAAGTGGTCTGTGGCATGTACATTTGTCCCAGATTCCTGTCTTTTGTGTTTTAAACCCCCAGGAGAAAGTCTGCAGTGTAGCAGGCTTGAGTTTCAGCTTTTTGAAAAGCCGGTTTGGGACCTGGGGGTTGTGGGTGAGAGGAGAGGGAGGGCTCCACCCACGGCCACTCCAGGTTTTGGTTCTCGCAGCCTGGTATCAGGCTTGTTAGTTTTCCACCTGAGAGTGGCCAATATAAGCCTAGTGTGTTGAGGGCTGATGGTCTCTCCTGGGAGAGCAGACAGGGAGTTTGCTCAGAGACACTTGGATACCTAACTGTGAGTGTTGTGCTGTGCTTTTGTTGCTGGCGAGGGCATTAGGCCCTGCCAGGTTCTGGTAGTGAGGGAACTACCTGTGAAGTTAGTGCCCCGACAGGGCTAGGACTTATATTTATGTTTTCTTTATGTTTCTGACATTGTACAATAAAGACTGGCGCCGACCAGCTTGTACTTGCATCCAGACTGGTGTGCTGCTTCCCTGCTGTTGTGTGTGTGTGTAAGGAAGGAGTCCTCTACCCAGGAGAGGGACCCCCTAACCTAACTGTGTCACAATATGGTGGAGAATGCGGGCACCCACACACACTGAAGTTGCAGCAAGAGGAAAACTTTCCGTTTAAAAATTAAAGGGACAGACACCCAATTTGTGAGTGTGGAAATAACGCTGTGTCCTTGGAGTCCCATAAAGGAGGCGTCAGCCCATGCTCAGAGAGGCAAGGTTCAGCTTCCAACCTACACCCCAGGACAAAATGGAGGACATTATTAAAGCCCTGCTCCAAGCTACAGCAGCTCAGCAGGAATCTACCAGGGCTCTGCAGGAATCCACCAGGGTGCAACTGTCGGCCTTGGAGACAGCCCAGGGGCAACAACAGGTTGCTATCGAGGAAACCCGCCGGGCCTTAGCGTAAAACAGCCAGGCCATAAAAGAGGTGGTACAGCACCTGATCGCCCGGCCCAGAGATGTTGGTACTGGTCCTCCCACCACCACTCACTCCGTACGAGCCAGTCACTTCCTCCAGAAGATGACTTCAGGCGATGATGTGGAGGCCTATCTCACCGCATTTGAAAGAACGGCCGAAAGGGAGAGTTGGCCCAAGGAGCAGTGGGCCAGTCTGGTGGCACCTTTTTTGTCTGGGGAGCCACAAAAGGCCTATTTTGACTTATGCCTGGCTGATGCCAAGGACTATAAAAAAACTAAAACAGGAGATCCTAACTCGCTTGTGATTCACCACTTTTGTTCGTGCCCAACGGGTCCACCGCTGGGAGTTCCATATGGACAAGCCTCCACGTTCACAGATGCATGACCTCGTCCATCTGTCCTCAAAATGGCTACAGCCCGATACGCTGACGGGACCACAGATCGTGGAAAGGGTCGTGATGGACCGGTACCTGCGATCATTACCTGCGACTCTGCGCAAGTGGGTGAGCCATGCAGACCCTAAGTCCGCGGACCAGTTGGTCGAGCTGGTGGAGAGGTACGTGGCGGCTGAGGAGCTGATGAGTATGCCCCACCGAGCCCCGATGGCGCACCGGCGAACTCCCAGAGACACTGGTAAGACTGTTCCAGGGGAGAAGGGTGCTGGGCGGTGGAATGTACCTAAGACTGAGGGTGTAGAACCTGGAGACAGGCCTGCCAGGCCGGGAAGGTTCTTGCCCCATAAACGACTAGACATTAATATGACTCAGTGTTTCCGATGTGGTGGCTTCGGCCATATTGCCGCTAATTGTGCACTTACAACTGAACCTATGCAATGTGATACTGCTCATGTCTACCGCAGGGAGTCTTTCTTTGCACAGATAGCCTGTACGGCTGACCGGCAGGCTGAGACTGATAAGCACATGTGTGTACTCACTGCAGATGGCAACCGAGTAGAGGCACTGTTAGACTCTGGTAGCTTGGTGACACTTATAAAAGCTGAGCTGGTGAAGCCCTTGAGGCATACAGGGAAAACTGTTGGTGTGACCTGCATACATGGGGATACTCGATATTATGTTACGGCAGAGGTGAACATCGAGACACCATGTGGCTCTGCTATAGTTTCTGTGGGTTTGGTGCATGGTCTGGTGTACGATGCAATATTGGGGAGAGACTTTGCTCACTTCTGGAAGTTGTGGGAAAGCCGTTTTGTTCCAGAGGTGAACAACCCCGATCCATTTGAGAAGGTTGTCGATGTAGTGGAGGAGGGAGTTTCTTCTGAGTCAGAGTTATTCCCTTTTTCTACTATGGTTGGCGAACTAGAGAATGCGGAACGTGACGGTGGCCCGCCAACTGATGTGCCTCCCATTGAGGTGGGAAGTGTTGTTGGGCCAGGTGATCGTCTGCCTGATTTAGAGGTCAGAAGAGAGGTCTTTGCCGTCGAGCAGTTGAATGACCCTACTTTGGTAAAAGCCATAGAGAATGTAAAAGTAGTTGATGGTAAACCCGTAGACCCTGATAGTCCTTTGTCCTATCCCCACATGGCAATGTGTCAGGATTTGTTATATCAGGTGACTAAGAAGGGGGAAGATGTTGTGGAACAACTAATAGTTCCCAAAGCCTACAGAAGAACAGTGTTGGATCTGGCCCATGGTCATATAACGGCAGGCCATCTAGGGGTAGAGAAAACCACTGAGCGAATAATGCAGAGATTTTTCTGGCCCGGGCTTCATAAAGAGGTATCTGACTTTTGCGCATCCTGCCCTGAGTGTCAGTATCATGCTCCCAGGCCACATTTTAAGGGTCCACTAGTTCCATTGCCTATCATAGAGGTGCCGTTTGAAAGAATAGCGATGGATTTGGTTGGACCCTTAATGAAGTCTGCCAGGGGACACCAGTATATTCTGGTCATAATGGATTACGCTACCAGGTACCTGGAAGCGATCCCGTTGCGCAATACGTCAACCAAGACCATTGCCAGAGAGCTAGTTCATGTCTTTAGCAGGCTGGGTATACCTAAGGAGATACTAACTGACCAGGGTACACCGTTTATGTCCAAAGTCATGAAAGAGTTATGCCGCCTGTTCAAAATCGAACAGTTAAGAACTTCGGTTTATCACCCCCAAACCGATGGGCTGGTCGAGAGGTTTAACAAGACGTTAAAACACATGCTTAGGAAAGTGGTCGACAAGGATGGTAGGGATTGGGACTACTTATTGCCGTATTTATTGTTGGCCATAAGAGAAGTTCCCCAGTCCTCCACCGGGTTTTCACCCTTCGACTTGTATGGGAGACACCCAAGGGGGTTACTAGACATTGCCAAAGAGACATGGGAGGGGCAGTCTAGTCCTTACAAAACGGTGATTGAGTATGTTTCTCAAATGCAGGAGAGAATTGCTGCGGTAGTGCCGATAGTGAGAGAGCACCTGGAACAGGCTCAACAGGTACAGCAGAGGGTATACAACCGCAATGCTCGGTTACTCAGCTTTGCTCCTGGGGACAGAGTGTTAGTATTGGTTCCCACTGTGGAAAATAAACTTTTGGCTAAATGGCAAGGGCCCTTTGAAATCTTAGAAAGAGTGGGGCAGGTCAATTACAAAGTTTACCAGCCGGGGAAAAGAAAGCCGGAACAGATATACCATATAAATCTGTTAAAGCCCTGGAAAGATAGAACGGTACTATCAGCCGTCCGAGACCCTTAAGTAAGTCCAGGGCCCTTAGTTCCCGAAGTGACAGTGGCAAAAACCCTGTCAGCAATTCAACAACAAGAGGTCAAGGAGTTTCTGATTAGAAATAGGGTGCTGTTCTCTGACGTACCTGGGAAAACCTCGGTCATTAAACATGACATCATCACTGACCCAGGGGTTAAAGTTAATCTAAAGCCCTATAGGTTACCAGAAGCACAAAGAGAATCGGTGTCGAAAGAAATTAAAAATATGCTAGAGTTAGGGGTTATTGAAGAATCACATAGTGAATGGTCAAGTCCCATTGTGTTGATTACAAAAAAAAGACGGGAGTGTGCGTTTCTGCAATGACTTCCAAAAGTTGAACAGTGTTTCAAAATTCGATGCCTACCCGATGCCAAGAGTGGATGAACTGATTGAGAGACTAGGGACGGCAAGGTATTTAACCACTCTTGACCTAACCAAAGGGTATTGGCAAGTACCGTTAACCGAGAGCGCCAAACAAAAGACAGCTTTTTCAGCGCCAGAGGGCTTGTTTCAGTACAAGAGGTTGCCCTTCGGGCTACATGGGGCACCTGCTACCTTCCAAAGAATGATGGACAGGATTCTAAGGCCCCATAGACGGTATGCGGCTGCTTATCTGGATGACGTGGTCGTTCATAGTCCTGATTGGCAGTCTCACTTACCCAGGGTGCAAGCAGTGTTGGACTCCATCTATAAGGCAGGTTTGACAGCCAACCAAAAAAAGTGTTGTCTAGGCATGGAGGAAGTAAAATATCTGGGATACACCATTGGCAGAGGCCAGATAAAGCCTCAGCTCAATAAAGTTGATGCCATACAAAACTGGCCACGGCCTCTGAATAAGAAGCAGGTGAGAGCCTTCTTGGGAATTACGGGGTACTACAGGAGGTTTATACCCAACTTTGCCACCATGGCAGTCCCACTGACTGACCTGACCAAAGGCAAACAAAAAGTCATGGTAGAATGGAGTCCTGAGGCAGAGAAAGTTTTTCAGGAGTTGAAAGTAGCATTGTGTTCCCAACCAGTCCTGACGACTCCTAATTTTGAAAGGGAATTCATAGTACAAACCGATGCATCAGAAGTAGGTATAGGAGCGGTCCTGTCCCAGAACAAGGAGGGTGAGGAACACCCTATTTTCTATCTTAGCAGAAAGTTGAATGTACATGAGAGAAACTATGCCACAGTGGAGAAGGAGGCGTTGGCCATAAAGTGGGCATTAGAGGCTCTCAGGTACTACTTGGTCGGAAGAAAGTTCAAATTGATCACTGACCATGCCCCTCTGAAGTGGATGTCTGAAAATAAGGACAGTAATGCGAGAATTACAAGATGGTTCTTGGTTTTACAAACTTTTAAATTTTCAGTGGAACACAGGCCAGGAAGCCAGCTGGTCAATGCTGACGCGTTGTCACGCGTTCATTGTTTGGGGGCTTCAGTTGTTCCGCCCCACAGGTCGAAACAAAGGGGGGGGATATGTGATAGGATCACTGGTAAAGTGGTCTGTGGCAGGTACATTCGTCCCAGATTCCTGTCTTTTGTGTTTTAAACCCCCAGGAGAAAGTCTGCAGTGTAGCAGGCTTGAGTTTCAGCTTTTTGAAAAGCCGGTTTGGGACCTGGGGGTTGTGGGTGAGAGGAGAGGGAGGGCTCCACCCACGGCCACTCCAGGTTTTGGTTCTCGCAGCCTGGTATCAGGCTTGTTAGTTTTCCACCTGAGAGTGGCCAATATAAGCCTAGTGTGTTGAGGGCTGATGGTCTCTCCTGGGAGAGCAGACAGGGAGTTTGCTCAGAGACACTTGGATACCTAACTGTGAGTGTTGTGCTTTGCTTTTGTTGCTGGCAAGGGCATTAGGCCCTGCCAGGTTCTGGTAGTGAGGGAACTACCTGTGAAGTTAGTGCCCCGACAGGGCTAGGATTTATATTTATGTTTTCTTTATGTTTCTGACATTGTACAATAAAGACTGGCGCCGACCAGCTTGTACTTGAATCCAGACTGGTGTGCTGCTTCCCTGCTGCTGTGTGTGTGTGTAAGGAAGGAGTCCTCTACCCAGGAGAGGGACCTCCTAACCTAACTGTGTCACAGTGTATATGTGTGTTACTGTCTGTTTGAGTGTATGTGTATATGTGTTTGACTGTAAACATGTGCATATGTGTGCGACTGTATACATGTGTATATGTATGTAACTGTCTGTGTGTGTGACTGTATGTGTATATGTGTGTGACTGTCTGCGTGTGTGACTGTATGTGTATATGTGTGTGACTGTGTGTGTACGTGACTGTATGTGTATATGTGTGTGACTGTATGTGTATATAAGTGTGACTGTCTGTGTGTGTGACTGTATGTGTATATGTGTGTGACTGTCTGCGTGTGTAACTATGTGTATATATGTGTGTGACTGTGTGTGCATATGACTGTATGTGTACATGTGTGTGACTGTGTGTGTGACTGTATGTGTATATGAGTGTGACTGTGTGACTGTATATGTATATGTGTGTGACTGTCTGTGTGAGTGTATGTGTATATGTGTTTGACTGTAAACATGTGTATATGTGTGTGACTGTGTGTGTGTGACTATATATGTATGTGTGTGTGACTGAATACATGTGTATATGTGTATGACTGTCTGTGTGTGTGACTGTATACATGTGTATGTTTGTGACTGTGTGTGTATGTGACTGTATGTGTATATGTGTGTGACTGTGTGAATGTATGTGTATATGTGTTTGACTGTAAACATGTGTATATGTGTGCGACTGTATACATATTTATATGTGTGTGTCTGTCTGTGTGTGTGACTGTATGTGTATATATGTGTGTGACTGTGTGTGTACGTGACTGTGGCCTTCATTCAGAGGCGGCCGTACGGTCTACGACCGCACGGCCGCCTCGATGTTTGTCTAGTGCGCATGCGCACGAGGGAGCCGGCTCCTTCGTGCGCATGCGTGAGACCCGCTATGACCAACAGCGCCGGTCGTAGCGGGTCTCTTTCCAAAGGGGGCGAGCTGACGATGTTGATTGACAGCTCGCCCCATTTGGAAGGCAGGCCGGGGGGGTGGCAGCCCAAATGGAGGTGATGTCCATTAGTGATGTCAGTGGAGAGCTTCCGGCTCTGACAGAGCCAGAAGCTCTCCGGGGCTTACGACAAGTGAGACCCTACCCTAGGGTCTCGTCGTAAGCCCCGATGGTCGCGATGGTCAATGACCATCGCAATCATCACCCTAGCGGTCGTTAGAGCTGTGGGTGTTAATCCACAGCCTAACGACTGAAACAGAGACGGGCGGTCAGGATGCAAGTGGCCGCCCAGTTTCCGATCGACCGCTTGCATCCTCAGACCGCCTCTGAATGAGGCCCTGTATGTGTATATATGTGTGTGACTATGTGTGTACATGACTGTATGTGTATATGTGTGTGACTGTCTGTGCGAGTGTATGTGTATATGTGTTTGACTGTAAACATGTGTATATGTGTGTGACTGTGTGTGTGTGACTATATATGTATGTGTGTGTGACTGAATACATGTGTATATGTGTATGACTGTCTGTGTGTGTGACTATATACATGTGTATGTTTGTGACTGTGTGTGTTCGTGACTGTATGTATATATGTGTGTGACTGTGTGAGTGTATGTGTATATGTGTTTAACTGTAAACTTGTGTATATGTGTGTGACTGTGTGTGTGACTATATATGTATGTGTGTGTGACTGAATACATGTGTATATGTGTATGACTGTGTGTGTGACTGTATACATGTGTATGTTTGTGACTGTGTGTGTACATGACTGTATATGTATATGTGTGTGACTGTGTGAGTGTATGTGTATATGTGTTTGACTGTAAACTCGTGTATATGTGTGCGACTGTATACATGTGTATATGTGTGTGACTGTCTGTGTGTGTGACTGTATGTGTATATGTGTGTGACTGTCTGTGTGAGTGTATGTGTATATGTATTTGACTGTAAACATGTGCATATGTGTGCGACTGTATACATGTGTATATGTGTGTGACTGTCTGTGTGTGTGACTGTATGTGTATATGTGTGTGACTGTCTGCGTGTGTGACTGTATGTGTATATATGTGTGTGACTGTGTGTGTACGTGACTGTATGTGTATATGTGTGACTGTCTGTGTGTGTGACTGTATGTGTATATGTGTGTGACTGTCTGCGTGTGTGACTGTATGTGTATATATGTGTGTGACTGTGTGTGTACGTGACTGTATGTGTATATGTGTGACTGTCTGTGTGTGTGACTGTATGTGTATATGTGTGTGACTGCCTGTGTGAGTGTATGTGTATATGTGTTTGACTGTAAACATGTGTATATGTGTGTGACTGTGTGTGTGTGACTATATATGTATGTGTGTGTGACTGAATACATGTGTATATGTGTATGACTGTCTGTGTGTGTGACTGTATACATGTGTATGTTTGTGACTGTGTGTGTACGTGACTGTATGTGTATATGTGTGTGACTGTGTGAGTGTATGTGTATATGTGTTTGACTGTAAACATGTGTATATGTGTGCGACTGTATACATGTTTATATGTGTGTGTCTGTCTGTGTGTGTGACTTTATGTGTACATATGTGTGTGACTGTGTGTGTGAGACTGTGGGCTGTATTCAGAGGCGGCTGTGCGGTTTACGAGCGCACGGCCACCTCAATGTTTGTCTAGTGCGCATGCGCACGAGGGAGCCGGCTCCTTCGTGCGCATGCGTGAGACCCGCTATGACCGACAGCGCCGGTCGTAGCGGGTCTCTTTCCAAAGGGGGTGAGCTGTCGATGTTGATTGACAGCTCGCCCTGTTTGGAAGGTGGGCCGGGGGGGTGGCAGCCCAAACTGAGGCGTTCCCATGGGAACGCCTGCCGTTTGGGGGAGGCTCTGACAGAGCCAGAAGCTCTCGGGGCTTACGACAAGTGAGACCCTACCCTAGGGTCTCGTCGTAAGCCCCGATGTTCGTGATGGTCAATGACCATCGCGACCATCACCCTAGCGGTCGTTAGAGCTGTGGGTGTTAACACAGCCTAACGACCGAAACAAAGGCGGCCGGTCAGGATGCAAGCGGCCGCCCAGTTTCTGAGCGACCGTTTGCATCCTCCGACCGCCTCTGAATGAGGGCCAGTATGTGTATGTGTGTGTGACTGTCTGTGTGTGTGACTGTATGTGTATATGTGTGCGACTGTCTGTGTGACTGTCTGTGTGACTGTATGTGTATATGTGTGTTACTGTCTGTGTGCGTGACTGTATGTGTATATGTTTGTGACTGTGTGACTGTATGTGTATATGTGTGTTACTGTCTGTGTGCGTGACTGTATGTGTATATGTGTGTGACTGTGTATGTGACTATGTGTATATGTGTGTGTCTGTATACATGTGTATATGTGTGTGACTGTATGTGACTGTGTGTGTGTATGTGTATATGTGTTTGACTGTCTATGTTCGTGACTGAATACATGTGTATATGTGTTTGACTGTGTGTATGTGACTATATATGTATGTGTGTGTGACTGAATACATGTGTATATGTGCATGACTGTGTGTGTGTGTGACTGTATACATGTGTATGTGTGTGACTGTCTGTGTGTGTGACTGTATACATGTGTATATGTGTGTGACTGTCTGTGTGTGACTGTCTGTGTGTGTGTGAATGTATGTGTGCGTGACTATGTGTATACCTGTGTGACTATCTGTGTGTGAATGTACGTGTATATGTGTGTGACTGTATGTGTATATGTGTGTGACTATATGTGCGTGACTGTATACATGTGTGTATGTGCATGACCAACTGTCCGGATTTTGGCAGGACAGTCCCACTTTACAGGAACAGTCCTGCAGTCCCACCAATGGGCCGCAGTGTGCTGTGTAGGGAATGGTATGTAGGGAACTCTCACTGCTGCGTAAGAGGGACTGGGAGCAGCTCAGCAGCTGGGGAAGCGCTGTGCACAACCCCAGCATGACACAAAACAGTGGTGTGACACATGGCCATGCCCATCATGTGTGTGACTGTCTGTGTGTTTGACTGTATGTGTATATGTGTGTGACTGTGTGTGTGACTGTATGTGTATATGTGTGTGACTGTGTATGTGACTGTGTATATGTGTGTATACACATGTGTATATGTGTGTGACTGTCTGTGTGTGTGTGACTGTATGTGTGCGTGACTATATGTATATCTGTGTGACTATCTGTGTGTGAATGTGCATGTATATGTGTGTGACTGTATGTGTATATGTGTTGACTATATGTGCGTGACTATATACATGTGTATGTGTGTGTGACTGTATGTGTGCGTGACTATGTGTATATCTGTGTGACTATCTGTGTGTGAATGTATGTCTATATGTGTGTGACTGTATGTGTATATGTGTGTGACTATATGTGCGTGACTGTATACATGTGTATATGTGCATGACCAACTGTCTGGATTTTGACAGGACAGTCCCGCTTTAGTATATGTAGGGAACTCTCACTGCTGCGTAAGCGAGACTGGGAGCAGCTCAGCAGCTGGGGAAGCGCTGTGCACAACCCCAGCATGACACAAAACAGTGGTGTGACACATGGCCATGCCCATCTTTTATGTACGTGCCTAAGGCACACGTATGAGGACCCAATCCCTGTCCTAAATTTTGCTCTTTAGGGCCCCTCAGATCTTGCTCTTTAGGGCCCCCAACGCCTTAATCCAGCTCTGGGCATGACCTAATCTTAGAGGAATGGCCACGCCCCAACAAAAACTAATGAGTGTAGAATACAATGCGAGTGCTACAAAGGGTAACACTTGTCTCCCACAGCATCTGGCCTGGGTCCTTGCCAGCCCCCTCCATCATTCCTGGGCAATTAGTACCAGCTACCCTCCCCTCTCAGCACCCCTGCGTCTCATTATGGCCTGCCCCTGGCACACAATACCCAGCGAATCATGTCTTCCTGCACATTTCGCTAGGGAAGTAGGCGGGATATGGGAGTGTGGCAGGTGCCCTGCCTATCCGGAGTGTGATGAGAAAACTTCCAGATATTTGGGAGTCTTTACAGATGTTACGGGAGAGAGAATAAGTCAGGTGATAGCAGGTTACTCTATGAAGTAACATTTCACTATTCTCACCATATGCATTTTCACAGGCACCTGCAACTCTGTAAGCCCAACGCAGGCTGATTTTCTGGGCACCGCCAGGGCATTTTGAAAGTGAACAATGAACAGCACTACAGCAACTACAGAAGCTGTGCGGTTGCATGTCTTCTGTAGCTTATAAAGTGCCCATATACTGACATATTTCCAAACAAATGATGTCAAAAGATAGAATAACAGAATAATCAGCATCGAAATACAAGCATCAGTCCGTAGTTACAGTCTGATCTCTTCTACTATTGGGATGAAGACAAGCGCATCGTCAAATGTTAATGATCATGAGGCCAAAAGAAAACGTGTAGATTAATATAAAAGTAACAGATGCTTGTAACTACCCAGAGCATCGCTTTACATAGCTCTCCCATAAATAGACAGAGCCATTTACTATGTGCTATATAGTGGGATGCGATATATAATGGTTTTCCTTCTTAGACCATTTTCCTTAAGACAGAGTATAAATGAATGATAGCAGTTATTCCTGGAGCTGTCGGTGAATTTCCCTTCTGACTCACTTGACAGAATAACAGAATAGAGTGTAAACACTCTGAGCATTCCCTCTCAGTGAACATTGAGAAGAGAAGCCTATAGGCTTCTATGAGGCAACGCTATCAGTAGATATCATTGCCTTACAGGACCAAGCTCCAGAAAGTAACTTGCAGTTAGACTTTTTGCCCACATTTTAGCCTTAGTACATCCCGTCCTGTATTCATATGCACGGATGTACAATGAGGAAGGGATTTGTAGCGGCATTTGCATAAAGTCACAGACAGCTACTGCATCTTCGTCCACCTCTGAATCAGTCGAGGGGAGATGCACTAAGCTCTGGAAAGTGATAAATTGAAAAGTGATAAAGTACCAGCCAATCAGCTCCTAACTGTCATGTTACAGGCTGTGTTTGAAAAATGAGAGTTAGGAGCTGATCGGTTGCCAGTTTATCACTTTCCAAATTATCACTTTCCAGAGATTAGTACCAGGGCCATAACTAGGGTGGTGCGACATGTGCCATGGCACAGGGCACCACAGGGCAGGGGGCTCTGGGCCTGATTCGCGAGCGGGTCGATGGCCCCCCACTGCGCATGTCGGAGCCGGCTCGCGAGACCCGGCCAGCGACGGGCGCTGTGTCGCTACGGGTCTCGCACCAAAGCGGGGCGGCTGTCGATTTTGATTGACCGCTCGCCCCGTTTTAGAGGCGGGCAGGGGGGTGGCTGGCCAAACGGAGGCGTTCCCAAAGGAACGCCTGCCATTTGGCTGCGGCCTCAGTAGTGATCTTCGGGCTATATTAGAGCCGGAAGTTCACTGTGGCTTGTGATGCACGAGACCCTACCACAAGGGTCTCGTCGCAAGCCCGATGGTCGCGATCATCACCTGGCCGCTCGCAAAAGCTGTAGGGTCACCCACAATTTAGCGAGCGTCCTGGAGGCCGGTTCAAAAAAAATACATGCCATCCTGATTCAGAGCGAGCGCTCTGAAAGAGCGTCCGGCTCTGAATTAGGCCCTCTGTTCGGGCCTGTCAATTTTCTGTTTAGAATCATTCTCACTTGTAGCTTCCTCTTCTTTTATCCCCAGCATCTCCTGCCCACCCCTATCTCCTCCCAGGCCGACTCCCCCTCCATCTGGCCACCTCCCCAAGCACCTTCAGTCACATCCTCTTTTATTTACAGACACATTTCAAAATACTGTCATACCCTGGACTCAAACCCATCACCTCTCACATGGCAGTCAGACACCTTACACATGGAGCTATATGCCCCATAATTTCTGATGCCAGCCCACGAGGCCGCCATCAGAAATTGTGGAAATTTTGGATTCGTGTCTGATGACACTATTTGAAATTGAAAATCAGGGGGTTGGGAGGGCACCAATGCTCTTTCTGGCCAAAGGCACCAAAAAGTCTAGTTACGGTTCTGCTTAGTACATCTGCCCCCCAATGAGAACACATAAAATACTATGAGCTGATGTAACATGGTCATAAGAGAACAATATAGTTCCTGGAGTGGGAAAGCTGTGATTATCCAAGGTGATACCCCACTATGGGGGTTATTTACAAAAACGTCTAAAGAGAAGTGGAGCTGTTGCCTCTAGCAACCAGATTCTAGCTGTAATTTATCTAGTACATTCTATAAAATAATAGCTAGAATTGGTATGTAGTGGTCTTGTCGGAATTCATAAAGCTTGCAAAGTTGACCCTGGGACGCCGCCGCCAGGAGATTGACAAGTGTGAAATACTTGTCACCATCCAGGCGCCGACGTTTTTGGGTGCGCATATTGTTTGTTGACAGTATGAATGTTGATCAGTATGTATGTAATCCTGAGAATCTGATTGGTTGGGCAATATCTCCACTTGTCCTCTATAGAAGGTTTGATAAATCTCAACTATATCCTTTGTTTTACAAAAGGATTAAACTTATGCCATATTTACATCAACAGGTCTCGTGTTTAAAGGCCATGTGGATAAAATCATTTTGCAATGTCTCAGCAGATGATTGTTATTGTACATTGTTAAACAAATGTATCACAAACAATGCTAACCTTGGAATTAGGAATGAACGCTGTGACGCCTGAGCATCTTGTTGATGAGGACGAGGGGATATGGAGGAAGCGATATCTGTCACAGGAACAATTCACGTGATGTTCTGTCTCCTGTGCCAGTTCCTGTGAGTTTTGCCCCAGATAGTTAGATGACCCTGAAGAATGTCAGAAATGCTTGTAAAGTAGAGTCAAGAAAACAAACTACCAGCATGGTGTCCATACTGCAGCTTTCGCTCTCTGCAGAACTTTGCTGACCCTATTTAAACTGTTGACCTTTTGTTCTCGTTAGATTATTACATTATAATTTTTGACCTGAAAGAAAATCAGACAAAGGGGACAATCTACTAAAGCTCAATTTCCATCAGTGTCAGACTAGGGGATGAAGGGCTCACCAGGGAATGCAGTGGAAAGGGCACAAACTCTAGTCTATACAGGTGTGGCCAGTGACCAGAGGGGTTGTAACCAGCAACCATAGAAGGACTTGTCCAGTCCAACCATTAGAGATGTCATAGTCAGCCTGCAAAGAACAGGGTCCTTTTATAAAGGAGTGGATAGAACCACCCACTCTGTTTGGAAGGAGGGCTAATCTTGGTGTAGTTTCCATAGAAATGAACCAAGCACCCAAGTTCATCCATGATGCTGCTCCACCTAGTTACTGACCCTATAGTAGAATAGCAATGTATAATTTGAACGCACGGTCAGGAACCTGACCCCTAGAAGAGGGGTGGAGCCCCCAGGCAGTGGGGCCCACTTGGGATTTCACCTGTACACCTGTGGGCCAGTCCAACACTAATTTGTATTAATAAATCACTGTTTTTAGGAGATTTACATGGTGATTTTCCTATCGCCAACCCTCTTAAAGGAAATCACCTGTTTTTCAAACCTCAGCTAAAAAATACAAGTGGGTAGATGTAATATCTGTCGATATGAGGGAAGAGAGGAATCAGTGAATGTTATGTGCACTGATACCGCTCCTCCCCCATGTTTCATTGTGGGGTTGGGTGTTAAATAAGCCCCTGTCATTATTGGTGCTGCTATCTACAAGATAGCAGTACTGATATGATGGGCAATGTATGAAACTATGAATAGTCAGTTCCACTGCCCGTTCCGACAGCTGCAGCTATCCATATCGACAGCTGCAGCTGTTGTTGCCCTATCACTGTCCTTGTTGCAGCGGCTGTCGGCTCCGGTCTGCACGCGAGAGCCGGCTGGGAAGGGAGACATGGCTGTGTGCTCTGCTGGGATCATCGGAGGGGGGAGTTTTCACTCCCCCGTTCCGGCAGCTGAGATGTTCATACATCTCAACGGTGCTGCTTCCTGCTATGGCACGATCTGTGCCACTATAATTCATCCTCCCCAAAATCACCATGATACTGATGTCTACACTGTGTAGGACAGGGATAATCTCTGAAAACTCAATAAAGTAAATTGGCTAAACTAAATTCACAGGATTCAGACAGTCCATTTTGCCTCAAAACCAGTGCGATTAGTTATAAACTAAACTTTTCACGCATGCACAGAGCTTTTTTTCATTCAAATCAATGGCTAATTCATTTTTATGGAGTTTCTACACAAACGCTGCAAACCTCATAAAAATGAATAGTCCATTGAAATGGATGACCCATTGAATGCTTCAGTGTTGTAAAAGCAAACCATTTTTTTTTTTCTGGAAAATCCAATACGCTTGATTTTGAAAGACAATCCCTGTTTGGACATTGAGAATGTGAGGGTTTTTTTTAGGCAATTTATGATGACTATATTTGATTTTAAACTAGTGAAAAAATTTAATCTATAAAGCATTCCTCCCGTAGTGACATTTTATTTAGTATTTACATTAAAGGTGGAAAATTTCTGCTATTTCAATAAGGGTACATTTGCTTTTTTTATACACTGTGGACCTGATTCAGACCCGCACGCAAGCGCTGAGCGCTCACAAGCGGGTCGATGTTTAGGCCCTGCACAGCGCAGCGGCTGCACTGCGCGTGCGCAAGCCCCGGAGCGAGAGAGAAATTCTCTCACTCCAGGGGTCGCTACCAACGGGGCGGCTGTCGATGTTGATCGACAGCTCGCCCCGTTAAGTAAACGGGGAAGGGGGGTGATTTCACAAACGGAGGTGTTCCTTAAGGAACGCATGCCATTTTGTGGGCGACCGCACTGACATCAGCAGTGATGTCAGTGGGGAGCTTTCTGCTCGATCAGAGCAGGAAGCTCCCTGGGGCTTGCGGTTGCCGAGAGCTAACCTTAAGGGTCTCATCGCAAGCCCCGATGGTCGTGATGGTCTTGACCATCGCGACCATCAACCTGGTCGGTCGCTAAAGCTGTGGGTGGTAACCCACAGCTTAGCTAGCGACCAGGAGGCCGCACTTCAAAAGACAAGCGGCCGCCCACATTCAGAGAGACCGCTCGCATTTTGCGAGCGCCTCTGAATGAGGGCCTGTATCTAAATGTGTGTGAGCATTTATCTCCTGTTAACAGAACTATTAATCAACCTTCTCATGTGTGGTACTGTGACCTTGGAGATATTGCAACATAACACTGGTTTCAGTGTATGACTGTTCTGTAACTTAAAGCTATATATACACATTGCCATTAAAATGTCAGAGTATAAAATGGGTCACTATCACAATTTTAAGGGACAAAACCAGGGATGTCCCCGGACATTAAGTGGACGATGTAGAGTTTAATATGAGTTCGCCATAATTGTTACCACATTGTGTGCACTGAACTAAATGTATATTTTTGGCGGTATGCAGAGCTACGAGTGGATTACCTCTATCCGTACACTTGGGGCCTGATTCAGACCCGCTCACAAGTGCATTGCGCTCGCAAGAGGGTCGACGGTGGCCCAGTGCGCACGCATGGCGTGCGCGAGCCCCGTAGCGAGTGAGACCTTCACTCGCTCCAGAGCTCGCAGCAAAAAGGGGCGGCTGTCGATGTTGATCGACAGCTCGTTCCGTTTTGTAGGTGGGTAGGGAGGGTGGCTGAACAAACGTAGGTGTTTCCGAAGGAAGGCCTGCCGTTTGTGGGTGTCTCTACTGATATCACTCGTGATGTCAGTAGTGGACTTCCGGCTCTCTTAGAGCTGGAAGTCCACTCAGCATTGTGAGTGCTGAGACCCTACCTTAGGGTCTCCTTGCAATGCCGATGGTTGCGACAATCGCGACCATCTCCTGCCCGCTCGCACTAGCTGTGGATGGGCACCCACAGTTTAGCGAGCGGACAAGAAAAAAAAAATACTCCCCGCCCTGATTCAGAGCATGCGCTTGCAAATAGCGAGCGGCTCTGAATCACGCCCTTGGTTCGATAACCATTACCCATCATCACCATTATCATAACACTTGCACCAGCCCTGTGCTCAGCGCAAGGAATATGTCTAACAACAGGATTATTTACACTGCCGGTCAACTCTGCAATTCTGCCGATACACCCCTGCTGAACACTGCTTACTTGGAAATGCCCTAGCTGGGGATGCACTGGAAATCATAGGACTAAGCATAGCATATACTGATACTTCCCTACTCTCCTGGAAGTTGCGGGAGGCTCCCTATTTTTCTGGTAGCCCCCCCGCACCCCCGGAAGAGTAGGCACTTCTCCCGCATCCTGTCCACGTCCTAGAGAAGTGAGCAAGGTACGTAGAACCCTGCAATCGGCTGATCCGCGAGCAGGAGGCGGGGCCTAATGACGCAATTCCATAATCACGTGATTTGGACCCGCCCTTATTTAAATATGTCCAAATCACGAGGGGGTGGGGCTTAATGACGCGAATCGCCCGGCCCCATCCCCATCACCTCCCATCTGCCTCTCCTCTCCGGGGGCCGCTCCCCGCAGAGGAAATCATAACGGTAGGTAACTATGCTTATACTGTAGCTGCGTACACTTGGTCCTCGAACATGCACAGTCACACCAGATACCGGTGTAAATGCCTGTGACTTGCAGGCATCGGCCAGATCCCAGCAAGTCTGGCCGATGTTTAAAAGTGTCAATCATTTATAAGGTAAAACCAACCTGATTTTGCCTTTTAAATGATTGCCACTTTAAAATATTGGGCAGCCTCTCCAAGATCTCACAAGTCTCAGTCTATGACATTCCTCGACAGTCTGCAAACTGACGGACGGGACACTCTACTTCAGGGCCTAACTGCAAGCATTGGACATGACACTAAAAATAAGTATATCAATTATTACATCAAATATTAGCACTTTTATGTGCATTCAACTTACATTGCACACAGTGCTTTTTTTTATCCTCTGTTGTAATGCACTGCAGCGAGCATGGTAAACCCAGGTATTTGGCTTGAGCCAGCTAATGATTTCCTGTTTCCTCACAGATGCACAGTATTTTTTTCCCCTAAAAGATGCAGATTAAACACACTTGTAAATGCATGAAAAATGCATACATAAACACAATGGGTCTGATTCAGTGGTTGACTGCAGCCGCGAATGGCACATTTTGCCGAGTCGCAGTGGTGATCATATACAATTGTTAGTTTCAGTCGCCCACTTTCAGTGCCCGTAAATGGTGTAGCTCTGCGGTGGTCCTGAACACTCCACCATCAGCTCAAGATCGCATGCAACATCGACCGTTGTACCAGCCTATATGGTAAACGCAGTGTCTCCTTCCAAAATGTATCTGAAGATGGCCTCTGTGGCTCTGAATGTACACGCTTTGGCTGACATGCCTGCGACACTCCCATGATACGCCCATAAGACGGCCTTTTTTTCTGTACACTTCGGGCCACCTCCCAGACACCACCCAGGAACGGCCATGGCTTTGCCTTGCCGTTTCTAATGTCAGCGCACCCATACGCAACAGCTTACACTCACTACCAATGTTAGCTAACATTGGCAGTGACTGCACCCCTGAATTTATACGTGGTTTTACATGCAAAATAACACACATGGCAAATGCCAGTAAGGGGAAGATTTATGCCGTAATGTGAATACCACATGGTAATTTCGCTTACCGCCTATATGTCCATTCTCGCTTAAAGCGCAATTCAATTTGAAAAGGCTTATTGCGGTGGCCGTGCTGTATTTCTGGTTGGTAATACTCGCGTAAGTGTGATGAAAACTGGGGAAATCAACATGTACCCCAAAAAAGTGCAAACTATTATACAGAAGTCTGTTAGTGGCCACAAGCAAAGTATTTGGGGCCCTAAAATGTGTCAAATGACTGATTTTTTAATTTTTTATAAATAACAGTTAAAAATAATAGAAAATAATTTTCTTTTTGCAAATAAATGCTCTGTTTAAATTTGGGGTGCATGAGATCCCGGTTTGTTTCACAGCTGACTGGGGTCACAGTGCAGTAGTCCCGGCAACCAGCTGACCGTAGGAGAGAAACCACCGATCAGAGGACCCCCGGCTGCAGGGAGGTGCTTTTTTTTTTTTTTATTATAGTAATCAACTGGCGGTCTATTTAGACAACAAAGCTGATAATAGGGGGCAGACTCTGCTTTGCCTGTAAAGCTGCCCATCCACTAGACGAGCTGAAAATGACTGCACGATTACGACATTGTAATCTTGCAGTCGTTAGTCTGTGATGAGCCTGCACTGAATGAGCAGACGTTCAGTGTAGGCACAATAAATCATCTGCAAACAAGTTCAACCTGACGTTATCTTCAGATTGACCAGCTTGTTTGCACAATGATAGATGTCGGAAACGACCAGCGGGTGCGCGTATCGCTGGTCGTCTCCGACATAAATGTACACAATGCATGCACGATTTGCAAGCGATTGCACGATAACGACGTCGTTATCGTGCAATCACTTGCAAATATTGCTAGGTGGATGGGCACCTTTAGAGCAGAGCAGGAGACGGGGAACCAGGAGGAAACCCTGGATAACACCATCTCCAGATGACGATGCTATAGCAGAGCTCCCATCCGATATTTTCCCAATTCCCCCTTAGTAAATATCAAGCAGATCGCATTTCCCATTACAATTATGGAAAATAAGATCTGCTTGCTAAAGAAATGTGAATTAAAGGGCTTGGACTAGTTTTTCACAAAAACTGCTCCAAAAGCAGTTTAATACATTTTAGTGAATCTAAAATAATGTGAAAAGGGTGTGAGAATTCTTGTATTCACATGAATTTTAGTAAAAAAAAAAGATTGATAAATAGAGCCCTAGGGGCCTATTCATCATAACTTAAAATTCTCTGGAGGTAATTAGGTTTAGAACTCGCATGAAGTTCTACCTAATTACCGGAGACCTAATTACCGGAGGAATTCATCATTCCTCCTCTCCATAACTATCTATTTAGAAAAGCTGTCATTTTTGCGATGACAGCTTTTCGGGAAATAGATAGTTATCCCTCTCTACACTAACTTACCGCAGCTGTAATCAGTGCTGCGCATGCGCCGTTACATTCGTAATACCAGCACATGCGTAGCACTAACTACAGCTGCGGTAATTTTGTGTGTCACCCCCAACCCCCTCCGCTCACCTGCCCCCACATCCCCGACTTACCTGCCCGATGCAGCTGCCTCCGGCTCCGGCGTCTGCTTGGACACTGTGTTCTCCCAGCAGACCACAGTACAGTTTCTAAACTTTATTGTGTTCTGCTGGGAGAACACAGTGTCCGAGCAGACACCGGAGCCAGAGGAGGGACGAAAGCGCCGGAGGAAGACGCCGGGGGACCTGCACACGCTGACACAGGTAAGTGCCACCTACTATTCACCACCTCACAGTGGCGGATCGTAACTCCATCAAATTCCAAAAAGACACAATTTTCGGAATTTGATGAATAGCATAATTTCCATATCACCATACTAATGTACTAAACTACTAATGTAGTGGGAGTGTGGAAATTAACGCAGGGGACTGTTAAGTCTCTTCATGAACACTAAAATAACAGTAATTAAGGAAAATGTCCTTAAAAACGTTATTTTAGTGTTGATGAATAGGCCTACCATAAAGGGGCATGGCCTGGTGGGAAATCCCAATGGCATCACTCTGTCACTCTGGGGGCGTGCCCAGCTGCCCCTGGAGGCTAGTGCCTGCACTGCCCGCTCCTCCTCTGTGACAGGAGCCGAGTGCTGCAGGAGAATGTCACACAGCAGAACCAGGCTCCTGTCTCAGAGGAGGAGCCGACTTTTGCTGTCACGGGTGCGGCCCGCACCCCCATAGTGACGCCACTGGCCCTAAATATGAAACTTTAACTCCCAGCACAATTTCACCTACACTGAGTCATTCTACAACTTGAAACAGAAAGAAAAACCTCTTGCACTAGTATTATCTGTTCTGTACTTATGTTGAAACCTCATATTTACTTGAGAAAATAAGAATAATCAATCTGGGGATGCCGCCTTATGACAACAAGGTAAAGTCATGGACCAAAGAGAAAGCGTTCTCATTGGATGGCACACAGAGGAAATTAAAATGCAACTTTTATTGTAGCTGCAATAAAATATCATATGCTTACACTTACATTAAAACCAATAGACAAATGAAATATGCTAGTGATAGTGAAATAAAGAAAATGTAAATTAAAAAACAAGACAATCCAGTTGTGTTTTATATATATAATATATATATATATATATATATATATATATATATATAATTATTATTTATTCCGTCATACAGATTATATGTGTGTGGGTTAGGTAAATCACCATTTGCCTTGCACTTTGTGCTATTAAATAATCTTTAGCATAATCCAAGGAGTAATGTTACCATAAGAATATGGGCTGTCATTGTACATTATATACCAGAAGTTCCAAAACTCCGCCACAGTCAATGTTTTTTTTTTTTAATACAAGTTTTATTGACAGATTGTCAAAGAAATCAAAATCAAAATACAAAGTCAGGTACAAATGATTGTCACATAACAGTAACAGTGGTATACAGAATATAGATTAACAAAATATAAACAGAAACCTATAATTCCCACACAAAACATGTTGGTCATAGGATAAACCGCATTAGTCAGAAAGGTATGCCAGAGCTTAAAATTTCTAGGTTGTTCCATTCCGTTAAACCAAAGCTACAGTCAACGTTTTAAGGATATCTATGCCTGAGCACAGGTGACTTAATTAGTACCACAGAAAAATTTATTTAACCATCAGGAGTTAAGCATGGATATCCTTAAAACCTGGACTGTGATGGCGGAGTTTGGGAACCTCAGATTAAAGTATAGGTAATCCGGTATGTAGTTAGTTTACCTATAATCGGGATGGCGTTGTGCAAAATCCCAGTGCCATAATCCCGACCTGTGACCACAACACCGTCGCTGCAATCCCGACAGCCGGCATGCCGATTGTAAGTTTAGCACCCCATGTTAGCTGTTAGCCCCAGGGGAGGGGGGGGGAGGGTTAGGTTTAGGTACCAGGAGGGGTTAGGGTTAGGCTGCGGGGTTGGGAGGTTAGGGTTAGGCACCACCCTCGGGGGTGGGTTAGTGTTAGGCACCACCAGGGTGGGGTGAGGGTTAGGCACCACCATGGTGGGGGGGGAGGGTTATGCACTAAGGGGGGAGGGTTAGGTTGAGGCACTAATCGGGAGGGATAGGATGAGGGGTGGGGAGGGTTAGGGTTAGAGGGTGAAGGGGGGAGGGTTAGGATACTTACCTACTCCCTGTCGGGATTCTGAGCATCGGGATGCCGCTGTCTGTCTTTTGACAGCCGGCATCCCGACTTCTGGTTTCATATACCGAACCCGGTAATCCCACTCAGGTCCAATAATTCAAATCTACCACGAATCGAATAGTAATGTGCACAGCTGATGCCTTAATGGACGTGTTCCTTGCGCAATACAATTATAGTATACCATCACACCCTGTGGTTAACTGCAGATTCTGCACTCTCACAGAATGAGATTGCTGTCACTCACAAAATGGTGGAGCTGCTAATTCACAGAATTGTGTGCTCATTGGAATACACACATGCAGTCAATGCAACTGAGGTTTGAGCAGTTATGTGGCTCCCACATCCCACTCAGTGCCCACAATCTTCCCATTTAATCACCAAAACAATCTCACTGGATTCCAACATCCTTCTTACTGCATAAATTTATCTCATTTAGAATACACGTTCAGCTCCCATATTTTTCAAAATATCATACTCTGTCTATGCATGTACACTTTCTTCCCCTATATGCCTCCATGCTGCTATATATTCCCCAATCCCTACTGCTGTGTGGTCTCCGAACTATGGTAGTCTGTGTTCTCTCATCCACACCAATCTGTCTTTCTCCATATGCACCACCCTGCATCTGTGCCACTCTGTTTCCTTCTGCACCACTGCCTTCCCCTAAGCCACGCCGCTGTCTTCCTTTCCTCTGTGGCACTCTTTCTTTCTCCATCTGCACTACTCTGGTCCCCCCAACCGTGCAACTCTGTTTCCCCCCGCCACCTGCACCACTCTGTCTTCCTCCCCAATCCCTACTACTGTGTGGTCTCCGAACTGTGCTAGTCTGTGTTCTCTCATCTGCACCAATCTGTCTTTCTCCATCCGCACTGCCCTGCATCCATGCCACTCTGTTTCCTTCTGCAGTACTGCCTTCCCCTAAGCCACACCGTTCTGTCTTCCTTTCCTCTGTGGCACTCTTTCTTCCTCCATCTGCACCACTCTGTCCCGCCCAACTGTGCAACTATGTCTCCTCCCCCCACCCGCCATACTCTGTCTTCCTACCCATCCACACTAATTTGTCTTCCCCAATCCCTACTGTTGTGTGTTCTCCTATTTGTGCTAGTCTGTCTTCCCTTATCTGCACCAATCTGTCTTTACCCATCTGCACTGCTCTGTCTTCCCATGTTCATGCCACACTCTACCCCATCCACGTCGCTGTCCCCCCAAACTGTGCCACTCTGTTTCCCCCCCATTAGCACCACTGTTTTCCATATCTGCATTTGATATCTGCATTTGATCCTCCACCCTATCCGCACCACTGTTTTTCACCCATCGCCATCACATTGGCAACCCCCACCCCTCTATACTGCTTAACCTTCCCTCCTCTACACGCCTTTTTGTCTCACTTATCCACACTGCTGTTTCTCCTTCTCCCATCCACACTACTTTTATCCCATCTGCACAGCTCTATTTTTTGCTTAGACCCCAGTTGCATAGACTGCATGTGTGTATTCCAATGAGCACACAATTCTGTGAATTAGCAGCTCCACCATTTTCTGAGTGACAGCAATCGCATTCTGCTGAATCTGCAGTTAACCACAGGGTGTGATGGCATACCATATCTGTATTGCACAAGGAACACGTCCATTAAGGCATCAGCCTTAATGACCGTAATTTCATTGCTTTTTTTAGTTTCAGTGGCACAATTTCAGATCATGTCTAAGAAGCCTTAATGGGACATGTAAAACTGTAAGGTTTTTTGTCTATGGAATTTCATTGCTTTATTATAATTTATTAACCATCAAGGTTTTGACGAGCAAACCGGGTCACCTGCAGGGCAGAAGGACAACAAATAGGTACACTAACATGGGTGGAGGAGCAGACAGCATACAGGAGGTGTTTTAAGGGTGCCGAGGGAAAGACGGCTGCTGGGGCAGGCTGCAGGTGTGTGGGGCAGTGGCAGCAGTGGGGGTGCGGAGCAGTGGCAGCAACAGGCGTGCACAGAAGCATCAGCGGGCGACAGAGGGACTCACTGGTGATGGGCATGCACCTGAGAAAATCAAATCAATAAGACACAGATGCATGGACGTATCAGTGAGATCCATCCATGTATTGTTTTAAAGAAATGAATGTGTAATATTAAAAAAAAAATGATGTGCCTCCACAGCACAACCAGCATCGGGTTTTGGAGCCCCAGTGCTGGTTGTGCTAAACACAGGGGACAAACGACATAGGGGTTCCCTGTATTAAGCACAACCAGCACCAGGCTAATCAGAGCCAGTCTTGGTTGCCAAAATACAGGGGACGAGCATCGTAGGGGTCCTCTCGGAAAAAAAAAATATTTTCCCATAGAGAAGTTCCGATGGGGCATGGTGTTTAAAGGGCTACACCTCAAAAACTATTAGAGGTACGGAGCTGAAATTTGGCATGGGCTGGTAGAACTGTTGCTCGGTGCTGCATACCATATTTCAGGGCAAAAATATAAAAAATTAGGACTTCGGAGTAATTAAAAGCCTGGTGCTGGTTGTGCTTCATTTGTACCCCTTATTTAGCACAACCAGTACTGGGGCTCCAAAGCCCGATGCTGGTTGTTGTTTTTGGGGAGGGGGCCACACCATTTTATTTTTTTTTACACAGGTTTTTTTTTTAATTAAACACAGAAGCACAGACAGGTCTCACTGCTTCTGTATTTATATATTTAAGCACAGATGCAAGTATCACGGATCTAACACATCCAAGCCTGCATCTGTGTGCTGCTACCTCCCCCAGGTCCTAACGCCCGCACCGCCGCTAATGGCCAGGACCAGCTAATGCCCGCTACAGTCCGCTGGTCCTGGCCACAGCTGAAGCTCACAGTTAAGGCCGGCTTTATTCCTCCCAGTCCCGGCCCCCGCTACTGCCCACAAAAGGCAGCCATCTTACTGCACCCAAGTGAAGACACAATGAGTCCATCTGCTGGAGGCTCCTACTGAGGCTGCGCAAAGAATTGAAATTTCCTATCTCTATAGTGGTGGATTCGTTATGTAATAGTTTAAAAACTGTAACTTTCTCAAATACCTGAACTCCAAAAGGCCCTATTCTGGAAAAATAGCTACCTAATAAAACAAATCCCAAGTCTAAATTTGCCCCCTACCCTGAGTTATGCCTTCCCTAAAATCCCCCATAGAGAGCAGCAGAAAAGTGGTCCTAACTCAGAGTGTCAGAAAAAAGTGACAGTTGGAACTTTAGATTACTCCCAAATCCTCATTTTTAATTTTTTTGCCTTGAAATTTGGCATGCAGCACCGAACGACAGTTCTGTGCAAAAGATGTAGGCAGGTGTGGAAAACATGCTGCAAATACAGGTAGTTTATTTTTTTGTTAAAAGAATCTGATTGTCTGATTGGTTGCTATGGTCGACATCTCCATTTCTAAAAACTCTCACTTTAGTAAATATACCCCTTGGTGTCACCAACCTTTGCCTTCAAAACAATTCTTTCAGGTACACTTGCACAAAGTCAGGGTTTTTGTAGGATTACAGTCAGGTATATGATTAACCAATCATACCATACAGGTAATAATGATCATCATTTTCATATGTACTGTAGGTTGAAACACAGTCATTAACCGAAACAGAAACAGCTGTGTAAGAGGCTTGAAACTGGGTGAGGAACCACCAAACTCTGCTACAAATGCGAGGTTGTGGAAGATAGGTCATACACCATGGCAATACTGAGCATAGCAACAAGACACAAGGTAGTTATACTGCATCAGCAAGGTCTCTCCAAGGTAAATATTTCAAAGCAGACAAGGGTTTCAAGATGTGCTATTGAAGCTCTTTTAAAGAAGCGAAAGAAATGGACAAAGTTGAGGACTGTAGATGCAGTGGTAGTCCAAGGAAACTTAGTGCATCAGATGAAAGGACACATCATACTTATTTCCCTTCAAAATCGGAAGATGTCCAGCAGTGCCATCAGCTCAGAAGTGACAGAAACCAGCCATCTAATGTTTGGAGAAGTCTGGCCAGAAGTGGTCTTCATGGAAGAATTGCGGCCAAAAAGCCATACTTTTGACATGAAAACAAGGCCAAGCAACTCAACTATTCATGAAAACAAAGGAACTGGGGTGCAGAAACATGGCAGCAGGTGCTCTGGACTGATGAGTCAAAATGTGAAATAATTGGCTGTAATAGAAGGCAGTTTGTTCGCAGAAGGGTTGGAAAGCGGTACAATAATGAGTGTCTGCAAGCAACAGTGAAGCATGGTGGAGGTTCCTTGCAAGTTTGGGGCTGCTTTTCATCAAATGGAGTTGGGGATTTGGTCAGAAATAATGTCCTAGTGCTCTAATAGTGTCCTCAATGCTGAGAAATGCAGGCAGGTACTTATCGATCATGCAATACCATCAGGAAGGTGTCTGATTGGCTCCAAATTTATTCTGCAGCAGGATAACAACCCCAAACATACAGTCAATGTCATTAAGAACTATCTTCAGCGTAAAAAAGAACAAGGAGTCCTGGAAGTGATGATATGGCCCCCACAGAGCCCTGATCTCAACATCATTGAGTCTGTCTGGGATTACATGAAGAGACAGAAGGATTTGAGCAAGCCTACATCCAAAGAAGAAGATCTGTGGTTAGTTCTCCAAGATGTTTGGAACCACCTCCCTGAGTTCCATCAAAAACTGTGTGCAACTGTACCTAGAAGAATTGATGCTGTTTTGAAGGCAAATGGTGGTCACAACAAATATTGATTTGATTTAGATTCCTCTTTTGTTTGTTCCCTTTACATTTTGTTAATTGATAAAAATAAACTATTGATACTTCTATTTTTTAAAGCATTCATACTTTGCAGCATTTCACCACACCTGCCTAAAACTTTTGCAGTACTGTATATAGATATGTATATATATATATATATATATATATGTATATATATATATATATATATATATATATATACACTGTATATATATATATTATTATTTTTCACTGCTAGATCAGCATGGTCTTATCTGTGGTTTATGTAATTGTATTGGGAAAGCTCTCACAGCATGTGATGCCATTTGAATAGTCGCAGCTTTTTCTATTCAATACATTCACATACATCCACTGTCTGCTCTATGACTCACAGGGACCCTCGTTTACTAGCTGATCACACACATTTTTTTATAATAGAAACAATGTTGCATTTTCAACACAGAGCGGGAATCTGCCGGCGTGCGATTCGCGTGTAAGCAGCTTTATCAAGGTCACTTTACAACATAACAGGTGACAGGTTCCATTTATATCCACACAGTTTTCCTCCTACTTCCCCCTCCCTCACTCGTGAATACCATAACGCCATCATATTCTTAGACTTTACTTACATTACCTAAGTTATATGCCCCCCCTAAGAATGTAATGAAGACTTTTTCCATTTATTCTGATTAAATAATCCTGACACTTAATATAGCGTGAGTTTCTTTTTAAAGCTCACCTTGTTCACATTCAAGGCCGAATATACACAAAAAAACAATTAGCCTACCCATATATCCTTTTACAAATGGAGGAAACCCAAACAAACATAAATAGAAAATGTAAATTCCACCCATAGACCACCAATATGCACAATCCAGAGCAGCCGGAAAATGGCGGAGTGGTGCTCCTATGATAGTCACAGGATACAAACAGATGCAGGTTTTTTTAAGACAAGATGAAGTTTGTAAAATGGCTAGTCCCTAATAGGGGAGCCATGCCAACTGTCACCCCAACTGCTGCCAAACATCACTGGCAGTTGGTGTGGCTCCCCCATTTGAATATTGGACTGCACTGCCACCCCAACAATGAAGCCGCCACTCGACCCAGACAATGAGCTTGCAGTCCCACAGCACTTGGGACATGTTGCTTTATCACCCAATCACCTCGGTCGAGAAGAAACATTTTACCACTTTTCACCCCGTTAAGGGGTCAAATTTCGAAAAAGCCCTGCTTAGTGGGTGCTTACATCATGGAAGGAATATATTCTCTGAAATTTATGTTTCTAGGTCAAGGGGTTGGGGCATGGCGTTGATGAGGCAGTGAGTCAGGACATCGCACAGGGGAAGGTAACAGCACTTTTCACCTCCTTAGGAGTTGAATATCAAAAACTCCATGCTTAGTGGGTGCCTATGTCATGGAAGGAATATAGGGCCTGATTCAGACCCTCTCGCGAGCGCTGAGTGCTCGCAAGCGGGTCGAGGGTGCCCTAGTGCGCATGCGCACGACGGAGGAAGCTCCGTCGTGCGCATGCACAAGACCCGAATGGTGAGTGACAGCACGCCCCCTTTGGTGGGAGTGCCGGGGGCGTTGCTGCCCAGACAGAGGCGTTCCCATGGGAACGCCTACCCTCTGGGTCCGGCCCACTGACATCACTAGTGATGTCAGTGGGAGTGCTTTTGGCTCTGATAGAGCCAAAAGCACTCCTGGACTTGCGGCAGCGAGACCCTACCGCAGGGTCTCGTCGCAAGCCCGATGGTCGCAATGGTCTTGACCATCGCGACCATCTTTTTGGCCGCTCGCATAAGCTATGCGAGCGGCCAGGAGGCTGCTCCAATTTTAGGTAGGAGGGCCCTGATTCAGAGCGAGCGCTCTTGTCAGAGCGTCTAGCTCTGAATCAGGTCCATACTCCCTGATTTTCATGTTTTTGGGTCCAGCAGTTTGGGCTAGGCGTTGATGAGTCAGTGAGTCAGGATATTTGTTTTCATATATATATATATATATATATATATATATATATTCTGTTGAAATATAAAGAAAAAGGGGTGCTCCATAGTGCATAAAATATTTATTTATTAAAAACACACAGTAAATTTTCAACCTCTGCTGTGTACACTCATACCATTTAACTCACGGAGTGGACTGGTTACCACTTGGCATTATATTAAATCCCAGGCAATCACCATCAGGTGGTCCTTCTCCACCAGCGATGAGCCACATAACGCACACCTCTCTCCAGAGCGGACAGCACGCCTCTCCGCATCAGGACAAGGAACCGACCTCCAGGACTCTGGGACACGTGATGGAAGCGTCAGCAAGCCATGCCCTAAGGGGCAGCAGTATCCCAACCGCCAGCATCCTAAAGGTAAGTATCGGGGTGTTAGGTAGCGGGTTAGGGTCAGGTATTAGAGAAATGGTTAGGGTTAGGCACCGGGTAGAGAGTTTTAGGATTAGGGTGCGGGGAGGGGGAGGTTAGGTTTAGGTACTAGGGGGGGAGGTTAGGTTTAGGCACCGGGAAGGGGTTTTAGGTTTAGGGTGCGGGGAGGTTAGGTTTAGGCACTAGGGGTAAGGTTAGGGTTAGGCACCGGGGACCGTGGGTTAGGGTAGGGGTTAGAAAAATATGTACCATTACTTCCTATGTGTGTTGGGATTCTGGCTGTAGGGTTGCCGCTGACAGTATTCTGACCAGCGGCATCCCAACAGCCGATATTTCATACCCAACCACGCTATATATATATATATATATATAAAAAATTGTAAATGATGGGGTGCACTCAACAGTCTTCTGAATAAAAAATCCTTTATTACATTTATGGCATAGCAGGTTTCACATCATATCGTCGTTTCGGTCCCAAGTTTGGACCTTTGTCAAGCTTGGACAAAGGTCCAAACTTGGGACCAAAAGATCGATATGATGTGAAACCTGTTATGCCATAAATTTAATAAAGGATTTTTTATTCAGAAGACTGGTGAGTGCACCCCATTTTTTTTACAAATTTTTGTCTTTTATGGGTGTTTTTGTGACTCTCTTTTGGGTAAGCTACCCCAGCAAAGTGTCTGTGAAGACGTGAGTGTGGACCTATTCGGAAATATATATATATATATATACAGGCACACCACCAGCATAAAGATGCTGGTGGGATTTTTTACACCATTGGGTTTAGATTGGCAGCATATGGCCAGCTTCAAATTTTGTGCTTCTTTGTTTTGTCAGGTCTGAAGTAGGGCTGGGTACACACTTAGCGACCAACTAATGCGACGCCCGATGGTACCAATGTACAATATATTGGGCGGTTAGTGCACACACCGCCCGATATATCATTCACCTGTGCGAGCATGCATAGTGGGTACACACTAAGACGATGTGCCCAATATCCAGCACATCGATATGTCGTGGAATCGGACTACATATCGTCTAGTGCGTACCCAGCTTAACTGAAATTTCTATGTAATAACAAGTTACTTTATCCCATATATGGAGTGGGGGAAAGCGGAGCACAAGGCATAGTAATTGCTGGGAGCCAGCAATGTCTTTCACAAAGATTCTGGGAACACTGCTGCTCACCTGGTTCCAGCTTTAAGATTTGGGCCCCCATGGGCTGCGTGCCAAGTACAAGCAAAAGAGTGGTATCTGCACCAGGGGGCTGTTCTCTTTGATGGATGCCGTGTGGCAGCGCCTACACTATAGGCTGAAGATACCTACATGGTAGGCAGGACACATGCTCGAGAATTTACGGTTGCAACGTACTACATGGTAGGATGAAGAAGCTTCCATGGAAGGCAGAACCGTGCTTTTGGAACTCGAAAATTTATGCCAACCTTTCCCACCTCTTCCTCGACCTGCAATTCTGTAATTGCAAAAATAAAGCTGTGAACGATTTTTGCCCAATACATGTCTCTGAGCTGTTTATTGTTAGCACAATATAGTGGGGTGCCAGCAGGTTGGTCTATGCCTCTTACCATATATGTGACTCTTGCAAGACTGCTTACCATATACAAGCAACTTTTAAGTTCCATAAGCTTCTAAGTGGTTATGGAGGAAATATAAGTGTACGCTAATATTATACATAGAGTACTGGAGGACAGGGCTTTCCATATTGTAAAGCGAAGGTCGCAAGTGACAGACTCTCTCTTATCTTGTTGTTTCCTGCTCTTATCTGACTGGGAAAGGAAATGGCCGAACCTACTCCCACTATGCCCCTGGCTCAGCATTTCAAATGGTGCAGATTTAGAAAACGAGATTTCTGAAACTCTGACTTTATATGTTTAGGAAGTTGCCTGAGCTATTTTTGGGAAGCAATTGTGACATATTCCATAAAACTGTAGTAATTTATTTAAATGTAAATGTCTCGAAACAATGTATTATGGTACACAATCTGAAATAATCTTTACCACGTCATCTCAGAATTGTGAAATGTAATATACCATTCTGTGCTGGGTATTTGTCCTGTGTGATGTCAGCTATAGTAAAAAACAGCTATAGGCTGGTCAAGACAGAGCTGGTCCATCTACTGTATGTGGTGGCATAAAGAAACATGTCCCTTCTCTCAGAGGCTAGAAAGCACTAGAGCTCTCACTGGCCCATTGGCCATGGAGCTTGGATTAAATAACTAAATTAGGGGATTTATTTATCATTGGTGTCAGGAGGGGCAATAAAATATATTAATTATTGTTGCTACAAATCTCAGAGATTAGAAAAGATTTAATAGGGGTATGTAACAAAAAAACAAAAACCTCTGCCCTGACAGTGGATCTGATAAGAGCTTCTTGGATTCAGCATGATTTACCGCGGGCCGCTGCCCGGCAGGGGTGAAAATACTGATCGTCCAAGGTAAGTATTTGCTAACCCTATTCTACCCCCTAACCCTCCCTTAGGGGTGCCTAACCCTAATCCCCCCTCTAAGTGCCTAAACCTAAGTCCCCCGTGCGGGTGCCTAACCCTAACCTACCCCCAGGGGTGCCTAACCCTAACCCCCCCCCTTCCCCTAGCCTAGCCCTAACCTCCCGGGGGGGTAATGTAAAAAAAAATATTTTTACATTTGCTGTTAAAGAGACACAAAACATCCTGGACCATCAGGAGAGATTTGAAAAGATATGATGACTGTCAAACAAAAGAAAAAAATAAACATGAGTGTGCCTACATGAGGAAAATCTTCCAAAAATAGATAGGACTATGGAAAATTCTTTAGTGTTGGTTCTATTTTATAATAATAATACTTGCATGAACATTTTTAGACATGGGACATTTTTAAAATGATATTTTGAATTATTTTTAAATACTTTGCCAAGAAGACTCTACTTAATACTTCATTGTTGTCAATACTGTAGCTCTAAGTTGCAGTGAGAAAATCTCCAATATGTTTTACTATTTTACTATTTTAAGGAACCACTTAACCCCAAAATGTTAATTTTCAGATATGAACCCTGCAGTGGTGGAACTAGAGAGTGGTGGGCCCAGGTGCAAGAATATGCTTTGGGCCCCCCTATGCAGTGCCCCCAGAAGTGCCCCTTATACAGTGCCCTCACCAGTGCCCCATATACAGTAAACCCAGTAGTGGTCCCCCTATGCAGTGCCCCCAGTAGTGGTCCCCCATATTCAGTGCTCCCAGTAGTGCCCCTTATACAGTGCCCCCAGATGTGGTCCCCCCATGCAGTGCCCCCCCCAGTAGTAGTCCCCCCCTATGCATTGTCCCCAGTAGTAGTCTCCTCTATGCAGTGCCCACAGTAGTGGCCCCCCCCTATGTAGTACCCCTTATACAGTGTCCCCAAAAGTGGTCCCCTTTTGCAGTGCCCCCAGTAGTAGTCCCCCCTATGCATTGCTCCCTGTTGTGCCCCTTATACAGTGCCCTCAGAAGTGGTCCCCCCTATGCAGTGCCCCCAGTAGTAGTCCCTCCTATGCAGTGCCCCTTATACAGTGCACCCAGTAGTGGTCCCCCCTATGCAGTGCCCCTTATACAGTGCACCCAGTAGTGGTCCCCCCTATGCAGTGCCCCTTATACAGTGCAGCAAGTAGTGGTCCCCCTTATGCAGTGCCCCCAGTAATGCCCCCCCTACATATATAAGACAAACACACACACACAAAAAAAACAACCACACACTTACCTGAATCCCCGCTCCTGCGCCTGCCACCGTCAGCTCCTCTGTCCTCCCGCTCTGCACAATGTGCACATCATGACATCTCTCCCCTCACCATCTGCGGGAGCCACTGGTGTCAGGTGCCATGGCGCTGTTGGATGCAGGCGGCTATGGGCACCTGCAGCCCCAGTGCAAGGCACCGGCTGCACTGCCGCTGGAACCCTGGGTACACACTAGACGATGCATGTACCCAGCGATGGCAGATGCGACTGGACGATATATATCGGGCAGTCCATACACACCATACATGCCTACTCTCCTGGAAGTTGCAGGAGGCTCACGATTCTTCGGGTAACCCACCACACTCCCGGTAGAGTAGGCATTTCTCCCGCATTCCTGCCCACTTCCTGGAGAGAATTTCTACGGTGATCGGGGGCATCCGAGTAGGGGGCGGAGCTTAATGATGCAATTCCTCAAGAATTGCGTAATTTGGCTCTGCTCCCTATTGAAATATGCACTGATTGCAGCAATTTACAGCGAGGGGGTTGCACCCCTCGTCGCTGCCCGAAGCCCGGGAAGGAAAAATAAAAGTAAGCAAGTATGATACACACTGCACAATCTGGTGTATGACCACCTGATATGTTGTTCCCCTGCCGCATCCAGAACCATTCTGTTGGCCATCACATCTTCAATGTGTACCCAGCTTAAATTCATACCAAGAGCCCAGTGGCGAGATAGTTGTTGTGCCCCCACAACCCACATTCACTACTAACACCCCAGCAGCACCCAGACACACACTCTCCTCCCCCTGCATTCACAGCCAACTCCCCAGGCGCACCCAGACACACACCCTCCTCCCTGCATTCACTGTCAATACCCCGGCACTTCCCAGACACACACCATCTCCCTATGAAGCCACTGCCAACACTCTAGCAGCACCCAGAAACACACTCTCTCCACTCCTAAATTTACTGCCGACATCCCAGCAGCACCCAGACACACATCCTCTCCTCCTGTATTCACTGCCAACACCTTGGGCAGCAACTTAATCCAGCAGATATATCATTCTGATTTGCTTCAAAACGATATAGCATCCAATATATTGCCTAATGTGTACCCAGCCTTAGCACAGAGGCCCTGATTCAGAGCCGGATGTTCTGAAAGAGCGCTCGCTCTGAATCAGGGCCGTCCTTCTTAATTTTTAGAGCGGCCTCCTGGCCGCTCGTATAGCTGTGGGTGACCACCCACAGCTATAGCGAGTGGCCAGGAAGATGGTAGGGTCTCGTTGCCACAAGCCCTGGAGTGCTTTCGGCTCTATCAGAGCCGAGAGCACTCCCACTGACATCACTTGTGATGTCAGTGGGGCCGGCTCCAGACGGTAGGCGTTCCCATGGGAACGCCTCCGTCTGGGCAGCCACGCCCCCGGCACACGAGCGGGTCTTAATCAGGCCCAGAGATCAATCAGAAGTTGATACATTTGACCTGTAAGACTCCATGGGGCCTAAAGCTGGGTACACACCTAAAAGATATCTGCAGATAATAGTTCATACACACTAAACAACCATTACTGCCATCCGGCCGGCAGATCCGCTGGCAGGGATATGTTCCACTCCCCCCTTCCCAGTGGACTATCTGCAGCAAGTGTATGAGCGATCAGCACAGCACGATGTGCAGATATACCTGCAGATATACAGTATTTGCCATCGGCTGTGCTGCACAGCCAACGCGATATTCTGTGAACGACGTATCGTCTGTACTCATATATATTGGCCAGTGTGTACCCAGCATTAGGCATGATACTGATTTGAGACTAAACACTTCTCCGATCGATTCAGGAAAATTACTTTCCTATGGCATTACCTAACACCATTTCTCATGACTAACTACAGTACTCACACTAAACATTTTTTCTTTCCTGACATTCAACATAATGGGGCCTATTCATCATTACTTAAAAATCGATGGAGGTAATTAGGTTTAGAGCTCGCATGGGGTTCTACCTAATTACCGGAGGAATTCATCATTCCTCCTCTCCATAACTATCTATTCCGAAAATTGCTTTTTGCAATGACAGCTTTTCCCTATCTACTGTAACTTACCGCAGCTGTAATCAGTGCTGCGCATGTACCGTTACGTTCACAAAAGTGGAGCATGCGCAGCACAGATTATAGCTGCAGTAATTCTGTGTCTGTCTTCCACCCCCAACCCCCTTCGCTACCCTATCCCACCTACTTGGCCGCCTAGCTGCAGTCGCGAACTCCGACCTCCCGTCTGAAGATTTTATTATTATTTTTTTTTAGCTTTACTGTTTTATTTATTTATTTTTAAACTTAACTGTGTTCTGCTGGGAGAACACAGTTTGTGCCAGAGCAGCTGCCGGAGCCGGAGGAGGGACCAGGGAGTGATGGAGCGAGCCGAGGAGGACCTGGTCACGCTGACAGCAGGTAAGTGTAACCCACTATACGCCACCTGAGAGTGGCGTATAGTGACACCATCAAATTCCGAAAATACATAATTTTCGGAATTTGATGAATAGCCTAATTTCTACATCCCCATACTAATGTACTAATGTATGAGGAGTGTGTAGATTAACACAAACGCACTTAACCAGGAGATATCAGTGATATCTCCTGTGTTAAGTGTGTTAATAAATACTAAAAAAAACGGTAATTAAGGAAAATTTCCTTAAAACCATTTTTATAGTGTTGATGAATAGGCCCCTCTGACACATACAGCATATATGTACAGATAAATTAATCATACTTGACAACTCTCCCAGAATGACCGGGAAACTACTGAAGTATAGGTTCTCCTGCACTCCTGCAGAAAAGATCATCCTCCCAGATTCCTTGTGTTGTTTCAGGGGGAGAGGTGGGGAGATTGCCCAAGTGCTTGATGATATGAAGTACAGTGAATCTCAGAATCGTGGCCACGCACCCCCACTGTACTATGCCGAGAATTGTGGCATTGACAAATGAGGGTGTGGTCACAATGATGCAATTTGTGGTACTACGCACTCTGTACCTCCAACATGGACCTTCCTTTCCGCACCTCTGGGATCTCCCGTCGTCAAGTATACATATATAGTCAGGGCCTGATTCAGAGCCGCTCGTAAGCGGCCGCTCGTTCGCTCCAAGCGATGTTGCCCAACTGCGCATGCGTACGAATCGTTATACGCATGCGCGAACCAGTCAGTGCGGCCGAAATTCATGTGCTCGCAAAATAGCGAATGCCTGATAATTTGAGTGACAGAAAGAGGCGTATGAGGGTGGTAACTGGGGAAGGTGCTTGAAAACGGGAAGTGGAGATCCGATCACAGGTGTGCTTACAGGTCAAAACGGGCGTTTTGTGGGTGTGCATAATTAAAACAGGTTATTTTATAGCCAGAACTGCTCGCAAAATTGTGGTACCAAACACCAACCACAAGAATAGCGAGCAGCTCATACCCTGGTCGATGTACTCGATTAATCTAATAAATAGCGGACATGACGTAGGATGCGAGCGGCCAGGGGGGCGTAGTTTCCCAAAAAACGACCGCAAGTTTTGTTCGCTCGTTCAGACCTAGAGGCGTGAACAGACCGCAAACAGCGAACGGTTAATTTGAATAGCCACCCCTTTTTTTTTGAACGAACGACCGCAAATAGTGACCGGCTCTGAATCAGGCCCATAGTTCTCTAGACAGTTAGCACTGAGAACACTCCCACCACAAAGTCATATACACATAACTCCGTCCCTCAATACCTTCACCTAATCTACAGCCACAGTACCACAGAAATTATATACCTGTTACCCATCGCCCCAACAGTCACTCAGTCAGGCATCATATTTCTAAAGAGGACTCCCCTAACAATCATGCCAGTCTGCTACAGCAGATGTAGAACTACAAGCACCAGATTACCAGGCAAGCTGGAATTTGCAACATGTTGTTGAATAATACTGGTCTATCACTGAGCATATCAGGTAAGGCTAAGCACCAAGAAGAGGAGCCTGCGCCGAGTCCTGATTGGAAGAGCTCAGCAGCATTTTATGGGTTTAAAAGCAGATTGATTGGCTATGTTTTGCCAGAAAGTGTGTGCATGATTTTGTGTATCCAGTACAATAAGTGTTACCTCCCAGGTGTTATTCCTTATTTTCCAAGCTCCATAACTATTGATCCAATCATGTCTGCAGCCTGCAGCAATGTAGTGATCTGCAGCAGAAGGAAGTTGGCTCTTTATCAGACCAAGCTCGGCAAGGTTTGGATGAGGGCACTTTCAAGTGCCAAGAGAAGGATGGGGCCCCTTCCCTTGCTGTAATTAGTGTAATTGGGCCTGATTCAGATCTGCATGCACATGTCATCGCAGCTGCAATTTCTCACGGAACGTAATAGCGAAAATATGCTGATGACCCACTCAGGGTCCAGGGCTTAGAGACACCCACTGAAAGCATCTCCCATCCCCCGCTCATGCACAAAATCAGAAACATTGGACGCAGATCAGACGACTGTCAGCCTTCTGAGTAAGTCTAAGCTGGGGCAGGCATTGCGGGCCTCTAGTCACTCAGAGGGCTCTCCTGCTGCAAGCAAGCATGCAGTGGCTAATTTATGGACACTCAGAAAACAGTGTTTAAACGGTCCAACACGTCTGCGTTTCTCTAGTCACCGTGTTACCTCCCCCAAACGCTGACTGCCTGTCACTCACTTTGAAAGTTAATCGTCTGCGTATGCATAATCGCAAAATAAATGCGGCGCATGCGCAGAGCGGATTACTCGCCTGCACAATGGCGAACAGTCACTCAAACTGTGTAAGCATTGGCATTGCATGCGGATTTGAATCAGGCCCTTATTCAGCAGTGCGCAATCACTGTATAAAGTATTTATGTAGCTGTCTGGCTACTTACTTGCTCTCATGATGTCACCCATCATACATTCTCAGTAGATTCTCATACAGGATATATTTACAGTCCTGATTACACCTCAGAGGAATAAAACTACTGCCTGCTCATGAAATGTTATCCTGTGAGGTGGAGCCATAGTCCATTTACTAACGATAATCCCATGGGCCAAAAGCTGTTAGACCTCCCCTGCTAAACTGGTAGGGGATATGTTCAATATCCCGGCAGATGTGATTTCAGCAGTCAGAATGCTGGCGCCTGAATCCCGACCCCTCTCAAAATCCCGCCAGAATTCTGAAGGTAAATAACGGGGTTAGGGGTTAGGTTTAGGGTGCGGGGAGGGGGAGGTTAGGTTTAGGCACTGAGAAGGGAGGGTTAGGGTAGTGAGAGGGGAAGGGTTAGGATACTGACTGAGAGGGATGCCAGCGTCGGGGATATGGAAAGGCCGGGATCCCGAAGACCGGCATCTCGTAAACCCACTTTGCTTTTTGTCATTTCCATTCTATACTGTACGGGAAATATAACAGAAGCTAATTTAGAAACACATATAACAAACACATGGTGGCAGGAAAAACAATTCCTTTAGTCCTCGAATAATTCGGTAGAGCTCATTTCTCCTTCGCTAAGGACCTGGTAGTGACGTGAGTGAGGGCGGAAGTGCGGTTCTATGCCCATAAAGGACATCTAAAGAAGAAAGTTGTCACCTCGCGGGCTCGCTGCGCTCGCTACAAGGTTATATTCCCCCTCTATGCCCACATGGATTGTAGTGAATGACGTTGGACAGTAGCTGATGACGTCAGGGTCCTCTCCGCAAAGGGAAACTAGACACTACCTGAATGATTCAGCACCCAAAATTAGTAAATGGGGCACAAAATCAATTGCATCCCAATGTGACACAAAACGACTTCATCATTATTTTGGCATTCAAAATGATTTTTTAAATACAAAATAGCCTTTATAACCGTTTTAACTGGTTATAAGTTTTATCAAGCTTATGTCAGAACCAAATCAATTTTGTAGTCGCAATCAGTTGTCAAATAAATATGACACAAATTGTAAAGCATTATTTTGTAACACAAAATATAATGATTTGTCTGCAAAATACCCACAAGTTTAAATCAGTTCCCCATTTGCAGATCAGTGGCAAATAAGCCAATAGAATTCACTAGTTTATGTTATAATTTAGTATAAAGAACAGCTAGAGAGTTCCACAAATTGGATTGTGTGGGAAGGATATTGTAGGTCAAACAATCTGAGACAGTGATCAAAATCTAAATTCAATTGTTGGTTATGAAGGAAGTGAAAGTATCCCCTGGTTCCTGTAATCTAATACTATATTACCCATCTAGTAACTTAGAAATGCATCAATATTCACAGATATCATTGTATTAGCTTTCTTCCTAGAAAAATGCATGAGCCCCCTCCTAGCTCCCCGGAGGCTAACCGCCGGTGGCTGCAGCATCAGTAGACTCTGGGCACAGAGTCTACTGCATATGTGCAGGTCGCTGGGGAAATGGCGCGGCTGCCATTTTCCTGGCGGTTTCCTCACTCCGCATATGCAAAACTCCGGGAAAATGGCTGCGGCGGCCATTTTCCGTTGTTTTGTGCAGGACTGAGAAACCCGACGCGGGACCTCGGAGAGAGGTAAGTGTTGGAAAATAAAATATGGGTGCAGGGTGTGCGGTGCGGGCCCCCCTGGACCCAGGGGCCCTTGTGCACTGCACACCCTACACCCATTATAGATTCGCCCCTGCATGAAAGTAAGAAACCTGGAGTTCACAATAGAGATATTTCACTGATCCGGGGCTGTAAGTATGGGTGTGCAAATGGTGCTGCCGCCCAGAGCACAGGGGGTGTCATTGACACTGCCCCATGGCTCCTGCCTGGGACACATAGGGCCAAATGTAATAGGGTGAGAGTTTAGAAAAGTGAGAGTTTGTGACACTTTTTAAACTTTGCTAATGTAATAGAGTCCAAAAGCAAAGTAACAGAGTGAACTTGCATGTTTTTTTAGATTTAAAAAACACTCACGATTTAAAATCTCATTCAGATGTTTTCCCATTTTGAAGATAAAACTCAACCAATGTGAGAGTTTACTGCTAAACTCTCACATTTACTAAACTCTCACCCTATTACATTTGGCCCTAAGAATGCGCCAGGAAGCTCCAGACATATCTCTTTCTCCTGGTGCTGGCAGCTCCGCCCCCCTGAGCGTGACATCAAGAAGTCACATGTCAGGAGGGTGTCATGCCACATGTCCTGTCACATGTCAGGGCAGAAAACTGTCCTGCTCCGGGCACTACCACAATCACACTTCTGTGATGAATGGGACCCGTAGATTGTGTTAGGATTGTCAGGTCAACAATTTAAATCATGACATAAAGGACCTGAGTCTGAGTTGTATGCAAATTCAAAAACAGCAAACGTTGAATGAAGCGTCCACAGTAGTGAAAAGCTCCGTACATGTCAGATCGTGGACAGACTTAGGGTCTAATTCAGAGATGTACGCTAACCCCATGGTTAGCCAGTGTTTTGGGGTCTGTTGTACAGGACCTGTTCTGCGCATGTGCAGAAGGGGTCCTGCGATCTCGCTCAGTCCCCCCCTAGTCTTAGCATGATTGACATGCTGCGGTGTTTGGGGGACTGAGCGGGGACATGTCTAGACACTATTACCGGAAATGGAGGCATGTCTGCGGACGCTGCACTCAGAACGCAAATGCAGCAAGGAGGTGTCTTTCATACAGACACCTCCTGCTGCATTTACATTTTGTTGGACAGTAATATACAGACACTTCTGTGCAGCTGTGCAATACTGTCCATCTCTGAATCAGGCCCGGAACTGGTATGTAATGCCGGCGGCTGAAATACAGATGTTGGAAGCCCGAACACTCTACATCCCGACTGGGGCTGGTAAGTACTCTAACCCTCCCTTACTGGTGCCTAACCCTAACCTCCCCCAGTGGTGCCTAACCCTAACCTCCCCCCGGTGGTGCCTAACCCTAACCCCCCTACCCGCACCCTGAACCTAACCCTCCCGGGGGGGGTGCCTAAACCTAACCCTCCCTTTCCCTAGTCTAACCCTAACCCTCCCCTGGGGCTGGCTAACCGCCCCCCTGGGGGTGCCTAAACCTAACCCTCCTCCCCCGCGGCTAATTTAACAATCCCTGCTTACCTTCGGCATGGAGGCTGTGGGATTTCGGCATCTGGCTAAAGATAGGAGTCGGGATTTAGACGCCTATCACTAGTCCCGGGTCTGGCTTCCAGCATTGTGATTCCGACGGCCGGAATTCCAGATGCCAGTGTCACAAGTTGCCGCACTGCTAATTCCATGCGAGGCGAACGCCGGACTAGTGTTCGCTGAATTCTCCTCCTTCTTCCTGTTTGGATCTGTGGTTAGCAGCATATTGTTTGCAATTCCAGTTTCTGCTGAGCCTCTGCAATAATTACTGCCTGTATGTGTGCACTATCAGGTGCACATTGATTGATTATCCTGTCTCTGCACAGCCCAGGTGCTCACTGGTCTGTCATTAGGGAGACTTGCTCTGGTTGGGCCCTGTTTCTGTTAAATTCCAGCCAGCCCTTCACTTCATGCTGGTGATAGAGTTTTGTATTCCGGTTTGTGACTGTATCTCCTGTATGCCAATAGAGTTCCAGTGTTCCAGCCTCTCCATTGTTCCAGTCGTGATAAATTACCTCGGTTGGTGTGTTCTATCCAGGCGGCATGATCTGCAGTCCACCTGTTGTGTGCTGCTCGAGTCATCCAGGCAGCACAGCATTCATCTCTGCGCTCAGCCATGTGTGCCATCCTAGCGGTACAGAGTGCACCCCCAGGTGCATGTTAGCCTCCGGGGGCTTGTGTCAACCCGGCGACATTAGCCACACTTTAGCGTCCTCAGAGCGCTATTCTGCACATCCTCGCCAGTGTCAGCCAGGCGACATTGGCCGCACTTCAGCATCCTTTGAAAGTTATTCAGTATACCAATGCCAGTGTCAACGTGGCGACATTGGCCGCACTTTAGCGTCCCAAGGGCGCACTCCAGTATTGTTACACCAGTGTCAACCCGGGGACATCGGCTGCAATCCAGTGTCCTTGCGTGCCTGCACCTCTGTCAACCCAGCAACACGTCTCCTCTTTGTATTCATCCCATCAGAGACTTACAAGCCCTCAAAGCTGCTTCCACAGCCCAAAGGCTGCATCTCACCTCCGGCCCTCAGGCCGCAACTAGTCAAGGCCGACCAGCCCTCAAGACTGCTAGCAGCCCTCAAAGTTGCATCTCACCTTCGGCCCTCAGGCCGCAAATAGCCAAGGCCGACCAGCCCTCAAGGCTGCTTCCACAGCCCAAAGGCTGCATCTCACCTCCAGCCCTCAGGCTGCAACTAGCCAAGGTTGACCAGCCCTCAAAGCTGCTGCACTGCCCAAAGGCCGCCTCATCATCATCACGCCTTTAGGCCCATCCTGCCAAGACATCGTCCAGCTCTCAAAGCTGAAGCATTGCTGCATCCTGCCAAGACTTACCCGCCCTCAAGGCGATAATCAGTTTACACCTTCAGAGTCACCCCTCTGGCATAACAGCCAGTATGTTAACTACATCCCTCAGGCCCTAATGGGTCTATTTACTAAGCCTCGGATGGAGACAAAGTGAACGGAGATAAATTAGAAGCCAATCAGCCCCTAAATGCCATGTCACAGGTGAAAAATGACAGGAGCTGGTTGGCTGGTACTTTATCTCCGTTGACTTTATCTCCATCCAAGGCTTAGTAAATAGACCCAAGTTTTCCCTGAAATGGTCGTTTCTGTGTGGAACTGGATGGAAGTGTGATGGGAGTTTTGTGGGTGTGTAGCCAGACTTCCTTGCTTGTTTTGAGGCATGCTGATGCAGATGAGGCACCTGTTTCAGAAGGATCTATTGCACCCAGCATGCGGTGGTTGCAAGTGTTGATACTAATTATGACAGCTATTCCTGTAGCTGGGAAAACAGTGGGCAGTGCAGCAATATTCATGAAGCCGTACTCATACTCATTATTGTTTATTCTTGCTTCTTGAAAAGGTAAGCTGCCGATCATGAAAGAGGGCCTCCTGAAAATAGGGTGTGACCTCTCAGGGGAGGGGTGTGGCCTCATGGCATGTCCCTTTCCATCACTCTAGCAGGCATGTCCAACACTTTTGGAGATGCTGGACTGCCCCCAAACTCTCCTCACACTGTGAACAGAGGCTGCGTACATGCTTAGTGCGGGGGAGGGGGGGTTTGGTTGGGGGCAGCGAGAACAGGGAGAGGCGCAGTGGCAGAGAAGTTGGGCGCCATGGGCCCGTGTGCATGAGGCTGTGATCAGCGGGATGCCGCCTTAAGGGCAGAGCGCATTTTACCATTTTATAATTGGCCAGCGCATGACGCCCTGCAGAAACAGCCTAGCAGGAACACTACTCGCATAGATGGACTGATGCTCACATAAGCATAAAATAGTAGATCTGGCTGCTCCGGACTTGCAGACGCTTTGTGTCCGACTCAGATTCAGACCCAAAATGTATATACTGCATAGTAGTGCAATAATTGCATGCAATTCAGTTCATACTAATATAATATAGTATGAGTTACAGAGAAATTAAACATAAGGGGAAATCTCTACCTGAAACCACTGCTGTGGGAGGACAACATCCAACACCTCTGCAGTTCCCGGTTAACCTCCAACTGTCTCTCATACAGGCATCCAGACACGCAGTATGGATCTTATATGGACCCAATGTCTGTAGAAGTCAATGAGACTTGTCTGGGCAAGTATGTGTGTATTGTGTTCTCCCATCTCTGCACCATCTCCATCTTTCATATGTGTATTATTTTTACAACCAACTTAATGAGTATAAAAATTGTATTTCTGTCCTGACCTAAATACTTATTACGTTATTTTGACCCAACTGCAGGTTGAGTCTCCCATATCCAAAAATTCCGAAATACGGAATTTTTTGGGATGGCTGAGATAATGAAACCTTTGATTTTTGATGGTTCAATGTACACAAACTTTGTCTAAGGTACAAATTATTAAAAATATTGTATAAAATTACCTTCAGGCTTTGTGAATAAGGTGTATATGAAACATAACTGAATTTTATGTATGTACACAAACTTTGTTTGAGCCACAAAATTATTGAAAATATTGTATAAAATTACCTGCAGGCTGTGTGTATAAGGTGTATATAACACATAAATGCATTGTGTGTGTGTGTATTTGGGTCCCTTTCTCAAGATATTTCATTATGATATGCAAATATTCCAAAATGCGGAATATTCCGTTATCCAAAATACCCCTGGTCCCAAGCATTTTGGATAACGGAGACTCAACCTGTACTTAACAAACTGGACTGCTCTGCAATTATTTTGGCTTAGGTGCCTTGAAAAAAATATGGAGAACCTAAGAGTGCCTCGACTGAGAAATGTTATCAATTATTTTCATAACTGTAAAAATATAAAAATAGATTTTATAGCAAACTGGGATATTGGGCCTCAAACATTTTTTTTTTTTTTTACACCAAAATTTTTTTTGCACAAAATTTGGATTTTAAGCAATTGCAATAATTAAACGTAATCTAAAATTTACTTTGTGACACATCAACCAATTACATGTAGGTTTGTCAACAATCATGTCAACAAATTAGTGACTCACAAACACTTTCACTCTTCACATGTATGCCGGCGTTAATTACTCCGGTATGCATGAAGGAGACCGCAAAGAACAGCTCTCTCGGTAAAAGCTGTCCTTTGCGAATGAGGGACTTCCGAGTCTATGACCCAGAAGTCCCTCTGGCTTCCTCCCATGCATGCGCAGGACGCCTGCTCCGCGGGGGTTGATGGGAGGGATCCGATTGGATCCCTCTCACGTTACTCTCTAAATAGAAACCCATAGGTTTCTATAGGGTAAGGTTTGGTGCATATGAGCAATGCGGACAAACCCCCGAAAACTGCATTTTCAGGGGTTTGACCGCATTTCTCACATTGCTGCATCCAGCCCATAGGTTCTGTATGTAGAAGTTATTTCCAGTAAATCTTGGGCTTAGACAACACACATAATTATGACTTTTTTATTGATGGACTTATTCATATACTAGGTCTCTAAATTGTATTTCCATTTAGGCCAGTGACCACAATCCCAATGCTGTATATGATATATTGGGTGCGTTGTGATCACAGAACTCCTCAATGACTTCTAATATAATGTCCAGCATGCGGTATATAATCACACACGTTTTTACCACCATACTGGTCTTACTACTTAATTCAGTACAAAATATGGTCACCAGGTTTCCATAGCAATAAGAAAATACACACTGGCAACTGGGGTATGGTTGGCACCAGATCATCCAAAGGTCTCCTTGCAATTCTTCTGCCCCAGCTGCAGCCATTACATGCCCCTGATGGGTCTCTTCCCGCAGAAGTGGATGCACTGGGTTGATAGTCTGGCAGCTGCACTTTAATTCGCTGCCAGATGGGCACTCACTCAGTCAACTCATAAAACTACTACAGAGCTCTTCATTCTGCGAGAGAAACATCCAATCGCATATCAAAGTCCCATGTCACATGACTAAGCTTAGCCCCGCATCAGAATAGCTGGCCTGTTCAGTTTACATAGTGTCCTTCTTGCGGTCTGGCCACACCAGTCACCTGACAGACGAGTCTTGCTCTCTCTCAGAACCTACCTTTAACAATTCTGGCCCGGGATCCAAACTCTTGTAAAATCTTGTTGAGACCTAATTTAGCCTGTACCAAAGCTCATAAGCCCTGTATTTTTATAGGACTTGTCCAACTATATTAATACTCTGTAGGGAAATGGCCACAAAGTCTATAGATTGTAAGCTTGCTAGCTTGGCCCTCTTACCTCTTTGTCTGTTACTACCCAGTCTTATTGTAATACTATTTTGCTCCCAATTATAATGCGCAATGGAGTATGTTGGCGCTAAACAAATAACTTACGGTAATAAATAAATGGATAAACGGGGTTTCCAGATCAGAGGCAGGATGCATCAACACAATTGCAGTCACACCTCTGAAAATGGCATTTTGGGCGGTTTGGCCACATGTCCCATATGCACAAAGTTTCGGTAAGCAAAGCTTTCTGGGACTTGGACCGATAGGCAATGCCATCTATAGATGGCATTGCCTAACAGAAGACTATGGGCTTCTATTCAGAGACTTCCCGAGAGGGATCCAATAGGAATTATCCCAGGGTCCCCCGCAGAGTCATAAACCCGGAAGTCCCAACATCGCAAAAGACAGCGGTTATCGGGAGAGCTGTCCTTTGCGTAATCTACATTATTAATAAACACCACTATGCATGTGATCAGTACAGAATGCATTGCAGTCAAAATACGATGCGTTTTGCGTCCTGCTCCAGGTGTTTTTTGAATATGGAGCACCAGATCTTAAATAGACTAAATTACATTTAAAATGACTCTCCCTCCACATACAGCACCTTGCATTCCTATCAAAATTGTAAGCAGTGCTCCTCGCAGTGACTATAGTAGAAACACCAAATAACAAATGTAGATTTGAATGGCATTATCACTAAACATCAACATTTATTTATTTTTTCCTTTTTGGATACAAGCTTTCTGCATAAAAGAATCTAGAACTACGTGTTTCATGTTTTTGGAAAATAGTTTTGAGGTTGGGTATTGGGAGGGCCACATACTAGATTTTTACATTTTGAGGTCATTCCTACAACTCCCATGACGGCTTTAGACAAGGCTGAGCATCCACTATTACTGGGAAGTAGCAAGAATGGAGAACAAATATCAATGTAATATTTTATTTTTATTGATCTGAGGGTAACAAAGAAAGACTTGTGAAAAACCTCAAGAATTCCATTCCACGGTAACATGGTCTAAAACAAAAGTGCACAATTCTTTTCATTAATGTATTTTTATTTATTAAAGTCGTCGGTGTTTAATGTTCTAGCACCTGCAGTGTTACTGCGCTATTGTCAATGGTAGTTTGCTCATTTGTATTGTCAATGCAAGATTAGGTTTTTGCACAATGACAAAGTTGAAATGAATTGTTCTGGGGATGGTAAAATATAAAAGGCAGCCACATATAGTTTAAGAAACTATCAATGAGTGGACCCCCCCCCCCCCCCCCAAAAAAAAAAAAAAAAAAACACAAAAAAAAACTTAAGGGGGAGATAAATCAAACCTTGGAGAGAGATAAAGTACCAACCAATCAGCTTCTGTCACTTTACAGGCTGTTTGAAAATTGAAAGTTAGGAGCTGATTAGTTGGTATTTTATCACCGTCCAAGCTTTGATACATCTCCCCCTTAAGCTGGTTACACATTAGCCAATGTGTAGACAATATGTCATCTGATCCGGTCGACCTATTAGCCAGTGTACGCACTACTACTGACCAAGCGCCTTGGTCGTCAGTCGCATCGTCAGATCATCCCTACATGTAGCTCAATCTGACAATCCGATTGATGACCCCATGCAGCGGGATGCGGCTGGTGCCGACGTATCGGGTACCGGATCATGTAATTTGTACCGGCCGCCCGATAAGTCGTCCCGTCAGGGGTACGGTCGTCCGTCGCGTCACTGGGTACCCACATCGTTAAGTTTGTACCCAGCTTAAGTTTTCAACTTTCCCAATTGCTACGGGAGGAACTGTTTTGTGGACTGAATTAATATTCATGGTGTTGGAGTCTTACCTTATATTATGGGTCGCAGGCCAAAAAACAAATAAAATCCCTGTCATGTCATACGTAACCTCACCCATCTGTACATGATTAGTTTTGTTACGGAGCAGCAGTGGTGGTGGTGGGGGGGGGGGGATGTGGTTAAACATCAGAGTCTTGTATCTTCTGTAACCTTTCAAGTGTGATCAAGACAAGAGACATGAGAATGACCACAAGCTGAGTATATGCTCTCAGAAATGTGTAAAGGCATCAAGAAATATTTCTCTTCTTCCACACTAACATGCTAGTTACAGCAGTTCCTAACCTCTCATTCTCAAAATAAACCCAAAAATAATCATACTAAAAATGGTTTGTTTTTTTTTAAAAAATGCAGAGAAATGTTATTACATAGATAAAGTGTACTAAGAGCCAGACGACATGTAAATATCAGATTATCCTGGAAATGAATAGAACCTGTATTTTACATCTCAATGGATGAGCATTTTTGATAAATATATCACTAACTGTGCCCATCACATACACATAACATGCAAATGCCTATAACTATCATTCATCTATGACACACTTAGGGAGGGGAATTTATCAAACTATATAAAGCGGTGCTCACTGTAACCAGTCATATTCTAGCTACTGTATTATTTGTAAGAATGTACTAGATAAACAATAGCTTGAACATGTTAGGTTGCCAAGGACAACACCTCCACTTGTGCTCTTTAGGTTTGATAAATATTATTTTGGCCGGAGAAATACAATGTAACCCTTGAGATGCTGTGAAAAAGTTACGGTACATTATTTTTTCCCGTCAGAGTATTTCCCCACCAGCCATGTGAATGACCCATTTCATGACATGGGTATCAATGTTCCTTTTTAAAGAAAATTATCTTTTCCGCTCCTTCCAGCCCAGCGAAGGCAGGTACTGTAGATCACATTGCACCTACTCTAACAGACCGTGACCCTAGACTGACAATAGAAACCTAAAGGCAGCGCACTACAGGAAAAAGAACTGCAGTGTCAAACCAACTTATGACATGGCGTGACAATAACAGATTGATAACTCAGCTTATGGAGAACAAATTTGTACTTTAGGTTTAGAGATTATTATTTTTAAAATAATCTGGCATAATTTTTGTTCCTATCTAACTTAGATCAGCAAATGTAATAAAAAGTGTGTTGAAACCAGTTTCATTCTTTCTTATACCACAGTGAAATAGGTAAGGACAGGGGTACGGTGTCCAAAATCCTCCAGTTTTAAATCTTTATTAACTTGCAGTCACCTAGGTAACAAGCATTTATACAGATTTGTGATTTGAAACACAGTTAGATGATGGAGACCAGTGTATCTGAAAACAACTGACCCATGATAATGGCACAAGAAAGTCCAAAAATGTTTTGGCTTTAAAAATAAACAAAAAATAACACAAGCAGTGAAAGAAACGTGATTTCTCTACATTCTGCATGAGCAATGCATACTTCATCGGGCATCAATTTATATGTGAAACTTGCATTTTTCCTGCAGATCTGCTCCAAATATTACACACATTTGACATTAAACAGCTCTTTTAGAATGCATGCAGCAGGGGGGGGGGGGGTTGGGGGGTGTACAGGACCCTTACACAGCAGGTAAGCAGCAGCCCATCGTGCCCCCATCTCATTTGGTGTTTGCCAGACAATGGGGAGGGCTGCAATGCTTGCCTTCAGTGCAGGGTGCGTAGGAATCGAGGTGGAGGCGATTGCCGGTGTCCTCTTTCTGGCAGGGATGGCTCAGAGCAGTGAGCGGCACAGTGACACACCCGATAAGTCTAGCTGTGCTGCCGTTTTTGATGTTTAACGGGTGGCAGTGAAAATTTGCCGAGCAGACCACCCGAGGAATATAGCGATTTATATTTTCCTCCCCCTTTTTCATATTTAAGTATTTCTAGATGATTAGGATTCCAAGTGAGTGATCACAAAAAAAAAAACACACATCCCTAGAATTAGTGAACGTGTAAGACAATTGTGTTTAATAAACTATAGAACACACACGTCTAGAAAGTGCACAAGAAATTATTGCCTCTGGAGAACCCTGTAACTCTGCTGCTTATAACTAAATACTTGGTTGTAAAAATGCTGACAAAATGTTGGAAGTGACATGTTAGCACACACAAGCGTCATGGTGATAAACAGGCGGACTAACAAGCTATCACCTGCTCCCCCAGCCGCTGCTACCAATACAGCTGGTTATTAAGCAGATAAGTAGACTGAACAGAAGCCACCAGCTTGTGCGCATACACTGCAGGGAGATCATGCAGCACATCCATTCAGACAAGGAGAGAGGGCTGTGTATCCTGCTACATGCCCGCCTTCCTTCTGCCATGGGCTGGAGCTGTCAAGGTAAGTACGAGGGAGGTTCAATAAGTAAGGTAACAAGACTTCAGATGTGTAGTGCTCTCTATTTCATTCCAATATTGATTTCCTCACCAATGCCGGGATGTACTAAAGGAAAAATGCGGTAAAAACGCAGTTATGTTAGTACATATGCGATTAGCAAGGTTGCAGTGACTAGCGGAATGTACACCGCAACCTTAGTACATCGCGGCCCAAAAGAGATACTGTGAATGCTGTCCGCTATTGTGGCACATTGAGCTGGTTACTGAGGGCAATTCGTCAACAACATGGGTGAACAGGCATTGTACTGCTGCACGGTAACGCCAGGCAACACTAAAACCAACCGTATGGGAGAGTTGCCACGGCGCAACCATTGGGAGGTGCACCCTACAGCCCTATCTGGCACAGAGTGATTTCCAGTTCTTTGGACCACTGAAGAAGTTTCTGGTGGAAGGCGATTCGCAACCGGCAGTGAAGTACAGCAAGTCGCCATCTCCTGGCTTCAGGCACTTGCCACCAGTTTCCTCTATGCCGGGATAGATGCCTTGGTGTACCGTTGGAACAAATGTTTAGACAAGTACAGGGACTATGTGGAAAAATAATCTGTACCAAGGCCACACTACTGATTATACGTACATGAACGAGTAGAATACATTTACGCAATGAGGTCTTGATACTTTATTTATTGAACCACTCTCGTTGTTTTAGATTGTTAGAGAGTGAGGGACATGCAAGGGTGTCAATGAGTGGCTGGCATGTGCAGTGTGCCTCTAAGTCATGGCCTTACGTGGATGTCTGGATGGCATAAGGGAGACTTTTGTGCATGTGGTATAGGAGTGTGTGTGGTGCTCGGAGGGCACCTGGGTGCATTTTATGTCAGCTTGTGGCATTTTGGAATAAGTGGGAGGTCTGTAAAGAGGTAGAAGTTTGAAACAAATGACAGGTATGTGGGCATTTTGGAATGTTTAATATGCGCCCCATCCAAAGCTTGAAGGCCACACATGCAACCCTTGAACTATATTAAGTTGCCCTTAGAATTTATTTTTTTAAAGAGAAATTCAAAAAAGGCAGAGGTTTGAGGGATGGTGTTCTCAGAGTAAATTGTATACAAGTTTGAGAACTAAAATAAGCAACTACTAATACTATAAAAGCTGAAGACATGAGAAATGACCAGGCCACACTGTAATTTGTTAAACAGTGACCACACGTCACCAAACTGAATAATGAGAAATCATGTTGTCTGCTCAAAATCAAGGGAGGAATGTATAAACGTTTTATATAAAACAAACAGTTCTAGAAAAAGTATTAAAAACTCTATACCCTGCATTGTGCTACAGAGGCGGTAGAGCTACTGAACAGCCAAAAATGTCATTTAAAATGAAAAGAATTGCAGATTTGTATACCTGCCATATAAATATAAATCTCTATTCTGAAACTTACAATATAGAAAAACTAATAGGTTGGTTACATAACATACAAAATAAATATTATTCAAGCAATCAATATCTGCATAAAGGGGAGCATTTTGTGATTTGGAAAAGATTGCATTATCATTAAACACAGCCATTTTGGAAACAGGTCAGTCTGTGGGAGGAATTGTGTTTTCTTACAATTGTGCTTCATTAATCTAGCAATAAAAGCTTTTCCTGCAACTTCATTACAACCAGTCATACACAGTGGAGACAGCCATTAGAATGTAGCTTATGAATTCTTGTAAAACCAGTTAAATCCCTTAGGCACTTCATGGCTGCTGATCACAAGGCGTTGATCCTGAGAAAATAGGCCGCATTCTCAGGGGCAACAAAATGGCTGCCTCCATTGAGTTTAGTCACCAGGTGGTCTTTGAAGTCCCAAATTACATTTAAAAAATATAACAAACACCAAAACTGAACAGGTTAATCACAACGTGGTGGAACACTATATGCAGATGTTAAGAGGAAAATAAATAACACTCCTTTAGGTCCTAGGCTCGTTATTTTGTGTGACCAGGCAACGACTTCATATCTTGGCTGACATAAACCTGGGAGTCAAACAGACAGATAACTGAACGCACATAAACCTTAAAAAACACTGAAAAAGAACTCGTGCAATGTTTCACTAAGGAACAAAGACCGGGAACAGAACACAATTTAAAGTCACATTGGATGCTTTCGTCTCCTGTGGTAAAATATGTATTTATTACAAAAAAAATTAAAAAGAAAAAAAAAAAAAAAAAAGAAAGGCACAAGAATTGAATAATTGCTCAAGTAAAAGTTTTGTAAACCGTGGATTTTGGTAAATCCAGAAAATGTAAAAAGAAAAAAAAAAAAAGGCAACTGATGACATTTCACGCGTCAATTAGTCCACTTCAAAGTATGCGCTGTGATATACTTCAGGAAACGATAAGGCAAACTGCATGCTCAATACTCCTGAAGACAGGTACAATGGTAGTGTGTAAGCATAGATAATATAATTTAAATATAAATGTGCTATGCTGGATCTATGAGGATAATGGTTCCATTTTTATCTTCATCACAGTATACTAAAAAATAGGTGTAGGACCATTCGTGTACCAATGCCAATTATTGGCAACAGGTTGTTAAGGGGGGCTTAAGACTATAACCCCAGTTCTAAACCTCGAAAAATGAGGAGAACAAGTCCAGAGTCTCCGACAAGAACGCTAGGCCGCGTCGTATTGTTGTAGCGCCTCCTCCAACTTTAGTGTCACTTTTTTGAAGAATGTGATCTGTTGCTGTAAGTAATGCTGCATTTGCGACTTAAAGTCCCGCACGCGGATTTTGTGAAAATGCTGGATTTCTGCCAGGGTGGCGTAGGAGACAACGTTACAGCGCTCCTGGATGTCACTTGCTTTCTGCAGCTCCATCTTGCCTTCTTCCACATGCTTCTTACTCTCGCGGACTTTGGCTAGTGCACCTGCAGTAGAGGAGAGGGAAGGATTACAGGTCAGATTCTATTCAGTTTAAAGAATAGAGCCACTAACAGTATTCACAAATATATACAGGAACATTCCATTCCAGGAGCTTATCAGAAAGGAAAATAGAGAAGACTAGGCCATTAGGGGGAAGGGGTTTTTCTTGCATAAGCAGAGGAGACTTCCTGTCAGTAATGCAATTGAACACTGCAGTCAAATTATTTTACACACGCAATTGTCACTCAATATTACATCAGCAACTAATGCTGAGATCATAATCCTTTAGGTCTGTAACTTCCCCTTGAAAGATTTAGACGCCATGGGTCAAGAAAGCCTGAAAGGGGGGTGTTTCCATAGATTTTTATCATCCAGGACAAGACAATAATTTGGCGCCCCCACAACACCATAACAATAGACTTTCCATCCAACAGCCTCCCACCTCGCTCCCAGTGTCCCTCCTTCAGCAGCCTCTCACCTCGCTCCCAGTGTCCCTCCTTCAGCAGCCTCTTACCTCGCTCCCAGTGTCCCTCCTTCAGCAGCCTCTTACCTCGCTCCCAGTGTCCCTACTCTAGAAGTCTCTCACTTTGCTCCCCATGTCCCTCCTCAGCAGCCTCTCACCTCGCTCCCCATGTCCCTCCTCAGCAGCCTCTCACCTTGCTCCCCATGTCCCTCCTCAGCAGCCTCTCACCTCGCTCCCCATGTCCCTCCTCAGCAGCCTCTCACCTCGCTCCCAGTGTCCCTCCTCAGCAGCCTCTCACCTCGCTCCCAGTGTCCCTCCTCAGCAGCCTCTCGCCATGTCCCTCCTCCAGAATCCTCTGACCTGCATTAGCAGGTGCGGATTTGGAGCCAGTCGCGAGCCAATTGGAGCGGCTGGTCCGCGAGCTCAGATTTGCTTGCTACCGGCGTCAGAGGCCAGATTCGCATAACGGCAGCGCTGTCTCTGTCAAGGGATACAGCTGCCTGCTGGCGCGGCACCAAGTCCACACCTACTGCCACACAAGCGCCCCACAGCGGACCAGCTCATCGGCGTTCCCTCAAATCCGTTTACACACACAGTGTTCTTTCTAGCACCCTGCACCTGTCACGACCTGTGCAGTTCCTCTTTCCTTCCTCCCTTGCTCTCTGCTCTGACACTTCTATACACTCTGGTCTGTATCTCAGCAGTTTGTTGCATCAGCTGAGTGTGCTAGAAGCACCAGGGCAGAGAGGGACACCCCAGGCAGGAAAGAGGAACTGCACGGGCTGTGACAGGTGCAGGGTGCTAGAATGACTATAAAGAAAGGAAGAAAAAACTGCACTGCAATGGTGAGAAATGATATATATATATATATATATATAGTGATGGTGCTTGATAGACCAATTAAATACAAGCTTCTTCTGACTATACTGTATATAACAGAAAAAAAAAACATTTATTTCAAAATGCATACAAATTAAGTTTATAATGTCAATAATACATTCCCAATACTGCTGCCAATAATGGATAATAAGTTAGTCAAAATTCACAAATGCACAGACCTATATAAATACAATTTTTTTGGTTCCAAAGTCGGATGGCTCCGTTCTGCCCATTTTGAAAACAGGTCTGTGCATTTATGAATGTTGAATTTCCCTGATGGATCGCAGACCGATGTCTGCGTTTTTGGATCGCCGTCGGGGGAATCACGGCGCCGATTTATTCCCTGCTCAGGTTGACATATCCTTTGTAACACCATGAGGCAACAAGCTGACAACTAGATAGAATAGAGGCAAGGGTTGGGGGAACTCTCTGTGGGGGGGATGCACCAAAGCCAGAAATGCTGTATTCGGGGGTTTGACTGCATTTCTCATTTGCACCAAGCTCTGGAATGTATGGATGCGGTGGGCAACGCCATCTTTAGATGGCCCTGCCCAATAGAAGCATATGGGCTTCTTTTTGCAATGCCCTCCCTGGGATGGAATCAATCCAATCCCTCCCAGCACCGCCTGCCACAGGGACTTCTGGGTCGAAGAACCGGAAGTCCCTCACTCGCCAACGACAGCTCTTATCGGTATAGCTGTCCTTTGCGTTTGCTTCATGCATAGCAGCATAATTAACACCGGCATGCATGCAATGAGTGACAGGATGCCATGCGTCATGCATCCCGCCCTGTATCTTGATAGGTAAGTGGAAGGGAGTCAATGGAAGAGTTATCCGATCAGTACTCAATGAGCCTCCATCCAACAGAGTCGCTGAAAGGGACTAGGAAACAAAGGACAGAGCACTGGAAGCAAGGCTAGTTCTTTTAGATGAACATGAGGAAGGAGGGCCCTGCCTGTGACAGCTTATATGCTGTTACGTCCCAGAAAGCTTAGATTCCAAAGTTTGTTACTGCTGGTTTAGTTTTTTTCCTTTTAATGCTGAGATAAACCATGGAACTGTACACATACTTATAAACTACTACTTAAATGAGAGTGGAACTATTTTCCCCCTCTGTCCTACAAACGATGTAGAGTGCATTCCCCGGGGAATTGTGACTACAACAGACTGATGTTAGCTCTGTATCTAAACATTGTCCAGTCATGTTAGGATCCTGGCACATCTAACATCTAGTGAATCCTTAGAATACCGAGCACAGTGGGGTCTTTGAAAGTTGCATCCATGTTTGGTCAGCTGGTATATGTAATGGAATAGAACGCCAAGAATACAACCTAAAGCCCTAGGCAGGGGTATTTAACATGTGGCCCCTCCAGCTGCTGTGGAACTACACATCCCGGCCAGCCTTGCCACAGTTTTAGCATGCCCTGATAGCAAAAGTGTGACAGAGCATGCTGAGAGCTGTAGGTCAGCAGCTGGGGGTCTGCATGTTAAATACCATCGCCCTTGGCAACAGAAAATCCATAATAACATATGGCTTATGTTATACCAGGGATAGGCAACCAGTGGCACTAATCCAGCTGCTGTGGAACTACACATCTCACAATGACCTGACGACACCTGTTACACAAATGACAGCTACATTGTGTGTACGGTGAGGGTGCATTACAGTCGTGCACAAGTTAGATTTCTTCTAAGAACCTGAGGCAGACAGCACAAATTTCCATCTTGCTTAACCTGAAATAACTTTTATAGCAATTAGGGTCAAAGTGCATTACGACTCATTACTAACCTAATAAAATGAAAGTACAAAAGGGGAGGGAAACCAGACTACAATAAAAAGATAGGACTGGTGTGTAATTGATACATGGCATAGATGCACTTAATAAATGGATATCACATCTAACAGCAGCATTATAGCGCAGAGCATACAGTCTCGCTGAAGAGACAGGAATGCCCAGCAATGCTTAGTTCTTGTCACAACTCATTAACTGTTTTTTTTAATGCAAGTAAAGTCCAACATAAGGAAAGGCTGTACCCATTGGCTAGTCCTAGTTGGTCAGAAGGCTTTGCTATGATCTCCTCTAAATGTGGCAGAGGATGATTAAGACCCTCTGGAACCCTAGACAAGATACTCCTACTACTCTGTTTGTCAAAACGACCCACATAAAAAGGGGGCTTTAAAATGTGAATATATATTATGTACAATCATGCACCCAAAGCAGAGCCTCCAATGTGGTCACAATACAAAATATTCTGATCTGCAATACGCTGCCAGGGTACGGTCACAATTCAGCCCCATCGCGGGCAGCAGTTACTTACCTTGCAACTCTCCCTCTAAAATGGAATCTATGGGCCCCATTTCCAAACGAAATGGGGCCCATAGCGCTCGCTAAAGGGGTTATACCATCTTGCTGTATTTAGTAAACAGCGGTAATCTTAGATTACCGCTGTTTGTACAGCATCGCTCTCACCATCTAAAAGATGGCGAGAGCGATGCGGGCCCCATTGCCGGCAATGGAGACCCGGCGGCGCCTTTCCGGTTTCAACGAAGCCTTCCAAGCACTGCCGGGTCTCCCTGTCATGTACATGCGCAGACGGACCGTCGCGCATGCGCATGACACTGGATCCCGTCGCTGGCAGCGTTAGGCTGCCAGCAACACAGCGAAGGACCTCGCTGAGCTCATCGACTTCGCGGGACCTCGCCGGAGGGGTAAGTATTACTAAATACCAGTGGAATTTTCGTTTGTATCACAGTGATACTAAACAAAAATTCCCCCTGGTATTTCCCTTTGTTTGTAAATGGGGCCCATGATCACTGTATCAGTGCAGGTTATCTGTACATGCAGACTTTGGGCCCCATTTACAAACGAAGGGAAATACCAGGGGGAATTTTTGTTTAGTATCACTGTGATGCAAACGAAAATTCCACTGGTATTTAGTAATACTTACCCCTCCGGCGAGGTCCCGCGAAGTCCAGCGGAATCCTCGTCCTCGACGAGGTCCTCTGCTGGGCTGCTGGCAGCCTAACGCTGCCAGCGACGGGGCTCCAGGGTCATGCGCATGTACATGACAGGGAGACCCGGCAGCGCCTGAGAGGCTTCGTTGAAGCCGGAAAGGCACCGCCGGGTCTCCATTGCCGGCAATGGGGCCCGCATCGCTCTCGCCATTTTTTAGATGGCGAGAGCGATGCTGTGCAAACAGCGGTAATCTAAGATTACCGCTGTTTACTAAATACAGCAAGAAGGTATAACCCCTTTAGCGAGCGCTAAAGGGGTTATATTTCGTTTGTAAATGGGGCCCATGATCACTGTATCAGTGCGGGTTATCTGTACATGCTGACTTTGTCTTCTGAAGGAAACATAGGTACTTCCATGTTTGAAAGATGCTTAAATCACAATAGATTTAGAAGTTTGAAGGTGGGCATCCCTATTACCCCCTAAATAAAACTGTACCCTACAGACCAGTGATCGCAGTTACGGGTATCTCTGAAGCCTTACACAGCTAGGACACATGAGACTGATGCTCTGTCAGAGAGGAAAATATTAGCACTGAGCTATAAAAGTCTGCAATATGTCTGTTGCTCTGGATTAGTGCCGCTACATTGCTAAGGACGTTAGCCATTAACCCTATAACAGCTACTGACCTAACATATATAGATTCACTGCTGCTGACATCACAACATGTATTTTTAATGTTCCTATAAAGGCAATGCACAATACCTCCTGAATGCCCACTGTCAATCTGCTTTCTAATGTGCCTTAACAGCAACAGTGGGTGCCACCAATTATTAGGAAACCAATGTTATTGGACTTCTATTACCAAGATCACACGTACCCATTGTACAGTATATACTGTGCAGACAAATGCTATACAATGCGAAAATATAATGTAAGGCAGAAAGTAGTACATCTATCAGCTAGCATTAACACTGGTCGGCCAGATGGAGCCTGGCTCCATTTGAACGCGGGTCTACAAAATGATTTGGCTGACAACGATGAGCGTTAATTGCCAGATATAGAATTCGCAGGAGAAGAAATGCTGCAAGTAGCCACGTTTATGACCAAAAAGCTTTATTCAGCATACGTCGTTCTTCATCTTAACACTGTATATGGAGCCAGTCCCAGTGACACAGGTTCACATCATCAGCAACCCATTGCTATATTTCCCATTGGCTAGGTTCTTTCCCTGCATTAATCTGATTATAGCACCAAGTTCCAATCAGTGGGGGAGATTTACCAAATCTGAGAGAGAGATGAGGTACCAACCAATCAGCTTCTGTTTTTATAGCAATTGGCAGTTAGAAGCTGAATGGTTGGCACTTTATCTCTCGCCAATATTTGATAAATCTCCCCCTGTGTCTCTTTAATTTGTCTCCAGCTGTTGGTAAGTATTTTCTCATTCTAAGCAGCTTGTTAGTAGCGAGGCAGCATTTAATGGTGGGCTCGGTGACCTCTACAGTTTGTGGTAATGGGGATGCTGGCATGTAGGGGCAGCTTAGGGTCGGAGCGTTCACGGCATTGTGGGCTATGCCGAGCTGTGCAGTCATAGAAGAGAGTCCGTTTTCAGAAGGTACCATTGCAGGCTTGCACCAAGGAAAAGGCTGGTGAAAGTGTGCACTGATAATCATGGCGGCTATAAAACCAAGTGCACGATGGGCGTGGCTGTATTTAGTTCCATGCATGCAATGCAGAAGCAATTACGGCCGATGTGTGCAACTCTACACTGGCCCCTGTGTTTGGACAGGATATACTTCCGCCCTCTTTCTTATTAGTTCATCGCTGTTTTGATGGGTTTGTATTTCTGCTCACTAGGCCATCTCTTTCTGTAACCAATAGCAACTTTGTAGCAATCCACATTCATTCCATCATCATTTTTTTTTTTTTTTTATTAGTAGTCAGTTTGGTCTTTTCCCTACTGTGACAGGCGACAAAGGTGTTCTCAGATATGCTGCCATTAATTATAGTGGAATAAAAGCATGTTTGACTATTTTTTTGCCCACAACCAAGGACAAATGAAATATAAACCTCAAATATGCCCAAACCAACCATTTGGTTCAACCCCTTTTTTGGGAAAGTTCACACCACTTTTGACTGAAAAAAATAAAAAAAAAATCAGGCCCGTTGGCAGTTATGTAGACAGACTTATATACACACACACACATTCAAATGGGATCTTTAGTATAATTTCCCTACATTGGTTATAAGGCACAATGATCCCTATGGCTACATGCATTTTCTGAAAAGTATCTGTGTGGTTTCATCAACAAATAGATCTTACTAACTGCTTTGGGGCTGATTTACATTTGGATGTAAGTAAATGTTATGACACGCCCCTCAGATGTAGCAGTACACGCCCCTCAGATGTAGCAGTACACGCCCCTCAGATGTAGCAGTACACGCCCCTCAGATGTAGCAGTACACGCCCACTTTACCTCCATGCTCATTAGGTGGTGTTTTCACAATCTCCATGAAATGCTTTTTCAAAAGTGGGCAAGTATGGACTATATACTATATTGTTTTATAAGCCAGTTAAAAACATAACTGGTTTATAAAAGAAGTACCCTTTGGAGTATCTCTCTATAAAGGATTTATTCCAACGAAGCAATGCAATAAGGAAGTAAAGGGTTTATAGAGTCAGACAGATTTCCTGGTACATGTGGAAAATAAAAAGAATGACAAGTTTGCGGTGAGGTGTAGCATTTCTGTAGTCTATTTTAGAATTTATCACTATATGAAATATTGCATGGGATAGGCGAGAAGGTCCATGAAATATTTCCAAGCATCATGCATCACGTTACCATGTTACACTAATAGTCCAAGCACCTAGTACCTGCAATAGGACTGTGGTTCAGACAAATCTGAATAAAAAATGATTAAAAAAAAAAACACGACAACTAGAATGTACAGTATATAACAAATAAATATACACCTTGAGTATACTATATTGCAAAAATCTGTTTATTGTTTGTCCAGTTATGCATTCAGACACCCCTGCACCGATTGGGATGAAAGCAACATGAGGTGGTCCAGTTGGATACCGGCCAGGTTTTAGGGGTGTTAAGGTCAAGGTCGGACCTCCCGTTGGTGTACGCTGGCAGAACCGGGAGCCTGTTCTGGGCCTTCCACTGGATGGATATGGATGAAAACTTCACAGAGGGGTGGCAATTGGTCTGGGATGCCTAATGGAGTGGTTGGGGTCCCGGTCGGACCTCACGGCTGAGTGCGTCAGGCAGAACTTTGACTCGTGGTGCCTGGTCTGGGCCTTCAACTGGATGTATCTGGACGACATCACATAATAAAACTTAACTTGAAGATTTAAACCCGGGCAACATCGTTAACTTCAGTTAGTCTTCCAATAAATATGTATATGGAATGGAGGCCATAAAATCTTAGTGACCAAATAAAGTCTAAAACAGTCTCTAATTATAACCAGAGTACCATACTCGGATGATGAAGGTTGTAGTTATACATAACTGTCATGCTGGGTACACACCTAAAGATTTTCTGTCCAACCAGCCAACTAGTTGATTGGTTGATCAGCAATTGCTCCTAAATGCCAGAAAACTGATGAAAATGGTCGTTAGACAAGTTTGTTAAATGTTTGATCTAAACAATTTCTCAAACTCTGTTCTCAGGACCCAACCAGGTCAAGTTTTCCAGGTCACCCAGCAGGTGCACAGGTGTATTCATTGCTCACTGACATTTTAATGATTCTGTGAGGAGACCCGGAAACATGCAATGTTTGGGGTCCTGAGGTTGGAGAACCTGTGTGTGTTTAAGCGCACATCCACTTGACGATTTCTATGAGCAATTGAACAATATCGTTAACGTTCAATCGCTCAGGAATCGTGCTCATCAATGTAGGAAACGACCAGCAATGGGCGCTCCCCGCTGGTCGTTTCTGACATCAATCAGCCAAACATGCTGATCAACCTGACGATAACGTGGAGCATGTTAGGGGATGATTGTTCAGTGTAGGCACAGCACAGACTGTGAAACTACTGCACGATTACAATATCGTAATCGTGCAGTCGTTTCAAAGTCTGCTAGTGGATGTGCCCCATTAGACTACATCAAGACATTCACTGTAACCTTGCAGGTAATATCCTGAGCAGTGAATAGATCCACTCTGCTTCTCAAGGGGATAACTTTGATATATACCCTTAACACCCCTTTTCTTTTTCTTCTCTTTGCTGAGGCGTGTGTGTTTAATGTTTATTTAATGTATATTAAAGTTAATTATTTTCCAAGTAGGATTGTGAAATTTATGTTTAATATACTTCGGCATTACATTTAAACACATTTAGTGCAATTGCTTTAATTGAGGTATAGCAATCTCTTACTTATGTCCAAATCAGTCCAATTAAGAGATTTGTGTATATTTTTACAGTTATCTTAATTATGTGGGGGATATAGTTATTCCCATTCCATACACCTACTGTACATCCTCTGATGAACTGACCTGAGGGTAAAGAAATGCGTTCGTACTTACCTTCTCCAGTATGCACCATTTGTTACTCAGATGTCCGAAAGCCCGGCAACGTTCTCGCAGTTGATCCGATGCTGCGTCTCTGGACGCAGCAGCGATCAGAGAAGACGGCAGTCGGCGTCTTTTTACACAAGACTCCTCCTGCGGCTATTGCGTATTTTAGCACAAAGACACAGCGGCGATGCCTTTACTGTTCATCTCTGCATCAGCCCCATAGCTAACAAATCCCAGGTATTAGAAAAACAACACACAGTCAGAGCAACCCCCATCGAATCCTGTACAGTCCTTGTCCTTCACACACCAACACCCAGTCCCAATCTGCTGCCACTGCCTTGGGAAGATTTCTAGGATCACGCTCTCTCTAGCTCACTGAAAGCCGCGATCAATCATTCACACTCTTATCTCTCGTCTAGATAACTCTATTATACTCCTCACTGGCCGACCTCCTCCAGTCCATCCTCAACACAGTAAACCTCCTGACTGTCCTCTCGTGTCGCCCCACCTCTGCTGCACTGGCTCCCATCGTAAACAGAAGTTTAAATGCCTCTCGCTCACCGACAAAGCCGTCACCCTCTCATCTGCTCCCTAAATCTCCAGGACCATTACCACACATACTCGCTCCCGCCCCCTCGGCCAAATCGCTTTCTCTCCTCTACTCCGATTACCAATTCCCACCTTTAGGATTCCTCCTGTGCTGCTCCCAAGCTCTGTAACTCCCTCTCAATCATACTGTCATAACCTACCAGCCTTTAATACTCACATGTTCATTCAAGCTTACAACCCCCATCCACACAGATCTGCTGCCTGCCCACAGCTCCCCTACAATGTAAGCTCTCATGGGCTGGCCCTCTCTCCTACTGTCTTCACTGTGTAATTACAGTAACCTGTAAAAGGAATTGCCATCACAACATAAGGAGCAACCGCTGCTATCAACAACACTGGGTCACCACTCACAGGGGCATATGTATCAAGCTGATTTTTACATACAATTATACAGAAACTTAAATTTTAGGTACCGATCCTATGTACTAATAGCACAATGCAGGAGATTTCACAGAGATCTCCAGTAAAGTGCTAATTAGCACTACAGATCGCAGTCCCCATTTTTATCAATGGGGGACTACGATCTGACCCCTATGTACTAAGCTCCAAAAAGCAAAGCTTTTCGGAGTTTAGCACCAGTAGTTTACACCATTTTCAGATGGTGTGAACTACTGTCTTTCTATGGGGTCTCCAGGGGAGGGAGAGAGATCTCTTTATGGCCCCCATACACGGTGCAATTCAAAGTTGGTAAGATGTGTTGTACGATTGCCCTTGAAATTCTTCATATGATGTGGTCAAATGGTGTACGATCATAGGATAAGATGCATAGAAGTGTCTCACATTGTACTCAAAAAGATCGTAGATCTCTCTGCAAAACCATCTGATCTGCGATCCAACGCGGCGGGGACGCGCATCAGGGTCGCAGAACACACAAAAAACACCTATTTTCATACGATTGGTCTGTACAACCCGTCAAAACTGTCCATATCGGGTAAAAAAAAATCGTACCGTGTATGGGCACCTTATCTCTCCCCTGCAGCCCCTGGCCGGTCCCAGAAGCTGACGCTGTGCACATGAGCAGTGTCAGCTATCCCCGGGGAAAGTCTTTCACTTCTGTGAAAGACTTCTCCTAAATGCCGGGGATAGCGGTTACCGCAACCGATGTCCCTGCGAGTTCTCGATAGTACATATGAAAATATCCCTGGCGAGTTGGACCGTTAATAATCGCAGCACTACAACGATTACTAATACATAGACCCCTTAATCCTTTAGCGCGATACAAAGATATCACTGCAGCGCGGAGGGGTAAGTAGAGCAGACGGACAACCCCATACTGCAAATGCACCTAACTTTGAGACTATTGCCATACTTTAAAGTACAGATACAAAGCACTGGAATCTCAACCACATCAAAAAAACCTATACACTGGAGAGCATAGTGTTTGGAACATATGCACATGGATGGTTTACTACAAATCCTGTACAGATATCCTAAACTTGTGAGGAAGAGTAATTCACTATTTTCACCCACACAAATACACACCTGATTGTCCTCCTAAGTAGGAGAGGAAGTATTAACTACACCCATCCTCAAACATTTTTACTGTGTCTATTAGGTGTTTGTATTGTAAACGTTTGTTACAGTATACCAGTATTCGTTATATAGAATCATTTTTATGCTGGAACCATTTTAAAACTATTTTATAGTTTTTTAAAGTGATGTATAATTTCATTCTGATTTAATAAAACGACTTCCTTTTATTTATACCATTGTGTGAATTTTACTATATTTTGTGGTCAGCGGGCAAGCGGTGGGAGATATTATTATAACCAGTACAGATAACTGTACCTGAGGAATGTAGGTTCCAAGGGAGCAAAAAAATGTGTAACTGCAGGAAAGGCATAGTATATTAGATGGGGCCTTCGGGGAAAGAGGCAAACCTTGCATATAGCCCACATTACAGTCATTCTACATGCTGTCCCCTTTGTGAAATAAGACTTAGGAATGTTTGTGACCTGCCTGCCAGCCTGTTTTTTTTTTTTAAGCCGTCAATGTTCTGACTCAGCTAGCATTTATATAAGTGGATACAGACAATGGCTAAGAAAATACAAAACAGATGTAATTATCATTTTTGACGTTAAGTGGAAACACTCTCCTCTACCTACTTATCATCTGTGTTTAATATAAATAACATAACCCTGTGTGCCCTTCCTTTCTCTATACAAGAGCCAGGCAAGGGCACAAATGACAGCTGAAAGCCATCACTCCAAGGCCCTGACCAAGTTCTAACCAATTGCACACTAGGCTAGTCTTTATGTAAGACAGGCCCTACAACTTTGTCAGGGGCTAAAATCGTTTCCATGTGTCCCAGGCACACGAAGGTTACCGACCTTCCCATTGTTATTCTCATATCAATATAATTCATAGAGGATATGATGGGGACACAAACCTTTCCTCTAGTTTTTACTATTTGTTACCAAACATGTTACTTTATTGACCTTCAAACTGTTATAGTATACAACGGCTGGACTATGACGCACAGTCTATTATATTAGTCCATTATCATTTACCAAGGCGGAGGAGACTCTTATGCATCCACATGCTGTACAAATACTGGTGCCGCTGTTTTAGTAGAATGGGTATGATTTACTGCCGGACCCATGCCCGACTGTTCAAATCCCAACAGCGGCAGCCCGACAAGGATGAAAATCCCGATCGTCCCCAGGTAAGTATTCACCAACCTATTCTACCCACTATCCCTCCCTTAGGGGTGCCTAAACCTTCCTCCCCCAGTGCCTAACCCTAGCCCCCCCTTCCCTGCCACCGAAACCTAAGTCCCCCGGGGGGGGGGGTCTCTAACCCTCCCTCCACCTAGCCTAACCCCAACCTAACGGGGGGGGTGCCTAACTCTAACTCCCCCCCGGGACCCCTAAACCTAACCCCCCTCCCCGCGGCTAACCGCGCTCGGCGTCCCTTCGATCGGGATGCCGGGCACCGGTCTCCGTAATTTTACAGGCGTCTAGATATAGACGCCTGTCATTTAACCCTCGCTGGGATTAAGCAGTGGGGAAGCCGGCTGTCGGGATTAGGTCCGCCAGCTTCCCGACTGCATACGGTTTTAGTAGAGTAAATTGGATGCACTGCGATGATCTTGTCTGAGCACATTTGCTTCACTTCCAATAGCGCAGTGTGTTTAATGATACATATATATATATATATAGCAGCATAGGTACATAGGTGGCTGAAAAACCGCATAAGTACCACACGTCACTCTGGGATTTTGTAATACAGACTTTATTCACAAGTTCAATGTTTCAAGGCCCAACTGGCCCCGTTGTCAGGAACAAATAGAATTCTGTTACTTTATATTGGATGTGGGGGGTTTCTTTTTCCCTTTAGGAACATGTGTGCAGTGCCACATATGGTGCTGTGTGATCAAATTGAATGCACTACACTATATTATACCCTTTTTTACATGCACATATGAGGATTTAAAAAGGATTATTCGGTGACAACAGGAGAAAATGCCAAAGACTTTGTGCAATACCAAATATAACAACTAAGCTTACTTATATGGTGCTACTTAGCTCTGCAACCAATTAGGGATGGACATCAATGTCCGATGGTTTAACACCATCAATGTTTTTATTATGATGGTAGTGTTTTCACCAATCGATAGCAGCTGCCATCGATTGGTGTGGATGCGATGGACAGTCGATGTTAAAATACAGCTGAATTCAGCTGCTTAACAATAGGAACCGCTACAGGTAAATATGGTTCTTTGCACATACGCGAACCTTTATTCGCTTTCATCTAATTCTTATGATGCAACGCTTAATTACCACTGCATTGAAAGTTTATGGTGAAAGCCCAGCCATCAATCTATGGCGAGCTTCCGATGTCCATTGCTAGAATTAAAACCATTCAGTATAGGGGCTGCTATAGCTCACCTGTATAAAGCACTAGGGGGTAGATGTACGAAACCTTGGAGAGAGATAATTAGGAGAGAGATAAAGTACCAATCAATCAGTTCCTGCCATTGTTCAAACAGCCTGTAAAGTTACAGTTTGGAGAGAGCTACAGTATCAACCAATCAGCTCCTCTCTCTCCAAGGCTTAGACCATCTCCCCTTAGATATTATAACAGTAGCTGTATTTGCAGGAAGTGATCCAGACAAGAGATTACTGGGCAGGAAGTTTGCTGTGCATCTGGAAATATCTACCTACACAATCAACTTTATCTCTCAAATATTTTCAGTTCCCAGGTGATAAGAGATTTGTAGCTTTTCTTGTATAGTCAACTAGACTGTCCGGTTAAGTGGTCTTTTAAGACATACATTAGGATTACAAAAAGGGCAGACGGTGATAAGGCATACAAAGCATAACGAGAAATCATAGCGAAAACTCTCCTAGTGGCTCCTCCATAAAAACCCATATGGACCATTTACTGTGCTTTACTTTTAACAACTTCTCTTTCTGTTGACAAGTAAATGTCCAAATGGAGAAGTAACAATCCTATTTTGGAGGATGACAATGTATGGGGAAATTACATCCATCTCCTTTCAAAAGATCAGGGATGTCAGATGTCATTTGATACAAATTACACGGGTATGACATGATTACAGGATAAATATATTCAATGAATTCAAAGCGATATGGACCTTGACCAGTTGTGAAAGCTGCAAATCTACAGCTGGTTCATCTACAACAGGGATGGGGAACCTCAGGCCCGGGGGGGTGTATAAGGCCCCCCGGAATGATTTGGTTTGGCCCTCTGAGCTTTTTTCTGCTAGCCTCATCTGGCTAGCAGGGTGCCTAGAATGGCACACAGCAGCCAGAATCTATGTAGCAGTGCCAACAGGGATTTAATTCGGGTCTCAGGAGACCTGAGTAGAAATCCCCGATAAGCATGGCTAATTAAATCTGGGCCTGCGATCAATTAGCACCCGTTCAGTAAACGGTCCTAATTGAATCCCACCCCTGGAGACCCTTGTAAAATTCTTCTATTCCTAAATTTGTATATTATTACAGAATTAGGGTTTACAACATATATGGGGTGATTCAATCGTTTTGCTCGCCTGATCACGCCATATCCCCCCCATCTAATTAGACAGGGTGATTTTGTCTATTGTGTTTGTCGTGTTCAATCAGACCTGAATTAGCTGTGTAATACTGCTAAATCCATCTAATGTCCTGGCTAGCGGACGCAAACAGTAGTTTGGGCGCCCAAACATTTCTGCTCGCCATCTCAGGAGGATGCGAGCAGATGTGTGCTCTCGCCGCTATTTGCACCCAAACAGAGCAACAATTGAACTACTGTCTGGCGCCCATTACATCAGAGTTGCTCTAACAATTAAATTCCCCTCATACTGTAGATACAGAGCGAATGAATGAATGAATGACTGTCTTATGTATTCAGGTCTGCTTTATTACTTTTCACATTTTTAGTGTTATGGGGGGGGGGGGGGGGGATTCAATTCAGAGCAAGTTTAAGTTTATGGGATATGTGCCCGGAGCCATTAAATTGCTTGTGCTGTGTAAGCCCACTTAATTTGGAAGATGCAGCTTACCGGGACTACTGCCCGGGGCTTTGTCCTGGTAAACTGCATTTTCCGATTATATCGCCAACCTTTAATCCGTTACCACACACAGGGGCTAACCCCGAGGCACTAGTTAGCGCGGATTTCTGCTCACGTCTCAGGATGGTGTAAGCAGAAATTAACTTGTCGCCGGTTTACAGCACGGGCAATTGAATAGCTCCTGGCACTCATCCCAGGAGCTTAATAAACACGTGCTCTAGTGAATTCCCCTCAATGTCCTAAACCCATTCCAGCATGTGCCAATGTGAACCTTTAGGTGGAAGAGACATCAGGCACCATCAGAAGATGTTGCTACCATACTCGGTAAGCAGATCTTGCCTATACTGACTGAAGATTATATATATATATATATATATATATATATATATATATATATATATATATATATATAAAAAATAAAAAATGATTCCATATTCAGTGTTAACTTTATCTATTCAAATATCTTACCAGCCACTCATATGAACTTATCGGTCACAATTAGCTAGCCAGTTACCTTCACAGAGGAGGAAGCAGTGTGTAATGAACAGATATACATGAGAATTCAACCTCCCTACTGAGTAGAGACCAGTGACCAGTCCCTGAGGCACTCTGTGACCTGTATTCATTCTGAAGCAATAGTCGGCATTTATTTAATAGCGGTTATTAATAGAGCGCACACGTTCCGCAGCGCTTTACAGAGAATATTTGGCCATTCACACACATACAGACACTAGGGTTTTCGTTTGGAGCCAATTGACCTACCAGTATATTTTAGGAGTGTGGGAGGAAACCGGAGTACCCGGAGGAAACCCACGCGATCACAGGGAACATATACAAACTCCACAAAGTTAGGGCCGTATTGGAAATCAAACCCACAACCTCAATGCTGTGAGGCAGTAATGCTAACCATTACACCATCTGTGCTGCCCAGGAATACTGGTTCAGCTAGCAACATAGCTATATCTACAGTTTGTGGTTCAAAGAAGCCCTTTCACCTCCCAATTGGATTTTGTAGTGGCCATGCAATAGGTTATGTAGTCTAGGGCTTGTTCTCACATGTGTCCTGGAGAAACGGGAAAACCTAAATGAACACCCTTTAGGCACGTTTTACATTTTCATACCTTCTGTGTTTGCCAATACAATCTATTGTACCGTTAAAATAGGTCATGCCACGTTCTACAATAAACAAGGCATTCACATTTTAGAACACTACTGTGAGACGGGGCCCATAAAAAGTAAAAATACTTAAATTTGATTAGTAATGTAGACTTCAGGTGCTTGCATAATAACCGCAGATAAGTGAGCATGCCGGGAGTCTGGCTCCCGGCGTAGGTAAAATGACAGGCGTCGGGATTAGACAGTCGGGACGCCGATAGTCGGCATACCGTAAGCACACCCTTAGGATCATTACTAAATCAAACTTAGGTGTATATTTACTAAAGTGCAGGTTTTTAGAAGTGGAGATGTTGCCCATAGCAGATTCTACTTATCAGTTATCTAGCACCTTCTATAAGAGAATAGCTTGAATCCGATTGGTTGCTATGGGAAAAATCTCCACTTCTAAAAATCAGCACTTTAGTAAATATACCTCTTAGATTTAGCAATCTTGGGGGCCAGTTGGTTGAACATCATTTCAAAGGTGGCAGATGATTTGGGAGTGCAACGCATGAATGCGGCTATTTTTCTTAAACTGTACACCACGTAGGTCTGCTTTTGTAATCGTACACAAAATAAAGGATGTGGCGCGTCTCCTATCTATTATTCCCTGTTTATGCTCTAATTAGAGTGCTGACTATCTACTGTACCATCCACGTGACACAGGTATAGGCTAGTGTAGCCCTGCAGTCTATGTATAAGTTGTGTCAGGCTAGATATTTCTGATTTCAACCACTGCAGAATAAGAAGCTTTCAGCAACACAACATAAAAACAAGAGTTAAGTCACCAACCAAAACCACTTCAATACAATTACAGAAAGAAACTAAAGAAAATAATGGTAGACGTTTACATATTGATTTACACTTAATTGCAGGTTACTGTCACCCAAAATAAAGGTTCACGTTGCTTCTTCGCAGAACCTGTTAGCACACAGGTTTTGTTTTCCCAAATAGAATATGTAATAGTAATACCCATTTCACACCGCCATAAAATAATCCGGGTTAATGCGCATGAACGCGCAGCAACCTGGGTTACTGTGCTGTGTGAAAGGGGCCAGTTGAAATAACCCGGGTCGAGCGACTCTGCATTTCAACTCAGGTATCGACCTGGCTCGTGGTGCGGTGTGAACGGGTAACCGGGTCGAAGCGACCCGGGTCCATTTCACTGCATAGGGAGAGCCGGCACTTGGAGATGAGATCATTACTGCCGAGTCGATCAATCCATCAAACCTCCATATTGAATCAAAATCCAATTGGGCAGTGTAATGGTTTCTGTCGACCACAAACTGTGGCTGCAGCTACACTGGGTTGATGTAATATTGTTGATGAGGTTTTTTTTTTTTAAGAAATGACTTTAAATAACACAAATATATCCTTACAGGCATTTTTATGCACCACCAATTTAAGTAGAAAATTTATTTCTATCTTTATTTGACGGTTTCAGAAAAATGCATATAACAGCCATTTGACACAATACAAATACACTTCTATAAAGTTATGCTATCCATTTGCATTTTGTGGGGGGTACAGGCAGATATCGCCACTTCGCGACTTTTGGGATTGGATTGCACAAACAACGGCAGAGCGTGGAAAAACGGTGCGATAACTTAACTGCCATTGTTATCCCGGCTGATTGAATTTCCCCCACAATCTGCTGCACAGGAAAAAAGGTTCTATGAAATGTGATCTATTTTGTTCTAATACTCAGCAATTAAGAGCAACTGAAAGTATAATTATTTAAAATGCCTGCAAGCAGACTACATTATATTACACAAAGCCCTGCCCTAAGGGAAAACTACCTAAACAATCTCATAGAGAAGGAGAATCAAAATGTACATACAGTCAGGTGCATAAATATTGGGACATTGACAGAATTTTCATATTTTGCCCTCTATTCACCACCACAATGGCTTTGAAATGAAACAAACAAGATGTGCTTTAACTGCAGACTTTCAGTTTTAATTTGAGGGTAATTACATCCAAATCAGGTGAACGGTGTAGGAATTACAACGGTTTCTATATGTGCCTCCCACTTTTTAAGGGGCCAAAAGTAATGGGACTATCAACTCAAAAGCTATTTCATGGACAGGTGTGGGCTATTCACTCGTTATTTCATTATCAATTAAGCAGGTAAAAGGTCTGGAGTTTGGAATCAGTTGCTGTCGACTCTCAATATGAGATCCAAAGAGCTGTCACTATCAGTGAAGCAAGCCATCATTAGGCTGAAAAATCAAAACAAACCCATCAGAGAGATAGCAAAAACATTAGGTGTGGCCAAATCAACTGTTTGGAACATTCTTAAAAAGAAAGAACGCACCGGAGAGCTCAGCAAAACCAAAAGACCCGGAAGACCATGGAAAACAACTGTGGTGGATGACAGAAGAATTATTTCCCTGGTGAAGAAAAACCCCTACACAACAGTTGGCCAAATCAAGAACACTCTCCAGGAGGTAGGTGTATATGTGTCAAAGTCAACAATCAAGAGAAGACTTCACAAGAGTGAATATAGAGGGTTCACCACAAGATGTAAACCATTGGTGAGCCACAAAAACAGGAAGACCAGATTAGAGTTTGCCAAACAACATCTAAAAAAGCCATTACAGTTCTGGAACAACATCCTATGGACAGATGAGACAAAGATCAACTTGTACCAGAGTGATGGGAAGAGAAGAGTATGGAGAAGGAACTGCTCATGATCCAAAACATACCACCTCATCAGTGAAGCATGGTGGTGGTAGTGTCATGGCGTGGGCATGTATGGCTGCCAATGGAACTGGTTCCCTTGTATTTATTGATGATGTGACTGCTGACAAAAGCAGCAGAATGAATTTTGAAGTGTTTCGGGCAATATTATATGCTCATATTCAGTCAAATGCTTCAGAACTCATTGGACGACACTTCACAGTGCAGATGGACAATGACCCGAAGCATACTGCAAAAGCAACCAAAGAGTTTTTTTAAGGCTAAAAAGTGGAATGTTATGCAATGGCCAAGTCAATCCCCTGACCTAAATCCGATTGAGCAAGCATTTCACTTGATGAAGACAAAACTGAAGGGAAAATGCCCCAAGAACAAGCAGGAACTGAAGACATTTGCAGTAGAGGCCTGGCAGAGCATCACCAGGGATGAAACCCAGCGTCTGGTGATGTCTATGCATTCCAGACTTCAGGCTGTAATTGCTTGCAAAGGATTTGCAACAAAGTATTAAAAAGTGAAAGTTAGATTTAGGATTGTTTAGTTTGTCCCATTACTTTTGGCCCCTTAAAAAGTGGGAGGCACATATAGAAACCGTTGTAATTCCTACACCGTTCACCTGATTTGGATGTAATTACCCTCAAATTAAAACTGAAAGTCTGCAGTTAAAGCACATCTTGTTTGTTTCATTTCAAAGCCATTGTGGTGGTGAATAGAGGCCAAAATATGAAAATTCTGTCAATGTCCCAATATTTATGCACCTGATTGTATACACGTAATCTGACAAAACTTGGCTTCTGCCCTCTTACAAATCTCCAAGTCTGTCTGTGTTTAGGATTATTTGCAAAGATGGCTGCAGCAGACCTACCACTGTGGCTGCGCCTAAAAGACTATGTTTTGAGCTTACCCTGCCATGGAAGCAGGTAGGAGTACTTATTATGTCGTGTAACCACTACCCGATAACAGAGCGTTTGCACAATTATGACATCGTAATCGTACAATCGTTCAGTAATCGAACACACATCGGGGATGTACATGTTGTAAATGGCCAGCGATGCGCACTCCCACTGGTCGTTTCCGACATCAATCATCGCCTGAACATGCTGGTCAACCTGATAACATCAGGTTGAGCATGGTAGGGGATGATTGATGTGTCTACACTGAACGACTGATCGTTCAGTGTAGGCACAGCACCAGACTGTCAAACGACTGCACGACAGTCGTTTCTATGTCTGCTAGTGGATGTGTGCCTTTAGACCAAAGACACAGCAGCTTCGAAAGTAGATCAATCTGAATGTACATGGCCGTGGGTTATGTAATTAGGGTTACAAAGGGTTCTCTGCTAAAACAGTTAAGGGTGAATTGTCCACCTAATCTATTTATTCCTAAATGTTTTTTGGTTGGCATCTCCTTAGATCAGTGGTGTCAAACTCGGGCCCTTCAGCTTTTGTAGGACTACATATCCCAGCATGCCCTGCTACACCTTTAGTATGTCCCAATAGCAAAACTGTGGCACTGCATGCTGGGATGTGTAGTTCCACTGCAGCTGGAGGGCCCGAGTTTGAAGTTTGACACCTTAGATGTTCCAGTTTTGTTGTGAGTGCACTGTATAGGTCTTCTAATGCAGGGTACACACTTAATGTGTACCCTGCCAATGTCTCATGCGGCGGGTTCCGGCATCAGCAAGTACGTACACACACTTGCCGATGCCGCAACAGCCATGCTGCATTCGGTCTTGACGGACGATGCCGCTGAAGAGGCGCGGGAGTGCGCATAGTCAGCGACATAGCGGGTACACACCACCCGATTACATATCGACTAGTGTGTACCCGACTTTACCATTTTTGCTGGGCTAAATACCTTCAGGGAAAACGTTATTAATCAGGCATCGCATATGCACCATAGTGTTCCGAGTTGGTCACAAAACTCTTCCTTTCAAGAGTTATACAACTTTTATTTGCAAAATTCAAAACGCTACATGGCGTCATTTCCATTTCATGCATTCACAGAACATGGCTATTATATTTACTTCTTTGGAGACAGTTTCACTTACTGTATTTTCTTACAATTTGGGAAGCTGTGACTAATAAAAAAAAAATAATCTGTCTATTTACAGCCATAAAAGTAATATGTGGTTATTTCTCTGCTTTTCACACCGAATGAGCTGTAAATTCGGATCTGCAGGGATTGTGTTGCAATAAATGGACAGGTGTGTAGAGATTTATATACTGGAGTGAACTCTTGGGTCTACAATTGTCTGATTGAATGATCTAATCTAACTGCTGTCTCTTGTTGCGGCAACAGATGTTACCCAAATAAACCCACCCTAAACTCCAGCTTCTACCAGAGCAGCCGGCTTCTGTCACAAACCAGCACTGACAGAGAGGAGATAGTCCTCAGGTCACATCTACTCTGGTACTGAGGACCAAGGGGTTTCAACCCCATCACTGTTGAGACGTCCCTCCTCGGTGCCACAGGGCAGGTGGCTGCATTCCTGTAACTGAGTGAAGTGTGGGGGATGTTTCACCCATAAGAACAAAACAAAAACTAATCACTTTGGTCTGACCCCACTAAATATTTAAAGTAATATTATATGCGAAACCAGGTGTGTTTTGCATTTAATATTATTGCCTTTTTAAAACTAGCGGACAGAATTGCCAAATACAGAGGGACTTTGAAAAGTGCAGTTTAGCACGTTTAGCCCCAAGTCTAACTGGAATTTCACCATAGCAGACAGACAAAGAAAAAAAGAAATTGGCTTTCTCCACATAAAGTACAGCTATGTAATGAATAATTGCTGGAAGCTGAATCTAGGGTTTCACTGCTGAGGTCAGACGATGGGAGAGGCTTCTGCCTGTATGCTACACTGAAAGACAGTCCGAAATCAATGCAACCAAGAGCTCTTCCAGCATCAGACCTCACGTATCATAGATGGGTGCTATTTTCTAAAGAGGCAGCATTTTAAAAAGAAAGCTATGGTCTGCAAAACCATAACATACTGGCAATCAGTGATAAGAGACTCATTTATCAATGAGTTTATCGCTCAAAACTAGTAATAAATATCACTTTTTATGATAAATGGTGCTCAGCCAATCAGCTCCCAACTGTCATCTGTTAGAAAAATGACAGTTGGGAGCTGATTGGTTGGAGCAACATTTATCATAAAAAGTGATATTTATCACTAGTTTTGAGTTATAAACTCGTTGATAAATGAGGCTGACAGCATGCTGCACAGAGGCTCAGGGGCAATGCCATCCCTGGCACTGTCTGACAGTCTCTATGTGTTTTTGACTGTTCATAGTGCAAAGAAACTGGACGGTTTATGGACATAGGGGTCTATTTACTAAGCAGTGATTAGTGACAGAGTGAAAAGTGATAAGTCTGGGATAAGGGCCAGCCAATCAGCTCCCAACTGTCATCGCACAGACTGTGTTTGAAAAATTACAGTTGGGAGCTGATTGGCTGGCACTTATCCCAGACTTATCACTTTTCACTGCTTAGTAAATAGACCCCTTTGACTTAAATGTTCCCAAGATGTATTGCATGCATGTAACGGGGGTATGAGACTGAAGTCACCACTGCAGCGAGGATCTATGTGCAACAAGATGCTCTGATATTACAACCCTGAGTGACAGGATGGCGTTCTATAAATACAGTAAAAAAAAAAAAAAGAAAGAATGGGTGCAACTATTGAAAATGGTACATAGTATTCCTTAGCTTTGGAAACCATCTATTAAGATGGAGAGAACACTAGTTAGTTCACAGAAATGTCTGTTCTCAAGCCAGGACTACAGTACCAGCATGAACAGCTGCTATAGGCAGGTAATTGCTACCGACAGACAGCAATAAAGGGTGCACAAACTGACGCCTGCCACGTGGTTTTGGTAGCCAGCATTGTTTAGCTCCACACATAGGTCATCGATCCCAGAACTCTAAATGGCTTGCCATTAAACTTTTTGTAGCATCAATTAAGAAATCATAGCTGCGCAAGATCTTACAGCTGCCATTTTTCTCCACTGATAAGTGCCAAGTAATTACGATAGTGTTAACTAGCACAGAATCGTAATCGGGACTCATTTATGCGCATTGCTACTTGTTAGTCATTCACGTTGCCCCAATGACTCCTGGGGGCCAGTTACCATTTATAGCTCATTATTGACCCGTATGAAGGGTGAGGTATGATTAACCCACAAGAATAAAACAAAAACGTGCTCAGTGAATTTATGTAACCGTGACGCCACACCTAAGTCAGCATACATCAATCACACCCACATTGTGACCAGCATGCTCCCCTTTCCCCAAGTGTTATCTAAAAGTACAGTGAATACATAGGGAAAGCATGTTTAGAAGTGCCCCAGTTCAAAAAGTTTGGGTACCTCTGAACTAAGCAATACATATGGTGCTTTCTCATTGTTGGCAACTATACAAAAACTGCAGCAGGAGCACAATTTTCTGCAGCCTCTGTAGTTTGTGAAACTGAGGTTTGCAGTTAAAAACAGCAAGTGTACTACCCTCTGAGCAACAGGCCATATTCAGGAATTCACTTTCATCTGGCTCACGTTTACGGTGTCACCCGCATATCCTTAATCACCCTTCCATTCCCTTAGCCAGATTCTTTCACACATGGTCAGTGATCTCCAATCCCAACATACCACCTCTCCGATGCCCTCATTTTTGCACTATTCCCGTAGTCGGAATACCCCATCTTACTGCACCCTTCCACTCTCCTTACATATCCTACACATACGGGTTCCTTCTATTTACTACACTGTTAGAGGTGGAGGTTAGTCGGCTTGATACTCAGCGGGCGGTATTCAATTGTTTTAGCGCGCCAGATCTCGCATCTAAAGTGATGGGAGTTCGCGGGGCGCTATTCAATTGATGGCGATCTTCGCGTCGATTGAGCGTAAAACGGCTGCACCCGACCCAAGTGCTGTCTGCGATCACAAAAACTGCCATTTGGGGTTACTTTTCACGCATTTCAGCTCGCACCCCAATTCACCAGGTGGAGCCTTTTAAAGATGCTTTTTTTATTTCTACTCCTTGTGGTCACAGGTAGGAAGTTACACATTGGGGGCAGGACGCATCAAGCATCTCATTGTTATTGGGATACATGCATAGCGTCTATTAATGGCGTATGTAGATTTGCAATAAAAGCTGTCCTTTGCGGTGCGAGGACTGACTTCTGTGTCTATGACCAGGTGTCCTTCTGCTATGCGGGCCTGTCGGCTAGCTCATACTCAAGCCGTGGGGGACCCCAGGAGAGATCCTATTGGATCCATCCCGTGGAATCATGCAAAAAAAGAACCTGTAGGCTTCTATTAGGTAACACTTTCTATAGATGGCATTGGCTATTGGTTGCAAGCTCTGGAAAGTTTCAGTATCTGGAGCTTGATAGATATGGAAAATGCAGTGAAATGGCAGTGTTCGGAGGTTTCACCAAATTTTAGTTTAGTACTTGGCTCTGGGTGTCAGAGATCGAGTTTACTGACAGCAAGAGACAAGCAATCCATAAGGTTCGGAAAGCGAATGGTGGGTGGTTGTCTACTCAGAAAGACCCTCGGTTCTAGATTTAAACATTTTAAATTTTGAGGTCAAAACACACAGAAGTGGTGGCTCTTTGTAAATTTAGCCCCTAACTTGTTACTTCTGCAATGCAGAAATTCACCATCTAAACCCTGATTTTAGATAGACAACTTGTATTGGAATTAGCCCCTAAGGTCGCCCCAGGTAAAATAAAAAATAGTTGATGGACCTGTACAGAACAAGAGTCTTCAAATGAACGTGGTACAGTCACTGAAGACAATTTCTGCTTGAAGCAGCCATAGGACAAGAGAAAGCACATGACCGCTGTCACGTTCATGTTGCCTTCATACCACCGGCTTTAGATCAATGCCCGATGCCAAATCTGTGTCAATCTCATAAATTACATCCTCTTTTAAGCAATTTTAAACAGTCAGCAGTCAGTACTAACCTGTCAAACAATTACGAGTGAACAAAACCAAGGAACGTATACATCTGCACACAATCAAAATAAAACCCTGTATTAATAATCCAGAAAATTATATCTAATCCGGGGGTGCCGCCAACTGACAAGAGAATATTAGAAGATATGGAGAAGAAAGAAAAAGTGATCTCTCTACGTGTGCCATAGAGACAACATTTTTGCTTTCTTCTCCTTATAGTCGAACATTTATAAGTCACAGAACTATTTTATTCTCTATATATCACAACACAAAATAAAACTGGACCTGATGAAAGCAGTCAGCACAATGAAGGCACAGCACACCCAATCAGAGGAGGAAGACCGAGCGTGGCCTACTGTAGTAAATGGAGGGTCTGAGGGCATGTGGGGAAATTTTGTAGCAAGTAAAGCTCATGTCATGTGGGGGGAATTAAATGGTTTACTCGCGCACGCAAATCCCTTCTAAAGTGACTGGAGCTAATCAATGGTTTGTGCAGTTGAGCGTAAGTGCGTTATTTCTGCTTGCACCCTGCTGAGGTGTTGAGCAGAAATCCACCCAAAGTCATTGCATCCAGTAGCTTGCACAGGTTTTGCAGCTTTATGCAGGCTAATCCCAGTGCGTTTGGGTGCAACATAGGCAATAAACAATGGGCGTCCAAAGCACTCGCCTATCGGCAAAGCAACTGAATATTGCCCATCGGGGGGCCAAAAATAAAGAATTTCCTCCCTTTGAGGCACGTCGGGTCTGAGGGCATAGTGGATGAATGATGTGGAGAGAGGCGGCCACTTTTGGGCTTTTTTTTTTTTTTAAACAAATGGGAATATAGGTAAAGAATGCCCCTAATGAAGCCTGGAAATCCTGCCCTGCAGGTGATCAGGTTGTAGGTGTTCTGCATTCTGCAAAAATATCTACTTTTGGTTTAGAAAGTCTACAAGGTGAGCGTATCCTGCATCCATGTGGTAGATCACAGTATAGAGGCACTTTAGCAATGTACTGGGTCTGAACCTGGAAATTGCTGCTGTGAAATGTTCTATAAATGCTATTGTGTATATATATCTAACTCTATAACACACATCACGTTCTGTTAGAGATCTAAAACGTTTTCTTGTTACAAATGCTACTTGTACAACGGCCTCAGTTAAACGCGAATTGAATAGCACCGGGAAGGAGCTCTCGGATCTATTCAATTCAGCGCACGGTTAAGCCCGACTGAAAGATTTCTGCTCGCACCCCTCCGACAAAACTGCTGGCGCGACGCTGTTTTCTGCCCTTAGCAGGGCGGAAACAGCTTCGTGCCGGGCACTTTAGTCGCGAGTACAGGCATTGTCCAATAGAACGCCATGTTTAATGCGCGAGAACGGACATTCTTAGACATAACAGCGCGCTATTCAATTCGCGTTGAATTGAGCCCAAAGAGTCTTTAAAAACATAGGACCACTTGTATCATATGGATATTTCAGCATAATTACAATATTACGCTCTTGCGCTCCACGGAAATGTAACTACACTGCTCCTCCTGAAAGTATGGAGTGATAGAATATCCCTTTGTACAGAAAGTGTATTTTGCAGGTATAAATGCATCAGTGACTTATGTGATTGTACATCACGTGCTCAACTGGGAAAACGTGCAGACCAAAGAGAACTGAGTCAACAGGCGGCGGCAGTCAGGAACTCTCACTACCCTGCAAATATGCAAGCCATAACAGGAACTGGCCCACCAGTTACCACTCTAGTGACAGCTTACATAGTGGTGGGAGAGGTTCTCCAGCCAACGCTTGCTTGCCTAATGTAAGACATGTGGAGCAGTTTATAAAAAACAAAAAACCACTGGCAACATTCGCCAGAGCGAATATTTCTGTGATCCATGGATGAAAGACACTTCACCAATCAGGAAGTTTTGGAGGCGGGTAAGCCAGATCGCTGTAATGCTGCGTACACACGGTATGATAAGCAGTCAGATTTCAACGATAACGATCCTATCGTTAAAATCTGACAGTTTCTGGCCCCCGCAAACGATCATACGATAGTCGATGCGTGGCCACGTATGGTCGTGATCGACCAACTCCCGTCGTCTGTGCAAAGCAGGCAGACCTGGTCGATATCGATCAGGTTAGCCTGCTTACTATAGGGACATTCGCGGGTCGTTATAGTCGTTAAGAGATTACTGCATGTGTTGGATGAACATCCAACACATGCAGGACGATCAGACAACGATCGTCGGATCGTTGCCATCGTACCGTGTGTACGCAGCACTAGCAGCAAAAGACATCCCGAAGGAATGTCAAGTTACAGTCATGTGACACCACTGCTGCAAATTAAACACAAGAAGTGCGCATGTCATGGAGGCTACTTTCATACTGTTCCTGCTGCTACGCTCATACCAATGCATTCCAACACCAGCATGTCACTGCCAAGACATCAGATTGTACTTAGAAAGCCAATGAAAAGCTGGGTACGTTTTTATGTTTTTTTTTTCTTTTTGAATAACCACTCCACACACAGAACACAAGATAAACAAACGTTTTGGGTGTGGAATTCCTTTACTACGTGTGGTCTGTGTTCCACAGGGAGGTTAGAATAGGAGGGCTATTTGCACAGATAACAGCAGGGCGGTGTGAGATCACTGTATGAGGACAGAGCACATTCATCTGCATCTGTGAGCTCAGTGTCCTGTCACAATTCCAGCAGTGCCCATGCTGAGAGAAGCTAAATTCTGGGAGTGAAGCAGGCATTATAATCCTACTATATGTTCAGTGTATATACATAAGATTTACATCATTTATGCATACACATTAATGTGTTAAACTGATATGGGAATTGAACTTGTATCAGTTCTATAGAGGTTTCACTTTGTGGCTGCTCTTTAAGAAGATGCTATTGTTTATACTTTGCCATACGGAAAATAAAATCTGCTCAAAATGACCAAAAAAAGTGAGTGAGTGTGTGAGAGTGAGTGTGAGAGTGAGTGTGAGTGAGAGAGTGAGTGTGAGTGAGAGAGTGAGTGTGAGAGTGAGCGAGTGTGAGAGTGAGTGAGTGAGTGTGAGAGTGAGTGAATCAGTGAGTGTGAGTGTGTGTGAGTGAGTGAGTGTGTGTGAGTGTGTGTGAGAGTCAATGAGTGTGTGTGAGTGAGTGAATCAGTGAGTGTGAGTGAGTGTGTGAGTGAGTGAGTGTGTGTGAGTAATTGAAATTGCAAGGAAGTGGACTCAAAGTTCACCACGATATCTGCAACTTTAAGCTAATGCCACTACAAAGTCCTTCCCTGGCGCACATTTGTGCATATGAACGTGCAATGATGGAGACGCCCACTTTGAGATGCTGAAATACCGCTTAGTGCAGGGGTCTTCAACCTCCAGCTGTTGTGGAACTACACATCCCAGCATGCACTGCCACCTTTTTGATATAACAACATGCTAAAACTATGGCAGTGCATGCTGGGATGTGTAGTTCCACAGCAGCTGGAGGGCCAAGGTTGAAGACCCCTGGCTTAGTGCATCTGTATACACACCATTGGCAGGTACAGATTATACATCTGAATATGGCCCTGTGTGAACGAATCGGCGTCGCTGTACGCAAACTATCAGTGTGACTCCCATAAGACTTATCTTCGTGCATCTGATTAGCCACCACCGTTACCTCCCCATCACCGCCAAGGAACGCTCCCACACATTTCCTAAACACTTCTGCTACCGTGCGTCTGAAACTGTTCTGCGACTCTGTACAAACAAAAGCAGGACGCATGCGCAGGCGAAAAACATTGCTCAATTGCTTCTGACATTTGCCCGCATCTTGCCCAGTGTGTAGAAGTGACATGAAAGGAATAACATTTTAAAAACAAGAAACCCTACCACTTTACATTAGGGAACACCTGTTTTTTTTGTGACCCGGGATGGAGATCTAAGCATTAGATCCCTCTCTGGAAAATAAGATGTTTTCTGTAGTGAGTGCAATTGTCTGGTAACCCAGGAAGGATTCAATGGTTGGCTCGTACCCATAATTAATGGGTTCCCGACAGGAACTATCCAACAGTCTGTGTTACTGGCCATGCAAAGTAATGGCAGTTAAAGCGTTCAAAAGCCCGACTTTGAGGATTCTGCTCGCCACCTCAGGAGGGTGCGAGCAGAAATGGGTGCCTGCGGAACGTGCACTTATTAGCATCAACAATTGAACAGATCCAAGTCACGCTAGAAAGCAAATCGGGCCCCAAAAACAATTGAATTTCCCCCTAAGGGACAGGATAAGAAATCTTCTCCCCATGCCTGGACGTCCTTAGTTTCTGTAGTGTAGTAGGCTATTGCTCTTCACACTCACCAGATACAAATAACTTATTTGGAGGCACCTAGTCTGAAAGAGGAAGGCCTCTGCTTTGTAGGTACGAGGGGGAAGATAGGTTGGGGCAGAAAGTCCCCGATTCCCTGCTTTATAGAAAACCTTTGGGGCAGTTAAGTGGAGCACATCGTGCTTAGTGACATCACACACCAGTGTCACTACTATGCCACATTCCGTATGGCTCCCCACCAGAGTCGGTAACCGGTGGAGCAAGATAATGGTGCATACACAGTAGACGATAATTATATAGTTATCGTTCATTGTGTTCTATATCGTCCAGTGTGTATGCAAGACATAGTTAACGATGTGCGCTCCTGCGGAACGTTAACGATGTCTATCATCGCCCGTACTTTCAGGGCAACCTAATGATGTCATCAGATTCTGCAAGTTCGGGGATGAGGGAGGGTACCGTCACTGAACGATATCGTTCAGTGTGTATGCTCAATGTTGTTAATGACATTGAGCCCAGCAGTGCAGGGGAAACACTTAACGATATGCTCCATGAGCAATATTGTTAAGTGTGTATGCGGCTTAAGTCATCGCCCCCCTCTCCATTCACTGCAAACCTTTTCTGTTTTAGGGGATCAACTCAATTAGGAGCGATACTAAATTATACTGTCCTGGCGCACTTTAGGGGCGATGTGCACATATCCGTACATATATGTTACCATCATTTTCCCCTATGGATCTGCAAACTAATTTAGGGGTGACGTCAGGGTAATTTTTTAGCAATGTTGGGTGTCAAGTCTGTATCCCGACACTGTCACAATGGCACATCGCTTCTAACTGAATTGACCCCATAAACGTACATGATGAGGACGACACCCACTCATCGTCTGCAGTGATAGTTACATTTTAAACTCAAATTAGCTTTGATAAAAGTCAAAAAGTCTTTAGGCAACATGGGCATTTATCACACAAGCTCAAATATAATGAATTTTAATTGAAGAGTATTATTAATCAGGCACTTTGGACACTTGTCCAACACACTGCTGACAGCTTCTTAAATGCCACTTGAGTCATTACAGCACTGGAGTGATATTACTCATACAAATAATCATTTCAATTTGGAGCAACCAGACTATTTTAAAGAGCCTGTGTGATACCACCCAATGACAGCACTAAGCCACTAATATCCGGTCGGGCAACCTCTGACATAATAGAAACGCGTTAGCCGGGCATACAGCAGCTGGGATGTAGAGATACGAATACCTAAGTTTCCCGGTTGCTTATAACCAATTTAAAAAAAAAAAAAAAAAAAAACACCTGTCGCCTCACCTATATGATGTTACCGACTACCCTAATTTTACTGCGATTTTAAAAATGTATTGGAAGACATGTATAGGTAAAGCACAAATTAAAGGGCAATGTTTATAGTAAAGAATTTTATATATTCCTAGAATGCGACTGTTTATTAATTCATGGTAAATGGGGGTAGGCTTATGCGGGACAGGTATTCAATAACCTAAACAGATTATTTTTTTGTTTTTTTTTTAGCATAGTTCTAGTCACACAAATAAGGTGTATGTAGGATAGAGCAGATGCAGGTGGTTACAGTTTATAGGAGAGGAGGAAGGATGAATGGTTTCAAAATGTACTAAACTACTATAGACCTAAATCACTGTAGATAAACTTTTCCCATTCCATTTTACATCCTATGGTTTTATTACTATATTACTGATATGCATTGTAATGCTCCTGTCACTTTATAGACTATGAAAATAGTTTTCAACCTGTGTCAGATATTTTACAGGCATAAACTATCAGTCTCAACCTGCCTATCAGATAAGCAGAAGGAGTAACTAGTCTCACATGCAAAGAGGACAGTAAATAGCTGATATCGGTCAGACATCTGACAGGTACAATAAACCTTGATAAATAATATCCTGTAAGGTAAATTAGCTGCTAGTTGATGGAGGGACAGAGACTGCGATCATCAGAGCATCATCCTACTTACAGGTTGTCTGTATCAATGTATTAGGAGTATGTCAACAGAAAATTGTATCCAACTTCTAGACAATCATTGTAGCAGTGTATAGGTGGCAATGAATGAATGTCACTAGCTGCTACCATGGCACATACTTTGTAAAAAATGTCTGGCTAGACTGATCCTCTCCGACCAAAGAGAAACCATGTGTCAGGCTATATATGAATGTGGGGTTCCCTCTCAGACCAGCAGTGTTAAGGCGGGTATCCACTTCTAGATATACAAACGAGAGCATGATTACGACATTGCTGCCGTGCTCTCGTTTGTATATCTAGTGATGTGTCTAGACTGAACGTTCACTCGTTCAGTCCAGGCACATCCCTCATCCCCGCACATGCTGAACCTGACGAGATCGTCAGGTTGACCAGCATGCACGGGCGATGTCGGAAGCAACCAGCAGGCACATGCATCGCTGGTCGCTTCTGACCAAAATATGCCCGATGCATGCGCAATTTGCAAGCGATTGCACAATATCTACGTCGTTATCGTGCAATCGCTTGGTTAAATCGCTAATGACGGGGGTTCCCTCACAGACCACAGATGTGTCAAGCTATAAATTAATGGGGGGGGTTACTTGCCTTTTAGATCAACAGTGTCAGTCTATAAATGAATGGAAGGGGGGTGGTCCCTCTCAAACCAGAAGGGTTACCTCTAAGACAACCAGTGTCAGGCTATAAATGAATGGAGAGAGTTACCTGTAAAGCTGTATACACACAAAGATTTTCTGTTCAACCATCCAACTAGTTGATTGGTTGGAATGTAAATCTGGTAACGTATGGGAGTAACTGATGATCAGCAATTTGCTCCTAAATGCCAGAAAACAGATGAAAATGGTCGTCAGACAAGTTTGTTAAATGTTTGATCTAAACAATTTGTTCAAACAACAGTTTTTGTCCATTTTCCGGCGTTTGGGAGCAAATTGCTGATTGTCATTTGCTTTCATACCTTACCAGATTTTCATTCCAACCAATCAACTAGTTGGATGGTTGGACAGAAAATCTTTCTGTGTTTATGCAGCTTTAGACAACCAGTGTCAGGCTATAAATGAATATGGAGGTTACCTCTCTGAACATCGATGTCAGGCTACAAATGAATGGGTACGTTACCGCACAGACCAGCAGAGTCAGGCTATGAATGAATGGTAGGTTACAGCACAGACCAGCAGTGTGAGGCTATAAGTGAATGGGGGTCTCAGACGACCAGCAGTGTCAGACTATCAGTGAATGAATGGGAAGGTTACTTCACAGGCCAACAGTGTCCTGGTATTACCTCTCAAGGCCCCCATACACGGTGCAATATGCACCTTGCGACGTGACGGCTGAACCGACATATCGGGCGTTCCCCACACACTGAGCAATCCGCTGCCCAACATGCCAGAATCCCCTCCCGTATAGCACTGCATTGGGTCGTACATTGCATCCCCAGATCAAGTGAACATGCAATAAGTTCTGGAGATGTGATGTACGACCCCACGGGAGCGCGCACTGGCCGATTTCATGCTCACATACGGTACGACATAGCAGCGACTTCATACCAATCCGTCGGATCGGCTGCTATATCTCACCGTGTATGGGGGCCTACAGACCATCAGTGTAAGTCTATAAATGAATGAACTGGGTGGTTACCTCTCTGGACGTGGATGATATCTGGGAAGTTGGCCAGATGGCCCTGATAGACCACCAGCAAGTCCATGATTGGGTCCAGGTCCTGGCGAGGCTGCTCGGCGAACATCTCCCCAATGGCCTCGTAGGCCTCCGCCGTGAAGGCCATGGCCCGGTTCAGCCCGCCAGAGAAGGGCTGCTGGTCGATCTCGAAGGCCTGACCCAGACCCTTGAAGGCCATCCCGACCTTCTGGTACTCCTTCTTGAAGCCAGAGGCCTGCTTCCTGGCGAACTCTCCGGCCGTCTGGTTCATCATCAGCACCCCCTCGTCCATCCTCTTGGCGAAGGCCTTGAAGGCGTCCAGCTTGGCCTCCACCTCCTGCGGCTCCAGGATCTGTGCCCCTGGCATGGTGCTGAGGGTGAGGAAGAAGTTGGCCCCCACCATCTCGTCCTTCTCGCACTTTCTCTTGCCCTGCTTCCAAGCCTTCTCGTCCGTGCAGGTGAGGAAGTGCTGGAAGGCGTCGCAGCGGGCCAGCACCGGGTGGCTGCACATGTGCTCCATCCACCAGATGAGCCCCTTCCGCCGCTTGGAGATGAAGTCCTCCTCGAAGCGGCCGGTGGCCTGCTTCTCCGGGATGCGGGGCACGGAGAGGACCGGGAACTTCTCCAGCAGGCGGGCGTAGAGCCAGTCGAAGTGCTTGTAGCGGCGGTGGACCGGCAGGCCGGTGTGGCTGGGCAGCAGCCGGTAGGAGATGTAGCTCTTCATGCCCTTGAACTTGGTCTGCTTGGTGGGCTCGTCGATGGTGCAGCGGAACGGGTAGGGGTTCTCCTGCCACTCGGGGCCGTGCGGGCCCGGTACCGCGCACAGCCGCTCCCCATCCCGCACGAAGCCGGCCGCCTCGCCCAGCACGAATGCCTCGCCGCCGCTCTTCACGAAGGCGGAGAAGCGGTTGAGGTTGCGGCCCACCGTGGCCGAGGAGCCCCGGGAGGAGATGCTGCCGTAGGAGCCCGGTGGCATCTCGGAGCGGGTGGAGAGCCGGTAGCGGCTGCTGCTCTCGTAGTCATGGGGGGTGGCGGCGGCCGGGATCCCGCCGGGCTCGTCCGCGGTGGCGGAGCTGCTGTCGTCCCACTCGTCGTCCCAGTCGTCATCGCTGGCCTGGCTGGGTTGGTAGGGGAGGGAGCCCGGCCGGTAAGAGAAGCTCTGGAAGGGGTGGGCTGGAGCTGCTGCTGGCGGCGGCGCCGGCTCGTAGCCTCCCGGGGGCAGGTTGGCGTAGCGAGTGTCCCCGGCTGCCGGGACGGGGGGAGGCGGTGGCGGCGGCGGGGGAGGACCGGCCACTTCTCCCCGGAGGACTTCTACGTAGGAGGCTGGGAAGAGACCCCGCTCCCCGTGGCTGTTCGCCCCCTCCAGCCAGCCCTCGATGTCCTGCTCGCTGCACAGGCTCAGCAGCTCTGACTCCCGCAGCGACACCTCGCCCGGGTTCTCCGCTCGGAAGTCATAGAGAGCGCGGGCTCGGAGCGACATGGTCATGCCGGGGAGGGAGGCTGGCGGGCGGGCACCCGGGCCGGGCGTGGGGTAGAGACTAGGAGGACTCGGAGCCGCTGCTGTGATGCTGAAGTCAGGAGGAGAGTGTGGAGGGAACGAGCTGGTGGTGTCCGCGGCCCTGACTCCTCCTCCCCAGGCCGGCCTCCTGCGTCTCTGTCACATATCCCCCCTCCCCGTCCCTCATCCCGGCTCCCAGGCTGGGCTGTGCCCCAGTGTGTCAGGCGGCGGCGTCTCTGGATCTCGCCTCAGCACTGGGCCGGGATCTCGCAGCCGCCAGCGCTTTACACTTCCCTTCCTTTATCCTCCAGTATAACGGTACACCCAAGCATCTCCTCCTCCGTTATCCCAGTTACTACTTCTTCTCCAGTATCCCCAGCATCTCCTCCTCCGTTATCCCAGTTACTACTTATTCTCCAGTATCCCCAGCATCTCCTCCTCCGTTATCCCAGTTATTACTTCTCCAGTATCCCCAGCTTCTCCTCCTCCTCCGTTATCCCAGTTACTTCTTCCTCTCCAGTATCCCCAGCTTCTCCTCCTCCTCCGTTATCCCAGTTATTTCTTCCTCTCCAGTATCCCCAGCTTCTCCTCTTCCGTTATCCCAGTTACTACTTCTTCTCCAGTATCCCCAGCTTCTCCTCCTCCTCCGTTATCCCAGTTACTTCTTCCTCTCCAGTATCCCCAGCTTCTCCTCCTCCTCCGTTATCCCAGTTATTTCTTCCTCTCCAGTATCCCCAGCTTCTCCTCTTCCGTTATCCCAGTTACTACTTCTCCAGTATCCCCAGCTTCTCCTCCTCCGTTATCCCAGTTATTACTTCTCCAGTATCCCCAGCTTCTCCTCCTCCTCCGTTATCCCAGTTACTTCTTCCTCTCCAGTATCCCCAGCTTCTCCTCTTCCGTTATCCCAGTTACTACTTGTTCTCCAGTATCCCCAGCTTCTCCTCCGTTATCCCAGTTATTACTTCTCCAGTATCCCCAGCTTCTCCTCCTCCGTTATCCCAGTTACTTCTTCCTCTCCAGTATTCCCAGCTTCTCCGTTATCCCAGTTATTACTTCTCCAGTATCCCCAGCTTCTCCTCCTCCTCCGTTATCCCAGTTACTTCTTCCTCTCCAGTATCCCCAGCTTCTCCTCCTCCTCCGTTATCCCAGTTATTTCTTCCTCTCCAGTATCCCCAGCTTCTCCTCCTCCGTTATCCCAGTTATTACTTCTCCAGTATCCCCAGCTTCTCCTCCTCCTCCGTTATCCCAGTTACTTCTTCCTCTCCAGTATCCCCAGCTTCTCCTCCGTTATCCCAGTTATTACTTCTCCAGTATCCCCAGCTTCTTCTCCTCCTCCGTTATCCCAGTTACTTCTTCCTCTCCAGTATCCCCAGCTTCTCCTCCTCCTCCGTTATCCCAGTTATTTCTTCCTCTCCAGTATCCCCAGCTTCTCCTCCTCTTCCGTTATCCCAGTTACTACTTCTTCTCCAGTATCCCCAGCTTCTCCTCCTCCTCCGTTATCCCAGTTACTTCTTCCTCTCCAGTATCCCCAGCTTCTCCTCCTCCTCCGTTATCCCAGTTATTTCTTCCTCTCCAGTATCCCCAGCTTCTCCTCTTCCGTTATCCCAGTTACTACTTCTTCTCCAGTATCCCCAGCTTCTCCTCCTCCGTTATCCCAGTTATTACTTCTCCAGTATCCCCAGCTTCTCCTCCTCCTCCGTTATCCCAGTTACTTCTTCCTCTCCAGTATCCCCAGCTTCTCCTCTTCCGTTATCCCAGTTACTACTTGTTCTCCAGTATCCCCAGCTTCTCCTCCTCCGTTATCCCAGTTATTACTTCTCCAGTATCCCCAGCTTCTCCTCCTCCGTTATCCCAGTTACTTCTTCCTCTCCAGTATTCCCAGCTTCTCCGTTATCCCAGTTATTACTTCTCCAGTATCCCCAGCTTCTCCTCCTCCTCCGTTATCCCAGTTACTTCTTCCTCTCCAGTATCCCCAGCTTCTCCTCCTCCTCCGTTATCCCAGTTATTTCTTCCTCTCCAGTATCCCCAGCTTCTCCTCCTCCGTTATCCCAGTTATTACTTCTCCAGTATCCCCAGCTTCTCCTCCTCCTCCGTTATCCCAGTTACTTCTTCCTCTCCAGTATCCCCAGCTTCTCCTCCGTTATCCCAGTTATTACTTCTCCAGTATCCCCAGCTTCTTCTCCTCCTCCGTTATCCCAGTTACTTCTTCCTCTCCAGTATCCCCAGCTTCTCCTCCTCCTCCGTTATCCCAGTTATTTCTTCCTCTCATGTATCCCCAGCTTCTCCTCCTCTTCCGTTATCCCAGTTACTACTTCTTCTCCAGTATCCCCAGCTTCTCCTCCTCCTCCGTTATCCCAGTTACTTCTTCCTCTCCAGTATCCCCAGCTTCTCCTCCTCCTCCGTTATCCCAGTTATTTCTTCCTCTCCAGTATCCCCAGCTTCTCCTCTTCCGTTATCCCAGTTACTACTTCTTCTCCAGTATCCCCAGCTTCTCCTCCTCCGTTATCCCAGTTATTACTTCTCCAGTATCCCCAGCTTCTCCTCCTCCTCCGTTATCCCAGTTACTTCTTCCTCTCCAGTATCCCCAGCTTCTCCTCTTCCGTTATCCCAGTTACTACTTGTTCTCCAGTATCCCCAGCTTCTCCTCCTCCGTTATCCCAGTTATTACTTCTCCAGTATCCCCAGCTTCTCCTCCTCCTCCGTTATCCCAGTTACTTCTTCCTCTCCAGTATCCCCAGCTTCTCCTCTTCCGTTATCCCAGTTACTACTTGTTCTCCAGTATCCCCAGCTTCTCCTCCTCCGTTATCCCAGTTATTACTTCTCCAGTATCCCCAGCTTCTCCTCCTCCGTTATCCCAGTTACTTCTTCCTCTCCAGTATTCCCAGCTTCTCCGTTATCCCAGTTATTACTTCTCCAGTATCCCCAGCTTCTCCTCCTCCTCCGTTATCCCAGTTACTTCTTCCTCTCCAGTATCCCCAGCTTCTCCTCCTCCTCCGTTATCCCAGTTATTTCTTCCTCTCCAGTATCCCCAGCTTCTCCTCCTCCGTTATCCCAGTTATTACTTCTCCAGTATCCCCAGCTTCTCCTCCTCCTCCGTTATCCCAGTTACTTCTTCCTCTCCAGTATCCCCAGCTTCTCCTCCGTTATCCCAGTTATTACTTCTCCAGTATCCCCAGCTTCTTCTCCTCCTCCGTTATCCCAGTTACTTCTTCCTCTCCAGTATCCCCAGCTTCTCCTCCTCCTCCTTTATCCCAGTTATTTCTTCCTCTCCAGTATCCCCAGCTTCTCCTCCTCTTCCGTTATCCCAGTTACTACTTCTTCTCCAGTATCCCCAGCTTCTCCTCCTCCTCCGTTATCCCAGTTACTTCTTCCTCTCCAGTATCCCCAGCTTCTCCTCCTCCTCCGTTATCCCAGTTATTTCTTCCTCTCCAGTATCCCCAGCTTCTCCTCTTCCGTTATCCCAGTTACTACTTCTTCTCCAGTATCCCCAGCTTCTCCTCCTCCGTTATCCCAGTTATTACTTCTCCAGTATCCCCAGCTTCTCCTCCTCCTCCGTTATCCCAGTTACTTCTTCCTCTCCAGTATCCCCAGCTTCTCCTCTTCCGTTATCCCAGTTACTACTTGTTCTCCAGTATCCCCAGCTTCTCCTCCTCCGTTATCCCAGTTATTACTTCTCCAGTATCCCCAGCTTCTCCTCCTCCTCCGTTATCCCAGTTACTTCTTCCTCTCCAGTATCCCCAGCTTCTCCTCCGTTATCCCAGTTATTACTTCTCCAGTATCCCCAGCTTCTCCTCCTCCTCCGTTATCCCAGTTACTTCTTCCTCTCCAGTATCCCCAGCTTCTCCTCCTCCTCCGTTATCCCAGTTATTTCTTCCTCTCCAGTATCCCCAGCTTCTCCTCTTCCGTTATCCCAGTTACTACTTCTTCTCCAGTATCCCCAGCTTCTCCTCCTCCTCCGTTATCCCAGTTACTTCTTCCTCTCCAGTATCCCCAGCTTCTCCTCCTCCTCCGTTATCCCAGTTATTTCTTCCTCTCCAGTATCCCCAGCTTCTCCTCTTCCGTTATCCCAGTTACTACTTCTTCTCCAGTATCCCCAGCTTCTCCTCCTCCGTTATCCCAGTTATTACTTCTCCAGTATCCCCAGCTTCTCCTCCTCCTCCGTTATCCCAGTTACTTCTTCCTCTCCAGTATCCCCAGCTTCTCCTCCGTTATCCCAGTTATTACTTCTCCAGTATCCCCAGCTTCTCCTCCTCCTCCGTTATCCCAGTTACTTCTTCCTCTCCAGTATCCCCAGCTTCTCCTCCTCCTCCGTTATCCCAGTTATTTCTTCCTCTCCAGTATCCCCAGCTTCTCCTCCTCCTCCGTTATCCCAGTTATTTCTTCCTCTCCAGTATCCCCAGCTTCTCCTCTTCCGTTATCCCAGTTACTACTTCTTCTCCAGTATCCCCAGCTTCTCCTCCTCCGTTATCCCAGTTATTACTTCTCCAGTATCCCCAGCTTCTCCTCCTCCTCCGTTATCCCAGTTACTTCTTCCTCTCCAGTATCCCCAGCTTCTCCTCCGTTATCCCAGTTATTACTTCTCCAGTATCCCCAGCTTCTCCTCCTCCTCCTCCGTTATCCCAGTTACTTCTTCCTCTCCAGTAACCCCAGCTTCTCCTCCTCCTCCGTTATCCCAGTTACTTCTTCCTCTCCAGTATCCCCAGCTTCTCCTCCTCCTCCGTTATCCCAGTTATTTCTTCCTCTCCAGTATCCCCAGCTTCTCCTCTTCCGTTATCCCAGTTACTACTTCTTCTCCAGTATCCCCAGCTTCTCCTCCTCCTCCGTTATCCCAGTTACTTCTTCCTCTCCAGTATCCCCAGCTTCTCCTCCTCCTCCGTTATCCCAGTTATTTCTTCCTCTCCAGTATCCCCAGCTTCTCCTCTTCCGTTATCCCAGTTACTACTTCTCCAGTATCCCCAGCTTCTCCTCCTCCGTTATCCCAGTTATTACTTCTCCAGTATCCCCAGCTTCTCCTCCTCCTCCGTTATCCCAGTTACTTCTTCCTCTCCAGTATCCCCAGCTTCTCCTCTTCCGTTATCCCAGTTACTACTTGTTCTCCAGTATCCCCAGCTTCTCCTCCTCCGTTATCCCAGTTATTACTTCTCCAGTATCCCCAGCTTCTCCTCCTCCGTTATCCCAGTTACTTCTTCCTCTCCAGTATTCCCAGCTTCTCCGTTATCCCAGTTATTACTTCTCCAGTATCCCCAGCTTCTCCTCCTCCTCCGTTATCCCAGTTACTTCTTCCTCTCCAGTATCCCCAGCTTCTCCTCCTCCTCCGTTATCCCAGTTATTTCTTCCTCTCCAGTATCCCCAGCTTCTCCTCCTCCGTTATCCCAGTTATTACTTCTCCAGTATCCCCAGCTTCTCCTCCTCCTCCGTTATCCCAGTTACTTCTTCCTCTCCAGTATCCCCAGCTTCTCCTCCGTTATCCCAGTTATTACTTCTCCAGTATCCCCAGCTTCTTCTCCTCCTCCGTTATCCCAGTTACTTCTTCCTCTCCAGTATCCCCAGCTTCTCCTCCTCCTCCGTTATCCCAGTTATTTCTTCCTCTCCAGTATCCCCAGCTTCTCCTCCTCTTCCGTTATCCCAGTTACTACTTCTTCTCCAGTATCCCCAGCTTCTCCTCCTCCTCCGTTATCCCAGTTACTTCTTCCTCTCCAGTATCCCCAGCTTCTCCTCCTCCTCCGTTATCCCAGTTATTTCTTCCTCTCCAGTATCCCCAGCTTCTCCTCTTCCGTTATCCCAGTTACTACTTCTTCTCCAGTATCCCCAGCTTCTCCTCCTCCGTTATCCCAGTTATTACTTCTCCAGTATCCCCAGCTTCTCCTCCTCCTCCGTTATCCCAGTTACTTCTTCCTCTCCAGTATCCCCAGCTTCTCCTCTTCCGTTATCCCAGTTACTACTTGTTCTCCAGTATCCCCAGCTTCTCCTCCTCCGTTATCCCAGATATTACTTCTCCAGTATCCCCAGCTTCTCCTCCTCCTCCGTTATCCCAGTTACTTCTTCCTCTCCAGTATCCCCAGCTTCTCCTCCGTTATCCCAGTTATTACTTCTCCAGTATCCCCAGCTTCTCCTCCTCCTCCGTTATCCCAGTTACTTCTTCCTCTCCAGTATCCCCAGCTTCTCCTCCTCCTCCTCCGTTATCCCAGTTATTTCTTCCTCTCCAGTATCCCCAGCTTCTCCTCTTCCGTTATCCCAGTTACTACTTCTTCTCCAGTATCCCCAGCTTCTCCTCCTCCTCCGTTATCCCAGTTACTTCTTCCTCTCCAGTATCCCCAGCTTCTCCTCCTCCTCCGTTATCCCAGTTATTTCTTCCTCTCCAGTATCCCCAGCTTCTCCTCTTCCGTTATCCCAGTTACTACCTCTTCTCCAGTATCCCCAGCTTCTCCTCCTCCGTTATCCCAGTTATTACTTCTCCAGTATCCCCAGCTTCTCCTCCTCCTCCGTTATCCCAGTTACTTCTTCCTCTCCAGTATCCCCAGCTTCTCCGTTATCCCAGTTATTACTTCTCCAGTATCCCCAGCTTCTCCTCCTCCTCCGTTATCCCAGTTACTTCTTCCTCTCCAGTATCCCCAGCTTCTCCTCCTCCTCCGTTATCCCAGTTATTTCTTCCTCTCCAGTATCCCCAGCTTCTCCTCCTCCGTTATCCCAGTTATTACTTCTCCAGTATCCCCAGCTTCTCCTCCTCCTCCGTTATCCCAGTTACTTCTTCCTCTCCAGTATCCCCAGCTTCTCCTCCGTTATCCCAGTTATTACTTCTCCAGTATCCCCAGCTTCTTCTCCTCCTCCGTTATCCCAGTTACTTCTTCCTCTCCAGTATCCCCAGCTTCTCCTCCTCCTCCATTATCCCAGTTATTTCTTCCTCTCCAGTATCCCCAGCTTCTCCTCCTCTTCCGTTATCCCAGTTACTACTTCTTCTCCAGTATCCCCAGCTTCTCCTCCTCCTCCGTTATCCCAGTTACTTCTTCCTCTCCAGTATCCCCAGCTTCTCCTCCTCCTCCGTTATCCCAGTTATTTCTTCCTCTCCAGTATCCCCAGCTTCTCCTCTTCCGTTATCCCAGTTACTACTTCTTCTCCAGTATCCCCAGCTTCTCCTCCTCCGTTATCCCAGTTATTACTTCTCCAGTATCCCCAGCTTCTCCTCCTCCTCCGTTATCCCAGTTACTTCTTCCTCTCCAGTATCCCCAGCTTCTCCTCTTCCGTTATCCCAGTTACTACTTGTTCTCCAGTATCCCCAGCTTCTCCTCCTCCGTTATCCCAGTTATTACTTCTCCAGTATCCCCAGCTTCTCCTCCTCCTCCGTTATCCCAGTTACTTCTTCCTCTCCAGTATCCCCAGCTTCTCCTCCGTTATCCCAGTTATTACTTCTCCAGTATCCCCAGCTTCTCCTCCTCCTCCGTTATCCCAGTTACTTCTTCCTCTCCAGTATCCCCAGCTTCTCCTCCTCCTCCGTTATCCCAGTTATTTCTTCCTCTCCAGTATCCCCAGCTTCTCCTCTTCCGTTATCCCAGTTACTACTTCTTCTCCAGTATCCCCAGCTTCTCCTCCTCCTCCGTTATCCCAGTTACTTCTTCCTCTCCAGTATCCCCAGCTTCTCCTCCGTTATCCCAGTTATTACTTCTCCAGTATCCCCAGCTTCTTCTCCTCCTCCGTTATCCCAGTTACTTCTTCCTCTCCAGTATCCCCAGCTTCTCCTCCTCCTCCGTTATCCCAGTTATTTCTTCCTCTCCAGTATCCCCAGCTTCTCCTCCTCTTCCGTTATCTCAGTTACTACTTCTTCTCCAGTATCCCCAGCTTCTCCTCCTCCTCCGTTATCCCAGTTACTTCTTCCTCTCCAGTATCCCCAGCTTCTCCTCCTCCTCCGTTATCCCAGTTATTTCTTCCTCTCCAGTATCCCCAGCTTCTCCTCTTCCGTTATCCCAGTTACTACTTCTTCTCCAGTATCCCCAGCTTCTCCTCCTCCGTTATCCCAGTTATTACTTCTCCAGTATCCCCAGCTTCTCCTCCTCCTCCGTTATCCCAGTTACTTCTTCCTCTCCAGTATCCCCAGCTTCTCCTCTTCCGTTATCCCAGTTACTACTTGTTCTCCAGTATCCCCAGCTTCTCCTCCTCCGTTATCCCAGTTATTACTTCTCCAGTATCCCCAGCTTCTCCTCCTCCTCCGTTATCCCAGTTACTTCTTCCTCTCCAGTATCCCCAGCTTCTCCTCCGTTATCCCAGTTATTACTTCTCCAGTATCCCCAGCTTCTCCTCCTCCTCCGTTATCCCAGTTACTTCTTCCTCTCCAGTATCCCCAGCTTCTCCTCCTCCTCCGTTATCCCAGTTATTTCTTCCTCTCCAGTATCCCCAGCTTCTCCTCTTCCGTTATCCCAGTTACTACTTCTTCTCCAGTATCCCCAGCTTCTCCTCCTCCTCCGTTATCCCAGTTACTTCTTCCTCTCCAGTATCCCCAGCTTCTCCTCCTCCTCCGTTATCCCAGTTATTTCTTACTCTCCAGTATCCCCAGCTTCTCCTCTTCCGTTATCCCAGTTACTACTTCTCCAGTATCCCCAGCTTCTCCTCCTCCGTTATCCCAGTTATTACTTCTCCAGTATCCCCAGCTTCTCCTCCTCCTCCGTTATCCCAGTTACTTCTTCCTCTCCAGTATCCCCAGCTTCTCCTCCGTTATCCCAGTTATTACTTCTCCAGTATCCCCAGCTTCTCCTCCTCCTCCGTTATCCCAGTTACTTCTTCCTCTCCAGTATCCCCAGCTTCTCCTCCTCCTCCGTTATCCCAGTTATTTCTTCCTCTCCAGTATCCCCAGCTTCTCCTCCTCCTCCGTTATCCCAGTTATTTCTTCCTCTCCAGTATCCCCAGCTTCTCCTCTTCCGTTATCCCAGTTACTACTTCTTCTCCAGTATCCCCAGCTTCTCCTCCTCCGTTATCCCAGTTATTACTTCTCCAGTATCCCCAGCTTCTCCTCCTCCTCCGTTATCCCAGTTACTTCTTCCTCTCCAGTATCCCCAGCTTCTCCTCCGTTATCCCAGTTATTACTTCTCCAGTATCCCCAGCTTCTCCTCCTCCTCCGTTATCCCAGTTACTTCTTCCTCTCCAGTAACCCCAGCTTCTCCTCCTCCTCCGTTATCCCAGTTACTTCTTCCTCTCCAGTATCCCCAGCTTCTCCTCCTCATCCGTTATCCCAGTTATTTCTTCCTCTCCAGTATCCCCAGCTTCTCCTCTTCCGTTATCCCTGTTACTACTTCTTCTCCAGTATCCCCAGCTTCTCCTCCTCCTCCGTTATCCCAGTTACTTCTTCCTCTCCAGTATCCCCAGCTTCTCCTCCTCCTCCGTTATCCCAGTTATTTCTTCCTCTCCAGTATCCCCAGCTTCTCCTCTTCCGTTATCCCAGTTACTACTTCTCCAGTATCCCCAGCTTCTCCTCCTCCGTTATCCCAGTTATTACTTCTCCAGTATCCCCAGCTTCTCCTCCTCCTCCGTTATCCCAGTTACTTCTTCCTCTCCAGTATCCCCAGCTTCTCCTCTTCCGTTATCCCAGTTACTACTTGTTCTCCAGTATCCCCAGCTTCTCCTCCTCCGTTATCCCAGTTATTACTTCTCCAGTATCCCCAGCTTCTCCTCCTCCGTTATCCCAGTTACTTCTTCCTCTCCAGTATTCCCAGCTTCTCCGTTATCCCAGTTATTACTTCTCCAGTATCCCCAGCTTCTCCTCCTCCTCCGTTATCCCAGTTACTTCTTCCTCTCCAGTATCCCCAGCTTCTCCTCCTCCTCCTCCGTTATCCCAGTTATTTCTTCCTCTCCAGTATCCCCAGCTTCTCCTCCTCCGTTATCCCAGTTATTACTTCTCCAGTATCCCCAGCTTCTCCTCCTCCTCCGTTATCCCAGTTACTTCTTCCTCTCCAGTATCCCCAGCTTCTCCTCCGTTATCCCAGTTATTACTTCTCCAGTATCCCCAGCTTCTTCTCCTCCTCCGTTATCCCAGTTACTTCTTCCTCTCCAGTATCCCCAGCTTCTCCTCCTCCTCCGTTATCCCAGTTATTTCTTCCTCTCCAGTATCCCCAGCTTCTCCTCCTCTTCCGTTATCCCAGTTACTACTTCTTCTCCAGTATCCCCAGCTTCTCCTCCTCCTCCGTTATCCCAGTTACTTCTTCCTCTCCAGTATCCCCAGCTTCTCCTCCTCCTCCGTTATCCCAGTTATTTCTTCCTCTCCAGTATCCCCAGCTTCTCCTCTTCCGTTATCCCAGTTACTACTTCTTCTCCAGTATCCCCAGTTTCTCCTCCTCCGTTATCCCAGTTATTACTTCTCCAGTATCCCCAGCTTCTCCTCCTCCTCCGTTATCCCAGTTACTTCTTCCTCTCCAGTATCCCCAGCTTCTCCTCTTCCGTTATCCCAATTACTACTTGTTCTCCAGTATCCCCAGCTTCTCCTCCTCCGTTATCCCAGTTATTACTTCTCCAGTATCCCCAGCTTCTCCTCCTCCTCCGTTATCCCAGTTACTTCTTCCTCTCCAGTATCCCCAGCTTCTCCTCCGTTATCCCAGTTATTACTTCTCCAGTATCCCCAGCTTCTCCTCCTCCTCCGTTATCCCAGTTACTTCTTCCTCTCCAGTATCCCCAGCTTCTCCTCCTCCTCCGTTATCCCAGTTATTTCTTCCTCTCCAGTATCCCCAGCTTCTCCTCTTCCGTTATCCCAGTTACTACTTCTTCTCCAGTATCCCCAGCTTCTCCTCCTCCTCCGTTATCCCAGTTACTTCTTCCTCTCCAGTATCCCCAGCTTCTCCTCCTCCTCCGTTATCCCAGTTATTTCTTCCTCTCCAGTATCCCCAGCTTCTCCTCTTCCGTTATCCCAGTTACTACTTCTTCTCCAGTATCCCCAGCTTCTCCTCCTCCGTTATCCCAGTTATTACTTCTCCAGTATCCCCAGCTTCTCCTCCTCCTCCGTTATCCCAGTTACTTCTTCCTCTCCAGTATCCCCAGCTTCTCCTCCGTTATCCCAGTTATTACTTCTCCAGTATCCCCAGCTTCTCCTCCTCCTCCGTTATCCCAGTTACTTCTTCCTCTCCAGTATCCCCAGCTTCTCCTCCTCCTCCGTTATCCCAGTTATTTCTTCCTCTCCAGTATCCCCAGCTTCTCCTCCTCCGTTATCCCAGTTATTTCTTCCTCTCCAGTATCCCCAGCTTCTCCTCTTCCGTTATCCCAGTTACTACTTCTTCTCCAGTATCCCCAGCTTCTCCTCCTCCTCCGTTATCCCAGTTACTTCTTCCTCTCCAGTATCCCCAGCTTCTCCTCCTCCTCCGTTATCCCAGTTATTTCTTCCTCTCCAGTATCCCCAGCTTCTCCTCTTCCGTTATCCCAGTTACTACTTCTTCTCCAGTATCCCCAGCTTCTCCTCCTCCGTTATCCCAGTTATTACTTCTCCAGTATCCCCAGCTTCTCCTCCTCCTCCGTTATCCCAGTTACTTCTTCCTCTCCAGTATCCCCAGCTTCTCCTCTTCCGTTATCCCAGTTACTACTTGTTCTCCAGTATCCCCAGCTTCTCCTCCTCCGTTATCCCAGTTATTACTTCTCCAGTATCCCCAGCTTCTCCTCCTCCTCCGTTATCCCAGTTACTTCTTCCTCTCCAGTATCCCCAGCTTCTCCTCCGTTATCCCAGTTATTACTTCTCCAGTATCCCCAGCTTCTCCTCCTCCTCCGTTATCCCAGTTACTTCTTCCTCTCCAGTAACCCCAGCTTCTCCTCCTCCTCCGTTATCCCAGTTACTTCTTCCTCTCCAGTAACCCCAGCTTCTCCTCCTCCTCCGTTATCCCAGTTATTTCTTCCTCTCCAGTATCCCCAGCTTCTCCTCTTCCGTTATCCCAGTTACTACTTCTTCTCCAGTATCCCCAGCTTCTCCTCCTCCTCCGTTATCCCAGTTACTTCTTCCTCTCCAGTATCCCCAGCTTCTCCTCCTCCTCCGTTATCCCAGTTATTTCTTCCTCTCCAGTATCCCCAGCTTCTCCTCTTCCGTTATCCCAGTTACTACTTCTCCAGTATCCCGAGCTTCTCCTCCTCCGTTATCCCAGTTATTACTTCTCCAGTATCCCCAGCTTCTCCTCCTCCTCCGTTATCCCAGTTACTTCTTCCTCTCCAGTATCCCCAGCTTCTCCTCTTCCGTTATCCCAGTTACTACTTGTTCTCCAGTATCCCCAGCTTCTCCTCCTCCGTTATCCCAGTTATTACTTCTCCAGTATCCCCAGCTTCTCCTCCTCCTCCGTTATCCCAGTTATTTCTTCCTCTCCAGTATCCCCAGCTTCTCCTCTTCCGTTATCCCAGTTACTACTTCTTCTCCAGTATCCCCAGCTTCTCCTCCTCCTCCGTTATCCCAGTTACTTCTTCCTCTCCAGTATCCCCAGCTTCTCCTCCTCCTCCGTTATCCCAGTTATTTCTTCCTCTCCAGTATCCCCAGCTTCTCCTCTTCCGTTATCCCAGTTACTACTTCTTCTCCAGTATCCCCAGCTTCTCCTCCTCCGTTATCCCAGTTATTACTTCTCCAGTATCCCCAGCTTCTCCTCCTCCTCCGTTATCCCAGTTACTTCTTCCTCTCCAGTATCCCCAGCTTCTCCTCCTCCTCCGTTATCCCAGTTATTTCTTCCTCTCCAGTATCCCCAGCTTCTCCTCTTCCGTTATCCCAGTTACTACTTCTCCAGTATTCCCAGCTTCTCCTCCGTTATCCCAGTTACTTCTTCCTCTCCAGTATCCCCAGCTTCTCCTCTTCCGTTTATCCCAGTTACTACTTCTCCAGTATCCCCAGCTTCTCCTCCTCCTTCGTTATCCCAGTTACTTCTTCCTCTGAAGTATCCCCAGCTTCTCCTCCGTTATCCCAGTTACTTCTTCCTCTCCAGTATCCCCAGATTCTCCTCCTCCTCCGTTATCCCAGTTACTACTTCTCCAGTATCCCCAGCTTCTCCTCCGTTATCCCAGTTATTACTTCTCCAGTATCCCCAGCTTCTCCTCCTCCTCCGTTATCCCAGTTACTTCTTCCTCTCCAGTATCCCCAGCTTCTCCTCCTCCTCCGTTATCACAGTTATTTCTTCCTCTCCAGTATCCCCAGCTTCTCCTCTTCCGTTATCCCAGTTACTACTTCTTCTCCAGTATCCCCAGCTTCTCCTCCTCCTCCGTTATCCCAGTTACTTCTTCCTCTCCAGTATCACCAGCTTCTCCTCTTCCGTTATCCCAGTTACTACTTCTCCAGTATCCCCAGCTTCTCCTCCTCCTCCGTTATCCCAGTTACTTCTTCCTCTCCAGTATCCCCAGCTTCTCCTCCTCCTCCGTTATCCCAGTTATTTCTTCCTCTCCAGTATCCCCAGCTTCTCCTCTTCCGTTATCCCAGTTACTACTTCTCCAGTATCCCCAGCTTCTCCTCCTCCGTTATCCCAGTTATTACTTCTCCAGTATCCCCAGCTTCTCCTCCTCCTCCGTTATCCCAGTTACTTCTTCCTCTCCAGTATCCCCAGCTTCTCCTCCGTTATCCCAGTTACTACTTCTTCTCCAGTATCCCCAGCTTCTCCTCCTCCGTTATCCCAGTTATTACTTCTCTAGTATCCCCAGCTTCTCCTCCTCCTCCGTTATCCCAGTTACTTCTTCCTCTCCAGTATCCCCAGCTTCTCCTCCTCCTCCGTTATCCCAGTTACTTCTTCCTCTCCAGTATCCCCAGCTTCTCCTCCTCCTCCGTTATCCCAGTTATTTCTTCCTCTCCAGTATCCCCTGCTTCTCCTCTTCCGTTATCCCAGTTACTACTTCTCCAGTATCCCCAGCTTCTCCTCCTCCTCCGTTATCCCAGTTACTTCTTCCTCTCCAGTATCCCCAGCTTCTCCTCTTCCGTTATCCCAGTTACTACTTCTCCAGTATCCCCAGCTTCTCCTCCTTCGTTATCCCAGTTACTTCTTCCTCTGAAGTATCCCCAGCTTCTCCTCCTCCGTTATCCCAGTTACTTCTTCCTCTCCAGTATCCCCAGATTCTCCTCCTCCTCCGTTATCCCAGTTACTACTTCTTCTCCAGTATCCCCAGCTTCTCCTCCTCCTCCGTTATCCCAGTTACTTCTTCCTCTCCAGTATCCCCAGCTTCTCCTCCTCCTCCTCCGTTATCCCAGTTATTTCTTCCTCTCCAGTATCCCCAGCTTCTCCTCTTCCGTTATCCCAGTTACTACTTCTCCAGTATCCCCAGCTTCTCCTCCTCCGTTATCCCAGTTACTTCTTACTCTCCAGTATCCCCAGCTTCTCCTCTTCCGTTATCCCAGTTACTACTTCTCCGGTATCCCCAGCTTCTCCTCCTCCTTCGTTATCCCAGTTACTTCTTCCTCTGAAGTATCCCCAGCTTCTCCTCCTCCATTATCCCAGTTACTTCTTCCTCTCCAGTATCCCCAGCTTCTCCTCTTCCGTTATCCCAGTTACTACTTCTCCGGTATCCCCAGCTTCTCCTCCTCCTTCGTTATCCCAGTTACTTCTTCCTCTGAAGTATCCCCAGCTTCTCCTCCTCCATTATCCCAGTTACTTCTTCCTCTCCAGTATCCCCAGATTCTCCTCCTCCTCCGTTATCCCAGTTACTACTTCTTCTCCAGTATCCCCAGCTTCTCCTCCTCCTCCGTTATCCCAGTTACTTCTTCCTCTCCAGTATCCCCAGCATCTCCTCCTCCTCCGTTATCCCAGTTACTACTTCTCCAGTATCCCCAGCTTCTCCTCCTCCGTTATCCCAGTTATTTCTTCCTCTCCAGTATCCCCAGCTTCTCCTCCTCCGTTATCCCAGTTATTTCTTCCTCTCCAGTATCCCCAGCTTCTCCTCCTCCTCCGTTATCCCAGTTACTTCTTCCTCTCCAGTATCCCCAGCTTCTCCTCCTCCTCCGTTATCCCAGTTACTTCTTCTCCAGTATCCCCAGTTTGTCCTCCTCGGTTATCCCAGTTATTTCTTCCTCTCCAGTATCCCCAGCTTCTCCTCCTCCTCCGTTATCCCAGTTACTTCTTCCTCTCCAGTATTCCCAGCTTCTTCTCCTCCGTTATCCCAGTTACTTCTTCCTCTCCAGTATCCCCAGCTTCTCCTCCTCCTCCTCCTCCATTATCCAAGTTACTTCTTCCTCTCCAGTATCCCCAGTTTCTCCTCCTCCTCCATTATCCCAGTTACTTCTTTCCCTAGCTTCTCCTCATCCAATATCCCTGGTCTTCTTCCAGTTCACTATCCCCAAGCATCTCCTTCCCCTACATTAACCCAGTTACTTCTACCTCTCCCAGTATCCTCAGGTTCTCCTACTCATCCATTATCTCTGGCTCTTCTTCCAGTCCACTATCTCCAAGCATCTCCTCCTCCTCCTCCTCCTCCGTTATTCTAGTTCACATCAAACTTGGTCCTCAGGACTACAAACAGTGCATGTTTTCCAGATCTCCTCACAGAATCACAAGTGAAATTATTAGCTCCACCTGTGGATCGTTTATAATAAGTCAGTGAGCAATGAATACACCTGTGCACCTGCTAGGTGACATGGAAAACGTGAACTGTTTGGGGTCCTGAGGACCGGGTTTGAGAATCACTGCTTATTTCTTCTACTCTCAGTATTCGTCAGCTTCTCCCTATTCAAAACCCCTGGGTCTTCTTCCTCTATTTCATCCCCAAGCATCGTCTGCGGACTTTTTCCACTCCAGTAACCTGGTATCGCCCAGCTGCTCCTTGTCCAGTTTCTGATCAACATCCAATATCCTGGGTTTTCTTCCCTTCCCAGTATACCCCAGCTTTTCATCTTAATCCAACATCACAGGACTTCTTCCACCACAGTATTCCCCAGCATCTCTCCTAATATTCCTGGTTCTTCTACCCCCAGCTTCTTCTCTTCATCCAATATCCCAGGAACTTCTCCCACTGCAGTATACCGGACACCCCCAGCTTCTCCTCCAATATCCTGGGAACATCTTCAGTATCCTAATATCACCCAGCTTCTCCTCATCCAATATCCCTTTTTCCACTCCAAGTATCCCAGTATATCCCCAGCTTCTCATCAACATCCAATATCCTTGGGCTTTCCTCCACTCCCAGTATCCCAGTATCAGCCTAGCTTCTCCACCTCTAATATTCCCGGACTTCTTCCTTTCCATTATTCGGGCATTCCCCCAGCTTCTCCAATTTTCTGGAGTCTCCTTCCACTACATTATTCTGTTTCCCTCCTGCTCCAATATCCCTGGATCTTCTTCCACTCCTAGTAACCAGGTGCCCCCTATGCTACCTCTCCCCCTCATCATCCTCCTCCAATATGCTGGGATTTTCTTCTATTCCCATGACTCTGGTATCCCTCCTAGCTTCCACTCCTTTCCAGGGTCTTCCTCCACTCCAAGCTGTATACTTGTATCCCCTCTGGTTCTCCTTTTCCAATATCCTGGGGTCTTCCACTTTCTCTAACTTACGCAGCACTCCCAAAACCTCAGTATATTTCTTCAATTCCTCTATGACCTTTTCATGATCTGTCTTAAGCACCTTACAGATATATCTGCAGATGATGGTTGTTCATACACGCTGACCAACCATCATCTGTGATCTGGCCACGGGTACCTCTGGTCGGGGGGGTGTCGCGACCTCCTCCCTGCTACTTCTGCAGCAATATATTGGGCATTGGCTGCGCAGCACAGCCGACACGATATGTCTGTGAACGACGTCTTTCAGGTAGTAAATCAGGCTAACGCAGATGCCCACAACTACAGCCGCTCTTCGTAAATGGCCCCAATATATGAAGACCTTTTAATTCAAGTGAGAATTTTAATATTTTACTGTATATTAAATATAATTTTTTTTTTAATAGACCATTTCTTTATTAGCAACTTTCATAATCCAATTTAGCACCCTGTAATTAAAGTACAGTGCACGCTTCGGGATATGTGGTTTCCTCTCCTGTACTTTGTATTCTTTCTGACTAGTCTGACAATATGCCATTCACAGATCTCTTTTGTGTCTGCAAAGCCACTATACCTCTGCAGGATCTCCCGTCTCTACAGCCACTATATAAGGCAAGCCGCGCCTTTTGTCTCTCCTGAACTAATCCCAGGATTCAGCAAATCTGTATAAACTAAAGCCACTATAATGTACCCAATGGTATATCTCATTTCATTATTTGCAGCCACTTTAACTCCCCTAAGAACGCCATTATCACTAACTAATCTATCTCTAAGCCGGTGCCTGATAATCTAATACCAATCAGACCATGATCAGGCATGTGGTGAATGTGTTAGGAAGATGGCCGCTTCCAGCCTGCATGTGTGGTTATTCTGTGAAAACGCGGATAGGCCCCAGAGAGGCTGTCCGGATCGGACGACATATTATGTAGGGCCTGATTCAGACCCGCTCGCAAGCGCTATGTGCTCGCAAGCGGGTCGATGGCCAGGCAGTGCGTACACGCCGCGTGCACACGCCCTGGAGCAAGTGAGAAATCACTTCCTCCGGGGCTCGCAACAAAACGGGGTGGCTGTCGATGTTGATCGACAGCTCGCCCCGTTTTGTAGGCGGGGAAGAGGGGTGGCTGGCCAAAAGGAGGCATTCCTGAAGGAACGCCTGCCGTTTGAGGGCGGCCCTACTGACATCACTCGTGATGTCAGTAGTGAGCTTCCTGCTCTATTAGAGCAGGAAGCTCACTGGGGCTTGCGGGAATGAGACCCTACCACAAGGGTCTCGTCGCAAGCCCGATGGTCGCGACCATCACCTGGCCGCTCGCAAAAGCTGTGGGTGGTCACCCACAGCTTAGTGAGCGGCCTGGAGTCCGGCCCCAAAAAAAACAAACAGGCCGCCCAGATTCAGAGCGAGCGCTCACAAAGAGCGTCCGGCTCTGAATCAGGGCCATAGTGCGTACCCAGCATAAGAGATCGCATTAGCAGTCACTTAATATTGCAGGGTCAGGCTCCCTTTGGAGTCCCTGTAAGCCTGCATGTGATTTTTATTACGTTCTGGAGAACAATAATTTCTTATTGCCACGAATGGCGTCGATAAGAAACGTTAATAATCGGATCTAGAACCAGATAATAAATGTGCACCTGAATCTTAAATTTTAATAAGGCAAAGGCTCACATAAATTTAGCCACTTTCAATCAACCTTTTTATTGTTTTTGCATCTCTTTGTGGGCGGGATGTACTAAAGTGAAAATGCAGCCAAAACTCTGAAAACTGCTGTTTTCTGAGTATTAACCGCATTCCCCATATGTATAAAGCTCTGGAAACCAAAACTTTCCATAGCTTGTACCCGATTGGCATCGCCATCTATAGATGGAGTTAGAGATATCCCATAGCCAGAGGCGTCACAATGGGTTGTGACATCCGGTGCGGCACCTCCAGATCCCTCAGAAAGGCACGTGATATTGTTTCCGCGTGGTCACGCCCCCTGATGTGTGCCAGTTAGGGGGCAGGACTGCTTATCATGCTCCTTCCTCGTCATCCATCACTGCAGCTGCTCTGCTTGGTGACACCATCCGATGGGGTGTAGCTCTGATATTTTGGTGTCATCCCCTTGGATGGCATCACCCGGTGTGCCCACACGCCCTAGTGAAGCCACTGCCAATTTTAACCCTCCCAGGGGCGCCTGTGGCTCACGCTTCAGCTCATGTGTGGAGGGACTTCTGGGTCATAAACCTGAAAGACCCACCTTCACAAGGGAAAGCTGATTTCGGAAGAGCTGTCCTTTAATCACATACTGTCATTATTAATGTTATTAACGCTGGTATGCATGCAGTAGGTGGCGGGATGTATTGCATCTATAATGTGATGCTTGATACATCTAGCCCTATATCTCCCTACTAACACCGTATCTTCCCCTAAGTATAAAATATTTATGTACAGTCTCATTTAGAAAGTAGTTCCTCAATTTATTTCAACAATTTAATTGCTCAGCCCATTACTGAGCGGCGTGCAAAAAATAATTGAATCTTCACCCTTTACTGTTAGCCAATATTTATTTGCACTTTTTTAGGGTACAAGCTGATTTTCCCATTTTTCTCAACATTTAACATGGCTATTTACAACCAGAATTATCAAGCATGTGCTTATTTCAATTGGTCATGGATCGGGAGCGCACATAGATGCGCTAAGTGGTTTCACAGTGAAGATGTCATTTGTTCTCACAGGCAAACTCCGAAAACCATCAGTTTTCAGAGTTTGCCGAATATCAGGTGGTTCTATTTGGACCCACGATGATGAATGGCCCAGTAACCTAAATATGCAGCGTTTCCACATGATTAATGGGACAATTATTGTTTGATGACTAGGCCCCTCAGTCCCAGATAGGGTTGCCCCCTTTGTTCTGGCAAATTACAGGAAGGGGGGGGGGGGGGTGCAGTTTTTCCGGTGTATGATCCTATGGCTTTTGATCCATATTGTAACATACAGTGTGCATTATAATATATAAAAGGGGGTTTAGAGATATTTCTATGCAGAGAGCATAGAAGTATATCCAAAAAAAGACAAAAAAGCCTAGGGGTGATCAGGTGATCAGGTGACCAAGCCTTCCCGGCGAAACGCGCGTCCGTTCCAGTGCTCATAGCAGCAAGGACCTCATACGCACCTCACTGCAGCCCTACAGAATAAGACTTTACCTACAGGTATCTTTCTATCGCTCTATAAGTGCTCTCTCATCTGAGTCCCTAGCGCTTGACTTCCCCTGCAATGTCAACTGGTATCAGGGGAGAGACGCAGCTATTATCTGAGACAGCAGAAGCGCTGTCTGTTGTTTCATCTGGCATATACGCTGCTGTCACTCTCTCATTCCCTATTTGATCCAGAGAGGGGATAGCAGAAGTGACGCTGCGTCCATTTATTCCAGACCTTACTTTTTTCATTACCATCTCTGGTTTAGGCATTTGATATCCTCATATAATAACCAATTATGATTGTGATTTTTTTATGTCATACATAAATGAATGCAGAATTACGATACAGCACAACTAAACTAGTAAAGTCACTGCTGGGACCTTATGTGATTTCACTAACCCTATTCTTTAATCAGGTGACAGAGACTCTTCATTTGTATGCTGACTCAATATGTTTATTGACACTTCATAATTACTCACCTTTATTGTGCCTATAACTTGTGTGTAATTTTTATTTACCCCATATTATCTCGACGTGGTATATGTCATAAACCCACATTTAGAACCCTAGCACTGTTTAAAAAGGTGGTTATATGTGTAATTTGTCCTATATGATGGACAAGAACTATTGAATGGGTTTTCTCAACTACATTATCTTACCTGTATTTTTGATTTTGCTAAAAATAGCTCACCAGGCTGCACACAATCGAGGGTACTTACACTTATCTAGGTTCCCCTATTAAGATGTACTGAATCATTACAATTGTACTTAAATCTTTAAGGTGGTCTGTCTAGTTTCTCTGTGAACTTTCATTGGAGAACTAGAGATTTGAGGTCCTTCTTATATATTCGCCCATATTACCTTGTTAAGATTATATGCTTCTGGTTGCTCATTTACTTGAATATCTACTCACACCAAGTTAATTCTTCCTGTATATTGACAGTGATTACAACATTATATATATATATATATATATATATATATATATATATATATATATATATTATATATATATTACATATCAATTATCTTTGCAACCATTGATTGCATCATATACAAGGTTTTTATTAATTGTTTTTTGATCCTGGTTAACAATTACTCTTTCATCTCTCTCATACACCCTTTGTAGGTGCTTATTGTGTCATTTGTTATTTGCGATACATTGCAATTACTGCTAGGAGAGAGTCTTATTTTAGGTAAGAATAAACATTAAGTTTTAATTTATTTCACCATATCACTTTCAGATTGTTTATATTACTTATATTGTTTTTCTCAAGGGTGCCCCACCCTAGGCTTTTTTGTCTTTTTTTGGATATACTTCTGTGCTCTCTGCATAGAAATATCTCGAAACCCCCTTTTATGTGTTTTACGCAAACTGTGTGGGTGCACCACCAACCTGGAGTCATCAAATGAATTCTACAGTTGGGATAGACCTAAATGTTGGTTTTTCTATGTATCTATTGAATACTTCATATTGATAATCATTATTCTAAAATTATATTGAACTTGTGCGGACTATTACTTTATACTTTGCATTATAATATACCCAGAGACCCAGGGCTAGTACATTAGAATCATTATCATCTCTGTCATCATGTGGGTATTTTTAAAATCTAAATACCTGGATGCCAATATTCATTATTAGCATTTGAGTGCGGGCTACAAATAACCACTCGTGTGTGTATATACGCACACACACCTCAACAGCAGTGCTGATGGCAGCACTCAGAGGGCGGGATGCACTAAGATAGTGCACTACTTACCGCCAGATACCGCATTTGTATTGATCACATATGCGATCCGATCGGATCCTTCATACCACTGAGATGCGGTAGAAGCACATAGGCTTCTATAGGGTAACGCCAGCAAAAGCTGGCGTTACCCTCCGCATCGTAGCGCCGTCGGCACATGTACGGAAAATGCGGTAAAACCCCGGAAACGGAAATTCTTATCCAGAGGGCGGAATGTACTAAGCATCGCTTCCACAATGTGGTACATCCCCCCTGACTTCGGGTACATACTGTGGCTCATTACCGAGGTATGTACCAATAATTTTGCAAAGGACAGCTCTCCCGATAAGAGCTGTCCTTTGTGATGCTGCAGTGCAGAGGGAGTTCTGGGTTTAACACACACCCAGAAGTCCCTTTGGCGTCCGTATGCGCAGAAAGACGGCGGCCATGGGGGGGATTCGATCAGATCCCTCCCAGCCTGGAGCGTCCCGATAAGAAGCCCATAGGCTTCTATTGGGTAATGCCACCTGAAGGTGGCGTTACCCATTGGGACAAAGCACCAGAATGCATTGCATTCCAAGTGCTTAGTACATTCAGGGAATGTGGTAAAACCCCCGAAAACTGAATTTTGGGGGGTTTTACCGCATTTTTACCTTTAGTACATCCCACCCAAAGAGAGAATACTTGGATGCTCTTTAATGTATAAACATATACACATTAGAAACTACATACTGACACCTAGGGGTATATTTACTAAAGTGCAGGTTTATAGAAGTACTGTAGAGTTTTTGCCCATAACAACCACACTCTACTTATCATTCAGCTAGCACCTTCTAGAAGATAATAACTAAAATCTGATCTCCAGTTCTAAAAAAAAAGCACTTTAGTAAATATAACCCTAGTGTATTTTTTTTACTGAAATATATAATTTTGTGATGCTTTTAAAATCAGTTCTATCCATTGGTAACTTTACCTTCCTCAGTTAACAATGCAGTTTTCTGCTGCCTTCTGGTTTTGCAACTAGTTTATATTTATGGGGGCGTAATCGTGGGCTATGGCAGGCACCGCTATGGGTGAGAAAGTAATAGCGAAAAATAGTACTAATAAAATAAAAAAAATAAAAATGTAAGTACTAGTGTGGAACAGTCATTGACTTGGGCATACTGGTTCTTGTATTTATAATAGTAAAGATATGGCCGTCATTTAATTTGAAGATGCTAATAATTGCTGGTGTATCTTTATTCCGGCCGCATCTATATGCCAGAACTTATTTGTGCTGTAACCGCCTCTGGAAAGTGTGATTAACACCTGTTATAAGGATGCAGTATTGTGGCTAGTTCTGTTTCAGGCCCTTAATCCTCAATGGAAAAAGCTATAACATTTGTGTTTTTTAATAGGTTGTTTTTTTTCAGGCAGCAGGAAAAATTTATAAATTATTGTGATGAACTTTTTATTAACTGAGCAATAAAAATAAAAAAACACCTCATTTATCACCCGTTTTTGTTCCTTGGCAGTCTATGTATAACCGAGGGGAAACAATTTAGCTAGCGCGGACCCAGGATATTCCCAAGTCAGCACCGTTCACACCGGAGCCGGGTCTGCAGTGACTCTACCGGCGTGGAGTGGACGCTTGGAGACGACGTTATCTCCAAGCGTCACTGAAGTCGGCCAATCAGCAGGCATGTGGTGTGCTCCAGGTCATTGTGACCCGGATCGCGCCGTTTACACTGCAGGGTTTCACGGGTCATTCCCGTGTCAAACCCTGCAAGTTACCTGGGTTGGATTGTCGGGTCACTCGACCCGGGGATCCAACCCTGTCTCCTTTTTCACCAAGAAAACCCTTGGTTAACCCTGCAATAACCCGGGTTTTAGCTCTGGTGTAAAAGGGGTATCAGTGGCATGTTTTCAGAGTTTGCTAAATATAGGTTGGCTACAATGGGCCCCTAATAATGAATGGCAATGTTAATTAAAACATACGCATGTGTAACAGGTCCCTAAGTGATATTGAATATGCTCCTTGCATTATTGACTGTAATGTGTATTGCTTAATATATGTATTAGTTTTGTAAAAGCCTTCAGGTAGAAATACAGCACATATTAGAAATGTCTTAACTGCTGGTTTTCTGATGAATCCAGCTGTTGTACAAAGTTAAGGCCCCCATACATCAGCAATCTGAAAACCACAATTGAACAATTTGAAGATTTATTGCCCGATCTTAGGATTTCCCAATCGAGCAATCTGCGCCCATACACTACAGATCTTTTTCAGTGATTTGCAGATCGATTGCAGCAAACACAGATCTGGCAATATTGAAAGGCCCATCATTTTGCTAGAAACGGTCTGCAAATCTGCTGATCATGTCCATACACTAGCAATCTACAGCCCCAATCGATCTGTGAAATCCAACATGTTGGACAATCTGATTAAACAATTCCAATCACTTTTTGGTTGCAATCTGCGATCTGTGAAGCCCATACATTGCAGTTTTTATTCACAATCGATTGCAAATTGCACGATTGCTGCAATCCATCTCTGATGTATGGGGGCCTTAAGTTATGGCTCTAAAGGCCCCCATACATCAGAGATGGATTGCAGCAAGCGTGCAATTTGCAATCGATTGTGTCTAAAAATCTGCCTGCAAAAAGTGATTGGAATTGTTTAATCAGATTGTCCAACATGTTGGATTTCACAGATCGATTGGGGCTGTAGATTGCTAGTGTATGGACATGATCAGCAGATTTGCAGACCATTACTAGTAAAATGATGGGCCTTTCAAGATTGCCAGATCTGTGTTTGCTGCAATCGATCTGCAAATCACTGAAAAAGATCTGTAGTGTATGGGCGCAGATTGCTCGATTGGGAAATCCTAAGATCGGGCAATAAATCTTCAAATTGTTGAATTGTGGTTTTCAGATTGCTGATGTATGGGGGCCTTTACCCTCCCTCCCTCGGATTCCTTTTCCAGCAATAGAGATGAGCAAAGCTGCAGCAAAATCTCACAATAGAACAAATTTTGATGTGTGAAATTCAGGCAACAAAATGTTCATGTTACGCTTGTGCTGCGCCAGTCCATATGTACAGTCCTTCTCCCCCCAATCCTCAGTCATGAGGACTCCCCTACTAATGATTATTGCCGGACCTGAGATCACCATGAAAGATACTGTTTTGTTTGAGTTTGTCCTGACAAAGCCGAATCATACAACAAAGTTACAGTGTGAGTGTCATATTGAAGGTGTCAGTGCTGAAACATATATATTAAGCAAGACAGATACAAACTTTAGCTGCTTTTACTCTCAAGTCGACTACATTTTAATACACAGCATGTTATATACAGTAAGTACACTGCAAAATTATAACATTAACTATCACTTCAACATCATCAGTGTACATACTCCATTGTGCACAGCTAGATTACATACAACACTGTTTTCCCCATACACCTATGAGGTGTGCTTACCATGAATTTAGCTGTTTCTCTCACAACCACCAGTCTTTTATCCTGGTTTTCTTGATCTTCACTTCCATAGAGCCTCCATCTAAACCCTGAAGCAGCAGGAACTTAGGCATTGTACATATTACGCACAATGCGGCTCGTTCAGAGTTGGAAGAAAAGCAAAAAAAAAAAAACTCACTCGGTCCTCAGGACCCCAAACAGTGCATGTTTTAAAGGTCTCCTCACAGAATCACAGGTGAAATAATTATCTCCACCTGTAGATCTTTTAAAATGTTTCAGTGAGTAATGAATACACCTGTGCACCAGCTAAGTGGTCTGGAAAAAGTGACCTGTTTGGGGGCCCTGAGGATCGAGTTTGAGAATCACTGCCATATATCATGTAAAACTGAGCAAAGAAAGCTATTTGATGCAATATTAACCAAATTCTCAGCCTAATGCAGACCCTCCAACATGACCCGTTCCATTAGGTACAAAATGCCCTGCTCCTGGACTTCCCACCTAATTGAGGATTGCAGCCACCTGTGCTGAACCACCTGTCTCATCAATTACCTAGTTCAACACAGGTGGCTGCAATCATCACTTAAGCTGGCCACACATCTAAAGATTATCTGTTCAACCAGCCAACTAGTTGATTGGTTGGAATGAAGATCTGGTAACGTATGGGAGTAACTGATGATCAGTAATTTGCTCCTAAATGCCAGAAAATGGACAAAAACTGTTGTTTGAACAAATTGTTTAGATCAAACTTGTCTGACGACCATTTTCATCTGTTTCTGGAATTTAGGAGCAAATTGCTGATCATTATTGTTATAAATTTGTGCCCATCACCTACATGCAGTGGAGGTTAAATCACTATTATTCTCATCACTCTCCCAGGAACCAGTGATATCAGTGAGGAAGGAGTTCCTATACATATATATACACCCTAGGCATTGAGTCAGCCCATGAAGGGTGGGTGCGGGTGATGGGTTGACTTTAAGCAGTTCTAAGTCACTGGTGAATGTTAACAGCCAAAACTCCGTCATGGCAGAAGGTGGCAGACAAATCCTTTGACTGAATTCCAGAAGGTAATTTATATGTTCGTGTAACGCTTCTTGCAACAAAGCCGTGCTCATCCATTCTGCGCCCATGCTCGGCTTTGATTATGAGCCATCCTTCCAGTATCTGAATAATGATGTCTTCTGGACGGAACTGGACCAGATCCAGCAAGACCTGGAAGGGAGCGGTGCCTTCGCCTCTGGATTTATATTCCGGCTCTTCATTTCCTTCCAGCATGACCGGTCTATGCAGAGGAGGGCACTGAGGTCCTGGTAGAGCATACAGCACATTATCCAGTACACAATCTTCAAGATCTCTTCTCTCAAAAATGTCCTTGTGTCGTACTGGGGTTTCTATCCAGTGTCTAATGGTTATTCCTTCCATGGTTTAGAAGAGGACCACAGTCAGCAAGTATAGTGTTTGCGTTGTCGAAATTAAAATAAGCTGTGCTACTCGCAATACCCGTCATTTAAGCTATTCTATTTATAGACAATGAGCTTTTGCCATGTCTTCCTGGACCCAGTTACAGCCATCAGGATTAACATTGATTATTTATAAACAATACATGGAAATTCTATTCTAAGACTTGGAGCTATTGTCTGGCAGAGTCTGTTGGTTGCTGTGCAGCCTAGTTTGTCAGCGATGGCAGGGATAATAAAAGCTTCTACGGTAGTTGGGGCATACTTCCTATACAATTGTTCAGGATATTTAGCAAATATACATAGCTCCTAAACCAGTTATTGTTGTAATGTGCTAGAGGCAAAGAGGAAATGTCTGCACTTTACTGTTACCTTGCTAGATAAGCCTGTTAATTAGTTACCTAATTTTATTATTTAGTTATTTTAATGGGATGCAGTCAGGAAGCCGATGGTCGAAATGTCGACCGCCGGCTTCCTGACTATCAAATCCCGGCAGGGCACTAATGACAGGCGTCGAAATTCCGATGCCTGTCATTAGACCTACAGCGAGAGCCCAATGCCCTGCATACCGAATGAAGGTAAGCCGGGCGCCGGGTGCGGATTGCCGTGGAGGGGGGGACGGTTAGGTTTTAGGGCTCCTGGGGGGACTTGGGGTTAGGCTAGGGGAAGGGGGGGTTAGGGTTAGGCACCCACAGGGGAGGTTAGGGTTAGGCACCCAATGGGAGACTTAGGTTTAGGCTGCGGGGACGGGGGGATTAGGTTTAGGCACTTAGGGGGGGTTAGGGTTAGAAACTAGGAGGGGAGGTTAGGGTTAGGGAATGTTAGGGGGGGGAGGATTATGGTTACTTACCTTAATCCGCTGTCGGGATCTTCACCCCTGTCGGGCTTCCACTGTCGTGATTTGAACCACCGGCCATACGGTCGGCGGTATAACATACTGATTCCACTTTAATACATGTTTTCTTCAAAATATACCTGTTGTCTACACATAGTGGAGACTTCCACATTGTGGACTGAATCAATATTTGTAAGAATTCAGCCTCTCAACACGGGTGTGGTATGGTAAGTCGACATTTCTCATGTCGACATGGTCGCAATTTTGACATGCAGTGTCGACAGTGATCATGTGGACATTCAACATGCCATCACGGATGACATGTTGACATGATAGAATGTTGACCTAAAGTCCCTGGTGGCCTATCTGTCACTTGCCTGCTCTTGACGGCTTCCGGGTTCCAGCTGTCATGTGATCATCTGGCTGTCATGTGACCTCTGATCTGTTGGTAGGAGTACACTCCTGTGCTGCCCCCTATCCAGTACTCTGCAAGGTAAGTGGACTCGGTGGTTGCTAGGACCTGCCTGAGCTCAGCCAGATCCCCCCAGCCTTTGACATGTGCATGCTTAGCGTCTCCGGATGTCTTTTCCCTGGTGTTCCATGAGAATGGACAGACTCAGGAGATGCCCACAAAGCCAAGCAGAACCCACAAGTACACTGTATCATCACCACCTGTCGGTGTACTTACTGCTATAACGCCCAGAACACTACAACACCCAGCAACTCCCTAAGCTCCACGAGGTTAATTTTTTATAAATATATACCCCTGGTATACCTGTGACATCCCTGAGACTTATGCTAGTTATTGTTCTACCTGATTCAAAGAATCTAAGAACTTGTTGAGTTATACCACGTTTGGACTAACCACCACTAGCACTAACAACTGCATTACATATTCAACACCACATGTAACTTGGGGCCTGATTCTTTATGTGATTACTCACGCAATCGGCTGATTGTTGCATTCTGCGTATGCATCGCAGTGCGCAAACCAGACACTGCAATCGTGACTGCGATCGCAGTGACTACGCAGGCCCATTGCAGAGTGATTGACAGGAAGTGCAGTTTGGAGGAGGTGACAGGGGAGGGGTGGTCGGCAAAACACAGGCATGCCAGTGCGTTTGAACGCTGTTGCAGAGGCATGCATAAATTATGCACTGCTGCACCCAGGGCCGGAGCCGGGCTGGAGCTCACACATGCACTCCGGCTCCCACACTGGGTGCGAGTGGAATGGGAGCAGCGGACAGTGGTGAGCGCAGAAGCAGGGATTTTGGTAAGTATAATATTCTTGTGTGTGTGTTTGTGTCTGTATGTTTTATGTGTCAAAAGCACTGCTACTGGGGGCACTGTATATTGGCCACTGCATAGGGGGCACTATATAAGGGGCACTATATACTGGGCACTACTGGGGGCACTGTTTTGGTTTAATGTCAGATCTTCAAGACCTTTGTTAGTGATTCTCCCAGCATAGGGAACGTGCCACAGAAACCAATTAGTTACTGGATTAAATCCAGTCTCTTAAAATCTCAGTGGAAATGGCCGGTATATGCAATGCAATGTCTCTTACAGATAGCCACTGTAAGGACTGCTGGTACATGTATTTAGGAGAGATGAGGCATTTCAGTTGTAATGAAAGTTGGTTCAAGTCATTAAAGCCATGTGAGTCAATCAAAGTCCAAGGTATTGGAGGCAAGGTCCTAATTGCACTAATGTTGGGACAATTACATTGTGCTTAAAAGTGGAAGGCAAGGAAGTTATCACTGATGTGGAAGGTGTACTATTTGTGCCTAACCTAGGAACTAATCTAATTACCATAAGTGTTCTTGAAAGGAGAGAAACCAAAGAGGGACTGTAAATGCTGCAGCAACCCACTACCAACAACTATGGGGCCGATTCAGAGATGCACGCTAACCCAATGGCTAGCACACATCTCCGATGGACAGTGCAGTGAGAAGGCACACAACTGGTACTGCACATGTGCAGTACGGGTCTGCTATTCCGCTCGCAGAGCAACAGCAGACTGTCAGTGATTGACAGTCTGCTGCCGTTTTGGGTGAGGTGGGGAGTTGACATTTCAGTAATTATTCATATTTTAGGAATATGAGGATTAGAGATATTGCCTGAAATACCATTAATGATTGAATGTGGTTTACACCATAGCGAATATATATATATATTTTAAAGTGAGAAATACATTCAATTGGTTTGAATATACTGTATAAGTTAAATGTTTAGTAACAGGTATTTAGATATATGCTTTAATTGTAAGGTTTAGTAATTGTATAAGAAACAGGTTTTTACTGCTTACAGACACTGGTATGCATACAATTAAGATCAGAATCATAGTGTATGGGCCCTATAACAGACCTGGGGCAATCATAAAACCAGTTCATCCATTGTCCAAGCCAGGGGCAATGATAATAGGGCAATGTGGCTGCTATATTTATAGATATTTTAACAGATCTATTTACACATCAAACAAAAAGGAATATTAATGAATAGAAATACCAAATTTTATGACACCATGGTTGTTTGAGCAGAAATAGCCAACTTGGTCCAGCTGACACTTTTACAACACTTCAGAATCTGGTTTTAGGGAAACCCGCAATTATCTGCCACATTGGATAGAGTGGGAGATGGCAAAATTCAACCTGAAGATTTGGGATAAAAGACAGCACTGGAAGTATAGTTTAGTTAGTTGGAGGAGAGGACAGAGGAGATGGAAAGTCAGTGAGGTGTAGTGAGTATAGGAGTCAGTCTGGAGAGAGGTCAGCACAATGTAACACAGAAGTCCAGGGAAACATAAAGTTTGTGCAGGAGGAAATACGGTAACTATAAATACTTGCAAGTATAGAATTTCTGTTATTATTAATTGTCTAGTTTGTTAATTGTTTGTTAAGTTTCATGTCTTAGGAAGCATAAATATAACTAGTATATATGTCACTACTATGTATATCTCATTCTGTATAATTTGATTTGACTGTAAATAAATATCAGAAATCAGAGCTTGAACTTCACGTCTGAACTCACTGGAATCATAATTAATAATTCATACGTTGACATGTATTTGCAAATATATAGATGATGTATGTTAATTGAACTTTATATTTATAATATCTTTATAAATATAGTAAAGAAATAATATTATTGGAGACTCCATCTTCAATAATCGACAACCCATGGTATAAATATAAAATATAGAAATTATATGAGGGAATAAATATAGCATTGTAAAATTAATGCTAATTCAAATATGCACAAAATTATTGTGGCATATAGTAAAATGCACCAAAGTGCTAATTCAGCCAAAGAGGCTAAACAGAAATGTAATGAGAAATCAGGCTCAAGTCTTTATAAAGTATGCCTGACTTAATGTAAAAATACATTCATTGTTAAAATGCCTCAAGGGCAAAGGGAAGAGAAATAAACAGAAACATTTGGAAGCAAAAAGTCTGTCAGTTTGTACTCAAACTGTCAAGACCTCTGATGAGATTATAGAAACACCCAAAACTACAGAAGAGAATATTGTAGATTTATTTGAGACTTTGTACACAGAGTCTACTGGAGTCAGGATTAATATAATCAATCAGGTTCCTGTAATTGAGAAAGAGAGAATCATGGTGCAGGATGTATTAATCCAAAGGGAGCAAATTGATGCAAAGAAGGTAGGAGCAATGTCATATGTCTCCTATACAATTTTTGCTGAAGTGAGTGATCAATGGAGCTCAGATTGTGAGAAAGAGAGTGATTTTACTGAATACACACTCACAGGCCCCAATGTGATTGAAGAATTAGTTGCACCATTAGGAAAAATGGAACAGACAGTCTTAAACACAGACAAGAGCAAAGAAGTGCACACAGGGGTAGATACATTTTCTAAAGTGCAGATCCCTGAAATGAGTTCAGCCACAAACATGTTGACAGAGCTGAGCTATAAAATTAATTCAGAAGTGCAGACATCTAGTCAGACACATAGCTCCAACTCCTATGTAAACCCCACACAGCACTCAGAGCCATCTAGTGGTGGAGCAAATGTTTGCAGTCTCTCAGAGAGACCACATGCAGAGTGTCATTCTGAAAACACCACACCAAATGACAAAAAGAATCACCAGGGGAAAAATATTTTTGTGCCTTTGGGCCACAATCATTTTATTGCGGTTCTGGACAAAGCCCTGGAACCATCAAACTATATATGGCCCAGTCTAATAAATTTTTCATCGCATGAGAATATTTTCCAGGATATCCAAAATTTGTCATGGCTAAGGAGTCCCACTGACAAGAAAAATCCACGATTGGAGAATGGCTGGATCCTGACTAATCCACAAGGGAGAGTATGTCCACAAGGAAAGATGGTAGTATCACTTCGTTACTTGGCTTACCTTTTAGATCAAATGCACTCACCATGGGGTTTGAAATTAGAGATAGGAATCCCACATGGTAAAATAATCTCTCATTTCATGATTGAATTCAACCTGCAGATTTCCTACTGCAAACTTTGGATTGTCAATGATACACAATATTACAGAGATAAAAGAAACTGGATGTTAGTAAATCTTTAAATACCCAGAAATGTAAATTCTGTACCTCATATAACATGCAGGAGACAGGACAGAACGCATAGCAAGCAATGCTAAATCGCTTTGTAAATAGCCATTATATTCATTGTATTTCTTTGTTTGTTTGAATTTTAGTTTACAAATTCAGCTTCGCTGCAGAACCCATGATGTCGGTGATTGGCGACACAACAGAAGATCATTAGCACAGCAGTCGATACCTGCCATAAATACTGACACATGAACAAATCCCAAAATCAGTTTTCAGTTCCAGGAAGGGGAAGTTTCCATTAACCCTTTCATCACTACAATCATTTAAAATTGTTTTTGTCAAATTGTTTTCAACTCATACATGTACACACCAATGACAGTGTACATTTCATCACTGCAATTATACAAAATTGTTTTATTTTTACATATACCTTTGAAATCACATGCCAGTATATATGTCCGCTGTACATTTTTTATCAGAACATACTTTGTAAATAGTTTATTTTGTTTTATTTTGTATTACACAGTAGGATATTTATGCTTCCGTCTTTAAGGCTTCAAACATAAATTAAGTATCTAGTGAAGATGGTATACCCTATTGGGACAAATTTATTAATTGGGAGAAATTATTATTCTCTTAATACAGACCGCATGGAGTCTAAGAGAATTTAATTTTAGCACAAAAAGGGTCATTGTAATCATATGCACATTGTGGCATATTGCATAATGCTGAATGGGGTTACACATTGTCACAATTGGTGTTTGTGATTTACCGGACTCTGGTGATGAACCGGATTCAGCGGAGACCGACTTGACTGGAACCATGGGTAATGTGAATAGCTCTTTTAACATAAGAATTATGTAGTGAGAATTGCCTTTGATGATGAATGACTGGAACTGGAAATTTGAAATGTTGGAGTGGGACCAGAAGGAGCTGGATGGGGTACTAGTAGATGGGCTTGCAGATGGATGGTAGCACGGAAGCTACTTGGTGTGGCTGGGAAGCCGTGTAGAGACTGATGGTAACATGGTAGCTACGTGGAGTGGCTAGGGAGTCGTAAGGTGAGCGGTGGTAGCTCGGGAGCTACTTGGTGCAGCTTGGAAGCCTTGTAGAGACTGATGGTAGCACGGGAGCTACGTGGAGCGGCTAGGGAACCGTGAGGTGAGCGATAGTAGCACGGGAGCTACTTGATGTGGCTAGGGAGCTGTAGATGGTTGGTGGTAGCGAGGAAGCTACTTGTCGCTGCTAGGGAGCCATAGGTGGTTGGTGGTAGCGTGGAAGCTACTGGTTGTGGCTTGGGAGCTGTAGATGATAGATGGTAGCGTGGAAGCTACTTGTTGCTGCTTGGGAGCCGTGGTTCATAGATGGTAGCGTGGAAGCTACTGGTGGCGGCTTGGGAGCCATAGATGATAGATGGTAGTGTGGAAGCTACTGCTTGTGGCTTGGGAGCCGTAGATGATAGATGGTAGCATGGAAGCTACCGGTTGCGACTTGGCAGCCGCAGATGATAGATGGCAGCGTGGAAGCCACTGGCTGTGGCCTGGGAGCCATAGATGATAGATGGTAGCGTGGAAGCTACTTGTTGCAGCTTGGGAGTCGTAGTTGATAGATGGTAGCGTGGAAGCTACTGGTTATGGCTTGGGAAGCCAAATGGAGATGGCGGTAGCAGGATTGCTGGACACGGCAGGTTTTCAGATAGAACTGGTCTAGGAACCAGCAGGAGCCTGGGATACACTTGTACTCAGAGGTACAGCTATAGCATAAGCTGTACACCACAGAACATAATGAGATGTTCAGGCTCAGAATGCTATCAGGGCAGGATATATATACCCTGGGTCTGGCAGCAATTGAACGATACAGACAGGTGGTCTGGCAGTAGTCTGAGTGGTGGAAGGCACAACATGCAGAGGGAGTAATCATCTCTGCAACCCTTGAGAATCAGGACCACACCTGCGATTCCAATTAAGACTAGCAATGCTCACAGACAGAGGAGAGTCCAGGTGGCTAATCACTGTGGGAAGGAGAGCAGTCTGCACACACAGAAATGTTACAACCAGCCTGTATGGAGCATATATATTTATTTTATTGATAGGATGTTATGATAAACACATCAAAGCATTCCAAATAGTATTGCTAATCTTATTGTAGGTTAAATATAGAAAGCCATTGAATAGGGTTTTTCTGGTGTAGGGTTATTTTAGTTTTAAAATAAACAAGAATAAAAGTAGTCACACCTTATTTTAGTTTTAAGTTATAAAATAGATCCTATATAGGAGAAAGAAGGTGACCTTACAGTATTGAAGTTTATTCAGTGATGAAAATTATATAGAATAAATACAATATGGTAGACATTATCTACCCCAGTCATTTGGACTGCCATTGGCCAAAGAAAATTGAGATGGATTATTTACAACCAAGAAAGGAGAAGAGACTTTGTTTCATATATATACCTGCTCTCTATTCAACACCAAAACCTTAAAAGACTATTATATGGACAGTTGTCATAACTGCATCATTGGATAATCGTAAAGGACGCACAATGCACGTCTGCGAAAGACCGTATTACCGAGGTGACACTGAAGGTACTGAGTGTTATAGCATTGTGGTGAAGAGGAAATAATGAATAAAGACCACAGCACTCAACGTACACAGCCCTCTGCACAGCAAGCAGAATGGCAGCTTCCACAAAGAATTCTACTGTCTCATACTGCAAAGGTAACGCGTCTCCAATGGCACGCCAGACACACTGATGACAGTCCACACAGGAGCAAAATTGTTGTTGGCACAGGACAGAAGATGTATCTTAAAGACATCAGCACAGATAGAGAAAAGGATATTGTATCTACAATCAAGCTATGCTATGGTATTTTAAATGACTGATCATATATTTCCCTCATGAATACTGAATAAAACCGCAGTAATGGTAATATTTAATTACAATAGGATAAATAGAGTAGTTTAGCTATTTTAAAGACTTTAAACATATATGCAACCATCACAATGGTTATTACTGTTATCTTTATGGTTTAAAATAAAGATTAGGGAAGGAAAAGTATGGTTTAAAGAAATGTTTCAAAATGTATTGGGAATAATTACGTTAGATTTATGGGTGGCCAATCAAAATAATTTCTCATGGCCACAAGGGGCCAACTGTTGACATTTCAGTAATTATTCATATATTAGGAATATGAGGATTAGAGACATTGCCTGAATAAAATACCATTAATGATTGAATGTGGTTTACACCATAGTGTATATATATATATATATATATATATATATATATATAGATATATATATATTTTAAAGTGAGAAATACATTAAATAGGTTTGAATATACTGTATAAGTTAAATGTTTAGTAACAGGTATTTAAATATTTGCTTTAATTGTAAGGTTTAGTAATTGTACAAGAAACAGGTCTTTACTGCTTACAGACACTGGTATGCATACAATTAAGATCAGAATCATAGTGTATGGGCCCTATAACAGACCTGGGGCAATCATAAAACCAGTTCATCCATTGTCCAAGCCAGGGGCAATGATAATAGGGCAATATGGCTGCTATATTTATAGATATTTTAACAGATCTATTTACACATCAAACACAAAGGAATATTAATGAATAGAAATACCAAATTTTATGACACCATGGTTGTTTGAGCAGAAATAGCCAACTTGGTCCAGCTGACACTTTTACAACACTTCAGAATCTGGTTTTAGGGAAATCCGCAATTATCTGCCACATTGGATAGAGTGGGAGATGGCAAAATTCAACCTGCAGATTTGGGATAAAAGACAGCACTGGAAGTATAGTTTAGTTAGTTGGAGGAGAGGACAGAGGAGATGGAAAGTCAGTGAGGTGTAGTGAGTATAGGAGTCAGTCTGGAGAGAGGTCAGCACAATGTAACACAGAAGTCCAGGGAAACATAAAGTTTGTGCAGGAGGAAATACGGTAACTATAAATACTTGCAAGTATAGAATTTCTGTTATTATTAATTGTCTAGTTTGTTAATTGTTTGTTAAGTTTCATGTCTTAGGAAGCATAAATATAACTAGTATATATGTCACTACTGTGTATATCTCATTCTGTATAATTTGATTTGACTGTAAATAAATATCAGAAATCAGAGCTTGAGCTTTACGTCTGAACTCACTGGAATCATAATTAATAATTCATACGTATGCATGTATTTGCAAATATATATATAACGTACCGTATATACTCGAGTATAAGTCGACCCGAATATAAGCCGAGGTACCTAATTTTACCACAAAAAACTGGGAAAACTTATTGACTCAAGTATAAGCCTAGGGTGGGATATGCAGCAGCTACTGGTAGTAATCCCTCCCCTGGTACTGCCCCCAGTAGTAATATTCCCCCCTGGTAGTGCCCCCAGTAGCAATATCACCCCCTGGTAGTGCCCCCAGTATTAATACCCCCCTTGGTAGTACCCCCAGTAGTGATCCCCCCCCTGGTACTGCCCCCAGTATTAATCCCCCCTTGGTACTGCCCCAGTAGTAATCCCCCCCTGGTACTGCCCCCAGTAGTAATATTCCCGCTCTGGTAGTGCCCCCTTGTCTATGTTCTAGAGGAAGATCCAGCATGCATTTATATGTCTACAACCTGGAGAAACCTGCCTGTAGTAGAAGGCCGCAGAGCACTGTGTATATCCTGACACTTTACGTGCATGGTGCGCGACCCGAAGTGCCCTCTGTGCCAATCTGAATAGGCACCGGAGAGGTAAGAAGGAGACTTCAGTACCACGGATCGTGACAGTCTTCTAAGTGAGGCTACTACTGACCCTCACATATCCTACCTCAGTCCAGGGTTTGGATTCTCCTTCAGACCGTGTGCTTCGGTGTTTTTTGCCGGAGGTCTGGCGTGTGGAACCGCGGAGCCCTCTGATGGCGTCAGACACCGACGGATCAAATTGCCAGTGCTTCTATTAATTACCGCTTGGTCCCGTTCTTTCTCCCTACTCACTCTAAAGCACTTTGGACCACTTAGGGTGCTTTGTCAAGAAGAGGTGGGGGATACACTTGATTTCCTTATATAGGATAACTCTATATAAAAAATGGAAATGATAAAACCGGAAGTACTTAAAAATTGGCGGCTTGCGCATGTTTCTTTTGAGACTCCATTAACTTGAAAAAAAATTAAATGATTAAAAATAATTAGAAATGTCTGAAAATGTGCCTCTTTTTATGCTTTCTCTTGTATTGAAAAAAAAGTGTTATAAGAAGAACAAGCAATTTTTGAGATCATAAATATTATGTATGTTAAAACTATATTCAAGAACACATAAAATATATATAAGAATATAATAATATATATACTCAACTATATGTAAAATATATATAAAAAAATAAAAACTTAAAAAATATATAGGAAAGCCTTCAGCTCTATATCATTTGGCTCAAGGTTTCCAAGGAAAAAAATCCTTTTGGTTTCACACTTATTCAATTTTGTTACAATGTCTTCACCCCTCCAATCTGTTACTACCTTTTGAACGCCTCTGAATTTCAGACCTTTGGGGTTTTAATTGTGATGTTCCAGAAAATGTGCGGATACGCTATGCGTGGTCAGTCCTCTCTTCATATTGTAGATATGTTCGGATATTCTTTTTTTAATCTTCCCTTTCGTCTGTCCGACGTACTGTCCACATATAAATTGTCCGCGTCTGTCCGCATATAAATTGCGCCTTCCATTTTGCAGGTGATGTGATCTGTGATACCGTCTGAGGCTGAATCACCCCTATATACTGTACCAGTGCTCGAAGTGGTAATTTAGAGGTGGGGGTATGGAGATTGAATCTCCCCCCCCATAGGCCCCTGCTTCCATATCACTCCATTGTACTTCTAACCCCCCCCCCCACACACACACTTCTCCCTGCCTGCTCCCCTCTCTCACACCCTGCCCTTACTGATTCCCTCTCTCTTTCACCCCCTACAATAGCTAGCCTGCCTCTGTCTGCCCCTCTCTCTATTCTCTCTATCACACCCTCCCCTCTCTCTAATCCTCTCTTACCTGCGCTGCTGAAGTGGAGCCACCGGGATCCTCGGGTCTTCCCTGCAGTTTATCTGGCTCCGCTGCTAGTCAATGAGAAGCTGCCATTTGGCAGCTTCTCATTGGCTGGCGGCTGCGAGCCAATGAGAAGCAGCCATTTGGCAGCTTCTCATTGGCTGGCGGCTGCGAGCCCTGCGATTGGCTGGCGGCTGCGAGCCCTGCGATTGGCTGGCGGGCTGCGAGCCTCGTGATTGGCTGGCAGCCGCCCAGTACGTCGTGCTTACAGTGCAGTCGGGACCAGGTACTTTGTCCCGGCTACATGTCAGCGCCTCCACTGCCCCGATTGAGATGTGTCCCCTGCGGGACACATCTTAACACATTGCCGCCACTGTTCCAGCGCTGGGATCCCATACTGGATCCCAGCGCTTGTGCAATCTCTTCTACATGCAAAATGAAGTGGGGCCGGGAAGTGGCGGTATGTCATACCGCCACATACCGCCCCACTTCGACCACTGTACTGTACCCTAGACACTGTGGAGTGCCATGCAATGGTCACCGATGAATCCAATTAATCAATGAAACTGTGGCACAGGAGGCTAGGACACCTAGGCTATGGCAATGTACAGAAGCTTCAGAGTGGTATGGTGACTGGGATGTCAATGGACAGTCCTGTAAGACCAGCTTGTGAGAGCTGTGTGAGGGGCAAACATTGCACCCAGAGCACAAGTGCCATTGGAGTTAGTGCATACTGATGTGTGTAGACCAATGGAGGTTGAATTAATTAGTGGCAGGCCTTACGTTATGAAACTTATCGACAATGCTACAAGGATAACACATTTATTTCCTAAGAAACAGAAGTGAAGTAACAAGTTAGATCATAGTGTACAAGAATCTCGTACGCTCGCATAGCTGTGGGTGACCATCAAGACCATCGCGACCATCGGGCTTGCGATGAGACTCTTGTGGTAGGGTCTCGTGGCCGCAAGCCCCAGAGAGATTTCGGCTCTAACAGCCGGAATCTCTCCACTGACATCACTCATGAACGCAGGAGTGCCAGTGCATTTCAACGGCATTGCATGGGCATGCATAAATGATCCACTGCGTGGCCATAGGCAGCCTGAGTTCTCATAGCGTACGCCGAAGTAAACAATTCCTGAGTGAGGTCTGACCTGCCTTACCTGTGTGTCTGGGTCCGATGTTACTCAATGTTTTTAGCGATTGTTTCACTTTGTTGGCCAAGTATATGGATGTGAGTAAGGGGAAGTGGGCGTCCTTATGTCAGGCTGCAATCGCAATGTGAATCCAGGCATATGCATATCACCGCTGATGTTAGCAACTGCTTTGCATGCATATAAGCAGATTAGCGATCCTTGCGGAATCAGACCCAGAGTACTAACCAAGTACCTGAAAGAAAATGGCATCCAGCATCAGTGAACTATGGGGGTCATTCAGACCCACTCGCGAGCGGCAGTCCACTCACAAGTGGGTCGATGTTCCCCACTGCGCATGCACACGACGGAGGGAGCTCCGTCGTGCGCATGCGCGAGACCCGGCGAGCGAAGGACTTTCCATCGCTCCGGGTCTCGCACCAAAGGGGGCGTGCTGTCGATGTTGATTGACAGCACGCCTTTGGTGGGCGTCCCGGGGCGTGCCTGCCAGACGGAGGCGTTCCTATGGGAACGCCTACCGTCTGAAGCCGGCCCCACTGACATCACTAGTGATGTCAGTGGGAGTGATTTTGGCTCTGATAGAGCCAAAATCACTCCTGGCCTTGTGGTTGAGAAACCCGACCACAGGGTTTCTCTTGCAAGTCCGATGGTCAAGACCATCGCGACCATCTTGTTGGACGCTCGTATATGCTGTGGGTGGTGACCCACAGGTATACGAGCATCCAGGAGGACGCTCCATTTTAATGGAGGTGGGCTCTGATTCAGAGCGAGCGCTCTGGTCAGAGCGTCGCGCTCTGGTCAGAGCGTCCGGCTCTGAATCAGGGCCTATGGCCTGTACACCAGAACAAAATGGTTTCCGTGAAAGAGCAAAAAGAACAATAGTTGAGATAACTCGATGCTGAATGATTCAAATCTTGACAAGAAATGTTGGGCTGGAGCAGTAAGAACAGTTGTTTATCACAAGAATCGGTCACCTACACTGGCAGTCAAGTAGATGACACCATTGGTAACAAGCAAAATATCAGTCATCTACATGCTTTTGGAAGTAGAGTTTACACTCATGTACCTAAGGAGAGAAGACACAAACTTGATTTCAAATCCATCGAGTGCATCATGCAGTGCCCCCTTAGCCGCAGCCTGCTTGACAGGCTGTCGCCGTTTGGGGCCTGGGAGGGGGCATCCACGGGGTACGTTTTACAAAACAGTGGTGTGTCATCTCCATTTTGTAGGCATGCTGAGGCCAGGGTCTGTGTCTACCCACACAGAGTTCCTGGTCCCGGCAAAGGAGTTCCAGCGGCCATACTTAGATGTCTGATGACTGCAGTCATCACGGTTGATGATTATGTTGGGGTTCCGATGCTGCGTCTGCGGGTTAGATAAACGCAGGCGTGTTTGACCGATTAAACACCGTATGGTGTTTTAGCGGCAAGAGAGCTCACTGATTGTCAGGAGAACTGCCGAGTCTGCGGCTGGTCAGACCTGCCGCAGATGAAGTATGGTTGCATGCTGTGCATAGATGTTACTGATGTTTACGCTTATGTACGTCGTTGTATGAATATGAGAAGGCAGCAGTGGGCGTCCTTATGCTGGGCTGGGCTTTGGAAAGCATTAGCATATTTTAGCAACTTCGATCTGTGATAATATGCCGTTGCTTATGTATTATTGTCCATCTCTGTATCAGGCCCATAGAGCAAGACAATGTCAGGGTGAACTATCTGTAGTTATTTTTGCTGATTATTAATAACCAGCAATCAGGGGTGTATCTAGGGATCCAAGCGCCCCTGGCAATGTAACTGGCGCCCCCTCCCCCCCTATGCAGTGCCCCCAGTAGTAATCCCCCAGTAGTAGTCCCCCCTATACAGTGCCCCTCAGTAGTAATCCCCCAGTAGTAGTCCCCCCTATACAGTGCCCCCAGTAGTAATCCCCCTATGCTGCATTGCCCCCAATAGTAGTCCCCCCTATACAGTGCCCCCCGTAGTAGTCCTCCCTATGCAGCATTGCCCCCAGTAGTAGTCCCCCCTATATAGTGCCCCCAGTAGTAGTAGTCCCCTCTATATAGTGCGCCCAGTAGTAGTCCCCCCAATGCTGCATTGCCCCCAGTAGTAGTCCTCCTACACAGTGCCCCCAGTAGTAGTCTCCCCTATATAGTGCCCCCAGTAGTAGTCCCTCCCATACAGTGTCCCCAGTAGTAGTCCCCCCTATGCAGTGCCCCCAGAAGTAGCCCCCCTATACAGTGCCCCCGTAGTAGTGCCCCCTATGCAGCATTGCCCCCAGTAGTAGTCCCCCAATACAGTGCTCCCAGTAGCAGTCCCTCCAATGCTGCATTGCCCCCAGTAGTCCCCCTATATAGTGCCCCCAGTAGTAGTCCCCCCTATACAGTGCCCAAAGTAGTAGTCCCCCTATACAGTGGCCCCAGAAGTAGTCCCCCTATACAGTGCCCCAAGTAGTCCCCCCTATTCAGTGTCCCCAGTAGTGGCCACCCCTATACAGTGCCCCCAGAAGTGGCCTCCCTCCCTAAATTGCCCCCAGTAGTGGCCACCCCTATACAGTGCCCCCAGTAGTGGGCTCTCCCCCATAAAGTGCCCCCAGTAGCGGCCACCCCCTATATCAGTGCCCCGCCTAATGTGCTAGGCTTACACACACACACAAAGAAAAAAAATACAACTTACCCGACCCCGCTCATGACTCGACCGCTGCTGTCCGCTCTGAGCCCTGGCCCGCTCTTCTCCTGCATGGGAGAGACGTCATGACGTCTCTCCCATCACATGCTGCGGGGGGGAGCCGGAAGATGGAGCTCATGAGTGAGCTCCAGCTGGTTCCCTCCACGGACGACACAGCAGCAAATGAGTCTGTCCGACACTCATTGGCTGGCTGCTATTACAAACACACTGCCGCCGCTGGTGGCTGTGTGTTTGTAAACTGAAGTGTAGACCGGTCTGCCCTACACTTGTGGGGCCGGGGGACTAGTCCACCCCTTGGCTGCTGGTGGCACTGCCGGACGGCGCCCCCCCCCTTTGGTCGGCGCCCCTGGCGAGTGCCATCCTGGCCAATGTGTAGATACACCCCTGCCAGCAATGCCGGTAATGAAATGACAGATAAGAAAGTCACATACGTTAAGATAAACTGACACCACTTGCAGCATATGACATGAAGTATTTATATATCTGCCTTTAAGCAAGTATGATCTTTCCTTACCATAGAGTACGATGCATTTCACAGTCTATCAAATAGGAAAAAAAGCCAGCACTTTGTCAAAGCAAATAGAAACTGTTGTTGTACTAAAGATCTAGCACAGAATCTGGGGTGTCGGACCTCATGACAATAATGGAGGTGCTCGCCTCGCTTTGTAAGATCACATGAGACAACCTGTAAAATCTATAGGGGTAGAAAGAAAACCTTCCAAATCAAAAGGTCTTAAACATCAGAGAATTCTGAAAACATATTTTACTTTGCGATCTATATAAACAGTACATGAAGTAATACACAGATTGCAATTTAAACGCACAAAGAGCCATGGAGACAGAAGAAAGCATACTTGCCTACTGTCCCAGAACTTGCGGGAGGCTCCCGATTTTTCTGGTAGCCCCCTACAGCCACGGAAGAGTCGGCACTTCTCGGGCATTTAGCCTACTTCCTAGTGTAGTGGGCAAATTGGGGAGAATCTTACCATGGTCACGTGATCTGCAGGGAGGGGGCGTGGCTTAATGACGCAAATCTATGCGAATCGCATCATTTGGCTCTGCCCCTATTCAAATATCCACGATTCACATCATTTTACAGTGAGGGGGTGGGGCCTAATGACACGATAGTCCTGCTCCGCCCCCTTCACTGCCTACTTCTCCCTGGGAGCAAACTTCAGATATCGGTAAGTATGAGTTAGGGCGTAAGGTGCACGCAGTCACCACTGCGGCTGTGTGTTCTTGTGGAGCCACGGCAGCGGTGCTTTTCCCCGTGTACTAGCGTGCACCTGTATGTGCAAGCAACGACACACCCACTTTCGCATTGCTGACCGGTGTAAAAGCGCTGATGATTCAAGACACTCCACCATCGATACTTGCACCAGCCCTAAGACAGGTTCAGTACCTCCGTCTGAATATGGCCTCTGTGGCTGCGTCTAAGAACGGCTTTCACTGGTACGCCTGCGATCCTCCCATAACACGCCCGCACAACTGAATTTTTGGTGTACACTTCAGGCCACCTTCCAGTCACCACCCAGGAAGGCCCATGGTTTTGTCTTGCCATCTCTGATACCGGCGCTTCTGTAGGCATCAGCGCATTTGTGAGTACTCACAGTGTGACGCATGCATCGGATTGGTTTTCCAAATGTTTTGCTCATGCGCAGTAGCAATTAATCGCTCAACTGCATGAAAATCAGCATTGCCTGCACCTCTGAATCAAGCCCTAATGCACCTACAGCAGAAGGAGCAAGAATTTGTGTAGCCGTTGACATCGGCCTCAGGCAAACTACAGCATCATCCACTTCTTCTGTGCGTGCACATAGGCATATGCTGTTATGTGGCTTCATCACTGCAATGTCTGTCTTTAAACCTGGATGGCATTAGCCAGGGGTGCCCAAAGGAAATATTATTTATTTTCAAAATAAAGATGGTGCAGTAAGCCCTGATTAGGGATGGCCATCACCCATTGGTGGTTCTCAACCATCGATGGTCTGATCCTGATGGAAAATTGTTTCACCATCAATAGATGTTCACTGGTGAACATCGGCTGCTGAAGTCCAATGGTGGATGGTGTAGGTAGTCTGCTCAACCGGCGACCAGAAGTGGTTCGATCATCAATAGTTTTCCTCCTATGGTTTAAAACCATCGACCATCAATGGTTAACCTATAATCAATAAACAATCATAGGAAACGTGTGATATACGTCTGTGAACGTGAGCAAACCGTTATCATCTGAAATGACTGGTAGACTCAGAGCAATGAGAATAGTTTACTCCTTTCAGTCGAAGGGGGCTATTTAATAAACATAACTTTCTCTCTCCTTAACTATCGCTTAATATCACAATATTTATATGAATTTTGCTCCTGGGACAGGCGAAGCGAAATCAGCCTGTCCAGACGATCTACTTCTCACTAGAGTAGCTGCGGTGATTTGGGAGGGAGGAGGAGACAGCACTGGTGTGTGTGCGTGGTGAGACAGGCAATAGGGGAGAGAGGGGGAATCGAACAGTTGCAACAGTACTGTGAGTGCTATGCTGCATGGGAAGGGGGGGATACGATGGCTTCTAGTGTGTGCTGCAGGGGAAGAGAGGGGGGGATCGGACGGCTGCTTTCTGTGTGCAGTTGGGGATCCAATGGCTTCTAGTGTGTGCTGATGGGGAGGGGGTTCTGATGGCTGCTGTGAGTGCTGCAGGGGTGGAGGGGGGAATCCTATGGCTACTTTGTACTGGAGGTAGAAGGGGTTGCCGGCCGCTGCAGCTGCTGTATACTGGACACTGTATACAGTGTAAAAGGGACTCCCTAGCTAAGACACAGGTTGCAGCCTTGTTCAAAAACCATGTTGGAGCCCGACTCATGTCTGAAAGGAGTATTAGGAATTGTGCAATGTAATATTTTCAAAAGGTGAAAGGTATTCTGGTTAATTAATTTACATGGTAACCCTTTGAGTCACTGCCAGGGTTTCTAGAGCAATTGACCACCTTGTGCTGACACAGAACATCCACCTACAGGAAGCTCCGTCCTGTGATAAGCTATACTGGAATTAGTATCAGTGCTTTCTATTAATGTATCCCATTCTTCAATTAAGTTTTTTGTAGCGTAAGTGATCAAGTTCAAGTCAAAAGATAATGGGGGCCTATAAGCAGCTACTTAACCTTGTCACTAACGTTCCAGACATATTACAGTCCCTTTCCCAGAGCTGATTCTATATATAGGATGACTGATATCAGCAGTGGCTGGTTCCCCATGTTAGTGCCAGGCTGACGTCAGAGGCTGCTTACAGACGGGATACTTTTACAGTGCGTCTGTTCACTTTATATCCTCGGAGGGCATTAGCTGTGCCGGTCTAAAAGGTAGCAGAGAAAGCTATGTCTATAAATAGCAAAGGCAATCAATTATATGCTCAGTGCTCGCTCCGGTGTCCTCCTTAAGTCTTATTCAAGCTGATTTTTATGGTTTGTCCCTGTTTTTATGAATAGCTAGAGCTAGTTTAGCAGTAAACTCTCACACTACTACATTGGTCGAGTTTTATCTTCAAAATGGGAAAACATATGGATGAGAGTTTAAATCGTGAGAGTTTTTTGAGTCGGAAAAATATGCACATTTGCATGTTGTCATACTCCATTACATTAGCCGAGATTAAAAAGTGAGAAAACTCACATTTTCTAAACTCTCACCCTATTACATTTGGCCCTTTATCTGACAAGCGCCTGAAACACTGATCAGATACACTGTGAGAAATGTCGGTTGTTCGGGTGCGTGCGGTTGACCAATTACTCAATCTATCGGACATGCTAGATGATTTTGCATGTATGACAGATCGATAATTACTGATCAGTCATGGTAATATACCGTTCGATTATCGGCCCGATTATCAGCTGATCGAGCCCGATAATTGGATAGTGGATGCCCAGCATAAGGATATAGGGGTCTAGTTACTAAGGGGAGAAGAGGGGGAAAAACGCTAAAGACAAGAGAAAATCCCTGTACATAGCGCTTCTCAGTATGTACTAAAGGGATGTTCTCTACCTGCAGCCTGCCAGCGCTAAGTGCAGGCTACAACATCGCACTGCACATGGGGCACATAGGTGTTTATGGCAGCGCTAAGCGTCCCAGGTATTACTAAGAGGAGATGTCACTTACCGTCTGCTGACTTTTCCAGACCCTCCAACATGACCCATTCCATTAGGTACAAAATGCTCTGCTCCTGGACTTCCCTCTTAATTTATGATTGCAGACACCTGTGCTGAAACACCTGTCTCATCAATTACCTAGTTCAACACAGGTGACTGCAATCATACATTAGGTGGAAAGTCCAGGAGCAGAGTGTTTTGTACCTAATGGAACGGGTCATGTTGGAGGGTAGGCTTTTCCAACGCTGATATCGCCTCCTGTAGCTGCAGGTATCTGCTTCTCCTCACTGGAGAAGCAGGACTTGAGCTGTGTCAGGTTGTGTAAATAAAGTTTGTTGAAAAAAAAAAGAAGTCACTGCTGCGCTGCTGCTGCCGGCCGGTGATGGTAACACAGGGCTGTAGGGGAAGGGGGTCTCAGCTGTTACCGCCGGGGGGTGACTTAACGTTCACCCTCCTCGGCTGGTCTATTTTTAGTAACTGCTGCGTTAGCCAGCTCCTGCTTCTCAGCGGTAGCAGGCGAAGCAGGAGTGGCATTAACGCAGAGTCTTAGTAAATAGACCCATAGGGGTCTATTTACTAAGCAGTGTTAGGAGACAGAGTGAAAAGTGATAAGAAAATGATAAGGTGCCAGCCAATCAGCTCCCAACTGTCATCTCACAGGCTGTGTTTGAAAAATGACAGTTGGGAGCTGATTGGCTGGCATCTTATCACTTTCTTATCATTTTTCACTCTGTCTCCTAACACTACTTAATAAATAGACCCCAAAGTCTTGTGGCTTTGTCACACGGCGGCTACTCAGACCCTCTTACCACACCCTGTGCTGCTGATTTATTGGCTGGCATGTCTCTGCTGGCCAGTCATCTCAGGATACCCCTGTTGTTTCTGCAATCCAGCGCTGCATGGGTGCCACCATCCTGCCTGAAGTCAGCTGACACTATTGCGGCCATTCACAAAAACTTTACTACTACTGCCTGTCCTGCTGGGAGGGACTGTGATGCATACTTACTGACTTTTTACAAATCCTTCCCAGGAGCATCCCAGAGAGCTGCTCTCAGCTTTGGGGGCAGGGCCAGACTATAGCCGTCATTAGGCCCCACCTCCTTTACAGAAAAACCTGCGATTCGCTGGTACTTGAGGAGGGGGCGGGGTCCTCGCCCCCTCCCTACGGCCCTCCCTACGCCCCCTCCCTACGGACACACAAATTTCTCGCCCCCTCCCTACGGCCCTCCCTACGCCCCCTCCCTACGGACACACAAATTTCTCGTAAAATCTCCCCATCCTGCCGACTTAACAAGGAAGTGGAGGGGATGCGGGAGATCTGCCTACTCTTTCCGGCGTGCAGGGGGTTACCCAAAATTTTGAGAGGCTCCCAGGAGAGTAGGCAAGTATGCTGTGATGCCAGTATCTCCTAATCTTCATTGCACACCAGTCAGTCCATGGTGCTTTGGAACATGAATATGAACCAAATCACACTGATCGCACCCCTGGATTTGTGTCGGGCTGAGGGGCTCACAGTGCCCCCCTACTGAGCTCGCAGCGGCGCTGCAAATCTTTTTTTTTCCTAAGGGGAAAAGTCACACTAACATTCCAGGTTTTAAGGATATCCATACTTGAGCACAGGTGACTTAATTAGCACTTCAGTGATTTTGATTTAACCATCTGTGCTTAAGCATGGATATCACTAAAACCAGGACTGTTAGTGTGCCTTGAGGACCAAGGTTGGGAATCATTGACCTAGTCACATTGTGCCGGTCAGAGCTCCGATATTTATCTCCTGTAAAATTTGTTTAAGTGAGGTGGGGAAGTGTAAAAAGAGTGGGTTGGAGAAAAGAGGATGAAGATGGGGTTTATGCGTCATTGAAACCCCCTCTAGAAATCCTGTGTTTGGCCTTGAGGAGAGGGTTAGCACAACCAGATCATCCATTAGCCAATCTAGGCTCCTGCTTAGGGCCATGTCGTTATTGTGAGGCCCAGATTACTCTTACACACTTTTATGTGTTCTTTTTTAGAGAAACAGAGAAGGGGAAGGGAGCTCCGAATCAGTATGTTACCTAGCAGCAGGCTTATAAAAATAATGCTACTCAATTTTGTCTTGTCCCAGGGTGGTAGCCAACCATGAGGAAGCATAGCCAAATCAGGACCAGCCCTCTTTAGTCCAAGGCTGCCCCCGATAATCCCTTACTGCTGAGAACAGGGCACCGGGTACTGCACAGACCTTTCCTACAACCTCAGACTGTTGGCCTGATTCTGTAAGGATCGTAACTGCAAAGCTGCACATAGGCTATAGATATATGATGTATGCACACAGGCTATAGATATATGATGTATGCACGCAGGCTATAGATATATGATGTATGCACGCAGGCTATAGATATATGATGTATGCACTCATGCAGCTTTGCAATTGTGATCCTTTGCAGATATGGTAATGTAGCATGACCACCCACAGCTATAGCGAGCGGCCAAAATTATGGTCGCGATGGTCAAGACCATCGTGACCATCGGGCTTGCGACGAGACCCTTGTGGTAGGGTCTCGTTGCTGCAAGCCCTGGAGTGCTTTTGGCTCTATCAGAGCCAAAAGCACTCCCACTGACATCACTAGTGCTCGCGAGCGGGTCTGAATCAGGCCCTGAGTTCTAAGTTCCTATCTACCAGTACTATGCTATTCTTCCGGGGTCACCCTTGAGGTTAGAGCATGTTCCTGGTCTATAGGCCTCCGTGGTCACTAGGCGAGGGAGTGCCCAGTTACCTGGGTAATCACCCCGGTTCCAGTTTAACATCCCTGCACATCACTAGTCTGTGGTTCTTACACTTCCAATAGTGTCTGACCTCCTATTTGCTAAAGAGCTAGATCAAACCATCTCGTTTCAAAAGCACGTTGGCCAGACCCTGGGGTCCCGAGCCAGATCTACAAAATAAGCAGACTGTGACACAGCAGAATATATATATATATATATATATATATATATATATATAAAAAAAAGCTGTTGGGCTGGTTCTTGGTGCCACCAGACTCTAGGCAGGAGCATACTTCACCTAAAGGGTGATCTGGTCCTGTATATAACAACTTCCCCATTCCTCCCATCTCCCCTGCTCTTCCCTTTCCTCCTGTATTCCCCTGTACTAACTAACCCATTTCCTTCTGTCTCCCCCTGTTCTTTCTATCTCCCCCTATTTTTCTGTCTCCTACTGTTCTTCCCTGTTTTTCTGTCTCCCCCTGTTCTTCCCCCATTTCCTTCTGTCTCCCCCCTATTCTTCTGTTTCCTCCTGTCTCCCCGTTTTTCCCCTTTCTGCCCATCGCTCCCTATACTTCCGCCTTTCTGCCCGTCTGTCGCTGTTCTTAATTGAGTGTCCAGTGGGGTAACAGTGTTGTGTGTGTGTGTCACTTGCATGCCTCAATCAGTGCAAGCGCCTGCATCGCACAATCGCTGTGCACAGAATTAAAATGGCCATATTTATCCATTGCGAAAAGACGTGTAAATGGGAAGGTAGATTGGTGAGTGGGAGAGTGAGTGTAGGGGGGGGCATTTGTCCTTGCCCCAGCGGGGTGTTGTAGTGGGTGGGAACATGGCTTTGACAGGATGAGTGGTAGGGCCGTTCTGTTTCAGACCAGCCGTGGTGTGTTCTGGAGGCGGTAGAGCCTAATTTCTGGGGTGTCCGTGTCCCTTTGGGGGTGATGTGGAGTATGTTAAGGTACATGTGTGCTAGAGTGGGAGCAGGCAGATGGCTGGATCGTGTTGTGTCCGTTGCCGCATAAGCACGCACCTCTGAGCCTGGTGTCCATGTCCCACTTAAAGTATATGTTAGGTTTCTGGGACCTTCTCCTCCTCCTGTGGTGGTAGGGGCTACCAGTTAACTAGCGGGGAGTAGAGGCTGTGTCTGCAAGCCAGTGAGATCTGGGAGGGGCCTCCCTTCCGCTCTATACTTGACTTGTGCTAGACACACACCTTACAGTACCCAGTGCCAGATTAAGGTCCAAATGGGCCTGGAGCTGAAATTTATGAAGGGCCTATTGTATACTGCCGCAGGGGTGTGACTAATGATGTTGGGGGCGAGACGTGTGTGTTGGGGAGTGGTCTGTACAGGGGGGTGGTTAGCACCATGATGGGCATAGCTAGCGCCTTCCTACCACCACCCCAATGACCCTCCCCTCTTCGCATATATATTTGTGCCCCCCTCCCCCCCAGACACACACATGTATTTTAGTAGGCCAATAGTAGTCACCTATCGCATCACCTTTGTGCAGGCACAGGTGTAAGTATTGCTGTCTGTACTATACTACCTTTTACCCACTACCACTCATAGAGACCATCCCTCAAACACTTAAGTACACATCATTCACATTCGCTCATCGACCCTATATTTCACCATCTGTAATCCCTCTCACCACCACTCCCTGGCCCTAATGCTGACTGATATACCCCTCACTCTCCATCATTCCCTGACCACATAACAGACACAAATACCCCTCACTCACATAATACCCTGACCAAATAACAGACACAAATACCCCTCACTCACATCATTCCCTGACCACATAACAGACACACAAATACTCCTCACTCACATCATACCCTGACCACATAACAGACACAAATACCCCTCACTCACATAATACCCTGACCACATAACAGACACATATACCCCTCACTCACATCATACCCTGACCACATAACAGACACATATACCCCTCACTCACATAATACCCTGACCACATAACAGACACACAAATACTCCTCACTCACATCATACCCTGACCACATAACAGACACACAAATACCCCTCACTCACATAATACCCTGACCACATAACAGACACATATACCCCTCACTCACATCATACCCTGACCACATAACAGACACATATACCCCTCACTCACATAATACCCTGACCACATAACAGACACACAAATACCCCTCACTCACATAATACCCTGACCACATAACAGACACACAAATACCCCTCACTCACATAATACCCTGACCACATAACAGACACATAAATACCCCTCACTCACATAATACCCTGACCACATAACAGACACATATACCCCTCACTCACATAATACCCTGACCACATAACAGACACATATACCCCTCACTCACATAATACCCTGACCACATAACAGACACAAATACCCCTCACTCACATCATACCCTGACCACATAACAGACACAAATACACCTCACTCACATCATTCCCTGACCTCATATCAGACACACAAATACCCCTGACTCACATCATACCCTGACCACATAACAGACACAAATACCCATCAATCACATCATTCCCTGACCTCATATCAGACACAAATACCCCTCACTCACACCATACCCTGACCACAGAAGACACAGATACCCCTCACTCACACCATACCCTGACCATATAACAGACACACAAATACCCCTCACTCATATCATACCCTGACCTCATATCAGACACAAAAATACCCCTCACTCACATCATGCCCTGACCACATAACAGACACAAATACCCCTCACTCACATCATTCCCTGACCACATACCATTTTTAAAATCTGACATAAAAAGAAAAACACCAAATTATATTTATAACATTTTAATTTCTTAAATTAAATGTTCCTACCTCTCAGTTGGGCCCGTTGTTATTCACTCCTCCTCCCGCTAGCTGCATTACGCAAAAGCTTCTCTGTTGCTGTCTTTCTGTCACCGGCCTGGGACACAGGGTAAGCCCGTTTTTAAAAGGGGGTTCACAAAATACAAAAGAAAAAATGTCACAAATACAGTATATAAATAAATACACAGGTAAATGGAATATATATTATGCTTGTAATAATAATGTTAGTGTAAATGCTATCTATCTAAATATATTAACCTCAAAAATTCTCATAGAGAAGGTAAATGGGGTAAAGTAATAATAAGTAACTGACAATTATCTATTCTGACGAAGCCCATTTACCTTCTAAGGTTTATATATTCAGATAGACAGCCTTTATTCTAATATTACTATTGCAGTCATAATATCCATTTTATTTATATTATTCTTTCCATCTTACATTATTTCTTTGTGTTAGCCTCCGTCATTTGATATGTCTGATTGTACCCCTCTTGGTCTGTTTGTCCTGTATTGTTTATCCCCTCCCCCATAACTATATGTGTTGCACTAAGCTTCCCATCTCACCTGTATGTTCTGTCTTGTGCTACCCCCTCATCAGGGGCGTTTTAAGAGCGGAGGGGGCTCGTGTGCACTCCTCATGCGAGGCCCCCTCCTCTCTCTCTAGTGGCTGGCAGCCGACTAAATCGGCTGGCCAGCCACCGGAGTATTAGTAGACTCCGGGCACTAGAGTGTCCCCGGAGGCTACTGCACATGCGCAGAATGCCGGAAAAATGGGCGCTGCGACCATTTTCCGGCGTTCTATGCATGCGCACTAGACTCCGGGCACACTCTAGTCTACTGCGCATGCGCAGAACACTGGAAAATGGTCACGGCAGCCATTTTTCCTGTGTTCTGAGCAGCAATGACACCCGACGCGGGACCTTGGACAGGTAAGTTTAAAAAAAATATGGGTGTAGTGTGTGCGGTGCGGGGCCCCCTGGAACCGGGGGCCCGTGTGCCCCGCACACACTGCACCCATTATAGATACGCCACTGCCTCTCATCTGTTTGTTCTGTATTGCACTACCCCCCTCATCTGTATGTTCTGTGTTGTATCCCCCTTCCTCCTCCTCCTGTGTCCATCATTATTTTCCCAAAGCCTCCTCTGTGTCCTGTGGGCCTGTTTTTATGGGTGGGCCTGGAGCTGTAGCTCCACCCGCCCCATTGTTAATCCGGCCCTGGCTCCAGGCCCACCCATAAAAACAGGCCCACACCGCCAAGGAGGATCAGCTGAAGACAGGAACTATTTTTTTTCCTGTCAGAACAAGCGGCCGTCCGAGGTTCTCCCCTTTCAAACTGCACCCCCAACCACCACCTCCAGTTCACACACCCTCCCAATCCCACCCACCCGGGAGAATCTTCTCAGAGTCCAGGCCGCCTGAGCGGCGCAGTGGAAGGCTTCACTTCACAAGCCCTCCCTGCGCCGCGTAGCGTACCTCAGCCCCTCCTCTACACTGTTATGTCAAGCCGCGTGACATCACATAGATGCGACCGCGCGGCCCGCACCGGGCTCTCATGGTGGACTAAGGAGGAGACACACCTGACGCCGACAGCTCCGACCTTCCTGTCAGTACCAGTGTCAGTGGGGAGAAGACAATGGAAAGGTAAAGGAAGGTAAGTGAACTACGTGAAGGGGGGAGCGTGTGCAGAGAGGGGGAAGGGGAGGAACACCATAATGTACACTGAGAGGGGGGCATAGTAATGGACACAGAGGGGAGAGGACGTAATGATGCACACATATGGAGGGACATAACAATAGACACAGAGGGGAAGCATAATAATGGACATACAGGGGGGGTTAATAATGGACACAGAGACAGGGCATAATAAAGAACACAGGGGGGACATAATAATGTACATAGAGGGGTGGGTAATGTATACAGAGAGGGGGCATAATAAAGAACACAGGGGGGGCATAATAATGGACAGAGGGGGGGCATAATAAAGGACACGGGGTAATATAAAAATGGACACAGGGGGGACATAATGGACACAGGGTGGGTACAGAATAATGGACACAGAGGGGAATACATAATAATGGACAAAGGGTGGGAAGACATAATAATAGACATAAGGGGGGGACATAATAATAATAGAGAGGGGAGGACATAATAATGGATACTGGGGGGGCATACTAATGGATATAGTGGAGGGGGAGAGAACATAATAACGGACACAGAGGAGGCTTTGGGAAAATAATGATGGACACAGGAGGAGGAGGAGGAAGGGGGATACAACACAGAACATACAGATGAGGGGGGTAGTGCAATACAGAACAAACAGATGAGAGGCAGTGGCGTATCTATAATGGGTGCAGTGTGTGCGGGGCACACGGGCCCCCGGTTCCAGGGGGCCCCGCACCGCACACACTACACCCATATTTTTTTTAAACTTACCTGTCCAAGGTCCCGCGTCGGGTGTCATTGCTGCTCAGAACATAGGAAAAATGGCTGCCGTGACCATTTTCCAGTGTTCTGCGCATGCGCAGTAGACTAGAGTGTGCCCGGAGTCTAGTGCGCATGCATAGAACGCCGGAAAATGGTCGCAGCGCCCATTTTTCCGGCATTCTGCGCATGCGCAGTAGCCTCCGGGGACACTCTAGTGCCCGGAGTCTACTAATACTCCGGTGGCTGGCCAGCCAATTTAGTCGGCTGCCAGCCACTAGAGAGAGAGGAGGGAGCCTCGCATGAGGAGTGCACACGAGCCCCCTCCGCTCTTAAAACGCCCCTGATGAGGGGGTAGCACAAGACAGAACATACAGGTGAGATGGGAAGCTTAGTGCAACACATATAGTTATGGGGGAGGGGATAAACAATACAGGACATACAGACCAAGAGGGGTACAATCAGACATATCAAATGACAGAGGCTAACACAAAGAAATAATGTAAGATGGAAAGAATAATATAAATAAAATGGATATTATGACTGCAATAGTAATATTAGAATAAAGGCTGTCTATCTGAATATATAAACCTTAGAAGGTAAATGGGCTTCGTCAGAATAGATAATTGTCAGTTACTTATTATTACTTTACCCCATTTACCTTCTCTATGAGAATTTTTGAGGTTAATATATTTAGATAGATAGCATTTACACTAACATTATTATTACAAGCATAATATATATTCCATTTACCTGTGTATTTATTTATATACTGTATTTGTGACATTTTTTCTTTTGTATTTTGTGAACCCCCTTTTAAAAACGGGCTTACCCTGTGTCCCAGGCCGGTGACAGAAAGACAGCAACAGAGAAACTTCTGCGTAATGCAGCTAGCGGGAGGAGGAGTGAATAACAGCGGGCCCAACTGAGAGGTAGGAACATTTAATTTAAGAAATTAAAATGTTATAAATATAATTTGGTGTTTTTCTTTTTATGTCAGATTTTAAAAATGGTATGTGGTCAGGGAATGATGTGAGTGAGGGGTATTTGTGTCTGTTATGTGGTCAGGGCATGATGTGAGTGAGGGGTATTTTTGTGTCTGATATGAGGTCAGGGTATGATATGAGTGAGGGGTATTTGTGTGTCTGTTATATGGTCAGGGTATGGTGTGAGTGAGGGGTATCTGTGTCTTCTGTGGTCACGGTATGGTGTGAGTGAGGGGTATTTGTGTCTGATATGAGGTCAGGGAATGATGTGAGTGATGGGTATTTGTGTCTGTTATGTGGTCAGGGTATGATGTGAGTGAGGGGTATTTGTGTCTATTATGTGGTCAGGGAATGATGTGAGTGAGGGGTATTTGTGTCTGTTATGTGGTCAGGGCATGATTGAGTCAGGGGTATTTGTGTGTCTGATATGAGGTCAGGGAATGATGTGAGTGAGATGTATTTGTGTCTGTTATGTGGTCAGGGTATGATGTGAGTGAGGGGTATTTGTGTCTGTTATGTGGTCAGGGTATTATGTGAGTGAGGGGTATATGTGTCTGTTATGTGGTCAGGATATGATGTGCGTGAGGGGTATATGTGTCTGTTATGTGGTCAGGGTATTATGTGAGTGAGGGGTATTTGTGTGTCTGTTATGTGGTCAGGGTATTATGTGAGTGAGGGGTATTTGTGTGTCTGTTATGTGGTCAGGGTATTATGTGAGTGAGGGGTATTTGTGTGTCTGTTATGTGGTCAGGGTATTATGTGAGTGAGGGGTATATGTGTCTGTTATGTGGTCAGGGTATTATGTGAGTGAGGGGTATTTGTGTGTCTGTTATGTGGTCAGGGTGTTATGTGAGTGAGGGGTATATGTGTCTGTTATGTGGTCAGGGTATTATGTGAGTGAGGGGTATATGTGTCTGTTATGTGGTCAGGGTATGATGTGAGTGAGGGGTATATGTGTCTGTTATGTAGTCAGGGAATGATGTGAGTGAGGGGTATTTGTGTCTGTTATGTGGTCAGGGCATGATTGAGTCAGGGGTATTTGTGTGTCTGATATGAGGTCAGGGAATGATTTGAGTGAGGTGTATTTGTGTCTGTTATGTGGTCAGGGTATGATGTGAGTGAGGGGTATTTGTGTCTGTTATGTGGTCAGGGTATTATGTGAGTGAGGGGTATATGTGTCTGTTATGTGGTCAGGGTATGATGTGAGTGAGGGGTATATGTGTCTGTTATGTGGTCAGGGTATTATGTGAGTGAGGGGTATTTGTGTGTCTGTTATGTGGTCAGGGTATTATGTGAGTGAGGGGTATTTGTGTGTCTGTTATGTGGTCAGGGTATTATGTGAGTGAGGGGTATTTGTGTGTCTGTTATGTGGTCAGGGTATTATGTGAGTGAGGGGTATATGTGTCTGTTATGTGGTCAGGGTATTATGTGAGTGAGGGGTATTTGTGTGTCTGTTATGTGGTCAGGGTGTTATGTGAGTGAGGGGTATATGTGTCTGTTATGTGGTCAGGGTATTATGTGAGTGAGGGGTATTTGTGTGTCTGTTATGTGGTCAGGGTATTATGTGAGTGAGGGGTATATGTGTCTGTTATGTGGTCAGGGAATGATGTGAGTGAGGGGTATTTGTGTCTGTTATGTGGTCAGGGCATGATTGAGTCAGGGGTATTTGTGTGTCTGATATGAGGTCAGGGAATGATTTGAGTGAGGTGTATTTGTGTCTGTTATGTGGTCAGGGTATGATGTGAGTGAGGGGTATTTGTGTCTGTTATGTGGTCAGGGTATTATGTGAGTGAGGGGTATATGTGTCTGTTATGTGGTCAGGGTATGATGTGAGTGAGGGGTATTTGTGTCTGTTATGTGGTCAGGGTATTATGTGAGTGAGGGGTATTTGTGTGTCTGTTATGTGGTCAGGGTATTATGTGAGTGAGGGGTATTTGTGTGTCTGTTATGTGGTCAGGGTATTATGTGAGTGAGGGGTATTTGTGTGTCTGTTATGTGGTCAGGGTATTATGTGAGTGAGGGGTATATGTGTCTGTTATGTGGTCAGGGTATTATGTGAGTGAGGGGTATTTGTGTGTCTGTTATGTGGTCAGGGTATTATGTGAGTGAGGGGTATTTGTGTGTCTGTTATGTGGTCAGGGTATTATGTGAGTGAGGGGTATTTGTGTGTCTGTTATGTGGTCAGGGTGTTATGTGAGTGAGGGGTATATGTGTTTGTTATGTGGTCAGGGTATTATGTGAGTGAGGGGGTATATGTGTCTGTTATGTGGTCAGGGTATGATGTGAGTGAGGGGTATATGTGTCTGTTATGTGGTCAGGGTATGATGTGAGTGAGGGGTATATGTGTCTGTTATGTGGTCAGGGTATTATGTGAGTGAGGGGTATATGTGTCTGTTATGTGGTCAGGGTATTATGTGAGTGAGGGGTATTTGTGTGTCTGTTATGTGGTCAGGGTGTTATGTGAGTGAGGGGTATATGTGTCTGTTATGTGGTCAGGGTATTATGTGAGTGAGGGGTATATGTGTCTGTTATGTGGTCAGGGTATGATGTGAGTGAGGGGTATATGTGTCTGTTATGTGGTCAGGGTATGATGTGAGTGAGGGGTATATGTGTCTGTTATGTGGTCAGGGTATGATGTGAGTGAGGGGTATTTGTGTCTGTTATGTGGTCAGGGCATGATTGAGTCAGGGGTATTTGTGTGTCTGATATGAGGTCAGGGAATGATGTGAGTGAGGTGTATTTGTATCTGTTATGTGGTCAGGGTATGATGTGAGTGAGGGGTATTTGTGTCTGTTATGTGGTCAGGGTATTATGTGAGTGAGGGGTATATGTGTCTGTTATGTGGTCAGGGTATGTTGTGAGTGAGGGGTATATGTGTCTGTTATGTGGTCAGGGTATTATGTGAGTGAGGGGTATTTGTGTGTCTGTTATGTGGTCAGGGTATTATGTGAGTGAGGGGTATTTGTGTGTCTGTTATGTGGTCAGGGTATTATGTGAGTGAGGGGTATTTGTGTGTCTGTTATGTGGTCAGGGTATTATGTGAGTGAGGGGTATATGTGTCTGTTATGTGGTCAGGGTATTATGTGAGTGAGGGGTATTTGTGTGTCTGTTATGTGGTCAGGGTGTTATGTGAGTGAGGGGTATATGTGTCTGTTATGTGGTCAGGGTATTATGTGAGTGAGGGGTATATGTGTCTGTTATGTGGTCAGGGTATGATGTGAGTGAGGGGTATATGTGTCTGTTATGTGGTCAGGGTATGATGTGAGTGAGGGGTATATGTGTCTGTTATGTGGTCAGGGTATGATGTGAGTGAGGAGTATTTGTGTGTCTGTTATGTGGTCAGGGAATGATGTGAGTGAGGGGTATTTGTGTCTGTTATTTGGTCAGGGTATTATGTGAGTGAGGGGTATTTGTGTCTGTTATGTGGTCAGGGTATGATGGAGAGTGAGGGGTATATCAGTCAGCATTAGGGCCAGGGAGTGGTGGTGAGAGGGATTACAGATGGTGAAATATGGGGACGATAAGCGAATGTGAATGATGTGTACTTAAGTGTTTGAGGGATGGTCTCTATGAGTGGTAGTGGGTAAAAGGTAGTATAGTACAGACAGCAATACTTACACCTGTGCCTGCACAAAGGTGATGCGATAGGTGACTACTATTGGCCTACTAAAATACATGTGTGTGTCTGGGGGGGAGGGGGGCACAAATATATATGCGAAGAGGGGAGGGTCATTGGGGTGGTGGTAGGAAGGCGCTAGCTATGCCCATCATGGTGCTAACCACCCCCCTGTACAGACCTCTCCCCAACACACACATCTCGCCCCCCACATCATTAGTCACACCCCTGCGGCAGTATACAATAGGCCCTTCATAAATTTCAGCAACAGGCCCATTTGGACCTTAATATGGCACTGCCTGGAGCTGTAGCTCCACCCGCCCTATTGTTAATCCGGCCCTGACAGTACCTCATTATATAATAAAGTGGTTTTGGGAAGTCATGTAATAAACACAGAACCAACGACCCCTAACTCTCATGATTATTTAAGCACAAGATATGGATACACAAAGGGGTATTTAGTAGGACAACAAAAAAAAAGAGCATACAGTATTTCATTTAAAAGAGTGGTCTTAAAAGAGTTTGACATAAAGTTTACTTTGGAGTAAAGTTTACAGTTTTGCACACTGCACCTTCTAAGGTGCCTCTAGGCACAATGAAGGACACTTTTACTTTACAGAAACAGCTCCCAAGTGCAAAGGGGAGACGGGAACATTGATGTGAACCATTGAGACGCAGTGGTGCAAAATCCAACTGTTTTTCAGCACACACTGGGAATATTATAAATCACCCACAAACCTGTTATCAACAAACCTAAAATCACTGTTGTTAACAATCATTATTGCTTGCTATTAACATTATTATTATTAATAATATTATTATAAACAGTTCTATTGCGATTTACGAAAGGGAACAAACAGTAATTAAACAAGACTAGGTAATAATAACAGACAGATATAGAGGTAAGAGGGTCCTGCTCACAAGCTTACAACCTATGGGGAGAGAGGCAATGCTATGTTATTGTCTTGTGTTTCAAGAAAAGAAAAATGCTGTCACAAAAAAACATTAATCTATGATAATGACTCTCAGGGATACTCACAGCAGCTTGGAAATTCAGTGCAACGAATTTGCTTTTTTTGTGCATTTGTTGCCACCTAGTGGAAAAATGAAAGTACTGCAGTGGGTACTAGAGGATACAGAGGGAAGTGTAATGAACAGTGATTTGTCCAAATCAATGACGCTGGCTTTTCCATAAAAAAAAATCTGATTACTTCACGCTGAAAAATTGCAGAGAATCTGTGATTTTGACTGTTCATTATCTTTCCCACTCAGCGGGTGAGATGCATCAAAGGCAAAATGTGATCAAATCTCTGAAAATGCCTGCAACTTTCTGGAGCTTGATCCTGGTAGGCAATGCCACCTACAGATGGCACTGCCTATTAGAAACCTATGGGCTTGTTTTCTGAGTTTTCCCTGAGAGGGGTCACATGGATCCATCCCAGGGACACGTATGGCCGCGCATGCTCAGATGGACACCAGAGGGACTTCTGAGAAATAAACCTGGAAGTCTCCACACCACAAAGGACAGGTCTTATCGTAAGAGCTGTCCTTTACTTAAATGTTCATGCATACGGCATTACTAAATGCATGCATCAGTGGCAGAATGCATTGCATCCAAAATGCGATGGCTGATGCATCCTGCCCAGGATGCTGTATCGGTTTTTACTTGATATTCAGTTGTTTAGATTGCATAAAACATCAAAGACAGAAGAAGCATGGATAGTATAGCCAAAAACCACACAATAATAATCTCATTTATAAAACACTTTTCTCCAAATAGGACTCAAACATTTGCATTTAAAACACAAAATAAGCTTATCAGAAAAGAGAGACTTTAGTGAAGGGACATTAGTGAAATAAAACACAGTGGTGTCACTAGGGGGGTGTGGGCCACACTTGGGTGTCACCCGCCAAGGGGTGACACCAAAGTGCCTACTTCTCCTCAGTGACAGGAGCCGGGTGCTGCACGGGGCTCCTCACGGAGCCAGCATTGCACACAGACTGGTCCCCGGGGGCAGTCCGCATCTCCGGGACCCCAGGAGTGACTAAAACAGGGGTTCAGGCCATGGGCCATGCCCCCTACCCGCTCGGCCACATCCCCTACCCACAAGGCCACACTCCCTTTTTGCCGGCTCGCGCACTACAATCCTATCCGCACCGAGTGTCACCACGGGGAGGGATGCCACTGATAAAACAGGAGAGTCTTGAGCCTGCTTTTGAAGGATTCGAGAGAATCAGACACTGTTTCAGGTACCTTGGACTCTGGTTATGTAGGACTTTGAAAGTCAGTAAGTCAGTCTTGAAATAGATTCTCCATCTCACAGGCAGCCAGTGGAGGGAGTAGAGAATGGGTGCTATGTGGCTGTAATGGGGCTGGTTGGTTAATAGCCTGGCAGCTTCATTTTGTACCAGCTGAAGCGGTGCAAGTCTTTTGCTGGGAGACCCATGTAGAGGGCACTGCAGTAGTCTAAACGTGATGATACAAAAGCATATATGACTTTAGGCAGTTCTGGAGAATTAAGTTCTGGATTCTGGCTATGTTCCTCAGATGAAAGAATCAGGATTTGATTGTGGCTGATAATTGATGTTTAAGTGTCAAGCCACTATCCAGGACAACACCAAGATTCCGCACATGTTCAGTGTTTTGTCATTCTGAACCCCCAAGAGTAAGTCCAGTTGGTTGGCATAAGGACCTCTGTTTTATCAGGATTCAGTCACAGCCAACTTATACTCATCCACTCCTGGAGCTCAGCTAAACAGTCATTTAGGTTGGTATTGGGTTCTCAGTACCTGGAGCAAAACACAGGTATAGTTGTGTATCATCTGCATAGCAGTGCTAGGCCAGGCCATGACGTCTGATAATTTAATCTTTGGTAGCATGTATACTGTAAAGCATGGGAGAAGGTTGTAGAATCCTGTGGGACACCACATGACAGTGGCACTGGTGATGAGTATACTCCAGAAGAAACTCTGTGATCTGCCCGTAAAATGATTTCAACTAGCTAAGGACTGTGTCACCCAGTCCAGAGAAATTTGAGGTGCTCAATTAGAATTCCATTTTCCCCGGTATCAAATGCTGCAGACAGGTCCAGAAGAGGGGAGAGGGTTTCATCAAGCTGCAGGTATGCTGGTTTGCAAAGCATCTCCACTGTACGTAAAAGCTGAGCTGGCCTATTGTTTGCTGCTGTGATCTCACTTGACAGGAACTCTGTGGATTGATATTCTTCCATATGCTTAATTAGCTTTAGCCTATCCTCTACAAGGTTAGTTTTTCTCCATTGTCTTTCAAGTCTACGACCCCTTTTCTTGAGCCCCCTAACATTGTTGTCAAACAAAGGAGCTTGACGGTGTGGTCATTTATGCACAGAGGTTATAATATCCATTGCAACTGTCACAGCCCTATTATAGTCATGGACTAAGTAACAAGGACCTTCACAGACCCCCATTACCGCAGAGAGATCCAGAATTGCTGCAAGCACCTGGGGAATCATACCAAGCCTTGGACGATACCTGGTCAACTCCACAGGCAAAGTTGTATTTTGAGGGGCTGCGACTGAGAATCAAATTGAGTGCTGGTCTGGCCACATGACTGGTTTTTTTTTTGGGTCAGAGACTTCTAATCCTATCTGGAAAACAAGATCAAGAGTGTGATCACTTTTATGTGTAGCAGAAGGAATAACTTTTGTGAGGCCCCGAGCATTCATTGTGCACAGGAGGTCTTGGCCTAGGTGTGAGAGTTCATCATCAACCCATGCATTTAAATCCCAAAGAACCAGCCATCTTTGATGTTTCAGAATTGGCCCAGCAACAGTGTCTGCAATCTCTTGCAGTAATATTGTTCCATCTCCATGGGAGCGGTATTTGAGATGTACTCTGAAACCTAATCCTGTAGAACTCTGGACAGTGATGCACTCAAATGAGCGAGTAATTTCCATTGGAAGGACCCTAGGTTTTAGTGCATTTTTTTAAAGCAGATGGTCACAACCCCTGTGGATGACAAAGTAATTTGTTGGAAATTGATAGGTGCTGCATTTTCGTCTACACAGGTCTCTGTAATGCAGGCTAGATCTGAAGAGTCAATAAGGTCAGCAATTGTAGCAGTCTTATGTCTTCTAGATATGGCACTAAAAAAGAAGGACCTGATTGAGAATGCCAGATGGCCTGTAGCTTTCTTTCTGTTCAGTGCATGGGCTCTGGGAATGGCAGTCATAAAGCGAGAATTTGCAGTTCTGTTCTTCCAATCATTGGACCGTCTGCTGGGTACTATTCTGTTTGTCTCCTCTTTGAAGCTGGGGATGAGCAGGAAGAGACTTACATGGTTATAGGGGAGAGGAAGTTTTCAGCCTGCTCATTTCCTACGACTGCCCTGGTGTTTTTTTTTCTTCAAGGGATTGAAGAATGGAAGCCTGGACAGGTATAATAGGAACTGCAGCATGTGGTGGGCTGAGTGAAAGAATAAAGCTGGAGGTATACTGTACAAAAACATTGGGTCATCAATGTTAGAAACGGATGGTAGTCTGGTCAGATATAGTGCCAGTCTTGAGGGTGGATTTTGCATGGACTAATTGTGCCCATGAGGCTTACAGAGGTGGTACAGTTTTTTGGGCTTTGGAGGCAGCCTTGAGGACTGGTGAGCTTTGGCTCGTTATGGCCAGAGGCCTGGAGGTGAGATGCAGCTTGTGGGCTGTAGGAGCAGCCTTGGGGGCTGGTTGTGGCCTTTATACTCGTGGCCAAGGGACTGGTTATGTGATGCAGCCTTTGGGCTGTTACAGTAGCATTGGGGGGCTGATTGTGGCCTGTATAGTCGTGGCCAAGGGACTAATGTGTGTGAAGCAGCCTTTGGACTGTTGCAGTAGCCTTGAGAGCTGATAGTGACCTGGGGCCCCAGGACCATTGCAGCCTTTGGGCTGATGAGACTCAGGTGAGATATGCAAAAGAATGGGGGGCTGCTACCAGTGCCGCCAAGATGACACTGGTGATGGTGTGCTTAATAGTGCACCTGGAACGTAGAGTAGCTACCAGTGCCACTAGAATGACACTGGCGATGGTGTGCTAAGTTGCGCACCTGGAATGCAGAGCTGCTACCAGTGCCGGCGACAGACGCTACTGGGGTAGGAAGCGCTCCATGCTGCCCAGATGGTACAAGCAGCATGCGTGGAAGAGATGTAGGTGGAGCCCCCTGGATGGAATAAATGGCACAAACATGAAACACAGCTAGACTGACTCAGGAGCTCGACTAACAAGCAGGAGACTGGAAACCGGAAGTACGAAAAAACTATCACCGGCAAGGAGTGAAGTGCTGGCTGAAATTTAAAAGAAACAAGGACCAACCTGAGCAAGTCTCCATAATGACAGATTATTCAGCACCTAGGCTGTGTTCAGACAGGAGAATCAATCAGTGTGCATCTGACGCTGCACACAGACAGGCAGTAATTAATGCCGAGCCTCAGGCTCTAAACTACAGATCCAAACAGTACTCCCCTCCCTCTTGGCGAGGGGTTTAGGAACCCCTAGACCCCGGTTTGTCTGGAAAATCCTCAAAAATCTTTTGCTCAGGATAGGAGCATGTAATGACTTTTCCGGAATCCAGGAGCACTCCTCCGGACTGTATCCTTTCCAGTGAACAAGAAACTTTAGACCGCTACTGGAAAATCTAGAGTCCAGTATCTTTTCCACGACAAACTCTCACTGTCCCTGAACAAGAACTGGTGGTGGTCTGATCGAATGTCTTAGGGAATATCTGGTGGAAAAGAAAAACTGTTTTAAAAGATAACAGTGGGGTGGACTTCCGGTGGGCGGAGCAACTGAGTTGGCCGCATTGTAACTCAGCTCCGTTTCTGGCATTGTTATTTTGCTATATAAGTGCTATTCCACTGACCAAAAGTGCCTCCCTGGACAGGGGAGTCTACATAGGCTGATTTGGTGGTACTTTAAAGCCAGAGCGGTGCTTACTTTTATCCCCGGAGTCTGGGCACGGAGGGCCTCATTCAGAGGCAGTCGGAGGATGCAAGTGGTCGCTCAGAAACTGGGCGGCCGCTTGCATCCTGACCGCCCACCTCTGTTTCGGTCGTTAGCCTGTGGGTTTACACCCACAGCTCTAACGACCGCTAGGGTGATGGTCGCAATGGTCAGAGACCATCGCAACCATCGGGGCTTACGACGAGACCCTAGGGTAGGGTCTCAGTTGTTGTAAGCCCCAGAGAGCTTCTGGCTCTGTCAGAGCCGGAAGCTCTCCACTCCACTAGTGATGTCAGTGAGGCCTCCCCCAAACGGTAGGCGTTCCTCCCCCAAACGGTAGGCGTTCCCATGGGAACGCCTCCGTTTGGGCAAACACCCCCCCGGCCCGCCTTCCAAATGGGGCGAGCTGTCAATCAACATCAACAGCTCGCCCCCTTTGGAAAGAGACCTGCTACGACCGGCGCTGTCGGTCATAGCGGGTCTCACGCATGCGCACGAAGGAGCCGGCACCCTCGTGCGCATGCGCACTTGACAAACATCGAGGTGGCCATGCGGTCGTAGACCGTACAGCCGCCTCTGAATGAAGGCCGGAGTGTGGCCCTCTTGGTGTGAAAACGCTGGACGCCATCTTAAGCTGGAACACAGCCTTAATATTTTCAGCTGGATTGCCTTTATTGATCCCCCAACCTGACAGCGCATAGCTCCAAGGCTTTGGATGATCCGGAGGACCCTGCTCTGAACACGGCTTCCCCTGACAGTAACAAAGATCGTCCTGTCGTCACCCCCTCCCCATTGTGTCACTTACCTGTTCCTGCAAGGCGGCGGTTGCTGCGTTCCACGCGGCTGCTACTGCTCCTGGAGGAGCGACACCGGCTACCTTGCCTCTTTGCTGACAGCGGAGGGGAGATCTGGAGGCGGTGTTGTGCGGCTCCGGTGACCAAGTCTGCCTGACACTGCAGACTCACGTGGAGGGCACATTAGGTGGGACAAGTCACGGGGCAAATCGGAGCGCTCCTTAGCGCTATCATCCTACCTAAGCCACGGCTTGCACCAACACTGTTCCCCTTTGCCTGCTGGCTGGCACATCGGGTGCCCGGATACACTTGGGCGACTCCTGGGTCCCTTGTGCTTAGGCCACCTGGGTACTACCACTGCTGACCCCTTGTCACTCCCTTGGACTTTGCGCCACTGGCGTTTTATATAGCAGCAGCGCTGCTGTGAAGCAATCTTCCTGGTGCTTGTATACATAGATTACAGTACCTAAGGGACTCCTGCATTCCCGTGACTGTCATTTTCTGTTATCAGCTGTGTCCTGCCCTGCCGATCTGTGGAATTCTTTGTGGATCATGTACACAGCTGCCAGATGAAACTGTTTGGCTCCTTTTGTCATATATAAAGAGGTCCTAGACTTTCACCGTATCTTTACCTCCACAACTTGATTCACTGGATTAGTATTGGTGAATTACCTAATTGGCTTATTGTAACTTACAGTGGGTCCGTGAGTATACTCACTATATATCAACAATCACTGTTATATATTGTATTCGAAGTGTTCACTATACACTTTAAGGCTACCACTTATAACAGACCACAAGCTATCTGTTTTCCAATCAATTCCCCTTTCCTTATTGATATATATTTACAGTCGATATATTCTGTTAGGAAGAGAAAAAATTCCATTTGTTATATAGGTCCTGCCACCTACTAGTTATACCACGATTCACACGTATTTCGAATTTAGGTGGATTACATTAGTACCAACTATATATATATATATATATTTTTTTTTTTTGTGTTAATATAAGTGTATCTGGTATATGGAAAAATATTTCCCTAAATCCATACCGCCTTTACTACAGAGAACTTCTTCTTGTATGATGGGTAAACCAACCAAAACCCCAGCGAAAGGTGGTACCTCGCCTCCTTCTCCCACGCAGTCTCCCCCTGTTGATCAATCAGATACGAGGAAAGCCGAATCTGTAATCTCAAATCCAGACATAGCGGCTACTTTGTTAAGTGCTATTATGCCAAAAATAGACGAAAAATTTGAAACAATAAAACCATTAATGGATGAGAAGTTCCTTGACTTTCTTCCAAAAATGGAAGAAAAACTTGATCAATCTGCCCCTAAAATTGATAAAAGGCTAAACAAAATTCAAACCTCCCTAAATACTGTTTTGTCTAAAATATAGGAACAGTCTAATAGATTAGATACTGTGGAACAGAGAACGAGCGATGTGGAAGATCAATTGCATAATTTACAAAAATTGCATGATTCCTATGTAACATCCCACAAATTGTTGCTAGAAAAGGTCGATGACTTAGAGAATCGACATAGACGTAGCAATCTTAGGTTTATAGGCATACCAGAACAGGTCAAGGGATCTGCTTTGTTTGAATATTTGGGAAAAACTCTAATCACAACTCTTGATATCCAAGACGACATAGGGGTACCACAAATAGAGAGAGCACACAGACTCGGTCCAGAGAGAGAGGGTCCGGGAAATAGGCCGAGCCCTGTGATAGCGAAATTCCTAGACTATAGAGTTAAAGAAAAAATTCTCTCATCCTTTAAAAGACAGCGAGATTTAGTGATTGAGGATCAGCGTATCCTTATTTTCCAAGACTTTTCTGTGGTGGTTGCGCAAAAACGCAGAGAATTCTCCTCTGTATGCAAATTCTTGATAGAACACAATAAGAGATTTGCATTACTGTACCCAGCAGAATTGAAAGTCACTGACAATGGCCAAACGCAATTTTTTGACAGCCCTGATAAAGCACGTACACATTTTTTTTCGAATCTCTCTACCAGTAAATCACCCAGTCACTCTCGCACAAATTTTTCTAAATAATATTTGAGGATTTGTGAGTGACTTGAGATTTCATCTACCAACTTATACTCATGTATTTTGTAAAAGTATGGGAATCTACAGAATATGGCAATAGGAATGTAACACCCCATTTCACGATTTTATTTACGGTATGTTATATCATTTGTTATTTTTGTTTACATTGGCCCTGATTCAGACCCACTCGCAAGTGGGCGTACGCACGTTCGGCGTACGTAAAAAAATATTTAAATTCAAGCACTCGCTCGTATTTTCCTACGCAGCTAAAAATCCGCCCCAAACTCAGGCGACCCCTCCTCTGACTAACGAGCGTGCCAAATAGCGAGCGTACATCCCCGAAATGGCTTGAAGGGAACGCACGCACAAGTACAAACCGGAAGTGGGACTGTCAGATTCCGATTACCTGCTCGTTTTTTCGGCCTACCTCCCTCAATCGTATCATGCCAATCAATGTATCAATTAGCTTAATTGTTTTGTTTTTTTTAAACACAATGCAATAAACTTTAATCTTGTCCGTGTTTGTATTTGCTCGCAGAATACGTACGGCTGAAACCTTCGCTTTTATTGTTCAAAAGACATGTTAGCCCCAATTAAACAATTGTTCTATTTGTTTGTCTCCCCACAATTTTTCTGTGGTTCATTTCTTTATTTAAATTTGCTTACACATGTCACTGCATCAAGCCTATCATAACTCTCAAGAGATTTCTGGCCCTGTCGAACACATGACTCATACACTAACCAATAGAATTTGTCCTGTTAATTTCCCAAATACATTAGCCAATCAAATTTTTTTGGGGTGCTTTATTAAAAATATTTTGTCAAAAAAACACCATTGCCATCATGAGATCCGCTGCATTCACCAGGCGCGAACTGCTGGTGCTGACGGAGGTGATGGACAGGAGGATCACCAGTCAGCCTCCACCCATCTCCAATAGGCGCAAGCGTTCCGCATATGCGGAGGTACGTCGACGCCTGCGCTCCTTCGGCTCACGCCGACATATTGGCCAGCTGGAGCGCAGGTGGTCGGACCTGCACCGGCGGACGCCCCGCTTGCTGGCATGCTTTCGCATGCAGATTGCGGAAAGTAAGTGTTCTGGACTGTGGTTTTCAAGTTTATCTTGTGGGCCCTAACTGCGTGTGCATGTTTTCATGTCTGTCCTATTGAGTCATTGTAGTCATATCTGCATGTGCATGTTTTCATGTCTGTCCTATTGAGTCATTGTAGTCATATCTGCATGTGCATGTTTTCATGTCTGTCCTATTGAGTCATTGTAGTCATATCTGCATGTGCATGTTTTCATGTCTGTCCTATTGAGTCATTGTAGTCATATCTGCATGTGCATGTTTTCATGTCTGTCCTATTGAGTCATTGTAGTCATATCTGCATGTGCATGTTTTCATGTCTGTCCTATTGAGTCATTGTAGTCATATCTGCATGTGCATGTTTTCATGTCTGTCCTATTGAGTCATTGTAGTCATATCTGCATGTGCATGTTTTCATGTCTGTCCTATTGAGTCATTGTAGTCATATCTGCATGTGCATGTTTTCATGTCTGTCCTATTGTGTTTTTTTTTTTTTTTGGGGTTTCCTGTTGAAACTAACCACAATTTCTTTGTCATTTTTTAGGGGCACAGCAAACACTACGGCGGCATCGCCACACAAGACGCCGGTCCCGGCCCCTCTCTCCAACCCCCAATTCCTCTATTACCCCCTCCTCCCCAGACCCTGTGGCCGAAATTTCAGGCCTACTTCCCCTCCAGCCCAATTCCCCCTCTCCTCCATCCGTCCCTCCTCCAAATACCCCCTCCCAGGATCCCGAAAACACCTTGCCCCTCGGGTTGGGGAATGTAGCCACCTCCGAGGTGGTCCAGGGAGTGGCTTCTGGCTCTGTCGTTTTGGAGAACGGTATGTTTTTAAAGTTTATTTTGGACACCACAAACTGTTTGTATGTAATCATGTGTCGTCCCCATTTTTTTGGACTTTTTGTCGCCTTAGGGTATTTTTGGGGGTTGTCTTTACCTGTTCCTGCTGATGTCACCATACACATATCACACCTGTGTGCCTTTTTTTAGGGCCCTTGTATTTTTGCCCTTAGACATTTTGGGGTGCTGGGTTTTATCCGTGTAATGTTTTTTTGGCCCACAAGCTTGTAAGTTTTGGTTTGCTTGTTTTGTGTTTTTTTACAATGTTGCTTCATTATCGATTTATTAATCCCCAAACTTTTGTCACCCACAGAGGAACAGAGGCGTCGGGAAGAGATCGTGAATTGTGTGGGCCGTATGCGGGAGCAGGTCACCGGGCTTATGCAGGGCCTTGACCATCTGTTGGTCCTCCTTAGGAATTAGTTTTTTTTTTTTTACAAATTGTTTCTTAATAAATCTGTTTTAAATCAAGCTCTGTCTCATGCGTTTGGAGTAAATCCAAGATTCTTTACACTGACATAAGTAGACTCTTCAAGCAAGGTTTGCCACAGAATCTCACTACAGATTGTGTGTTGTATTTTGAATGCAAACAGGCGCAAGAAACACCTCCCAGTACCAATGTCATTTTCCTTTTTTGTGGTGGTCAACATGATAGTTTACACCATTTTTCAGGTTCCTATTTGGTGGCCAAACTGCTTAGGACAATCTTACGAAGGCAACTGATTGTACACGATTCCTTGTTGTGTTGGTTAGTACCCCGAAAACATATTAGATTTTAGCTCCACTTGCTTCATTACTGGGTTACCCCTTAGGTAAAATTAACGTTTGGGAGTTTGTTTACACTTGCTTCTAACGTGCCCAAAAAGGAAACAAATTACACTCTCCAAATATTTATTCACAACAGAAATCAAAATACAAAGTGGTCACTCACAAACAAAACACACAGTGATAATCAGAAAAACACCACATACCAAAAACACTAAACAAACACACAACAAATCAAGAACTGGTTGACGAAGGTCCATGCCCACATGATTTCAAAAATATGGCGTTGCAATATTGGTGTCAGAATATATTCCCGAAGTTTCAACAGAAAGGTTTTTGAAGGGTAGCAGGAAGTAGTCATCGTGGGAGTGCCAAAGATTATGCAAACAAACAGAAGATGGTGCAAGAATTAATATCAAAAAAGATGAACGTTAAAAAACCGTAACACATTGGGTGTACACACTGTTGTTTGATCAATAATTACCTAAAATATCGGGCCACCACATCATCGCGTATGGCCCCCCCACATACTGACCTCCGACCAACCTCGGGGGGGCCATCCTCAGGTAAGGCATCCTCTGGCTGTATTGGAACACCACTCCTTATGGCGATGTTGTGAAAGATCCCACACAGGACCACAATTTTCGAAACCATATCCGGCAAATACATGAGCTCGCCACCAGAGTGGTGGAGGCATCTGAATCGGCCTTTTAAAAGGCCGATACAGCGCTCCACCACTTGCCTGGTGGCTGTAAGTGTGGTATTAAACTCACTTGTGGACCTGGTGTGGGAGCCAAATAAGGAGTGAGCAGCCAGGGCATGCAAGGGTATATACTGTCTCCTGTGAAAAAGAATAGACAACATCAGGATCACTGTGTATCAAGCTTAACATTGTTATGTACTAAAGGTCTCCACTTACCCAGAAGCCACGCTTCACCAGCTTGTAGGTTGGTTAATTTGTGCCATATCCCTGATTGCCGGATGACGAAGGAGTCATGTGCACTTCCTGGTAATTTTGCATTCAGGGACAGGATCTGGAGGGAGGCATCACATACCACCATTACATTCAGGGAGTGATAGTGTTTCCTGTTTCGAAATATGGCCTTCAGCCGTGCTGGAGGCTGAAGTGGTATGTGAGTACCATCCACAACCCCTATGATGTGTGGGAAGCCAGCTATTTGGTAAAAATTGGCCTTGGCCACACTAAGGGCACCCATATCCAAAGGCATTTGAATAAAATGATGGAGGTGCTTGAAAAGTGCCTCCATCACTGCCCTCAGGATCCGGGAAAAGGAGGATTGTGAGATGCCCGCCACTATTCCCACCGTTGTTTGAAACGATCCTGAGGCACAGAAATGTAACACCGCCATAAATTGCGTAAGTGGTGGTATTGCTGTAGGACTGTCAATTTGCCGCTCAAGATCACTCTCTATTAATGAGAGAGTGTCTATGATGATTTTGGGAGGAAGACGGTAGCATCTTAAAACCTCATCATCGGGCATTCCAAAAAGGGTGACACGTGTTCGAAATATCTGGGGCCTTGCACGCCTACGATGCCTACGCCTGGGACGAGATTGAGGTTGGTCGGCTTCCGGGAGCATGGCCAGAACAATCCGCCCAAGATCAACCTGAAATGGCAAGATTGGAATGTAAGGCTTTGGACCCACCCCAAAAGAAAATTAAAAACAACTTAGCTTGATGATACCATCCATTGCTGCTTACATGCCGGGGTATTGTCATGATACGTCCAAACTGAAATTAATCACAAAAATAATTTGACAAATTTCACTCTGTGCATTTATGTTTCTAAATTTTGTGCTAGACAAAACTTAAAATATGCGAAACACACATTTGGCAAAAGAGCAAAACGACATTGCACACAGTACATCAAAATGGGTTGAAATGTTTGCCAAAAAAGCGAAAGGGCAACCACAAAAATTTTTACAGGATTAATAAGCATTTAAAAATGCGCTAATTAGTTTGCAAATACAAGTCACAATAGTAAGTAGTAAAAATGCGCTAATTAGTTCGCAAATACAAGTCACAATAGTAAGTACTAAAAATGCGCTAATTAGTTCGCAAATACAAGATAAAAAATGGACTTACCAAGAGCAAATATATAAGAGTCCAAATCAAAAGGTCTTTGGGTCCGAAATTAATAAAAAGCTAAAATATATGAAATTATGGATCCAAAAATTAAAAACAAGAACACAATGAGACAACAATTAATCAAAAGTTAGACTTCACAAAACTTACCAAATCAAGAAACGAGGCCAAAAAAAAAAAAACCAAAAAAGAGAACGGAAAATAAAAACGCAAATCTACCAAACAAAATAAACTCCAACCGCCAACTCCTTTATCCGCAAACAAGAAACTCCAGCCAAGGTAACCTCCAACAATCCAAAAACGCCACCTCGACTCGAGACACACCAAGCCATAAATAGTGTTTCGTTTCCCGCACAAATTAAGGAGGGATCATAGGAACGCACAATCAATGATGCGGCCGCAAAATAAGGACGCATGTATAAATACGTCACGAAAACACATTAAAATTCTGGTGTATTTCTTGTTTGGACCTCAGACATGGCGACAGACCAGGGAAACAATGCCCAAGAGTCAGGCTGTAAGTCTTTCATGCATTTTGTATCAATGATTAATTTGAAACATAAGATTGGGCAAGTTGTGATTTTGTGAAATCTGAATATTTACACAAATAGGTGAGGAGGATGACATGGAAGAGGCTGCTGGGCCCAGTATTCCGGCCAAAGCTGCCAAAAAAAAAAGGCAGCCACATTTCACAAGAAAGGAGATGGAGGTTTTGATACAGAAATGTGTGGACATCCTGCCACAGGCAGACAGGAATATGAGTCTAAGCCAGAAGGGGAGAATGTGGGAAGAGGTAGCCGTTGCTGTCAATAGGGTGGGGGATTATGTCCGTCTAGCCCGGGATGTCCAACGGCGGTAAGTAAACACTTGCCCCCTCTAAAAACAAACACCATTTTAAACAAAAGGATAATGGCTTCCATTTTTTCCCACAGATGGGGCGACTTCAAATATCGCCTAAAGCAAAAACTCGCGGACAGAGCTAGGCATGCAAGGGGGACAGGTGGGGGTCCCACCCCTGTGTCATTGGAGTTGACGGATTTAGAAGAGCTGGCACAGGGGTGTGTGCAGCCTGTGGAGGTGTTTGGCGTGTCCAACATGGATACGGACATGCCAGACTTTGCGGCTCCTCATGTTGTCCCAGGTAAATCTTTTGATGTCACCAACTCTGAAATGTTATTGTGCCAATATGTAGATTCTAATGTGAGTCTTTTCTCTTTTTTCCTAACAGAGACACAGGCGGATGAGTCTGCTCCAGAGGGGAGCCTTGGCCGCCGAATTTCTGCGGGCTCAGCAGGGGAGGAACCAGTACATCCGGCTGAGGACCCTGCAGAAGCCAGTCCAGGGCAATCCCCCTCGCAGGCAGTGTCCCTCCTCACAGAACTCAATTTCAAATCGGATTTCCATACGGAGATTCTGCAGAGGATGGACGCCAGTCTGCTATGGGTGGCTGAGGTCCTGGAACAAAATGCTGCGGCCAACATGACCATTGGTCAGGCCCTGGCGGAAAATACCAGGGCCAACATCCGCATCGCCAATGCCCTGGAGCAGCTCGTTCGCCAGCACATGGTGGAGCCGACCTCCCTTCCTGCCGGAACATCAGGATCCTCCACCTCTGGCACAACATCAGCCAATCCTCCAAATGTGCCTAGCCCTGTGCCTAGTCCAGAGGCCACAACATCTGCCTCTGGACAGGCCAGCCCGATGACATCCCGGACCCGGTCTGGCGCCCTCCCTCCCCCATCCAAACGGGTGAAAAAACGGTGACAGCAATGGTGACTTTTCCCACAATCCTTCTGTGCTTGGCTCATATTCCTTTCTGGTCAAAACTTCCCTCTCCTTTCTTGTGAAATGTTTTTAATTTTTTGTTGTATGTTTATGTCAACAGTTATGTTGGGCCAATTTGTTTGATTTTGGGACAGATCTTTGCCAAAAAAAGATGTCCCAAAATTTTTTATTAATTTTTTTTTGTTTGAGTAATAAATTGACACCAAAAATCTGACATTGGATTGTGAAATTATTGTACAAATGGGTTACATTTAATCCTGGACCAAAAGGCAAAAACTTGCAAAAAAAAAAAAAAAAAAAAAAAAGGTCTCTTTAAGGAACGTTTAAAAATTCATATAACGAGGCAAATTCAACAGGCAAAAATAAAAAGGTGAGAAAATTAAAACATGATGACATTATTGTTACAATAGACCCTAACCACCAAATTGAGGGCAAAATAAACCCCCACAAATGTACGCAAATTGATTGTGTCATCCTGACATTAGCAGCTCTGATTTCCACCTGCGTACGGTTTTGTGCTATCCCAAAAAACTGATTTCAAAACACATACCAAGCCGGTTTTCAATCCAACACTAATTGCTTTTCAGCCCTCCCGCGATTAATCGCAACAACATCGTGGAGTCCCGGGACGGAGGAGAAGGCCATCGCCAATGTGGTCGAGTAATCCAGACCCTAAGCTGTGCGAGCATTTTGAAGGGAAAGAGGATCATCCAGTGACGTATGAGTCGGTCCGAACACATTTTACGCTCGCATCTGCTAATGTATGTACGCCCCAAAAACGCCTCGCCACGCCTGCGTTTTTCCATCTCCACCCCCGTCAACACCCAAAAACGCCCTGTTCTGTCAATCACATTTGACATGTCACTTCCTGTATGCTATTTGACGAACGAGACCAAAAAAGCTCGCAATCTGCCGTACGCACATGCGCAGTGTTACACCGACGCATGCGCGGTTATTCAACATCGGAACACAACGAGCGTACTGCTGTTTGCGAGTGGCTCTGAATGAGGGCCATTGTTTTTTGATGGTATATATTCACCGATGTTTGAGAAATGTATTCAAACTCGGTACAAAAATATGTTGGTTTGGAAAAGATTTGAAAAAATATTGAAGCATATTTTATATTTGCACGATAACAATGTTACTATGTTGTTGTATGAACCAAGCCCGGGTTCTGCTTTTTTGTTGCATTTACAACTAATTTTCCCTGAATGCTGGGATAGGGCGGAATTGGTTAAGTTTATATTATACCTTTCAGGTTTACCTTACAATTTAGACGTCGGATGACTACCCCCATAATAACTACAACATCTCCTGATTCTCAACTCCCTCAAAAATTTAAGATTACCTCTTGGAATGTAGGGGGTGTCAACACGCCACTTAAATGTAAAAAAATAATTCTATCATTAAAGAAACTGAAACCTGATATAACCTTTCTTCAAGAGACCCATTGGAAACGGGGTGATGAAGCTAGTTTAAAAGATCGTTGAATCAATGAATGTATATCTGCCTCATATCATACAAAAACCAGAGGTGTAGCAATCATATTTTCTAGACACCTGCCATATATTGTTTTATCTTCTGTTATAGATCCAGAGGGTCGTTATATATTGATGGATATTCAAATTTAGGATACCAAATATACATTGCTGAATATATATGCACCTAACAAAGATCAACAGGCTTTTTTCCAAGCTATAACACAACTCCTGCATAGTAGAGTCAAGTTTGATTTAATAATGGGAGGAAACTTGAACACTGTCGCTAACCCAAAAATAGATAAATCATCAATTCCAGTGAACCACTGAGCCAATCACTGGACACATATTCCACAACTCATGAATGATCATTCTGTAATGGATATTTGGAGACTACATAATTGTACGGATAGTTCATACACTTTCTATTCAGCAATTCATGGGTCCTTTTCCAGAATAGATTACATTCTAATATCTACAACTCTCCTCTCAGACATAATAAATACCTCAATAGGGGACATCGCAATATCTGACCACGCTCCAGTTTCAATAATTCTAGCTACAAAATCAAATTCTTTCCACCCCTTTCTCTGGCACTTCCCATCGTATTTATATAACTCTGAATCATTCCATAAATATCTGGTGGCAAATTGGATGGATTTTATGGATAATAATTTGTATCACTTGGATACTCCAATCTTATTCTGGGAAACGTCCAAAGCAGTAATGCGCGGACACATTCTATCTTATATAGCAAAAAGAAACAAAGATAACAAAATACAATATGTAGAACTACAATGAAATCTAAACACGACACTGACAGATTATATTTCCCAACCCACATCGGAAACACAATCAACATATCTTGAGGCGAAACAACTTCTAGATAGTTTTGTGCTTGCACAGGCACAAACAAAAATGGATCATACGAAACAGAAATATTTTAAGTGGGGTAATAAGACCGGCACATTGCTGGCAAACATGACAAAAAGTTTTAAAAGACGTCATCACATTATGGCTATTAGAGACACCTCTGCACAGACATTACTTACTAAACATACAGACATAACCAAAAAATTTCAGGAATATTTCCAAAATTTGTATACAGCGCGCACCCATGACCCTGCCTTACTGACAAAAATTTTGGACGAAGCGGCACTACCTTGTCTTACACCATTACAACGCGAGAAATTAGAAAGTGATATTACCGAAACTGAAATATCAACTACAATATCATTTATGCACCTAAACAAATCTCCAGGCCCTGACGGATACTCAGTAGAGTATTACAAAATTTTACAACATGAAATGATCCCTACATTAAGTGCCCTTTTTAAAAAAATAAGAGATGATATCCCTTGCTATCCAAATTTTAACCAAGCTTACACCTCTTTAATCCCAAAGCCCAATAAGGATCTGACATTGGTGTCCTCATACCGCCCAATTACGCTACTAAACATTGATTTCAAAATATTAGCAAAAATATTGGCAGACGGTCTCCAAACATTTTTTGCTGCTTTACTCACCCCACACCAATTAGGCTTTACTAAAGGAAGACATTCAGTGAAAGGTATACGCACTGCCATAGCAGCGGTAATGGCAGCCAACTTACAACCTGAGACCTTATCTATGCTCCTGAGTTTGGATACTACCAGGGCTTTTGATATGGTCTCATGGCCCTATCTCCACGCGATTCTTGACAGACGAGGCTTTGGTCTGATATTCCAATCACTCATTACATTTTTTTACACACGACCAACAACATCTTTACTTATCAACGGAAGTATAATGATGACCAGAGGCACTAGACAGGGCTGACCACTTTCCCCTATGCTTTTTAATTTGGCACTAGACCCTATGTTAAGGATACTACAGGATTGGACATAATTCAAGGAAATCACTATTGGCACAGAATCAGTTAAGATGTCGGCATTCGCCGATGATGTCCTTTTATTTATCTCTGAACCCCGGAGAATACTAAGTTTATTAATACGGCGAATATCAGAAATTGGATCAGTATCCGGCTTCGGGGGGAAATTTCGAAAAATCAAAGGCACTTTACTTAAAAAAAGATTGTGCTAGACCATTTTGGTTTAGAGAAACTCCAATTGAATGGACGACTAAGTCCATTTCCTACCTGGGGATCCAATTGCCTAAATATTTGCACAATTTATATGCAGTCAATATGAAACATATTTTGCTCAGTATCAAACGGGATATCGAGAGATGGAAACATCTTAAGATCTCTTACTTGGGTTGTGACAACTTAATAAAGATGATATTATTTCCCAGACTCCTTTACCCACTCCAATCTCTTCCTATCTTATTGACCAGGGGGGACGGGCCAGAATTGGCATGGTGCGACTCCAGCAACATAAATCAAATGGGGGTATCAATTTGCCTAACATTACTTTGTATAGCCATGCTGCATATCTACGGTATCTAAGGGATTGGATGCACAACAAAAATCAATACGCCAACACGATATTAGAAACAGCCTTCCTTGATAATATTAATATAATATCTTTTATACACCTACACGATGAGGAAATACCGGAATCGATTCAGATTAATCCCCTTCTGATGACTACCTGAAAATTATGGCATATTTTAAGGCACAAACATGCATTAAATCCATATTTTTCTTTACACCTCCCATTTATAAAGAACCCAAATTTCAAAAATGGTAAGGCTGGACATCCCTTTACCTTATGGCATAAAAGTGGAATCACTTCTATCCGACATTTTACGGATAGCACTTCAAGAAAACCTTTAACATTAACACAAATAAGAGAAAAATATCCAATGGTCAGTTTATCACCTCTATCATACTTTCAAATACAACACTATATAACTCAACTCTCTAAAAAATTTGCTCCGGACGACTATATTAATGACTTAGATAATCTACTCACTAAGGAAAACCCTCAAAATAAAGCTATATCATGGCATTACTCGTTCCTACATAACTCTCTAGATTATAATACCCAACACACGGGTTTGGCACAATGGAAAGAATACTTTCCGTCTTTATCCATAGAGCACCTATTACGCTCATTTGAACAATCAGTCAAGCTAGTGCCGGCAGCCTCTTACACAGAACTCTTCCTGAATATATTACACAGAACCTATCTTACCCCTCATCGTAGACATGTAATGGGTCTGTTAGAGAATTCCAAGTGTCTCCATTGCGGAACTCAAGATGCAGAATTGATGCATTGTTTATGGAACTGTCCAATCATTCGGGGCTTTTGGGTTATGGTGCTGAATTATGCAAACAAATATTTGGTGAATTGCCTTCCATTAACACCCGAATGGGCAATATTTGGCATTACACCTAAGGAAACTAAAGTACCAAGAGGGGTTAAAAAGTTACTGATAATTATCTCAGCGATAGCTAAGAAATGTATATTACAGGTATGGTTGCAAACTACAGCACCCACACTAACGATGTTTCAAGGAAAACTTCCATATTTTTCGTATGGAGTGGTTGGAAGCCATGGTGCAGAAAGAAAGGTTCACTGAACTTTTCTTCTCCACTTGGGAAAGCTACATCGAAACATTATCCCGACCACTGAAAGAACAATTAGAGAAGTGTTTTAGAAATACACTCTGGTAGGAAACACATATTTATTCAAACGACCCCCCAATATTACTTTAAGGTATATAATTACCTCGCTGAGAGGTATAAAAGAGAAAAAAAAAAAAAGTCTCAAGAACCCGGGCTTATATTGATAGTATTGTTTATATATATATTTATATTGTTTTATTGATGGTATTGCTGTAATATATTGGTACAGATATCCACTGACTAATTATTGGATATGTTTTCTGATGTTGATTTCTCTGTATAAATACCAGAAATATGTTATTGTTTATATTAACATTATTCTTATACTTGTAACATTTGTATTTTTGTACACAATTATTATGTTTCAATAAAGAAATATATATAAAAAAAAAAAGATAACAGTGGAATGTATTATTGATCCTGGGAGACTGGGGTAACTTTAAACGGAATGCCACAGGGTTTACTTAGACAATGATTCTGAATGGACCGATGAATTTGGGTCCCAATTTTTGTGATCTTTGGTGCAGATTGATGTTCTTGGCGGACAGCCAAACCAAGTCCCCCGCCTTCAGACTGCAAGCCCTATGGTGTCTGTCTGCCCAGGCCTTGGAACGATCAGAGGCTTGCAGAAGAGACTGATGAACTTTCCTCCAGATGGATCGTAATCTGGAAACAAATGAGCAAGAAGGACCTGAACTCGGTGCAGACTCAAAAGAATTGCTCCTGGGATGAATTGGAAAATTGCAGAAAAATGGAGATGCTGAAGATGTTGAATGGCAAGAATTGTTGTAAGCGAATTCCGCAAATGGCAAGAGAGACACCCAGTTATTCTGACATTTAGCAATAAAACAATGAAGATACTGCTCCAACGACTGATTGGCCAGTTCCATCTTCCCATTGGACTGCGGATGATTTCCTGATGACAGACTGACCTAGATGCCCAAATCTGCACAGTAGCACCTCCAGAATCTGGCCACAAACTGGTTACCTCAGTCAGAAATGATGTCCAAAGGAAGCCTGTGTGTTCTAAAGACATGTTGCACAAAAAGACCTGCCAGTTCTTTGACTGATGTGCATTTCATCCCTCTCGGCAAAATACCCATTTTGGAGAACCTGTCGACAATGGTCCAGATGACTGTACAACGAGCAGATGGCAGGAGATCTACCACAAAGTCCATTGCAATGTGTGTCTATGGCTTGAGAGGAGTAGATAAAGGACACAACAGACCCGTAGGAGAGGTACAGAGAGTCTTGTTCTCTGCACAGAGATCGCAAGCTGCCACAAACTCTTGAACATCTTAAGGCATGAGCTGCCACCAAACCGAGTGTGACAGTAGTTCTAGAGTCCTGGCAACACCTGGATGACCTCCAGCCTTGGAGGAGTGAAAATCTTTAAGGACTGCTTTGCGGGATCTTTCTGGAACGAAAACGAAGCCATGGGGCATTTCCGGAGGAGCCTCCGATTGACATCATTTGAGAGAATCTGCCAAAGTTCTCATCATAGTAAAGTGAATATGAGCAGAGGGAATGATTGTTTCCTCTTGACCAGCCAGACAAGGGCCCTGATTCAGACCCACTCGCAAGTGGGCGTACGCACGTTCGGCGTACGTAAAAAAAATATTTAAATTCAAGCACTCGCTCGTATTTTCGTACGCAGCTAAAAATCCACCCCAAACTCAGGTGACCCCTCCTCTAACGAACGAGCGTGCCAAATAGCGAGCGTACATCCCCGAAATGGCTTGAAGGGAACGCACACACAAGTACAAACCGGAAGTGGGACTGTCAGATTCCGATTACCTGCTCGTTTTTTCGGCCTACCTCCCTCAATCGTATCATGCCAATCAATGTATCAATTAGCTTAATTGTTTTTTTTTTTCAACACAATGCAATAAACTTTAATCTTGTCCGTGTTTGTATTTGCTCGCAGAATACGTACGGCTGAAACCTTCGCTTTTATTGTTCAAAAGACATGTTAGCCCCAATTAAACAATTGTTCTATTTGTTTGTCTCCCCACAATTTTTCTGTGGTTCATTTCTTTATTTAAATTTGCTTACGCATGTCACTGCATCAAGCCTATCATAACTCTCAAGAGATTTCTGGCCCTGTCGAACACATGACTCATACACTAACCAATAGAATTTGTCCTGTTAATTTCCCAAATACTTAAGCCAATCAAATTTTTTTGGGGTGCTTTATTAAAAATATTTTGCCAAAAAAACACCATTGCCATCATGAGATCCGCCGCATTCACCAGGCGCGAACTGCTGGTGCTGACGGAGGTGATGGACAGGCGGATCACCAGTCAGCCTCCACCCATCTCCAATAGGCGCAAGCGTTCCGCATATGCGGAGGTACGTCGACGCCTGCGCTCCTTCGGCTCACGCCGACATATTGGCCAGCTGGAGCGCAGGTGGTCGGACCTGCACCGGCGGACGCCCCGCTTGCTGGCATGCTTTCGCATGCAGATTGCGGAAAGTAAGTGTTCTGGACTGTGGTTTTCAAGTTTATCATGTGGGCCCTAACTGCGTGTGCATGTTTTCATGTCTGTCCTATTGAGTCATTGTAGTCATATCTGCATGTGCATGTTTTCATGTCTGTCCTATTGAGTCATTGTAGTCATATCTGCATGTGCATGTTTTCATGTCTGTCCTATTGAGTCATTGTAGTCATATCTGCGTGTGCATGTTTTCATGTCTGTCCTATTGAGTCATTGTAGTCATATCTGCGTGTGCATGTTTTCATGTCTGTCCTATTGAGTCTTTGTAGTCATATCTGCGTGTGCATGTTTTCATGTCTGTCCTATTGAGTCATTGTAGTCATATCTGCATGTGCATGTTTTCATGTCTGTCCTATTGAGTCATTTTTTTTTATTTTTTTTATTTTTGGATTCCTGTTGAAACTAACCACAATATTTTTTTCATTTTTTAGGGGCACAGCAAACACTACGGCGGCATCGCAAGAGAAGACGCCGGTCCCGGCCCCTCTCTCCAACCCCCAATTCGTCTATTACCCCCTCCTCCCCAAACCCTGTGGCTGAAATTTCAGGCCTACTTCCCCTCCAGCCCAATTCCCCCTCTCCTCCATCCATCCCTCCTCCAAATACCCCCTCCCAGGATTCCTCAAACACCTTGCCCGTAGGTTTGGGGAATGTAGCCACCTCCGAGGTGGTCCAGGGAGTGGCTTCTGGCTCTGTCATTTTTGAGAACGGTATGTTTTTAAATTTTATTTTGGACACCACAAACTGTTTGTATGTAATCATGTGTCGACCCCATTTTTTTTGCCTTTCCGTCGCCTTAGGGTATTTTTGGGGGTTGTCTTTACCTGTTCCTGCTGATGTCACCATACACATATCACACCTGTGTGCCTTTTTTTAGGGCCCTTGTATTTTTGGGCTACGACATTTTGGGGTGCTGGGTTTTATCCGTGTAATGTTTTTTTGGCCCACAAGCTTGTAAGTTTTGGTTTGCTTGTTTTTTTTTTTTTTAGAATGTTGCTTCATTATCGATTTATTAATCCCCAAACTTTTGTCACCCACAGAGGAACAGAGGCGTCGGGAAGAGATATTGAATTGTGTGGGCCGTATGCGGGAGCAGGTAACCGGGCTTATGCAGGGCCTTGACCATCTGTTGGTCCTCCTTAGGAATTAGTTTTTTTTTTATTTTATTTTTGAATTGTTTCATAATAAATCAGTTTTAAATCAAGCTCTGTCTCATGCGTTTGGAGTAAATCCAAGATTCTTTACACTGACATAAGTAGACTCTTCAAGCAAGGATTGCCACAGAATCTCACTACAGATTGTGTGTTGTATTTTGAATGCAAACAGGCACAAGAAACACCTCCCAGTACCAATGTCATTTTCCTTTTTTGTGGTGGGCAACATGATAGTTTACACCATTTTTCAGGTTCCTATTTGGTGGCCAAACTGCTTAGGACAATCTTAAGAAGGCAACTGATTTTACAGGATTCCTTGTTGTGTTAGTTAGTACCCCGAAAACATATAACATTTTACCTCCACTTGCTTCATTACTGGGTTACCCCTTAGGTAAAATTAACGTTTGGGAGTTTGTTTACACTTGCTTCTAACGTGCCCAAAAAGGAAACAAATTACACTCTCCAAATATTTATTCACAACAGAAATCAAAATACAAAGTGGTCACTCACAAACAAAACACACAGTGATAATCAGAAAAACACCACATACCAAAAACACTAAACAAACACACAACAAATCAAGAACTGGTTGACGAAGGTCCATGCCCACATGAATTCAAAAATATGGCGTTGCAATATTGGTGTCAGAATATATTCCCGAAGTTTCCACATAAAGGTTTTTGAAGGGTAGCAGGAAGTAGTCATCGTGGGAGTGCCAAAGATTATGCAAACAAACAGAAGATGGTGCAAGAATTAATATAAAAAAAGATGAACGCTAAAAAACCGTAACACATTGGGTATACACACTGTTGTTTGGTCAATAATTACCTAAAATATCGGGCCACCACATCATCGCGTATGGCCCCCCCACATACTGACCTCCGACCAACCTCGGGGGGGCCATCCTCAGGTAAGGCATCCTCTGGCTGCATTGGAACACCACTCCTTATGGCGATGTTGTGAAAGATCCCACACAGGACCACAATTTTCGAAACCATATCCAGCAAATACATGAGCTCGCCACCAGAGTGGTGGAGGCATCTGAATCGGCCTTTTAAAAGGCCGATACAGTGCTCCACCACTTGCCTGGTGGCTGTAAGTGCGGTATTAAACTCACTTTGTGGACCTGGTGTGGGAGCCAAATAAGGAGTGAGCAGCCAGGGCATGCAAGGGTATCCACTGTCTCCTGTGAAAAAGAATAGACAACATCAGGATCACTGTGTATCAAGCTTAACATTGTTATGTACTAAAGGTCTCCACTTACCCAGAAGCCACGCATCACCAGCTTGTAGGTTGTTTAATTTGTGCCATATCCCTGATTGCCGGATGACGAAGGAGTCATGTGCACTTCCTGGTAATTTTTCATTCAGGGACAGGATCTGGAGGGAGGCATCACATACCACCATTACATTCAGGGAGTGATAGTGTTTCCTGTTTCGAAATATGGCCTCCAGCCGTGCTGGAGGCTGAAGTGGTATGTGAGTACCATCCACAACCCCTATGATGTGTGGGAAGCCAGCTATTTGGTAAAAATTGGCCTTGGCCACACTAAGGGCACCCATATCCAAAGGCATTTGAATAAAATGATGGAGGTGCTTGAAAAGTGCCTCCATCACTGCCCTCAGGATCCGGGAAAAGGAGGATTGTGAGATGCCCGCCACTATTCCCACCGTTGTTTGAAACGATCCTGAGGCACAGAAATGTAACACCGCCATAATTTGCGTAAGTGGTGGTATTGCTGTAGGACTGTCAATTTGCCGCTCAAGATCACTCTCTATTAATGAGAGAGTGTCTATGATGATTTTGGGAGGAAGACGGTAGCGTCTTAAAACCTCATCATCGGGCATTCCAAAAAGGGTGACACGTGTTCGAAATATCTGGGGCCTTGCACGCCTACGATGCCTACGCCTGGGACGAGATTGAGGTTGGTCGGCTTCCGGGAGCATGGCCAGAACAATCCGCCCAAGATCAACCTGAAATGGCAAGATTGGAATGTAAGGCTTTAGACCCACCCCAAAAGAACATTAAAAACAACTTAGCTTGATGATACCATCCATTGTTGCTTACATGCCGGGGTATGGTCATGATACGTCCAAACTGAAATCAATCACAAAAATAATTTGACAAATTTTACTCTGTGCATTTATGTTTCTAAATTTTGTGCTAGACAAAACTTAAAATATGCGAAACACACATTTGGCCAAAGAGCAAAACGACATTGCACACAGTACATCAAAATGGGTTGAAATGTAAGCCAAAAAAGCGAAAGGGCAACCACAAAAAATTTAACAGGATTAATAAACATTTAAAAATGCGCTAATTAGTTCGCAAATACAAGTCACAATAGTAAGTAGTAAAAATGCGCTAATTAGTTCGCAAATACAAGTCACAATAGTAAGTAGTAAAAATGCGCTAATTAGATCGCAAATACAAGTCACAATAGTAAGTAGTAAAAATGCGCTAATTAGTTCGCAAATACAAGTCACAATAGTAAGTAGTAAAAATGCGCTAATTAGTTCGCAAATACAAGTCACTATACAAACAGAAAAATGCGCTAATTAGTTCAGAAATACAAGATAAAAAATGGACTTACCAAGAGCAAATATATAAGATTCCAAATCAAAAGGTCTTTGGGTCCGAAATTAAAAAAAAGCTAAAAGATATGAAATTATGGATCCAAAAATTAAAAACAAGATGAAACACAATGAGACACCAATTGAACCAAAGTTAGACTTCACAAAACTTACCAAATCAAGAAACGAGGCGAAAAAAAAATATACCAAAAAAGAGAACGGAAAATAAAAACGCAAATCTAGCAAACAAAATAAACTCCAAATGCCAACTCCTTTATCCGCAAACAAGAAACTCCAACCAAGGTAACCTCCAACAATCCAAAAACGCCACCTCGACTCGAGACACACCAAGCCATAAATAGTGTTTCGTTTCCCGCACAAATTAAGGAGGGATCATAGGAACGCACAATCAATGATGCGGCCGCAAAATAAGGACGCATGTATAAATACGTCACGAAAACACATTTAAATTCTGGTGTATTTCTTGTTTGGACCTCAGACATGGCGACAGACCAGGGAAACAATGCCCAAGAGTCAGGCGGTAAGTCTTTCATGCATTTTGTATCAATGATTAATTTGAAACATAAGCTTGGGCAAGTTGTGAATTTGAGAAATCTGAATATTTACACAAATAGGTGAGGAGGCTGACATGGAAGAGGCTGCTGGGCCCAGTATTCCGGCCAAAGCTGCCAAAAAAAAAGGCAGCCACATTTCACAAGAAAGGAGATGGAGGTTTTGATTCAGAAGTGTGTGGACATCCTGCCACAGGCAGACAGGAATATGAGTCTAAGCCAGAAGTGGAGAATGTGGGAAGAGGTAGCCGTTGCTGTCAATAGGGTGGGTGATTATGTCCGTCTAGCCCGGGATGTCAAACGGCGGTAAGTAAACACTTGCCCCCCCTAAAAACAAACACCATTTTAAACAAAAGGATAATGGCTTCCATTTTTTCCCACAGATGGGGCGACTTCAAATATCGCCTAAAGCAAAAACTCGCGGACAGGGCTAGACATGCAAGGGGGACAGGTGGGGGTCCCACCCCTGTGTCATTGGAGTTGACGGATTTAGAAGAGCTGGCACAGGGGTGTGTGCAGCCTGTGGAGGTGTTTGGCGTGTCCAACATGGATACGGACATGCCAGACTTTGCGGCTCCTCATGTTGTCCCAGGTAAATCTTTTGATGTCACAAACTCTGAAATGTTAGTGGGCCAATATGTAGATTCTAATGTGAGTCTTTTCTCTTTTTTCCTAACAGAGACACAGGCGGATGAGTCTGCTCCAGAGGGGAGCCTTGGCCGACGAATTTCTGCTGGCTCGGCAGGGGAGGAACCAGTACATCCGGCTGAGGACCCTGCAGAAGCCAGTCCAGGGTAATCCCCCTCGCAGGCAGTGTCCCTCCTCACAGAACTCAATTTCAAATCGGATTTCCATACGGAGATTCTGCAGAGGATGGACGCCAGTCTGCTACGGGTGGCTGAGGCCCTGGAGCAAAATGCTGCGGCCAACGTGACCATTGGTCAGGCCCTGGCGGAATATACCAGGGCCAACATCCGCATCGCCAATGCCCTGGAGCAGCTCGTTCGCCAGCACATGGTGGAGCCGACCTCCCTTCCTGCCGGAACATCAGGATCCTCCACCTCTGGCACAACATCAGCCAATCCTCCAAATGTGCCTAGCCCTGTGCCTAGTCTAGAGGCCACAACATCTGCCTCTGGACAGGCCAGCCCGATGACATCCCGGACCCGGTTTGGCGCCCTCCCTCCCCCATCCAAACGGGTGAAAAAACGGTGACAGCAATGGCGACTTTTCCCACACTCCTTCTGTGCTTGGCTCATATTCCTTTCTGGTCAAAACTTCCCTCTCCTTTCTTGTGAAATGTTTTTAATTTTTTGTTGTACGTTTATGTCTACAGTTATGTTGGGCCAATTTGTTTGATTTTGGGACTGATCTTTGGCAAAAAAAGATGTCCCCAAATTTTTTATTAATTTAGTTTTGGTTTGACCAATAAATTGACGCCAAAAATCTGACATTGTATTGTGACATTATTGTACAAATGGGTTACATTTAATCCTGGCCCAAAAGGCAAAAACTTGCAAAAAAAACCAAAACAATTTTTTTCAAAAAAGGGCTCTTTAAGGAACGTTTAAAAATTCATATAACGAGGCAAATTCAACAGGCAAAAATAAAAAGGTGAGAAAATTAAAACATGATGACATTATTGTTACAATAGGCCCTAACCACCAAATTGAGGCCAAAATAAACTCCCACAAATGTACGCAAATTGATCGTATCATCCTGACATTAGCAGCTCTGATTTCCACCTGCGTACGGTTTTGTGCTATCCCAAAAAACTGATTTCAAAACACATACCAAGCCGGTTTTCAATCCAACACTAATTGCTTTTCAGACCACCCGCGATTAATCGCAACAACATCGTGGAGTCCCGGGACGGAGGAGAAGGCCATCGCCAATGTGGTCGAGTAATCCAAACCCTAAGCTGTGCGAGCATATTGAAGGGAAAGAGGATCATCCAGTGACGTATGAGTCGGTCCGAACACATTTTACGCTCGCATCTGCTAATGTATGTACGCCCCAAAAACGCCTCGCCACGCCTGCGTTTTTCCATCTCCACCCCTGTCAACACCCAAAAACGCCCTGTTCTGTCAATCACATTTGACATGTCACTTCCTGTACGCTATTTGACGAACGAGACCAAAAAAACTCGCAATCTGCCGTACGCACATGCGCAGTGTTACACCGACGCATGCGCGGTTATTCAACATCGGAACGCAACGAGCGTACTGCTGTTTGCGAGTGGCTCTGAATGAGGGCCTAGAGGTTCATCAGAAAAACTTCATGAGAGGGCATCTGCCTTCACGTTCTTAGACCCAGGCCAGAAGGAGATGGTGAAGTTGAATTTGGTGAAGAACAGAGCCCATCGTGCTTGTCTGGCATTCAATCTTTTGGCAGACTCGATGTATGCCAGATTCTTATGGTCTGTCAACAGACACTACATGGTTAGCTCCCTTCTAACCAGTGGCGCCAATCCTTGAATGCCCATTTGATGGCTAAAAGTTCTCGGTTCCCCTCATCATAATTCCTCTCTGCCGACTGGAACTTTCAAAAGAAAAAGTTGCACGGGTGTAATTTATTGTCGCTTGGGTCCTTTTGAGAAAGTATGGCTCCCACTCCTACTTCAGAAGTGTCCACCTCCACAATAAAAGGTCCGGATTGGGATGACGGAGGACAGGAGCACACATAAAGGCTGATTTGAGCTGATTAAATGCCTGTATAGCATTGGGAGGCCAATTACAAACATCCGCCCCTTTCTTGGTTAAGTCCACAATTGGAGAAACAATAGTGGAGAATAACTTAATGAATTGACGATAATAATTGGTAAACCCCAGAAATCGTTGTATGGCCTTTAGAGATGTTTAATGCCATCTTCCATTCATCGCCTTCACGAATAAGGATGAGATTATAAGCTCCGCGTAAATAAATCTTAGAGAATATCGAAGCCTCCCGTAGCTGGTCAAACAAAACAGAGATTAATGGCAGCGTGTAGGCATTCTTTACGGTGATCTTGTTTAGATCACGGAAGACTATGCAAGGCCGGAGGGATTCATCCTTCTTTTGGACAAAGAAAAAAATGGAGCCTACTGGGGACTTGGATGGTCATATGAACCCTTTCTCCTGGGCATCCTCAATATACTCTTGCATAGCCTTGCTTTTCAGGAACCGACAAGGCATAGAGCCTACCTTTTGAGAGTCTGACATCAGGAAGCAGATCAATGACACAATCATAAGACTGATGAGGTGGTAGAACATCGGCTTTTTACTTGGGGAAAAACCTTCACCAGATCACGATAGGGAGCAGGAATCGTGGAGGTTTCCGTAGAAACAACTGCGGCCAGACAAACAGGACGAAAGAGATGCATGAAGCAGGAGGAACCCCACTGTAGAATCTCCCCAGTCTGCCACTGGATAACTGGGTTGTGTTTTTTTTTCAACCATGGTAGACCCAGAACAACGGGAGCCATTGGCCATTGGAGAAGAAGATATTACAGTTCTTCCTGATGGAGCACTCCCACGGTCAATTGTATAGGAGGTGTCCGGAAGATGATGGGGACTGAAGAGAGGCTCCCGCCATCAAGATCTACTATGGCAAGTGGGTTATCCAGAGGTTCAGGAGCAAGTCCCAAGGTCTCGAAGAAGGCCTGGTCCATAAAATTCTCTATTATCTGTCTATAAAGGCAGAGTCTGAAACTTGACCAACAGGGGACTTGAGCAAAGTGGGAATAGGACAGAGGACCTCATTCAGAGTCAGTCGCGAGCGCCGATGCGCTCGTAACCAAGTCGATGGTTAGGACTGCGCACACGCAGTGGCCGCACTGCACGTGCGCAAGCCCCAGTGCAGCAGAGAAACTCTGTTGCTCCGGAGCTCGCTACCAAAGGGGCGGTTGTCTATGTTGATCGACAGCTGCCCCCGTTTGGTAGGAGGGCCGGGGGGGTGGTTTCCAAAATGGAGGCGTTCCTTAAGGAATGCTTGCCATTTTGTGGGCAGCCGCACTGACATCATCAGTGATGTCAGTGGGCAGCTTCCTGCTCTTTCAGAGCAGAAAGCTCCCTGGGGCTTACGAGTGCCCAGACCCAACATTAGGGTCTGGTCGTAAGCCCCGATGGTCGCGATGGATAATCACCATCGCGACCATGAACCTGGTTGGTCGTTAAGCTGTGGGTGGTAACCCACAGCTTAATGATCGACTAGGAGGCGGCCATTCAGGATGCAAGCGGCCGCTCTGATTCAGTGCGACCGCCTGCATCTAACGACCGCCTCTGAATGAGGTCCAGAATTCCTAGGAGATGGATGCAAGCCACTCATTCATCATAATTTCCATAAATTTAAAGCAATTATAAATGTATGACATAAGATGCAGACTAGTGAAACTAGAAATCAGTAGAACAGTATGTAACCTCATTATTAAATGATCCACATTGTTAAACATTAAAAACATGATTGCTGAGTTATCTCCGGATAGCAATAATGTGCGTGTAATTTCACTCTACCGTAAATGTTCAAAGTCTGACTGGACACAGGATCTGCTGCTGGTTAAACTGAGATTTAACCTCCTTGGTTGAAATTAGGGGGTATTCAAATGATCTAGTAGGCAACAACTTTGTACCACTGATGGCAATTAGCAAAAGTCCTTACCGCAGTGTATCTCCTGTGCACAGGGGAAATGGCAGCCAACTTCTATTTGCATATATATTGGACATTGGCTGTGCATCACAGTCAACACGGGAAGCAGTTGGGAATCCGACAGACGCAATGCTGACCGCCGGCTTCCCGACTGTCTAATCCCGGAAAGTGTCAAATGGCAGACCTGTCATTAGAAATATGCCGGGAGCCCAACACCCATCTTACCGATCAAAGGTAAGCTGGGTGCTGGGCGTGGACAGCTGGCGGGGGGGTTAGGGGCTCCTGTGGGGGACTTAGGGTTAGGCACCCCCTCGGGATGTTACTGCTAGGCTAGGGGAAGGGTGGGTTAGGGTTAGGCACCCCCGGGGGGAGGTTAGCATTAGGCACCTCCCCGGGAGACTTAGGGTTAGGCTGTGGGGAAGGGGGGGTTAGGTTTAGGCACTTAGAGGGGGGTTAGGTTTAGGCACTTAGAGGGTTAGGTTTAGGCACTTAGAGGGGGGTTAGGCACCCCTAAAGGAGGGTTAGAGTTAGGGGGTAGAATTAGGTTAGTTGTACTTACCTTAGAGACGATCGGGAGTTCCTCCTCTGACGGACTGCCGCTGCGGCCAGCGACGTCGTTCACAGACATATTGCTGGTATACACTGGCCAATGCACACACAATATATTGGCCATTCAATTGAATTGCTGATATGTTGGCCAGTGTGTACCCAGTAATAGACTGGGCCAAACTATCTGCTGACTGGAGCAGAAATCTCACTGAGAGCTACAGAACTCACTTGATTAGTTATTGCCTCTAAATGTTGTGCAAGAAATTACTAGGTTAAAGGTCCCACTAGGTTAAAGGTTTTCCAGTTTTGTTTTATTAAGTCCACTAAGAACAGAGTATTCAGAGTATTCAGACTTATGAGTATGAGCTAATTGAAAATAAGAAACAAAAATTATTCAGGGATGATAGATGTGGTCCAATTAGAAAACAGTCATTCTTCCATTAGAAAAACATGTATTTCCATAAAAAAAGGTTCTTAGATGATAAGAAAAATGAGAGAATGCATCATGTGGATGAAAGGAAAAAATATATATCTGCTATCAGTTCAATCTAAACTCTTTCCCTCTAGAGGTACACCCAGGATAGAAACAGGAGCACGACCCAAATCTAATAGTTATAGAATTCAGGATTTTCGGGTAAGAGATCCAGAGTGGAAAATACCAATACACACCAATCGTTACGATTCGTTAATCAATTCCACCACAAAAAGATCCAGAGACGTAGGGGAAAGAGGGGAATGAGAAGAACAAGAGGTGCGAAGACCAAGGCACCGCTAAAAGATTCTCAAACAAGAGGCATATTTAACTTATCAAAAAAGACCCTCACGGATTCTGAAATTGCATTATTGTCTAGGGGACTCAGCTGTGCACCAAGCTCTAACCCCAATTTATTTAATTTATTTTCCGAATTGAATCATTGTGTTAGATCGCTTTGCAGACAGAGATACTTTTTTTCTAAAAAACAATCCAAAATTGGAGAATCTAATGGTCCCATTCTTCTTGACATGGATGACATCTAATGTCTATCAATGTTGGAAGCACTAAAAGAAGATAATGGCGATTCTCCTAACTTAGAATCAACAGATGTATTCAATATTAATAACTCAAACTTATATTCTAATACCAAAAAATTTTGAAAGAAATCTCAGTTCTTTCCCCTTTATCAAAAAAGCCCAACAATACAGTTGTTTTATAAAAAAACACTTAAAGAATTTCAAACTTTGTGTAATAAAAAAACTCATTTGGATTTGGGGAGATCAAATCTAACGTTTGATGAGAGGAAAGCTCTTAGGTCTCTCCAGGACGACGACTCCATCGTCATTAAGTCAGCCGACAAGGGCGGTGGGGTCGTCGTCCTTGACAGATCAGCATATATGGCTGAGTCCCTCAGACAACTTCATGATTGCACTTACTATAAAACAATATCCAGGGATCTGACTATGGAATTCAAAATAGAATTACATACACTTTTGACTGACACTTTGGCGGAAGGAGTGATAACTAGAGAGGAATTTAATTTTTTATTCACACATTATCCCGTCACTCCCATTTTTTATTATTTACCAAAAATACACAAATCTCTCACTGCACCCCCGGGTCATCCTATTATTTCTGGTATTAATTCCCTCACATCCAATTTATCTTTTTATGTTGATCACTTTCTCCAAAATTATGTTGTCTCTCTGACATCGCACATAAGAGATACTATACATCTTCTCAATAAACTTGAAAGTTTCAGTTGGTGTCCAGGGTATGGATTTCTTACCCTGGATGTGCAGGCCCTATATACCAACATTCCACATGAGGGAGGCCTACATGTTGTAGAGAATGTACTGTTGAAAGTGCGATCTCGGAGGGACAGCGGAAATTTTTATTAGCCTCAATGAGATTCATATTAACTCACAATTATTTTTTGTTTGATTCCACTTATTTTCTTCAGACCCTTGGTACTGCCATGGGAACCAGATTCACCCCGAGCATTGCTAATCTCTATATGGGTGCATTCGAACATAATTATATCTGGAGTGGACCATTCAGGGTGAATCTGGTTTTGTATGGCAGATTTAATGATGATTTAATTTTTATTTGAGATGGGGATCTTGATTCAACTGTAAAATTCACCGAATATTTTAACACTAATCATATGAATCTCCACTTCACTTCCACTTTCAGGCACATTTCAGTTGACTTTCTTGATGTCACTCTCTCCATTGAAGAAAATAGAATAATTTAGACTCTTTATACCAAGGCGGTTGATTGCTGCTCCTATCTTCATTATGGGAGTGGCCATCATCGGCCTTGGATAAACAACATACCGAAAAGCCAGATGGGGCGTATCAGGAGGAATTGTACTAGGGAGTCAGATTTTGAGTTTCATGCCAAACAATTGGAAATCAATTTTTTAGATAGGGGATACCCTTTAAATCTGGTGGATGAAGCAAGAAAACATGCTCTTGATAAGAGAAGGACTACTTCAAATAATGAGGAGGATACCAAAATACTTAGATCCAAGGATAACTCTAGGAAAGATTCAGATGTGGTTTCTTCATCCCTCCTGTTCATTTCACAGTTTAATAATGAATCTAGACGAATACATTCCATAATAAATAAAAATTATACTATGTTATTGAACGACTCAATTCTGTCTAAATGTATTGAACCAAAAGCTAAAATAGTATTGAAAAAGAATCGCAATCTGGGTAGTTTTTTGTCACCTAGTATGCTAAAACCCTTGACCAAATCTCTTGAGAATACTTTGACCTGGCTTCCACATAGACCCCTTGGATGCTACCATTGTAATCGCCTGAGCTGTCTTACCTGTGGCTATATTCAAAATAGAACTAAGACCTTTACATCAGTAGCTAACAAAACAGAATATATTATAAAAAATTGTATTAATTGTCAAACAGATTATATAATTTACATGTTGAGTTGTACTTGCCCAAAGCAATATATAGGGCGTACAAGGCCCCTTAAAGAGAGATTTCGAGAACATCGAACCAATATACTTAAGGGACTGGTATCACATAGTGTATCTCGACATTTTCTTGAACACCATAACTGTGACCCATCAGAAGTTTCTCTTCTGGGAGTCGACGTTGTCAAACCTACCTTGAGGGGGGGAGATCGCTATAGGAAACTTAGCAAGGCAGAATCCGAATGGATTTTTAGATTACAGACATTGTCCCCGGATGGACTTAATGAAGCCCTCAAATTCCTAGATTGATACCCTGGCTGGGCTGGCAGCTGCCATCTGCCATCCACATATACTGTCCGGTTGGTGGATGGTACACGGCGCCTTCCACCCCTGTCTATCAGTCACCAATACTACCACCTATACCTTTTCTTTTTCTCCTTCCCCCTTCCCCCACATTTCTTGACCGATAGTCATCCTACCTTGTTTCTTTATTCAAACACCCACAACTCATATGTTTGGAGCTAGTTGGCACTATAGGACCAATGAAGTTTTCAAACCTAATGAGCGATTCCTTGAACTGGTGGGTGGTTGCATTGTGCCATGTATATTTGCTGTGCGGCTAGTGGGTGGCACTTAGTGTCTGCCATCCAACTCTGGTATTATCTTTCGATTTACAGGTACCTGAGTTGGTTCTCAGTTACTACTTCTAACTAACCTATTTAGGGTTTTTATTCAATTTGGATCATCAATCATAGGAATTTAATATGGGTACATCTATAATTAATCTGGACTACATATCGTGTAAATAAATAAATAAGTAAATAAATTATTTAACCAATATTGAATTGGTATTTGTTCTTTCTCTCCAGGTTGCTTTTATTGTCCTACTCTCTCGCTAATATATTATTAGAAGCTGAGATATATATATAGCATAAGACAATTTAGCTTACATTAATACATAATCCATTTTTTATATTGTTGCCTCAGTCTTGTAGTTTCTCTGGATCTCTGTGTTAGTAGTGTTTTTAATTCAATCTATTTTTGTGCTACTATGCTTTAGTAGCACAATGATTATTTAATATTAAATATACATGTGTATATATTTATCAATGTTTGCTTTCCAATAATTTATTTCTATTAATACTTGGAAAATGTTTGTTTGTCTATCTCTACCCTTACCTTGGTGTTTAGGCTATAAGTCTTTTTTATTACATATAGACATAATTCTAATATTTGTTTTTTCTGCATATTTATACATATATACATGTGCATGGATGTATGGATATGCATGTAGGTGTAGGTATGTGAATATGTGTGTTCAAGAGTCATTTGTGGGTATTATTCTAGTACCCTCGTATGTTTGTACCAGAATGTATTTATGTTCATATATATTCTGAGTATGGATGTTCATGTAGGTATGTTTATGCACATTTATGCGTACACACATATATATTTATTGTCATTTTCCAATTAATGTATTATTAGACTTTATATGCCATGTCAATACGTAGGCTATTGCGTTTATCAACTAGTACATAATATTTGCCTAATATATGTTCTATTTCTATGTATAGATTACTAGCCTTCTACTATATATCTATATAGTAATATTAAGTAATAATGTTTTTTATATATACTAATTTATGCTAGCTATCATGTGCCGTTAAATGGATAATCAGCAAAGGACACTTTGATTGGCTATCTATGGCTACCAATTTGAGAGTGATTGGACTCATTATGGCTCCTATTTAAGATGGAGGATATGGACAAGGGCATTTAGCATGAAAAAGTCCCAGGAACAGGACGAAACGCGTTGCTGCCCTTACCTGTTCAAAGTGTCTTGTCCTGTAACCTGCTCCTGCAAAGTGCTGCCAGTGCCCGCAGTGTCTGATCCTGGTGCGAGAAGAATCTACAAGCCGCGGCTGCACCTAATCATTGGCCCTGGTATCCGACAGGTAATCATACTATGTAGCCGGACGGAGAGACACTGCACCGGATCTTTGAGACAGCACGTCTCTGAGTGCATTCTGACCTGGTCAGTGATATACTGCATAGCCGGTGAGACATTACAGCATCTTTACCGTGCAATTGTTCAAGACTTTGAAACTGGTCAGTACTTTAAAAAATTTTTTTTCAGCATTGTGTGTCCGACGGGGTTAACACTTCAAGTATCCAAAAAGCCATTAACTGTTGTGCTATACAAGCTCCAGATTATCTATCATTGTGGATATCTAAACTGATACATTGTTTGCAGACAAGCGGTTACATAATTTCAAGACTATGAATTAACTAGCAAAGTGTGTCAAAACGTCTTTCATATTTTTATTTGGAACTCTTGCATGCAGGATTTCTCATTTCTGATTCCAACCCAGCACAAATTAGTATCCTCATTTGCTAGTTACTACTATTTTTTTACTATTCTTTATTCATTTATGGTTTTTATTTCCGGCCAATATTCGTGTTTGTTTTTTGTTGATTTATTCTATGTACTATCTCATTTGCATTATTTTTTGCTAATTTATTAAATTTAATTATTTATATTTATCTGTATACCAGCGCGGTGTGTGTGTTTCCATACATTTGTTCCAGTCCACTAATAGGTCACAAATGTTCTCCTATTAATCATATATCTTGAAAAATCAGCCCTAGGCAAAATGCGCGTTGGTGTTCCCTGTGTGCTGCCGGTGACCGCACAATTGTATGCGGGCTATTTGAAACAGCTTGC